>CM053601.1:44922604-44937194 GCA_028646575.1 Pseudocheirus occidentalis
GGGGTGGTCCAGAGGAGGAGATTGGGGAGGGTCTTCAGGAGGAGTCAGATGAGGTCAGACTCCAGTAATGAGTGGTTCAGGGTGGGAAGTTGCTGGAGGCTACCTGGAGACCATAGACAATGGTAGGCCAGGCCAGTTCAAGGGTAGGAACAGAACATTAAGGGTGGGAAACTTGGAACAAAGGGGGCTAAAGACTTGGGCAGAGCCACAATTAAGTCTCATGATCACAGGCAAATGTCTTCCCTGGGAAGATTTACTTTCCCAGAGCCTGTACCTCAAAGAATCAAGGAGAACTCAAAAAGGGGTGAGGGGTCTCAGAGCCTACACCTCATCAGTATGGTACAAGCAAAAATTCAGTCAGATATCAAAGAACAGATAGAGCACTGAGAAAAGCAGGATTTATGAATAATTTGGGACAAAAAAAGGCCTTTTAAGAAATGTTGGAGCTGGAAAAGGAAGAATGATTAGGGACAACACTTCAGGAAAGAATAACACTAGAAGTATAAAAGGGAAGACATTTCAAGGTTTCTGTGAGGAGACTGAACAAAATGATGAGTATAACAAGTGGGTTAATGGAAAGAAGTTTCAGAATAGTCAGAAATTACACTGGGTGGATTAAGGGTTAGAGAGGAGTTCAAATTGGCATAGCAGAGATTTGTTAGTCATTGTAAAATGTTAAGCAAAGGAGAAATGTGATCACAACAGGATTTTAGGGGGATTATTATGGCAACATTTTACAAGAAAGATTCCTTGGGGAAAAGATTAAAGGTGAGATTTTCTGTGGGCTAATTTAGAAATCTGATTGCAGATCATGTGGTATGATGAAGATTCAAATTAGGGTACTATCAGTGAAAGAGAAGAGAAAAGAAAGACTGCTAGATGCATTTCAAAGGAAGAATTGGAAGAATTTGGTGACCATTTAGATAGGAAAGGGGAAAAAATGGTACCATAAAACAGAGTATGTCTAGGACTTTGTCCTCTGAGGATTGGAACAAAAATGAAGTTACTGACCAAGATGGTGAAATTAGGAAAATGATTCAGTCTGGAAGGGGAATTAAAAAGATTTAAAATCAATTCAGCTTTGGACACAATTCATCTTCATGTTTTAAGCAGTATGTTCAGGGTCCAATGTTTTATAGACAGGGTTATGAAATGGTAAAACATGTAAGAGATCAAGTTTATAGATACAGATTTTAGATTGATTCACACAATTATGATAAAGTGAAAAAAAAATAGAACAGGTCTTTGAGGTTATGAGTATAATGAGAGCAAAGAATCCAAGGATAGAGCCTAAGAAAATCCTCATGGGTAAAGTTAGCATATATAAAGCATAAGAACCATAAACAGGAAATGTGAAATGGATTTTTTTTCCTGTTTCCAGACACAGTAGAGTAAAAAGAGTTGTGGTGAATTCACAGTATGAAGAATTTAGGTAGAGATACTTAGGATTTCCCTTATGAGAAAGTTTATGCAGTAGAATCTAGAACAAATGATAAGAAATCTTGTTTTTTTTTTCCTGGAGAATGTTAAAAAAAATGCTCTCATGTGTTTAGGTTGGATTAATACAGGGCTTTACTATAGGTATCCTTTAGCTTCAAAGATTCACCACCTAACCATCCTGGAGAAGTGATTGTCCTGAGATCTCATTCCCCAAAATAGCATCTACTTCTCCTAAACAATTATTTAGGTAAAACAATTATATTAGTCAAATTACAATGCCAAATTATTTGGCATTTTTCACTTCATTGGAGACTTTGAAGCAATATTTACCTTAATGTATCAATTACTGCCCTGTGTACCTATATACTAATTGGTGATGGCGTCTCTAAACAATTATTTTAGGAAAACCTGAACGATTGTCTCACTTCCCAGAATACTCTCCTATCATCACTTCCTTGCCAACTACCTTGCCATTGCACACTTATCCTTTCGTCTCTCCTGCTTGCACCCCAGTTCTGCCATTGTTTTCCTAAATGAAGTATGTTAATCTACTTTTTAATGTCAGTCATTCAGTAAACATTTATTAACCTCCTACCATGAACCAGATGCCTGGGATTCAAAGACAATAATAGTCCCTGCTCTCAAAGAACTCCCAATCTAATTAAGGGACAAAAAAAGGCCTTTTAAGAAATCTAATTAAGGGAGACAACATGATATAATTACACATGTACAAGAAAGATATTGAATAAATCAGAAATAATTGATTGGGGGAATGCACTAGAATAAAGAGGATTAGAAAAAGCTTCCTGCACAAGACAGACTTTTGGCTGGAACTTAAAGGAAACCAAAGAAGCCAAGACCCAGAGATGAGGAGAGAGAGCAATCCAGGCATGGGATACAGTGAAAGAAAACTCCTGGTGTAGGGAGATAGAGCGCTTTCTTTGAGGAACTACAAGAAGGGTAGTGTCCCTGGATCAAAGCATAGAGAGGAAGAGAAAAGCATACTGAATAATGCATGTAGTTTCCAGTATAAGAAGACATAGGAGAAGGAACATTATGAAGGACATTGAAAGCCAGAGAATGGTATATTTAATTCTACAATTGATATACTAGAGTTTATTTTTAAAAGGGGGAGGGGGAGGCAGTTAATGTAGTGGAACTACACTCACAATCCCAGGAACTTTCTAAGATAAAGTATCCTTTTTTGGATACCATTTTCTTTTGTTGTTTCTCTCATTAGAATATAAGTTTCGTTAAAAAAACAAAGGTAGGTAGTGGGTGGACTTTCTAAATTAATTTTTGTTTATTTTTAGTTTACATCGTCAATTTCCACAAGATTTTGAGTCACAGATTTTCTCCCTTTCCTTCTCCTACCCCCTAAAACAGCGATCCCACTGTATACCGCCCCACCCCATCAATCTGCTGCTTTCTCCTATATCCTCCTCCATCACCCTTCTGACTTTAAGGTAGAGCAAGATGGAGCTCCCTATCCCAGTGCCTATATATCTTATTTCCCATTAAACACATGATTTTAGAACTTTAAATTCTAGATTTTATCCCTTCCTCCCTTGCACCCACCTACACTGAAAAGACAAGCAATCCAATACAGGCCTTACATGTGTAGTTACAAAGAACGTCTCCACAATGGACATATTGTATAACACTGATGATATTTCCCTCTTTTCTATCCCACTCTCCCCTTGTTCTATTCTCTTTTTGTCCCTTTACAGAAGTGTGTGCTTCTAACAACCCTCCCCAACCCCAACCTGCCCGCCCCTCTGTCCTTCCCCCTCTTATCCACTTCCTCTCTACCCTCCTGCAGGTCAAGATACCCATTTTAAAGTGTATGTCATTTCCCCCCCCCAAGCCAAATTCAATGAGAGTAAGGTTGACCCATTCCCTTTTTGTCTTTCTATTCTTCCCCTCCATTGTAACAGTTATCACTTGCATTTTCTATATGAAACATTTGACCCCTTTATATCTTTCCCTGTCTCCCCTCATTCTATTCCTCTCTCACTTAATTTCACCTTTTAAAATATTGTCCTTTCTTATTCAATTGATCCTGTGCCCTTTGTGCACATATATACACACATTCCCATATGTATTCATATGCATAGATACCCTTTTATATAGACATATAAGTATGTGTACATACATACACACACACACACATATATACACACACACATGTATATACACACATTTATATTCCCTTCACCTATCCTCGTACTGAGAAATTGTAACATGTTACAATTCTTGTTTTTCCATGTTGGCACGTAAATATTTCAACTTTGATAAGTTCCTTATGATTTCTTTTCCATGTTTACCTTCTATGCTTCTTTTGTTTGAATTTCAAATTTTCTATTCAGTTCTGGTGTTTTCCTAAAGAATGCTTGAAAGTCCTCCACCTCACTGAATGACCACATTTTCCCCTGAAACATTATACTCAGTTTTGCTGGGCTGGTGATTCTTGGTTTTAATCCTAGCTCCCTTATCTCTAGAATGTCATATTCCAGGCCGTTTTGTCTCTTAATGTAGAGGCTGCTAGGTGGACTTTTTTTACTCTCATATTTATGTACTCAGTTCTTAGTATAGTAAGGAATAAATAAATGCTTTTTCATTCATTCATTGTTTCATTCACATAATGCCAAAGTCAGAGTGGACTTTAATAGTCATTCAGCTTAACCACAAACCAGATAAGAATACTGTCTTTAATATCCTTTATATATAGTCTTCAGCTTACTTTATTAATGGAGAATTCAATAAATTATTAAATGGCCCATTTTTCTTTTGAATGACTCTAATTGTAAAGACAATCTTTACTCTCTCCTATATTACATCAAGTCTAAATGTAGATCTTCCTTTTGGCCTATAGAATCAAGTAGAAAAAAGTTAGTAACTTATGTAGCAGGAGTTCTTAGCAGAGATTCTGGCAGGCTCAAAAAAGGAGTTTGTGCCACAACCTCAGCCACTGCCACTGCCACTGTTTCCATTCACCATGGCACAGACAGTAGCTTGCTTCTGGCTTTCTCTTGCTCCACCCCTTCCTCCTATATCGACAAGTTCAAGGGGCATGGAAAGTCTTCAAATCCCAGTATCATTACAGTGTTGCAATGGAGGGGAAAAACAGGAAAGCAAAAGGGGAATGGGTCAACCTTGCTCACACTGAATTTGACTTAGGAAGGGAATGACATATATTCTGAATTGGCTATCTTGCCCTGCAGGAGAGTAGGGGGGAGTGGGATAAGAGGGGGATAATGGAGGGGAGGGCAGGTAGGGGGGAGGGTGGTTAGAGGCACACACTTCTATAAAGGGACAGGGTAGAGAGTAGAAAAGGGGTAGGGATAGAAGGGAAGGAAGAATTGTCAGTGTTATACAGTATGTCCATTGTGAAGATGTTCTGTGTGGCTACACATGTATGGCCTGTATTGAATTGCTTGTCTTTCTAGTGGGGGTGGATGATGGGGGAGGAGGGGAAAAAGTCTAGAATTTAAAGTTCTAAAATCATATGTTAGTATATATATGTGAGTGTGTGTATGTATATGTATATGCATATATGTATATATAATATTATTCATTATTTATTTACTTTTTATTCATTTCTTTTTAATATATTATATATTATAATATTTATTATACATATAATATAGTAAATATATTTAATATATGCATATACATATAAATATATTTAAATATACACACACATATTTAAAAAGTGAACTGTGAAGTTCTCTATTAATTTTTTTTCTTCTTCCTATGGGCTCCTGGTGGAAGAAGCTGTTCAGCTAAGAGATCTGGTGAAGGCTGGAGTTGCTGCTGGGAAGGCTAAAGTGACTGCTGCCTCCTGGAAGGCCAAAATGGCTGCTGCCTCCTGGAAGGCTGAGATTTCTCATGTGTTCTAAGGCCATCTGAACTACTGGAGGACTGAAGAAGCATGATGGGATAAGACTTTGTTTGTTTTTGGATTGGTTGATCCTTGAGTTCCTGGCAACAGATGTAGTGAAGGTTTTGAGATGTGCTGGATCCTGTGAACTTTAGTGTGTACCAGGAAGTATATAGAGGACTAGACAAGGACCTGGGAACTGTCTGCCTCTGAATCCAGGTAACTATTTGGTGGATTCAGGTAAGAGCTTGGACCATGGAATGTGATCCATGGAATCTTTGAGACCACCCCAAGTTAAGATGAAGAAAAGGCCTCTCCTTGGATATTGAATTGTGATGAAAATGAAATTTACTAGACACCAAAGAGTGGAGGGTTTGTATACTTTTATAATGATTGTATTTAGTGATTAATGATAATTAGTAATTGTGAATCTGGATAAGTGACTGATTAAGTTAACTTATGATTGCCCCATGAGTGGAAGAATGACTTGTATTGTGAAATGATTAAAGAGGATTTTCCCCTCAGGGAAGCCAGATAATTTTTCTTTTGTTCTTTGTGCTAAATACAGTGACAACTTTGGTGAAAATTATGGGGCCATTCTAATATTAGGCTGTTGTGAACACTACATTGTGATTTTCTGTGATAACATGTTATGTTGTGAATATTAAACTGTGATTTGTTGTGAATGTTTGCCTTGATTTTTAATGGAATAAATGGAGTGTTTACTATACTGTGTAATCAGAACCTTAAAAGCTGTTCATGGTAGCGTTATTTGGGAAGCTGCTTGTGCATGGCATTACATGGGTTGCTTGGGTGCCTGTGATTGGACCCCAATTCCAATATCATATTTCTCTCTAGCCTCCAAACACTATCTCTGGCAGTTTCGTCCCAGCCCAAGGACATTATGCTTTGCAATTACTCATGAGTGGGTCCCAGGAAAACACTTCCAAATTCCACCCCATAACTAAGCATACTTGTCACATATTTTACTATAATTTTTCCTATATCATATTTAACTGTACCCCTCTAAGGTTGCAGGTTCCTTAATAATTTTTGCCTACTGAATAGCATAAAAACAAACTTTTGCCAACTTTACTTAAAGATTGCTTAAGTCCATGAATTCATTCCAGAGAATACTGTCCTTCAGGGGTCCCTGAACTCCTCAAGGTCTCATAAGATATACACATGCATATGCATATACAGGCATGAAAAATATTTCTATAATCCTTTACATAAATGCAAATATACTTATGTTTACACAAACATTAACATGCATAATATACACAGACATATGCACATAGATTCTATAGATTTATGCATATACATCACTCCCAGTTTTTCTAAATGGTCACAAACTTCTTTTTAATAATTATTTAATAATAATTCTCTTAAAGAATCTAGTAATGGTGGTAAATTGCGAGTCAGCCTTGGGTTTGATGCCCCTCTTCCCCCCAACAAGAAAAGTATTCCAAAATAGAGCAATGAAAAGAATGACAGCAGAGGGAAACTGAGAGAATTCACTACAAAATAAAACTAAAAATCACTGAAGACCAGCTCACTAGCCTATTGATCTTGTTGCTTCTAGGGGACTCATATACTCTAACCTGTCTACTTCTCTCACTCCACAATACTTCAAGTCTGAGTCAGTCCCTGATACTTACTGCCAGCTGCAGCATCAGATATTAAGTTTTGTCTTTAATTCCTTGGTAGTTTTCTATTTGATGCCCTGTTCCCCAGATGGTTTGAGGCCTATGGGTCCCCTAAGGGCTATGGAAAAGAATGAATTGATTCAGTCTCTCAACAATTACTTAACCTAAATCAGAAAACTAGAGAGGAAAATCAAATTAGCAAAACTATACACACACACACACACACACACACACACACACACACATGCACGTATATACATATATATGTGAGCATGTATACATATATATGCATATGTTATGTTTATATATACACACATGAAAAGGTAAATTCACTTCAAAAAAAGGTTAAATATAATTTATATATGTATATATATATATGTATGTATGTATGGTAATCTTATATCTTTATGTAATTCATAATTTCAAACTGTATCTTTCCAAAAGAAATTTTGTTTTATAACAAAGAACTAAAGTATTGGTACAAAAAAAGAGAAAATCAGCATTACTTCTCAATATATTAAAAGCCTCACATTCTAGGCATTCCATATCTATAGACACTCTACTTCTGCAGCAAAGTAAAATCATGAATCTTTGCCTTGGTAGCAAGGTGGGGTTTTTTTTGTTTGCTTGTTTTTTGTTTGTAATTAGGAAACATTCTTCTAAAAAACTGTGGTTAGTATATTTTCTATTTAAATTATAGTAGTTATTGTGCCTTCTGTTTTCTTTACTACATATACTTCATTTTTATTCAGTTGATTTGTTTTCTTCAATTTTCTTCATTCATTGTTATTGTTCCTTACAGAATAGTAATATTTTATGACGTTTTCCTGGCAAAATTTATTTAGTCTTTCTTTAATTGATGGGTATTGTTTTATTTACTGTGTTTGCATTCACACACACACACACACACACACACACACACACACACAAAGGTTGCCATACATATTTTGTTATACATGGAAATTTCTTTTTTTCAGTTGCATCCTTGGGGTACAAGTGTGGTGGTACAAAATCTAAGTTAAAGGGGGGGGGGGAATTCTGCATTAGGGCTTTATACCTTTGCCAGATTCTTTTGTAAATTGCTTTTCCTCCCTGACTATTTGTACATTTTAGTCACAAAAGCTGCAAATTTCTTTCCAGGATATTTGTAATAATACACAGTTCTACCAGTAATGATAGAAACAGAATTATAAGAAATAACAAAACACAAATATGTACCAAGTGAGATTTGTAGAGAAATGAATATTTGTCCAAAAAAGAAATCCCAAAGAACAGAACAATAGAAAACTTTAAGGACATGATTTCTGAAAAAAAATTTAACAATACATGAATATCCTGAACTGTTTGTGATGGTGGTAATGTTGGAGATGGTCATGGTAGGAAAAACAGGACATTGGCAAATTGTTTTAAAAGTGATCTTAAAAAAATACCTGTGTTACTCCTCGCAAAATTCTCCAAAAAACTTAGAAAGAGAAAAACTTATCTAAAAAAAAACAGCAATCAAATATTCCTACATCTGTGTGTCTGACAAATGTTATCTTTTTACCCAAACTAAAGACAGAAAAGAGAATGAGAATTATAGACCAATATCACCAATGAATTAATGTAAATTTTAAAATAGTCTCATGGCAAGTAGACTATCATAACATATACAGTTTTTCTTTTCTATTACTCAATTATTTACAAATCAGGGACTCAAGTTCTACTCAGCCTACAGAAAATAAGTAGTTTAGTTAAGTATATAAATAGCATTAAAAAACAACATCTAAATAGTGCAAAATAAAACCTTTTCTTGTAATACAGTATTTTTTAATGTAGTGCTCATTTATGACAAAAAGGAAGAATAACATGTAGATGGAAACATTTTAAAATGTGATCAGAAACATTTAAAAACAAGAGATAGCATTTGTATTGGAGAATCTCAAAAATCTTTACAAGGGCAAAGGGAATAAAGCAAGAGAGCTTGCTGTCACTACAGCATTTGACATCATTTTATAGATGTAAACTCTAGTAATGATAAGCACAGAATTGAAGGAATAATGAACATGGACTGAGAGGAGACAAAATTACCTCTATTTACAAATAATACAATGACATTCTGAGAAAACTCTAGAGAAGCAGAGATTCTCTGGAGAATAACAACCCTAACACAAATATACACAAGAAACAGATGCAGACACACACACATACACAATTAATAATTGATAAAATTTATAGCTTCACCAAAGTACAGACGGTTCTCACTTTATGTAAATAACACACATCTGACTGCGTGAGAGAGGTGAAACTTCTCTGAGTATATTCTAGAATCTACTAAGGCTTTTGGTGGGAAACAGGCCTGAGTACCCCTTCCCCAGAAATCACAGGATTTACAAGTACTCAAAACTCAGAGCGATAGAGAGTCACCCCTCTCCTCAGTGACACCTCAGCGTAAGATATGCCAAATATGGAGAGAGGAGCTTTCTCAAAAGTACATTGGGTGGTCAACTGATTCCTTGTTCTGGAACTCGAGGTAGATTGCTGTGAATAGATTGTGCACCTGACTTCAGGCCAATGGAAAAAAAAGGTGTGTGTGGGGGCAGGGGCAATTCTGCATTAGGGCTTTCTAACTTTGCCAGTTTTCTTTTGTAAACTCTTTTTCCTCCCTGACTATTTGTCAGAAGCGGGGGAGAGGTGTTGCCCTTTCTTGAGATCATAATAAACTATTCTTTTCTGCTTCCTACCTTGAGAAGCCTTTGTGTGTTATTTGGGTAAGGATCTCTGTTGCACACAGTTTTGGAGTGCACACATGACTTTGTGAAGAATTTTGAAAGGAATCTGCATTGAAAAACAAAACAGAAACTTATGTTAACTAACCTATGTTAACTTCTCTGTATATTAATCTCTCTGTCTCTCTCTCTCTCTCTCTGTCTCTCTCTCTCTGTCTCTCTGTCTCTCTGTCTCTCTTTCTCTGTCTCCCTCTCTCTCTCTCTCTCTCTCTCTGTCTGTCTCCCTCTCTGTCTCTCTTTCCCAGCACCTGCCCTCTAACCCTAAAGGAACAATTACAAAAAAGATCCTGAAAAAGCAACAACAACAAGAGAAAGTAGAAGAAAGACTGAACAGAGAGATGACACACCCCCCGCCACTTCCCCCCCAGCTTGGGTTGAGATCTCACACCCAGAAAGGAGACCTTTGCCCACTAAACCCACCCACTTCTTTTTCCCCCTTTTCTATCTTTAGTCTGCTCGAGTACCACGTGTCTATTTCAGGTCTCCAGATATAACCCATACTCTCCTGTCTGTGTCTGTGTCTAGCCCTGATTTGGTATTGTCAGGCCTCCACATGACTGGTCATATACATCCTCCTGCTCTCACTGCTCTCTCCATGACTGCCCTGTGTCCTTAAACCATGTTCTGGCCCCTTCCCATGTGGAATTTGCATTATGCCATTTTAAGTAGAGGTCTTTGGAGCAGTCAACTTATCTTAGGTGAAAACTGTCTATGGTAGGATGGAGAATAACAACCCTAACACAAACATACACAGAGAAACAGATGCATGCACATACACACACACACACACACACACACACACACACACACACTAGCAATTCTATAAAGTAACCAAGGAGAATGATAAGAGAAATGCCATTAAATATAGCTACACAATTGATGAAATGTCCAGGAGTTAACCCACCAAATTGAGATGTAAAAAAGTTATTTATATATATATACACCTATAAAACATTCCTTGCAGGACAAAAAGGAAAAAAAAAAATGAAGAGAAATTCAAGACAGATGGTGAGCCATTATATTATAGCAAAATTGAGATTCTAAATAAAATAGAAGAAACCTAAGAAAATAAATTCTTTATAGAAGCTCTATTTGTTTTGTTGTTATTGTTTACAATAACTGTAAGTCAAATGAAAAAGCAGTTTGAGACAATTAGGTTTCAGTCTTTGTCAAATACTATATGCCATAATAAATAATCATAAGAGGCATCTTAAAGAAAATAAGAAAAACAACACATTAAAAACTATGTTTCTGTTTTATAGATAGGAAGAGATTTCATAACTTCAAAAAGAGGTAGAAATAAAAAACAAACAAATAATTTGATTCCATAAAACTCAAAAGCTTTTACATGAGTAAAATCAATCAAGATCGAACAAGAGAAATTTTCAAGCAGGAAAAAAATGCATGTCAAATGTCACTAATAACAGACTAATATGTGGGGAATTGATATAATTAGATAATGCTATGACTTACTCCTCAATATATAAAGGATAAAAAAAGAATAATTTTCAAGAGAAGAACTTTGAATTATATATAACCATTTAGAACATTTCCAAAATCATTAATAGTATGAGAAATGTAAATTAACACCACGAAGTTTCACTGAACATCCTAAAAAAATTTGAAGATGATAGAAAAAGTCAGTAGTCAAAATTACCTATAAAAAGACAGGATATTCTAGCTATAGCAAGGAACTAGTGAATATCATTTTGTAATTATGCAAGGCAAGTAACTATACTCCCTATAAATCTTGTCCACAAAATCCCAATACAAGGAATAAACCTGCATGAACTTTGACAAGTGACTTAATTTTTCCATGACTCAGTTTCCTTATCTATAAAATAAGAGGGTTGGAATAGAAGACTTCTAAATCTTTTCTAACTCTCAATCTATTATCTCATGCTCCCAAGGGAGTCAAAGACATAACTATAAATCAGAATATTCATAGCAGTATTTGGAGATAGCAAGTCATTGAAAAGGAAGTAGATTCCTTTTGGAAAATGCTACACTAAAAGCAAAACCAGAAAACTTCTACTCTTTAATACAATAGTGTCAAACCAAAAAAAAAAAAATTCTCGCCACTAAAAAGCACATAAAAATTTATGAGAATCAAACACTGACCTTATTAAAAATGCAATATTATCATTTATTATACTTTTATTTATATTTTAAAATATTTCCCAATAAAATTTCATCTGGCTCCAATATATTTAGGAGTGTTGGGGGTTGATAGTGAACAACAGGCATTTGAAAACTCTGCCTTAATAGCTTGTCTAAGTGTTGGTCAATACACTAAAACAATTCATAATAAGAAGTAAATGATTAATAGTGATTTGAAGCAATCTACTCTTCCAAATGAATCTTTAATTATAAGCATAGAGAATTTAGGAGCCTGGATGACCATTTGTTGAAGATATTGTTGAAATAATCCTTTTTGAAGGATGGGTAGGACCAGATGTCCAATGGCATCTCTTACAACAATGACGTGTGAACTTCAGTCATAACTACTTTATTCTACCACTTTAGCGTCATCAGATTAGGTCAATGTCATTGAAGTGATATACTCCTTTTTGCTTCTGTTTTCTGAAGGGAGGAGCCCCTTTCTCTTGTTCTCACTCCAAATGGGAGGAATGCACGATTTTATTCTGGGCTCCTGAGAGAACCTTGAAAACCCTTCCTTTCAAGTTAAAGGAAATAGGGCTAAATCTCACTCAAAGAACAAATATCCTCCATTCCTCTGCCTAGAAGTATAGCTATGGAACATACAATCTTTCAAAAGTAGCATAATTGCTGACTGTTAAAATGCATTTAAAGAATTTGTTTCTCGGAGGTTCACTCCTGCTCTCTTCAACAAAGTAATTTGAAATCATATCTTTTATCTCAAATAGAAAGCTAATCATGCTAACATTTCCAGAATACTTAAAAAGCATACAGTACTTTTAAATAAATTACATGTGCATTGGAACATATGTATAGAAATACATACACCCACGTAAATACATACATGTATGCACATATTTTTAATCATAATTCCCTAAGTTATCTATCTTCTCTGATTGGAGGGTTGGAAAGTAGAACAGAAAAAAATCCTCCCCAAAACCTTCCTTTCTAGAGGGCTGGGATCTGATCAATGCAAGGTGACTCCATTTTCCATCAGCAACTCTTTTTTGGTTTTGACTCCACAAAATGTTATATCTCCTTTTAGCTTCCTTTTATGAGTTCTATTCCCTTTATATTGTAAGATCCTTAAAGGTAGAGGGTGTTATTGTTTTTCCCCCAGCACTTAGGGCAATGCTTATCACACTGAAGGTAATTAATAATTTTTATATAATTGAATAATCTCGGGAATTTATAGTTTCGAAACATCCAATCATGGGCCACAGATTTTGAATATTATTGATAAATCTCACAACAATTTTTTTCTGTTTGAAGAATGGGTGGGCATGGCAGAAAAGGTGAGTAAAAAGACATAAAAATCCAATTGCTTCAAAAAGACAAAATGAAAAAAATAAAAGTATGTAAAAATCTAAAAAAGATTGTGGAGGACAGAAATATGATTTTCCCAGTTTCCAGGTAAGCCAGGTTAGTAAGTCAGCCATGAAGTTCATATGCCATTTATTACAGTAGGGTATAAATAGAAAAGAAATACTGTGTTTTGTAATAATCAATAAGTCTTATGCTCCAATTCTTACTCATGGAATTATACAAATAGACCACATCACAAGATACTCAAGTAATTTGGTGATATGATTGTTGAACCACTGGGAATGATTTCTGAGGATTTCTCATAAATTTGAGAATAAATGTAAATTATAGAAAATGTTTGAAGCATCATGGCTTTGTTGTTATTTTAAAGTTATAGACTGATAGTTTGCAAAATGCTAGACTAAGTGCTAGACTTAAGAAGCAGGAAAACCTGAGTTCAAATCCTTCCTTAGACACTTACTAGCTCAGTGAACCTGAAAAAGTCTCTTAACCCAAGTCTTCCTCAGAGGAAGAAGGAGACTGAGGAGGAAGGATAGGAGAAGAAGACATATCTCTTAGAGTTGTGACACTCAAAGTAAATTTTTATAAAGTACTTTACAAACTTTAAGGTGCTATGTATATACTATTGTCATTATGATTATAATTATTTTGCTACAATTATATTTCAGCTGGCAATATGGATTCTAGAACTGGAATGTGCATAGAAACAGTTGTGACATTTTCCCAGAATACTTAATGGAAACCCATCATAAAGAATACTAAACTATATATATCAGTATTACCTTTGTAACTATTTTTGTTTATACTGAATGAAAATTCATTGTATTAAATTCAGTTTGGGGTCAGAGAGAATATCCTTCTTTTGAGCATCCACATATGATTCCTTCTGGATGAGTTCTAGATCACATGTATGTTTAATAACCATTTACCCATATAATGTGATCAGTTTTAGGTGAAAGTAACCTAACTGCATCAATATAATTTTTTTTTCTCCATGGCTTGACACAATTCTTTAAATTTATTTCAATTCAAAAACTATTTATTAAACACTAAAGTTTAAAATAATATATTAGAAATCAACAATACAAAGAAAAAAGTCTCTGCACTCTAGAAATTTACATTCTTTTGAGTGGAAACAAGATTCCCAACATCTGAGTTATTTACTTAGCAATAAGGCACTGACATCAAGATCTCCCCATTAAAAAGAAAATATGTAATCTGCACATTATAATATTTTAACCTCTGTGATAGATGTGCTTTAGTAGGGATTAATTTATGAGATTTGTTATAAAAAATATTAGAGACTTAGAGGGATAGGCTATTGTAAGGTTAATGGGATATAAGATCTTCCCTATCCATTAACA
>CM053601.1:44937294-44957977 GCA_028646575.1 Pseudocheirus occidentalis
AAGAAGAAGAAGAAGAAGAAGAAGAAGAAGAAGAAGAAGAAGAAGAAGAAGAAGAAGAAGAAGAAGAAGAAGAAGAAGAAGAAAGAAGAAGAAAGATGTTGCCTAGGGGAAAACTTGCTTGTACAGAAGCTTGATGCAGAGAACACTTGCAATGTTGTTGGTGCTCCCTGGACGGATGATGCATATCTTAGGAAACCTTGCTTTTGGGCGTCCTAAATGTCCCACATAAATGCTTTGACTTTGTCTTGGGGAAGAGGGTTTATTATATTTTGCTAACAAACCCTGGGAATATGTATGCAAATTCATTACAACTGCTATGGGTATCACATTGGCCTTACAGATATAAGGAATAAAGTGTTTATGGCATTTGTAAAATATGATTTTGGTAAGGTTTGGAGCATGATGAATTTCTAGGGCAGAACAATTAAGACTGAAGAACATTGTGAGTAAGCAGAAACAGTACAAAGGAATCAGTGACCTGAGTCTAGGTCTACTCCTTGAAGAGTAAGGAATAAGCCAACAAGGCATTTACAACAAATTACAGCAGTAAATAAGGATCTGCTTTTGGCTGTCACTTTGTTGATTTACTGTTCCTAAGAATAAGATGAAATAAGTAGCTGATATTTATTTTGCCTCTCTAAGGTCATTAGGGATAAGAAGATTATATCAGCACAAATCAGTTACAGTTTAGACCTTTGTCCCAACTTCAGCAGGCCAAGTCAACTGCTGAAATTTTAGATCAACTTCTTGTTGTTCAGTTGTTTCACTTGTATGTGATTCTTTGTGACCCTATTTCCAGGGTTACTTGGCAAAGACACTGGAGTTGTTTGCTATTTCATTCTCTTGCTCATTTTACAAATGAAGGAACTGATGTAAATAGGGTTAAGTGACTCACCCAGGGTCACACAGCTAGTACCTGTCTGAGGTCAAATTTAAATTTGGATACTCCTGTTTACAGGCCCAGTGTTCTATCCATTGCTCCACCCATTTGTTAAAATTTGAACTGATCTATTATTCACAGTAATTTTATTTAGAGATAAAATTTGATTAAAATTTCTGAGCCATAGGAGAAAATTTAAAATAAAAGCAACTCAGTAAATTTTTTTCTGAAACTACTTTACCCCTAAGTATCTCACAAACATTATTAGTAATAATAATAATTATTATAATTATAATAATAATTATTATTATTATTTTACCCATAAGAAACAAAATGGCAAGTGAATAATTTGATCTACCCATATGGAAATTTAGCAGATTGGAATTTTAGATATGATATAGCTCACTGACTTTCCCACTATTGAGCTCAGTGCATGTTTAAATTAAAAGAATTATGAAGTGATCTAAAACAAGACACTAATAACATACATTTCTTATTATAACAACTATATAAGGGCAAAATTCTACTCAAAACAAACAGAATTTTTAAGCATGTGGTGTGCCTCAAAATGGTAAAAAGAAAAAAACAAAACAAAACAACAAAAGCAAACAAAAAAACTTATTTACAACAGATACACCTGATTAAAAAAAATGTATATGAGTGGTATATTCTTTACTAGGAGTAAAAGCCAGAAAGAATACAAAATGGGGACTTCCCCCCTCTTTCTTTCTTTTGAATATGGAATGGAAAATTGATTTTGATGCTTTGATTCCAGGGAGTCTGCACCCAATTTCAGAGCTGCCTGGTGGTAATATAGCAACCAAATGTGCTCAGTCAGAATTTCTGTGAATAAAGAAAACAAAACAGAAGAAAATTTCAGCATAGGGCATAAAACTGAATAATGTTGGCAGACAGAACAAAAATAAACAAATAATACATAAAAATTAAAAATAATAATTTAACATTCCATTGACAAACAATAACTGTACAATGACGTACACTTCATTATTAAACCCACAAAGCAAAATTGTCCACCTAAAAAGATAAATTTGACATTAATATTTTCCTAGTGATATTTCCATATAACTAGATTGGGTATTGAATAAGGTGATGATGGATTTGTTTAGCCTTGAAAACTGGCATGTATTCTATTGAAACAGCACAAGGATCTTTGTTTGGTCCTGTGATGTTAAGTATTTAATTTATGAGTATAAAAATATAAAATCATAGTTTCCACAGTTATCAAATTTGTAGATTATACAGAGCCAAGATATGATAATCCCTTGTTTAACATTTACTAAGCATATATAATGTGACCACCACTATGTTGTATGCTGAGAATATGATGATAAAACTATTTCTTCCTTTGAGAACTTTATTCTATCAGGTAATAAATAGCAGGAAGGCAGCGTGCTATATATTACTAGTTCATCAGTGAGAGGTTACAATTCCAATTTTGATAAATACCTTGTAATTGAGTGAACCTTGAGAATATCAAATTCTCTAGGCCTCAATTTCCTTAAAATAATATTAGGTGGATTTTACTAGATGTCCTCTGTGGTCCTTTTCCCACCTCTAGATATGACACTATAATCACAAAGGTTCATAGAATGCGGGCTGGGCCACTGGTATACTCTGGGATAAGCATTATCATTTGTTTTCTCCATTTATTCTTTAAATAAATCAGCATCCAAAAATGTTTCAATAGACTTCAATATTTGATTCACTTAAGTAAGGTGAAAATCAATCAACATAAATTTAAATAGATAAATCTCAAATTAGCTAAAAAATTAAAAAAAAAAGTCTTACAATATGGGATAGGCATGGCAACACAGCAATTCCTGTGAACAAAATGATGGGGTTAAGCCAGCAGGGGTGGGAAACCTGCAGCGTCTAGGCCACATGTGGATCTTTAGGGCCTCAATTGGGGCCAAACTTTGGATTCTCTCAAAAGGCTGCCCTTGAGGACCTGGAAAGTCACATGTGGCCTTGAGGCCTCAGGTTCCCCATCCTTGATTAGGGAAAGCTTAAAGACTTATGAAGGTTAAAGTATTAACAGTGTGATAGGACAGCCAAAAACCTGAGGAAAACTTAGACTCCATGGAGAGGCATGTAGGCTAAAAAAAAGAGATTCCCGTATACTTTATCATAGATGAACAATATCTGAAAAACTGTATTCATTTCTGACTACCATGACATAAGAAGACCAGTGGCTAGCTGGAGGTGGTGTAAAAGAGATGAACAGTTTGGAGGGTTAACTACATCCTGAAATGCAGCCTGATATATTAGGTGAAGAGCAAGCTCAGAGCTATGAAGACCGGAATTCAAATTTTGCCTGTGATACTATGTTCTGTTAATTACCAGTTTGTTCTATGTATTTGAAATTTCATGTCACATTCCGTTGGCTTCTGAATGTGCTCATTAGATTGACTCATAGAACTTGTTGGAAACAACATTTGGTTCAACTGTTCTTAAAGTGCTTTGCCTTTTTAATATTTTTTTTTCTGTCTAACTCATTGATATCAAGTGAAAATTATTAGGGGGAAAAGAGTGGTGAGGACTCATGCTAGTATATAAATGGTAGAAAGCCATATTCCTCTAAACAGGCAGTGTAAACTTAAACTTCAACCCTAAAGAAGACTGAGTAGTTGAACCCTAGAGATTCAAAATTGGCAGTGCTAGTAGAGGTTGGGAGATTAGATGCAAAATATGTAATGTCTTTCTCTGTCTGTCCATACTCATGTACTGCATCTCTGTCTCTCTCTCTTTCTCTCTCTCCCCCCCCCATCTATGTGTCTATCCATCTACCCATCTACATGCCTACCTATCTACTTATTTGCCCACTTATAATTTTAACATCCAGTAACAACACTTCTATTTGTGGGGGTTCCTTTCTGCAGTTTTTTTTCTTTTCTTCAGTGTATTTTTAATTATCTTTTTATAAATTGTCACTGACCACTAATTTATGCCCCTCTTCAGGGGTTCTTTAAATTTAAATTAATTACCATTACACTATTCTCACCCCTTTATAGAAAATCTTTTATAAAAATCATGCCCAATCCTGCAACATAGATCCATTCATTGACTACATTTGGCCCACTGTAATGGTAATATAATTTGAATTTGAAGATCCCTTTCTGTTGGCAAAGGTAACAGGTACTTAGTACTTAGTAATTAATCAAGTCTCTGTTAAAGAAACAGAAGGTATGAATCCATATTTTTGACATAACAGGAAAGGGTCGAAACAGGAAATGATTGAAATAGGAAGGAACTAATGTCATGTGTGTGTATATGAGAAAAGCCCCTGCTAGGTGAGATAGATCTTCTTGGAGTTGGGTACTGGAGGCTGTGGAAGAGAGACCATGATGGGAAGAATGATTTTTTTTCCTGAAAACCTGGATGGAGTGATTTTGATTCTGAGATCCAGCTGAAGCTTCTTCTGAGGAACTACCAATTTCTTCTGGGAGCTGCCTAAGACTTCCAAGGGCCAGCCAGAGCTGCTAAAGGCTGTTGAGGATCCCCTGAGGGCCAGTTGGAGCTGCAGAAGACTGAGGAAACATGACTGTGGTGTTGGTACTTTGTGTGCTTGTGGCTTTGTTAAGCCTTGACTTCCTGGGAGCAGAGACTGTGAAGGATTTGAAGTAGACTAAATACTGTGAGCTTCAGATTCCCTGAATCCCCTTCTATGGTCCCAGTTCCTACCTGGATTCACCAAACTATCACCTGGATTCAAAGGCAGATAGCTCCCAGCTCCATGTCCAGCTCTACATGCAGTCCCTGTTCCACACTGAAGCTCACAGTATCCATTTAGTTAGTGGAAATATTTTCAAATATATCCCAGAGCTTTACCATAGGCATGTGGGCCTTTAATAAGTTTGTTTGTGTGTTGACATTTCAAAGAACTTTTAGAGGTGAAAGTGCTTTATCATCATTTAAAGGAATGAAAGTGAAATACTTCTTGAAAGTGTAAAAAAATCAAAAACAAAACAGGAACTCTGTTTTTGATCAATGTAGCAATTTTGACATCTTTATGGATATAACCTTTCCTATCCTTTCTCCAATCTTCTCCAATCCCATCATTCTTTCTTCTAAGAATTGTCTTCAATGACAAGAATAACGATGTTTTATATATATATATGTGTATATATATATATATTCCTAAAAAGTAGCCATATTTCATTCATCTAAAACGAAGTGCATTATTCTTTATAAAAACAAAACAAAACAGTACTCTGACAACTTTGTGCATTTTCTAGCATGTAAGTACTATAGTAGTGAAACTGATAAAAAGTAAATGATTTAAAGTATCCAGGAATAAAAGAGAAATATAAAAAAATAAGTTAACAGGGCCTAACTGTATCTTAGTAATAGTACATCTTTCACAAAAGCAAAAACAAATAAAAACTCCTGCATTAATGCATCATTATGGCATCGAATTTACCAAAAGATTCAGAGCATATGGTTCATTCCTTGATAGAAATCCACAGAAAGTTTACTCTATAACGTCCTAAGAGTGAGGGAGTATCTCACATTAAGTATCTACCTGTTATGTCTTCATCATCCAAAGCATCACCAAAAACATGAACTATTTGGTACATTTTCCTTTCAACAAGATCTTTGAGGCTGGGAGGTAGGGCAATTGGGGTTAAGTGAGTTGCCCAAGATCACATGGCTAGGAAGTGTTAAGTGTCCAAGGTCATATGTGTACTCAGGTCCTCCTGATTTCAGAGCTGGTTCTTTATTCACTGCACCACCTACCTATCCCAAGCTCATTATGGTCTAATGCTACAAGATTTTGTAAAATATTCTGGCCTGGGCACTACTCAGACCATTCCCTTGGTGCTTTAGTTTAGTTTAGTTTTTAAATTTTTTAAATTTTTTAAATTTATTTTAAACTTAAATACTAAAACTTAAATGTATGATAAGAAAAGAGAAAGAAACATTATAAACTTAAATACAAAACAAAGGGGAAAAAAGACTGCTGTGTTCACAACAGAACATGAGAAAATTAAAAATATACAGCAATAAATTACTATTTCAAGAAAGTCTACATAATAAATACTACACATTGAGTTCTGAGCTGTCCATCTATTCTTTGCTTCCTTGTAAATCATTTTTTGTTTTCTGCTGTGCACTTTTTACTTTATTCTTTTCCCCCCTTAGCCCCTCCCCAGGACAACTATCATTAAGTGTGGATACACACACACAACATATACACACAAATATGTATATATGTACATACATACACTTACATACACATATATGTGTGTGTATATATATATATATATATACTTAGATGCCTATAATCATCCATAAAGAGATATACATTCATATGCATCTATGTAAGACTATACTATACTTGTTTGTCCTCTCTCTTAGAGTGGATAATGTCTTCCATCATAGGTCTAAGTCTTTTCTGTATTTTTCTAAGTCCATTAATTCATCCTTTCCTATACCAAAGCAATATTTATTTTCATTATTATTATTATTATTATTATTATTAATTTTTATAAATCTTAGATTTCTATTATTTTTATTTCTATTTTTGCTTTTCGGAGGGCAATTGGGGTTAAGTGACTTGCCCAAGGTCACAGGCTAGTTTTTGTGTCAAGTGTCTGAGCCTGGATTTGAACTCAGATCCTCCTGACTCCAGGGCTGGTGCTCTATTCACTGCACCACCTAGCCGCCCCCCAAAGCAATATTTCAACCTTGTACTGTCTGGTTCTTTTAAATAGTCTGAAATGATTTTGATCAATATGTCTGATATAGACTTTAACTTCCCTTTTTTTCTCTTTTGATTAAATGTATTTTAGCTTCAACTTTGTTGGAGACCATTATTACAACCCCTGCTTTCACCCCTCCAATAAATTCTACTCTTGATTTTTATTTTATGTTTGTCTTATCTCCTTTTTCCTAACCCTCTTCACTCCTCTACTTTACTTCTACCTGCTGCCTTGCCCTCCTATTAATTAACCTGCTCCCATCAAAGATCCCTTCCTTATCATCTCCTCTAACCCTGAAAATCCTCCCTTATCCTCTTTCCTTCCCTATCCTCTTAGCCCTTTATTTCCTTCTGAATTTAGAAGACTTTTATGCCCTTCTAGATACATATATATGGTTGCCTCTTTAAAACCATCCCCAATGAGAGCATTCCTAAACCATTCCAAAACTACTAGCCCTCCTTCCCCATACAATTTCTCTGTATCAATTCTTCCTCTCACACCACATCTGTATGAGATACTTTTTTTGCCATTTCCTTGACAGTTTTAAGTATCATATCATACTAAACTCTACCTCAGTCTTTCTTTTCAACTACCTAATTACCAATAACAATCTTAGACATAGGATTTACATTTCCTCATATTAAAAGTAAAGAGTCTGTCCTTATTTAGTGCCTTCTAATTAATCTTTGATGTTTACCTTATATTTCTTGGATGGTGTATGTAAAATTTTCTATTGATTTCAGGTCTTTTTGCTACAAAAACCTTAAAGTCTGACAATTCATTAAATTTATTTTCTTTTAAATTCAGGATGATGCTTAACTTCACTGGATATATTTTCAGTTGTAGCCCCAGTTCTTTTGTTCTTCAATATATAGTGTTCTAAGACCAACAATCTTTTAGTTTAGCTGCTGCTAGGTCTTCTATGATTCTAATAGTGACTCTACTATATCTGAACTTTATTTTCTTGTTGCTCATAATATGTTCACCTTGAGTTGGGGGCTTCAGAATTTAGCCATGACATTTCTGTAGATTTTCCTTGTGGAATGTGTTTCAGGTGGTGATTGTGGGATTTTTTTTCTATTTCTATTTTCACTTCTGTAATCGTGATGTAATTTGAACTTGAAGATCCCTTTGTATTTGCTATTGTATATAGCACTTAGTAATTAATCAAGAAGGTATGAATTCCTGTTGCTGATGTAATGGGAAAAGGTTGGCTGAAAAAGGAAGCGATTTCAATACTGTATATGAGGAAAAACCCAGAGAGGGAAAGTCAGAATTTCTTGGGACAAGGATCTGGAAGCAAAAGCTGCTGCTGCTGAAGAAAGAATTTTCCTCAGCAGCATCTGGAGGATGGGTTAATACTGCAGGGCTGAGAACTGAGAAGAAAAATGAGAATTGGTAACTGAGACAGATCTTCTTGAAGCAAACTCTGTGGATCCTGAAGCTGCTGCCACCAGGAAGGCTGAAGAGGAAAGCCCCTCCCAGGCTGAAGATAATGATTCTGATTTTGAAAACGAGGATGGAGTGATCTTGATTCTGGGAACCAGACAAAACTTCTCATGAGCCCAAGGGTCAGCCAGAGCTGACAAAAGACTGAGGAAGCATGACTGTGAGGGATTTAAGACTTTGTCTGTTTGTATCTTTGTTAAGCCTTGTCTTCCTGGGAAGGGACTGTGAAGGATGTGAAATGGACTGGACACTGTGAGTTCCAATGTGGAGCAGAAATTGCAGAGTGCTAGACAAGGATGTGGGAGCTGTCTGCCTTTGAACCCAGATGAGAATTTGGTGAATCCAGGCAGGATCTTGGACCATGGAAGGGAATCCAGGGAATCCAAGAAACTACCTCAAGTCAAGCTAAAAGAAGACTTTATTTGGATACTGTGTACTGACTGAGAAATTGTAAATTTCCTAGTGACTTAGGGTTGAGGATCTGTGTATTTTCTGATGATTGAATAGTGAATGATGAAAGATGATTGGTTAACTAATGATTGTACTCAGTGAATGATGACTGAATAAGTGACTGATCTGTGTTAACTTAGTGTGCCCTATGAGTAGAAAATTTTGACTATTGTACTTTGTGTTGCTTGAGGAGGCAAACCTCCCTAAGGATGATTGAATGATTAAGATGATTGAATGATCAAAGTACTAAATGATTGTTCTTTGTTCAAAACTTTGTGACCACTTAGTGGAAACTATGTGGCCATTTTCTGTGATGAGTTGTGAATGCTGTATTTTGATTATCTGTGATAAGCAGTAATATTGTGAATGCTGTACCTTGATTTCTGTGAATGTTTTGCTCTGATTTGTTATGGAATGGAGTGTTCACTATGCTGTGTAATCAGAACCTTAAAAGCTGCCCACAGTAGCATTCTTCTGAAAAGCTGCTTGTACTTAGCTTTATAGCCTCTTGTTCTAATACTTCAATGGAATTTTCTTAATGATTTTTTTCCATTATTGCATCAAGATTATTTATTTTTATCATAGCTTTCAGATAGTCTGATTATTCTTATGTTTTCTCTTCTTCATATGTTCTCCAATTCAATTGTTTTCTTAGGAGGTGTTTCAATTTCTCTTCTATTTTGTTTTCAATTTTTATATTTTGTTTTGTTATTTCTTTGACTCTTAAAACTTAGCTAGTTTATCCTTGCCAAATTCCAGTTTTCAAGGAGTGAGTCATTTTCTTCCTTAATATTCTGAATCTTTTCTAATTGGTTGAATTCCTTTTCATAATCTTCCTATTTTTGTTGGATTGTTATTTTTTTTAATTCCTCAATCTATCTCATTTGATTTTAAAAGTCTTTTTTTTCTTTTTGATGTTTCTCCATGAATTATTTTTGACCAAACGATCATTGACATTACTCTTTGTAGTATGAGAGGCTTTTTTTTCTTCAATATACTCCTCTGAAGATAAACCTGATCTTTTATATTCCCATCATAACTTTCTAGGATTGACTTCTTTCTCCTTAACTTGATCAATTTTTTTTAACTTGCAGAAGCTTGTTTTTGTAATCACCTCTCATCTCAGAGCATGGGGGATGGTGCCTCTGGCCTCAGCTTGCCCTTCAATTCTCCCCTCTGGTCTGGAGCCAAAACCAAGAACTTTGCCTTCCTGTAAGTGCCAACAGCCAGCAGTGTCCCCACCCCACTGCTTCTGCACTCACCAGATTTGTGCTGATTCCTTCTTGTCTAGGGCTGATTCTCAGGAATTCCAGAGGGTTCTGCATCCCTTATCAGCAGAGGACCCTCAGTCTTCCCCTGCTCAAATGCCCAACTCCACATACTGTCCAGGAGGTGAAAATTCCTGTAGCTGGAGCCAAGGCTGCCTCCAAACCCAGCCCTAGAGCTCCAGCTTGCTGTTTCAGTGGAAGTAATATGGGAGTGTTTACACTTCACAGGGACCCACCAGCGATGTTCCCCTAGTTGTCCCTGGAGGACTTACTGTTCTGCCCCAACTCTCATTTATTTTTATTACTCTTCATTCATCCTGAGGTTCTATTTTCTTACCTATTCCACCATCTTCCCAGAATTCGCTCTCTACTTTAATTTTAACATTGAAACAAAAAGTGACTTTCTTTAATCATTCGAAGGTTAGTAAAAGGAAATTTACTTAGCAGTAGTATGAGAGAGAAATGGATAAACTGTAATAATGATAATATGATTTTGAGGAGAAGGAGGTTTTCAAATTGCTTTAAATGTGTTATCTCTTCTGATTGTCACAAAAATACTGGTGGAGGCTATTTTTATCAATATTTGGCAGATGAGGAAATTTTCTCATGACCACATTCCACTCAGGGACACAGTATTTTTTCCCAGAAGCTCTTCCCTCCCCTTCTCACATAGATACCTCCATCTTAGGTGATCCAGGAATGCACAATGATCCATGCCATTTACTCTTCTCCAAGTTAAAAGTTTTTGCTGTCCATAGATGGACATTGAGAACCCCTTGATTTAATTCAGCTGAGTAAAATAACCACCAGGATTCACCAAACAGCTGAGAGTTCTCCTAATTCTGTGACTGCTTTGTACTCAAAGAAAAATGAAGTAATGTCAGCAGAATGTCTATAGCTTAAACTCAAAATCTTCTAAGACATTAAGTCCTGAAGAATACCTCAGTTAACTTTTAATGAAATAATAGCCTGACTTACATGGGAGAGGGGTTAGGCTATTGCTCCTACCATAACTCTTTAATTCCAATCAACATGTAGTGTGATTCCTAGTAGCTACAATGCAACAGTGGGGAAAATAAGGAAGGGCAAAAAATGTGTGAAAATATGGTTTAGCAGAATGAGAAATAAATGAAAGAATCCGAAGACTTTCAGATTACATAGGGTCTTTATATAGAATATAAACACTTTTTTAAAAAGTTGCTTAGAAATTAAAAACACTAGATAATATAAAAAAATGAAATTAATGATTTTAATAGTGCCAGGCATGTTATAGATGTAAGAATCTTACTGGAATTCTTTCTGTTTTTTGTGAGGAGAAGGTGTATATAAGGGTTTCTTACCATTAAAACAGACAACTTCTAAATTGGTAAGGAAAGTGACATTTTAATTATTTCAATGCTATGTTCTTGAAGATTGAAGTAATAAGGAATTTAATAACACTTCTCACAAACAAGAGTACTGCCTTTAGTTAAGATAAAGATGGTACTAGTAGCCACAGAAGAATCATTATGTTTCCTTTTCTGAAGACATGGAAAAATACAGATAAACTTGGACGTGAAAGTATATTGTGTGCCTGGACTACATTGTTTAGCTCAAAATATTTGGAAGATAAAGGAATGGACTGAGAAACACCAAATAACAACAGCAATATTAATAAATAATAACAATAGTAACAACTACTACAAAAATAATTAGGTAACAGAGATGTTGGATAACCTTTCTCAGTTACGATTTTTTTACTTAATTGTAGAACCTCAGGAAAAAAAACTAATGATATCATGGAAGAACCAAGAAACTGCTGTGTACATATTAAAAGGTAAATTAACCCCCAGAAACCTCTTCTAGCCACCTTTCCATATCTTCCACTCAATTTACTCAGGAGCCAATGAGAGAAAGCTTATTCATTTTGGCCATTTGTCCTTAGTGCCTGAAAACTCCTCTGTTTTAATGTGTCATTTAACACCTCCATGCCTAAGGCAGGGCAATCACTTATAGTACTTTAACTTTCATTTTTTTTAACAGGTTGTTTAAGGATAAGCCTAATTTTCTATTTGAAGCTAGAGACATGAAAGTACTGAGACACTAAACTTTTCAAATAATATCCTGGTGAGTGATATTTGGGATGCCACATTCATTTAAAATTAGCAGAGAAACCTGCTTTCTTTGGCAAAACACACATTAAATTAAATGAATAAATAAATTATACATACATACATACATATATATACACAATTTTTGAATTTATCTCACAAAATAAGAATCTTTGAATCAGAAGGAATAATAGAGCTTAATTTCTCCAACTTTACCATTTTATATTCAAAGAATCTCAAAATTTCTGAGTTTGAAAGACCACAGAGGTAAAGTATCACCGCCCATTTTTGAATAAGATTCCGTTCTATAACATGCTCAATAAGTGGACATTCAAACTTTCCTTGATGACTTCTAAAGAGGAAGAACTTACTAGAAGAGTCAATAAGCCCAAATTTTGAAAAGCTCATATATTTAGGATGTTTTACATATAGCATATCCATATTTGCAGCTCTACAACTTCTGTTTTTGTTCCGACTCCTACGCTCTGTGTCCCAGATGAGAAAGCAAGTTTTGGAGGTATTAATCTTCTCATCCTTACAACTTTCATCATGTTCTTCTCACTATCCCATGCCAATGCCCAGTTCTGGAACCACCTTACTTTTTTTTTGTATTTACAATATTGTAATTTATTATGAGAAGGATCGCAACCAGGGTCACTTCAAACCCTAACTATAATGACAGATGACTTTTTCTCTACTTCTGAGAATGTGGTTCAACATTAGTTAGCTCACATTCAGTATAACAGTTCCTTTTTGTCAATATTTTCTTTTTCACAAGGGCAAGGTTAAAACAGTTCCATCAAGAAAGGTCTCTCTGTCCTCTTTCTCTTTGTCTTCTCAATCTTCTCTCGCTCTACAACAGGAAAAGCGCAGTCAGCTTCTCTCAAACCATCACTCTTAGCTCTCCAAACCAAACCAACAGTTAGAATCCCATTTCCACAGCAATCTTTTTGACTCTTTAACCTACAGTAACAACAACTAGTAATATATAGTAACAATATAGTAAAGATATAATAACAATAACAGTGGTTCCTGTGGGAGAGTCTTGTGAAACAGGTATCACAGTTTCAAAGGGAAAGGGAATTCCTCTCTTTTCCTCCCCTAAATCTTGTAACCAAATTACATGGGCAACAGTTAGAAATGGATTAAACTATTTTTTAATTCATTAATTAATTTTCTCTTTTACATCATTAATTTCCACAAGATTTTGAGTTACAAATTTTCTCCCCATTTTTCCCCTACCCACTACCCTAAAACAGCCATCTCACTGTATAACCCCTCCCCCAATCTGCTCTCTCCTATGTTCTCCCCCATTGCCCCACTGACTTTCTGGTTGGGCAAAATGTATCTCCCTACACCAGTGCCTGTATATCTTAATTCCCAGTTGCCTGTAGTTAATAATAATAATAATAAAATTATTATTATAATTATTATAGACACACACACATATATTAACATTTGATTTGAAGTGGTGAGGAACTGGAACTAGTTAAGTAGAAATCTCATGGACTCAAGATTTGTGAAATTAGAAATCCAAGTAAAAGCCTTATGAACTTGAGATGAACTAGAGCTAGAAGTCAGTGAGCAGGCCTATGAGCCCAACTGGGATGTGGGAAACTTTCTAGGTAATTTGTCTTTTTCTTCTCCAGTCATCATGCCCTGTGCCCCTCCTTCTATCCATCAACTCCCACCTCACAAACTCCCCCCATGCCTTAGTAACAGATTGTCCCCACCCGCATAATAATTAGCTTAATGACAAATTATGTTAGTTAGCAAAACAAAAAAGTTGTACTGTATATAAGTTCCTACAATCCTGAGCTCTGGGCTGCTCCTTTCATATTGGCATGGAGGTAACCCAGCTGATAAATTAAAGCTCCTTAAACTTTTTATTTGTCATTCTGTTAAAACTTGCCATTTCATATTATAGAACTTTAATTTCTAGATTCTTTCCCTTCCTCCCTTGTCACATACCCCCACTGGAAAGAGAAGCAATTCAATACAGGCTGTACATATGTAGGTACAAAGAACATCTCCAAAATGGATATACTGTAAGAGACTGATTATATGTCCCTCCTTCCTATCCCCCCCTTTGTTCCATTCTCTATTCTGTCCCTATCCCTTTACAGAAGTGAGTGCTTCCAGTAACATGGCCCCCCTCCCCTCCATCATCCTACCTCTCATCCCCATCCTGCCTACTCTTCTGTGTGGCAAGATACCCAGTTTACAATTTATATCATTCCTTCTCTAAACCAAACTCAATGAGTAAGCTTGACCCTTTCCCTTTTTGCCTTCCTGTTCTTCCCCTCCATTGTAACAGTTATACCTTGCCTCTTCTATATGACCATCTCACTTGTAATGTTGTTTTTGGAAGCACTATGTGAAATGAAAAATGAGTGGTAGGAGAAACAAAAGACTATAATGTCATGGAAGACAAGGGAGAAGAAATGAGAGAACTGAGAACTGGTGAGATTAAATGACTCTTTTGTGATCATGTAAATTATGTTTAAATTTTCAATGGTGTGAGTAAGATACATCTTTTTTAAAAAAAAGTATTCTGAACTTATGGAATAAAGCATTTATATAAAAGTAGAATAGAAAACAAGATGTTTTTACATGAAATTGCAAATATATTATATGCTATTTAAAAATATGTAATAAAATTATCATATACATTTCTTTATTTTTCTTATTTCCCCCTTTATTTCTTCCCTCTCCCAGCCTTCCCTAGACATGGATAACATTAGACACAAATATGTATATGTATGAGTATCTGTACATCTATACCTAAATCCATTCTATACATACTTATATTTGTCATTTTTTTCCATCTGGAAGCAGATTTGTCTTCATTCATATGTCCTTTGTAGTAAATTGAGACATTTATAAGAGTCAAAAAGACTTAGTCACTAAAAATTGTTTGTAAAACAGTATTGTTATTGTGTACAAAATTCTCTTGGTCCTGCTCATTTCATCTTTCATTATTACTTGCAAGCCTATCCATGTTTTGTAGATGGCACAGGGAATAAAGCACCAGCTCTGGAGTCTGGAGGACATGAGTCCAAATCTGTCCTCAGGCACTTCACACTTACTAGCTGTATGACCTTAGGAAAGTCACAACCCCAATTGCCCCTCCAAAAAAAGTGGGAAAAAACCACATCTTTTCCTTTTCAGTAATCATTTTTGAAAAGAGACTTAGTGATATTGCTGGTTCAAACCATATATAGGTAGCTTAATAACTCTGAGTATAAATCTGATTGCTCTTGAAAATGGTTGGATCAGTCCATAATACTGCCAACAGTAAATTAATTTCCCAATTTTTCCATATATCTTCCAACATTTGTTGCTTTTCCCCTTCAAATATATTAATCAATCTTTTAGGTATAAAATGATATATCAAGGTTGCTTTAATTTTCATTCCTTAAATCAATAACAGTTTATATTTTTTCATATGATTATAAATAGTTTTGATTGTACAAAATGGATAATTTTGTTTACATTAAACTAAAAATTGTCAAATAAACAAAACAAAAGAAGCCAAGATCAAAAGGAGAGCAGAAAATTGGGGGGAAATTTTATAGATAGTTCTCAGATAAAGATGTCATTTCTCAAATAAAGAACTTTGTCAAATGTTTCTCAGAAAAAGGTCTCATACCTCAAATATTTAATGAACTTTGTCAAATCTATAAGAATATGAGTCATTCTCCTCTTGATAAGTGGTCAAAGTATGTGAACAGATGTATGTGTGCATATATATATATATATATATATATATATATAATTATTAAGGAAACTTTCCTTCCTGTTTGACCTACTCTCTTCTTTCTCTCTTATGACCTCTATGCTGCAACCTTAGACTCAGTCCCTTAGTCATGTGGTTCAGATAGATGAGTTTTTTATTCTCCTTGCCATGCTTATAAGCCACCTCATAACCAGCTCCAGCCATGTTCCAGTTACCTTCAGCTTCTCTTTATGGTTTGTCTTCCTGAATTAGAACATATGCATTGTAAGGGCCAGACCTGCCATGCTTTATCTTGAGTATTCTATTGCACTGTACTTAGCACAGGACTTGATATGTAATAAACACACAATAGATTATCTATCTATCTATCTATCTATCTATCTATCTATCTATCTATCTATCTGAAGTAAGTAACCTAGGAAAGTAGAAGTGATTGACCTATCTTATTTCCTGTGGCCATGCTATATATTAAAATCTTTTAAGGTTAAAATGATTGCCAATTAAGTAGAGGATATAAGAATATGCTTGAAGATCAATAATTTCATTAGTGATACTAGTTGAAATATACACCCATTTTGTCCTCTTAATCCTTATTTCTTTTCTACCTATGTTGTCTTATATGTCCCTAAGATCCTCCCTAATTTGCTTTTATATGCATCAGTCTTCCCTTCCAAGAGGAACCAATGTAGTTTAAAAAAAAATAAATAATAAACTGATTTTTAAAAATTAAGAATGACTTAAGCCAATAGGAAGATATTGATGTTTGTTTAAAAAGATTATTGACTAAATCAATTTCATACTTGCTATATGATCATATTTTTAATGTCTTGTCTGTCTGTCTTTCATCTTTCTAGCTGTCACTCACTCTCCCTCTCCTTCTCTCCCCCTCCCTCTATTATTCCCTCCCTTCCCCCTCTCTCCCCTTTCTTTCTTTACCCCTCATTGCCCCTTCTCTTTCTTTCTCTGTCCTTTGCTCACTCCTTCCCTCTCCCCTTTCTGACCAGTTATTTTCCGTGCTTCTTCTCCCTGTATACTATCCTCTTTCCTCTCCCTGCTTCATTTTACACACAAACTCTCTCTGTCTACTCCTCCTTTTCTACTAGTGTCTCCTCTTATTTCCATCTTCCCATCCACCCTATCTCTCTCCTCTTCCTTACCATTTTTTCTCTGTTCCCCCTTTCCTACTTTCTCTCCCTCCTCTTTACCCACTTCATTCCTCCCCTCTTTATTCCTGCCTCTTTTTATTTCCCCACTTTCCCCTCCTGTCTCTTATTTTCCCTTTTCTCTCCCTCTGTCTTCCTTCTTCCCTCTTTACCACCATCTTTCTCTCCCTTAATTTTCTCTTTCATGTTTCTATTGACTTTTTTCATTTATAATTGTTCACGTTTTTTCTCATTTTTCATATAAATATCTGATTATGAAATAAGACCAAGAGTTAGTGGAAATTTCAGTGAAACATAAAATATCAAAAATATTATGTAAGCTTCAAAATAGGTTTTAATATGAATGGCCACATTTCCTGAATATCAATAATTTCAACCCTCCCACTCTATTTAGATTTATCAAAACATTCACTTTATTAAACAATGATTTAACTTTCACCAATTAATTATGCTGCCATGTTTCTTTTCTCTTCCCACCTCTCCCTCTCTTCCATATACAATTTATAATGAGATATCCTTGGTCTGAGATTTTTCCAGCACAACTCATTCATGATTCTCTTATTATCCTTCTTGTGACTTGAAAGTAAATTAGTAAGCAGTATCTTAGGAAATTGGTAAATAATCCATTTATAAAAGATTTTATAATCTTCAGTTGTGATTTTCTTATCAATGAAAGCTAGCAGAATATCATTCCTGTTTAGATTCTTATTTTCTCTCTTAGTATCATTACTAATTGAAATTTTCTTAGCCCACAGCCTCAAAAAAAGAAATGAAGTCACATCTGCATTATTTATGATAGAATTGAATCAATATGATATAGCAGAATAGTCATTAGTCTTAGAATTAAGAAATATATATATTAGTCCTGCTTTGTTACATACTATGTGATATTGATTGTGAGGCAATTGATTACTCTGGGGATCAGTTTACGTTTATGTAAAGTAGGGGTAATAATATTTTTACTAGGTATCTCACAGGATTGACAAATGTATCATATGATCATAGGTCTAGAGTTGGGAAGGAATTTAATGGTCAGCTCCAAACCATCATTATACAGGTAAAGAAACTGAGGCCCAGGGTCATAAAGTGACAACTGGTCACACAGGTATTAGACTGGTAAAGTTCTTTGTCACCTGTGCTATGTGACATTAAAATATTGCTTTTCTTTCAATGTGACATAACATAAAAGAGAATTGTAGATGACAGGAAAATATTATAGCAAAGAATATAAGGTCATTTGTGAAAAGCTTGTATTATAATTAACATCTATTTTTTAGAATCCAGAATCCATTAGAGCACCTACAACACCAGATGGCTTTGCATAAAATTTAATTTGTGTTACTCTGCCTGAAGCTAGGAAATTATGGAATACATGGTATGGATCATTTGTCCCTTTTATGGTAGATTATGATAATTTTATTATTTATTATCCCAAAGGGTATTCCTCCGCCACCTTCAGTCCCATTAAAATGGATGTTGTGAACTAAGTAAGATTTGGAATAAGAGAAAAACATTCATTATTACTGAATAGTTTTTCTTCTACTCTTTGACCTAAAGTTATAAAAATATTTATCTTATAAACGAATTTTTTGAGTGTAAAAAATGCTTTCCCCCTTTTTATACTATTATCTTTTAAAATGACTAACCTTTAAAAGACCAGGATTTAAAAAAAATATAATGATTCCAATTCATGAAAGTCTCTAAATTAAATTTCAATGAAAGGCACATTTCCCCAATTGAAAATGTTGAGGATATTTAAAGTTTTACTAAGTACTTTTAAAATTTTGTATTCGTTAATCTTGACAGCCCTCTGACAGATTGTCTCTTCAATTCTATTTTACAGAAAAAAGTCATGCTTCATAACATTCAATGAATCTGAATGGCATTATCAATGAAATTTAAATTATTTAAAGGCACAATTTACTAACCCATTGCAATATAACTTGCCTGTTTATTATCTAACCACTAAGACCATCTTGAGAATGAAAGACTTCATTTTCAAGCTTATGAAACCTTTATGAACCTGACTGAGTATCCTCTTACTTCCAACTACTCTTGCTATCTGATGTTCTACATCCCCCTGGCCAAACCACTTCTAGGTGTGACTCAATGAGAATATTGCGAAATACATTTTTTTCCCTAGTAGTTTTCCTTGAAAGATCAAATAAAAGATGGAGGATGTGTGGGGAAATAGTGGATACATAAGATAAAACTTCTCATAATGTGCTTATGTACTCTATTCATTTGAAATTTAGTCAATGATTGACCTAGCTCGTCTATAATAAGAATTAACTTCCCCATATCCTGATAATGCCAATTAGCCAACCTCCAAATCAACAAATAAATCATCAAGTATTTATTAAGTATTTGTTATGGGTCATTGACTTTGCTAGGTACTAAGGGAAAAAAATAAGAATGTAAACTCTCAAAAGCATTAACATTAGGGACAATGTGGCAGGTTCACAGATGAGTGATTAAGGATGTGTGCAAAATATATTGGGCCTAGGATATCATTACCTATAACTCAGGATTAAAATGTGATTATAATAATAATAAGCTGCCAAAATAAAATAAGATAAAAATGAGTAACCAAAGGGGAAAAAAAAGAACCCAACCATAGACAGCTACTTTGATAGTAAAGAAGATCTGGATTCCTAATCAGAGGAAGATAATGAGGGAAAAACAAAAATGCCAATCCCTCCCCAAAAAGTGGTATCAAATGATCATGCACCCAAATGAGAGTTCTTGGAAGAATTTAAATAGGAATTTTAAAAATTAAATGAGAGAGATCAAGGAAAAATTAGGGAAAAAATAAAAGCAATCCAAGAAAGTTATGAAAAGATAAGCAATTGGAAAAAAGAAGTCAAATCTTTTTGTTGTTGTTGTTTCCACTTCAGAGTATTATTTGTAATTACATGTAAGCATAATTTTGAATGTTCATTTTTGTAAGATTTTGGGTTCCAGAATGTTCTCCCTCTATCCTTCCCTTCCCCATTCCCAAAGACAGCAAGCAATCAAATATAGGTTATATATGTACAATCTTGTTAAACATATTTCCACATTATTCATGTTATGAAAGAAGAATCCGAACAAAAGAGAAAAAACATGAGGAAAAAAACACAACAAAACACAACAAAACAAAACAAAAATCCCCATGAAAATAGCATGCTTTAATCTGCATTCAGACTCCATGGTTCTTTCTCTGGTTGCAGATAGTATTTTCCAACATGAGTTTTTTAGAACTGCTTTGGATCACTATATTGTTGAGAACAGTTGATCAAAGTACAATGTTCTTGTTATTATGTACAGTGTTCACCTACTTCTCCTCACTTTACTCAACATAAGTTTGTGCAAGTCTTTCTAAGTTTTTCTGAAATTCATGTGCTCATCATTTCTTATAGAATGATAGCATTCCATTACATTCATATACCACAATTTATTCAGCCATTCCTCAATTGAACATCCTTTCAATTTCTAATTCCTTGAAAGCACAAAAAGAGATGCTGAAAATATTTTTCATACATGTGGGTACTTTTCCCTTTTTTATGATATTTTTAAGATACAGACCTAGTGGTGGTAATAGTGGATTTTGGTCCAATTTTGCACAGTTTTATAGTCAATGGAGCATATTTACAAATCATTCTGTAGAATGGTTGGATTAGTTCACAACTCCACCAACAATACATTAATGTCCCAATTTCCAACATCTCCAAATTTTATCATTTTCCTTTTCTATCATATTAGCCAATCTGATTGGTACAAGGTGTTACCTCAGAGTTGTTTTTTTAATTTAGTTTTTATTTGTTTTCTTGTTTACATTATTCATTTTCATTACATTTTTTGAATTACACATTTTCTCCCTGTCTTGCTCCTGCCCCAACCCCATAACAGCAATCCCACTGTAAAGCTCCTCCCCTGCTC
>CM053601.1:44958477-45069334 GCA_028646575.1 Pseudocheirus occidentalis
TCCCAGACTGCTGCGAAGAGCACCGCCTGCTGTGCTGCCCATAGTGCTTTCTGTCTTGTGGAGAGTTTTGGAGCTTGAAAATCTGTTTAGCGTCCCATTTTATGAGTTTTTTAGCGTGTTTGTGTGGGAGCTGCGGTGCTTTGCTGCTTCTATTGTAGGATATATTTTCATTGTTAAAAATTGAACATAACCCACAAGTTGAGAACCACTGATATAGACTATTTGGGAAAACTGGTGAAGGAGTCCTACCAAATTATTTTTCTGATACAAATATGGTACTGATACCTAAACCAGTAAGCACCAAAACAGAGAAAGAAAATTATAAGTCAATTTCTCTAATGAATATAGATGCAAAAACATTAATAAAATGTTAGCAAAAAAGGTTACAGCAATTTATCATGAGAATAATACACTTTTATAGGTAGGATTTGTTTCAGAAATCCAGGGCTAGTTCAAAAGTAGGAAAACTATCAGCATAAATGATCATATCAGTAACAAAATTAACAGAAACCGTAATATTATCTCAACAGATTCAGAAAAAGCGTATGACAAAATACAGCACCCATTACTATTAAAAACATGAGAGAACATAGGGATATATACAGCCTTCCTCAAAATGATAAGTGGCATCTACCTAAAACTTTCAGCAAGCATTATGTGTAACAGGGATAAGCTAGATGCTTTTCCAATAAGATTGGAGGTAAAACAAGGATGAAAACTTAAAACTCATGGAAGTGAATATTGAAAACCAAAAGTAAATAAAGTAATGCACATATCTCTGTCTCTGTCTCTATCTCTATCTCTATCTCTGTATCTATCTCTATCTATCTATCTCTATCTATCTCTATCCATCTATCTATCTATCTATCTATCTATCTATCTGTCTGTCTGTCTGTCTGTCTGTCTGTCTATCTATCTATCTATCTATCTATCTATTTCTGTCTCTGTCTCTGTCTCTATCTCTATCTATATCTCTATATCTTTATCTATATCTATCTATCTATCTATCTATCTCTGTCTCTGTCTCTGTCTCTGTCTCTATCTATATCTATATCTCTATATCTTTATATCTATCTATCTATCTATCTATCTATTTATCTGTCTATCTATCTATCTATCTATCTATCTATCTATCTATCTATCTATCTATCTATGAACTGCCATCCTAGGGTTGGGAGGCAATCCAACTGAGGTCCATTTCAGCAATTCTCCTTAGAAATTCCAGAGCCTAGCCTTTGCAATAAGGAGTCAAAATGCCAGTGAAATGTTTTAGGCCAAGAAACAAAAGTCAAACCTGGGTGTGCTGACCATATATTGCATTTCATTGGACCCAAGGACTTACCCAAACTAAGCCATCTGGTGGGGGAAGTGGGGAAAAGACTGAACATTCCACCTTTTTTCCATCTGACACTTCTTAGTTTGAAATAATCTCCAACTCTTTAATTTGAATTACTGAAATTCACCCAAAGCATAGATATTCAAATACCCTAAGGACATTTGTTCAGTCTGTATATTGCTCCCTTCCTAACCCAAGAAGCGTTTTCACCTGATAAAACAATCAAGTCGAGGACACATATATTTATTTTAACATTTCATTTACACTTTGTGATTATATTCTGGGCTCTTGGTGACTACAACAATTGAAGTTAGAGGGCAAAACTTCACTTTTACTTAGTGTTCTTGTGACATTAGGCAAATTACTTGATTTCTCTGGGCCTCAGTTTCCTTATTTGTAAAATTAAGAGATCGCTGAGGTCCCTTTCAAATCTAAGAATATCGAGTTCAACCAATCTACTACAAGAGACTGTGACACAGCTTGAGAAATAACTGGGTGTATATTGCACCATGGAATAGCTAATAATATCTTAAGATATTTTATCATTGTAGACCCAGGAAAAAAGTGGTGTAATAGTAATCAATTTATTAGATATTCAAGGCTAAGTAGATCAGATACTTAGGGCTAAGTAGCACCTGGTAACTTAGGGCTAAGTATAGAACTCTGTCCATTGGTGAAAAGATGTAAATTCGCCTGTTGACTTGGAAGAAGGCTATTGGCTGAGGCATACCCCTGTTGACTTGGGAGAAGGCCAGTGCTGTATATAAGGCAGAACTGTAGCTAGACGAGGGAGAACTTGGATTTGGCTCCTCAGTGAAGCTGACTGAAGACATGAACAGAATGGGAATTTGTTTGTTCATGGGCTGGCTGATCCTTGAGTTTCAGGCAAGAGAAGTCCTGAAGGGTTTGAGGTGTGCTGAAACCTGTGAACTTCAGTGTGTGCTGGGGATTGCCCTGAGGACTGGACAAGGACCTGGGAGCTGTTCATGTCTGAGGACTGGATGAGAGCCTGGCAGCTTTCAGCTCCTGAATCTAGGTAATTGTCTGGCAGATTCAGGAGTGACTTAGGAGCTGGGACCAGGGAAGAGGATCCAGGGAACCAGAGAGACCACCAAGAGTCAAAATGAAGTAAAGGTCTCCCCTTGGATGAAACTGATCTTTGCCGAGGACAAGGACCTGGGAGCTGTTTTCCTTTGAGGACTGGATGACAACCTGTCAGCTTTCTGCTCCTGACTGTAGGTGATTGTTTGACAGACTCAGGAGGGAGCTGTGACCAGGGAAGATGATCCAGGGAATCAGAGAGACAACCCAGAGTCAAAATGAAGAAAAGGCCTCCCCTTGGGAGAGACTACCCAGAGTCAAAATGAAGAAAAGGCCTACCCTTGGAATAAACTGAGGTCTGTTGGAAATCAATGGGTGGAAAGATTGTGTGGTTTTCTAAGAACTTTATTTGGAAACTAAAGTTAATGGTTGCCCCATGAGTGGAAGATCAGTATATTGTGAATTGTTGATTGAATCAACTCCCTCTCAGGGAAAGTAGGTGATTCCTTTTGTAAATTGATTAATTGAATCTTTAACTTGATTGATTGAATCTTTAAATGTGAAGTTAAGCTGGTTTCCCTCTTAGGGAAACCAGGTGAATTGATTGATTGAATCTTTAACTTGATTGATTGAATCTTTAAGTGTTCTTCTTTTGTTCCTCCTTCTAAATATTGTGACTTTCTGTAAATACTGTGCTAAATATTGTGAATTGTTGATACTGTGAATATTGCACTGAATCTTGATTTGTAAGGTAATAAACAGAGTGTTCACTAATACCGTATTATCCGAATCTTAAAAGGTATTCACAGTAGCATTCTTTTAGGAATCTACTGTTGATTGGCTTTACAAGTGGCAACAAAGACTTAAGGAAAAATTCTAGGGAAATCAAATACAATCACCAAGAAGTAAACGTGATGAATGAGGTAAAGAAAAACTTTCCTGATTTTCCTGTCTTATTCTCAAATCTTTACCATCTTCCATGGGTCTTCAGAAGGGTGCATATGAACCTGATTTAAGGTAATTAAGGATAGGTAGATATTTTGATTATTCTTGTTTTGTTTGAACCAGTGAATTATTCAGTGTGAGGATCTTCTTTTTGTGGAAACTCCCTTTGCTAGTGCATATGTGTTACTTGTCAATAAATTAGAGTCTTAATGAGTTCCCTATGACACTACAAGTTGAAATGATGCTCAAAATCACACAGTCCAAGAGATATATGCATCAGAGAATGGATTTGAACTTAGTTCAAGGTTTTCCTGAATACAAGCTTGACCCAAATCAATTATACCACAATACCAAAATAATCATAGGCAACAGTACTCTTTCAATTTATACTGAAATTCTGCCAAGAGATATGACATAGTAGGTCAAGGAGTCAGTCTTTCATGGAAATACCATCACCTCCTAATAGAGGAGTCATAAGTATATGCTTATTCTATTATGGCATGGTTTAAAATTTCCTTGGAAAAGAAATCAGGACAAGAACTGTTATTAATTTATAATACTAACCTCAGAGATGATTATCCTTGATGATTTTAAGCATCATCATTTAATGCCCCAAATTTATAAATTTCTTTTCATGCTATTGGACTGTTTCTTGATATGCTGAGTGAAAATTATTGCATTTTTCCATAAGACTACTTTGAAAATTTATCATTTCATGCCTACCTGCCTATTCAAAATATGCTTAGATCTTCCCTTTGTAGAAGGGACACAATAAACTGTCCTGCTTGTGCATAAAATTACATCAGGCTAAAGGTGTCAAATTTGATAGTTCAGCAAATACTTGCTGACAGAGCTCAAAATCTATTGTTGTCAAAAACAGTCTAACTCAATATATCCATATATGTCTTTATGAATACAAGGTACATATTTCATCTCTGTGGGGAAGACAATGTTATTCCAAACTTATATGTGACTACAAAATTATATAAATAACATTTATATTTCCATAAGATTATGATCTTGGGGAGGAATTAAAAAACAAATTTAGGGGTATCAATTTGTCTACAAGGTGTTTCACAGTATCGGAGGTTTGCAGTTAGCCATATGAATGCATGGAGAAATTTGCACAAATGATTTGAGAAGGAGGATTAGAGCTTGGCAGTGGAACTAACAATAGGACTATATTTCCATTTTTGCTTTTGTGATCCTTGTTTATTTACCTTTCCTCACACATTAATTTGCAAGACAAGAATTAAACGATTTTCCTAGGTGGGTAGAAAGGGTAAGGAACAGCATCCCTTCCTCACAGCAGAACCACATAATGACACAAATTACTTTGGCAGAATTCAATGAACTTAAGGAAATAGGATTTCTTTAAGGGGTTAAATTGGATTCACAAGGATTTCTAATTCTAAATCAGAGAATGTAGTCAAAGCTGCCCATCTTAACAAAAAGAAGAAGAGTGAGAAGGGTTAGGAGAAGAATGATTCAGAGGAGTCAAGGATAAAGTACCAGTTGTGTCAGAATGAACCCTCACTAAGGTTCTTCCCATAAAGATGATCAGTTCAGAACCAGTAAATAAGCAAAGCTTTTAGCAGCTTTAATTTTATTTCAAGTAACTCCTGGGAACAAATGACATGCATATGGGTAGGGAGGGAGTTCATGGGCTGAGAAGAGACTCTAGAGTAAATGGAGAAGCTAATGAGTGGGGAGGGCTGACAGAAATGGCCTGCATGATGAGAACTAGAGGGAAATTTGTATTATGTGGCAATTCTTCTTTCTTCACTTTCTCCTGCAAGAAATTAATAGTTTTATGAGTTAGTCACAAGGGCAGCTAGGTAGTACAGTGGGTAGGGCAACCAGTCCTCAAGCCAGGAGAACTTGAATTCAAATATAGCCTCAGATACTTAATAGCTGTGTGACCCTGGGCAAATCACTTAACCCTGATTGTCTCCCTGCTCTGCCCTTCCCCCCAAAGTGTGTCACAACAGAAAAACAAGGAGTAGGAAAGCTCTTTAATTCAATAATTCAGAAATTATTTAGAAGAGGGGACACAAAATTAGAAATACAGATACTTTGTTTCTGTTTGGAACACTAAAAGACTAAAGAAGACATAAATATGTAAAAGGCACCTAAGTATAAAAGTATGTAAGAGAAATAATTATAAAAGTTTATAATAGAGAATATATAGGAAGGGAATAGAATTAATGAAGAGAAAAAATAAAGTGAAAAGGTAAAGAATCCGATTTAGAAAAAGTGAAGAAAAGTTTTTAAAATAATGAAAGATGGATATTAATTAGCAACTAACTGAGTGGAAAATGGAAGGAAACAATCATTAAACTTAAAAGAAGAATTAATAAGTAACACTCTAAAACTACACAAAAGGATAAAAATTCTGAGGAGGGAGTATTTGGCATGAGATAAAAAGGACCTGAGGATATAGATTTGCTTGAAGGTAGATTGTATGATTATTACATGCACATATTGGAGAATATTAATATTACTAATAAATATGAAAAGGTATAATTAATAATCACATTACAATAAAACAAATACCAAAAAAGTTACACACCTAAATTGAATTTAATAATGAATGTATAATAATGTATAAGACAAAGAAACTGTAGAAACAATTATGTAAAAGACAATAATAGTGATGAGATGGAAATGATTTGAGATAAATAAGAACTTTAATTTATTTCAAGGTTAAAAAATAAGCCTACCAAATCAAGTAGTTATTGGCTTTTAGTCTTCATAAGTTGAAATTGTTAGAATTTTATGCTATTATTATTATTATTATTGTTATTTGCAGTATGATGTTTAGGTTTTATTTTTACAAGTGTTCTTCTGGGAAGCCTTTGGTCTTTATATTTGTTTCTATTTCTCATGGCTTTTTGTATCATTTACATTATTATTTGTGATTTTCACACGCATTTATAAATTACTTTTTGATTATGATATCTTATAATAAGTTCAAAACTAAGCAAATGTACTAATACATTGATCTTATCTTAAAAAGCATACAGTATTTTACTTTTACATCATAGCAACCCCTTTTAAAAAATCAACAGAAATCAATTTTCTTTCACTCCCCCACTCACCTCATTAAAATAACTTTTACAATAAATATTTTTAGTTAAGAAAAATATACCTCCCAAAGTCTGTTAACAAAAAACAAAAACATTTATCTTTCATTCTGCTCTTTAAATCCATTACTGCTGAGTAATGGATAGCATATTTCAATATCCATCATCGGGATGGAAAATGACCATGATTCTTACAACTTTCAAAGTTTTTTTTTAAATACTGTAGTCATTGTATTTCTTTTTCCTGGATCTGTATGAGCTTATAAAAGTGCTCAAAATGATTTAAAAATATTATTGACATTATAGTCCAAATTCTTCTGTTTCTGTTTAATTAACTGTAAATCAGTTTACACAACTTTTATTCTACATCTTTTTTGAAATCATCTATTTTTTTATTTTTCTTTTCTTTGTGCACAATAGTAAGCTATTACATTTATATGACATAATTTACCTTGCACTGTTTATTTGGAGAATTAAAAAAAAAGAAAACATTGGTACTCACTTTCCATTCTAATGTTAGCATCTGGGATGTTGAATTATATGCCTTTTGTCTAGGTTTTAAACTAACATTTATTCTCTTGAAAATTTAGGCCTTTTTAGTCTTTTTTTCCCTTATTTTTATTCCCTTGTCATTTACTTTTTCACTCTCCTCCATTTAATATTGGATTCATTGTGGCCAGGCTAGATTACTGTCTTTGCCTTTTCCAACAAAATGGGGATTTCTTTCAGATGGCCTCACCCTTTGCCCAAATTCCTTTTTAGCACAGATTCCAGTCCACCATCCTTTATTTTTTGAGCTGTTTTTATTTTGCTTTAAATATTGAAAACACCTTTCCCTCTATTTATCATTTATCAAAGCAGACCTGAGAATACTATATTGAGTCACATTGTACAATGTGTAAATTGTATTAGAGAAGAGGACTAAAGGCAAATATTTGAGCCACAATAAAACACCAAAAGAACTAATTGATGTATTCTGTTCATTGACCAAAACATTGAAAGAAAATGTTTGGAAATGCTGGCAGAGCGTTACCTTGATGGAATTACTTATTTTTCACTTTGATATTTGGGCATTTTATAGTCACTAATTTAGAAAGTAAGACTGAAATGTCAGGATCACATCAAGCTAATAGGGTATGTAGTGATTAGAGCATGAGACAGAAATGTGACACTAGTCAAGTTACTTAGTATCTAAATCTGGGCCATCTCCAGTTGTCCTGATCTATATCTGGTCACTGGACCCAGATGACTTTGGAAGAAGAAATGAGTTTAGTGACTTTGCACAGAGCACTCTCAAGTCGAATCAATTGTCAACCAGGGCAACATCTTCCTGATGTCATGGTCTTCTTCAAGAATGAAGGATGAAGTACAACTCATGAGTACTCTAAGCTGCACCACTACAGACCTAAGTGACATGTTTCAGTTGGGTAACTCAGTTCCTTTTCTCTTCTCTCCTCCCTTCTCCTTTCCTCTCTTCTACTCTCTTTTCTCCATATGGGGTATCATTCCCTTACTTGGGGGTGCTCTTCCTAAAGGAAGGTAAATTTAGTAGGCTGAAATCTACCTTGATGTCTTGGTGTTTACTGCCAAGATTTATTTCTTTGTAAAAATTAATTAATTAATATGTTTATTGTTTTCATACTCACTTTTGTCAGATTTTTTCTGTTCTAAACTCTGCCCACATACACACAGTGGTATGAAATGTGATATAGTCTATGTGTGTACATGATAATGAACAAATGTCCACATTAGTCATGCTGTGTGAAAGATGGATAAGAACAGGAGAAAGAAAAACATGAGAAAGAAAAAAGAAGTAGGCTATGATCTGCATTCAGAGTCCTTAATTCTTTATTTGCATGTGGATAGCATTTTCCATCATGAGTCTTTTGGAATTGTCATAGATCATTGCTTGATGAGAAGAACTAAGTCTATCAAAGTTGATAGTTGCAAAATGTTCCTGTTATTATGTAAAATTATCTCCTGCTTCTACTCACTTCACTCAACATCAGTTCATATAATTCTTTCCAGATATTTTTTTCCAAAATTTGCCTGCTCATCATTTCTTATGGAACTATGGTTCCATATTGCTACTACATTCATATACCACTCCTAATTGATCAGCATCGCTTCAATTTCCAATTCTTTGACACCCAAAAAGATTGATATAAACATTTTTGTACATGTGGATGCTTTTCCCATTTTTAGGATCTCCTTGGGATACGGACCTAATTGTGCTATTGTTAGATGAAAGAGTATGCAGAATTTTATAGCTCTTTGGAGATAGGTCCAAATTCTTCCCCAGAATGGTTGGATCAGTTCACAGCTCTACCAACAATAAATTAGTGTTCCAACTTTCCCCCATCTTCTCCAGCATTTATCATTTTCTTGTTTTACCATGTTAGCCAATCAGAGAGGTGTGATATGGTACCTCTGAGGTGTTTGAATTTGCATCTCTCTAATCAATAGTGATCTAGAACATTTTTTCATATGACTATAGGTAACTTAATTTTTTTCCTCCGAAAAATGACTGTTCGTACCCTTTGATAATTTATCAACTGGGGAGTTACTTGTATTCTTGTAAATTTGACTCAGTCCTCAATATATTTTGAAAATGAATCTTTTATCAGAGAAGCTGGCTATAAAAAAACATCCAGTTTTCTGCATCCCTCTTAATCTTGGTTGTACCAGTTTCATTTGTGCAAAAACTTTTAAATTAATGTTACCAAAATTGTCCATTTCACATTTCTCAATGTTCTTTCTTTCATTTGCTCATAAATTCTTTACTTCTCCATAAATTTGACAGGTACCCTATTCTTGCTCTCCTAATTTGCTTATAGTATCACCTTTTCTATCTAAATCATGTAATTATTTTTACCTTATCTTGGTATATTGGTATAAGATGTTGGTCTATATTTATTTTCTATCATACTGTTTTCTAGATTTCTGAGCAGATGTTGTCAAATAATGAGTTATTACTACAAAAATTGGAGTCTTTGGACTTATCAAAAATCAGATTGCTACAGTCATTGGCTCCTGTGTCTTGTGAATCTAACTTATTCTACTGATCCACCATTCCACCTCTAAGCCAATTCCAAGTAGTTTAGATTATTGCTGATTTATGATATTATATAAGATCTGGTAGAGCTAGTCCATCTTTCCTTGCTGTTCTTCTCATAAATTCCTTTAATATTGTGGACCTTTTGTTCTTCCAGATAAATTCCTATATTTTTTCTACCTCTGTTTCAGATACATAAACACACACATGTAACTATGTATGTATATACATATGTGTATGTATATATAAACACATATATAGTCTGATTGGTATGAACTGAATTTACAAATAAATTAATTTAGGTAGAATTGTCATTTTTATTATACTATCCTGGCGTAACCATAAGAAACTGATGTTTTTCCAGTTGTTTAGATCTGACTTTATTTGTGTGAGAAGTGTTTTGTAATTGTGCTCATATAGTTCCTGCCTTTGTCTTGCCAGGTAGACTCCCAAATATTTTGTTTGTTTCTATATTCTGCTGTTGGGCTTTGTTAGTAATACATAGAAATGCTGATTATTCATGTGTCTTTATTTCAGATTCTGAAAATTTGCTAAAATTGTTTATTATTTCATGTAACTTTTCAGTTTATTCTCTAGTATTCTTGAAGTATACCATCATGTCATCTGCAAAGAATGATTGCTTTGTTTCCTCTTTACCTATTTTAATTCCTTCAATTTCTTTTTCTTATCTTATTGCTAAAGCTAACATTTCTAGTACAATATTGAATAGCAGTAGTGATAATGGATATTCTTGTTTCACCCTTGATCTTACTGGAAAAGCTTCTACCTTATGCTCATTACAGATAATGCTTGCTGATGTTTTTTGATACATTCTACTTATCCTTTTTAAGGAAAACTCCATTTTCTTCTATGCTTCATGGTGTTTTTAATAGGAATGTGTGTTGTATTTTGTCAAAAAAGTATTTTTTTTGTATCTGTGGAGATAATAAAATGATTTATGTTAATTTTATTTTTGTAATGTTGAATATTTTTATTTTTGTAATGTTGAATGTTGAGGGTTTTGCTAATATTGAAGCAACATTGCATTAATGGTATAACTCCCACTTGGTTATAGTGTACTATCCTCATGATAAGTTGTTGTAATCTCTTTGCTAATGTTATATTTAAAAGTTTTGCATCTATATTCTTTGGGGAAATTGGCCTATAATTTTCTTCCCAGATTAAGTATCATCACTATATCTCTACCATAAAAAGAGTTAGGTAGGGCCCTTTATTTGCTTATTTTTTTTCAGATAATTAATATAGTATTGGTATCAATTTCCTTTAAATATTTGGTAGAATTTACATGTAAATACTTCTGGCCCTGGAGATTTTTTTCTTAGAGAGTTCATTGAGGGCTTCATCAATTTTGTTTTTTCCAAAATGGGGTTAAATATTTTATTTCCTCTGCAATTATTCTGGGCAATTCATGTTTATGTATGCATTCATCCATTTATTTAGATTGCCAGATTTCTTGGCATAAAGTTCAGAAGAACAGCCCCTAATTCTCATTTTGATTTTCTCTTCATTGGTGGTGAGCTCACCCTTTTAATTTTTGATACTGGAAATTTAGTTTTCTTCTTTCTATTTTTTACATCAAATTAACAAACTTAATTTTTTAAATTAATTAACAATTAATTAATTGGTTAATTAACAAGGTTTCATTGTTTTTTTTCTTAATTGGATCTGTATGTTATTTTCTCTTTGAGTCAAATCTTATAAGAGAGGTTTAAACAATGCTCACCTCCCTCCCTCTATTTCCCTTTATTGCAATAGATCTTTGCACCTCTTTATGTGATGTAATTTACACTTTTCTGTCTCCTCCTTTCTTGTGCTCTCAGGACAATATCCCTCTTGCTCAATTAATTTTTTTAATCATCACATGAAACTCAATTTATACTTATACCATCTGTCTATGTATCCTCCTTTTAAATGCTGTAATAAATATACAGTTCTTAAGAGTCACAAGTGTCATCTCCACATGCATGCAACTAAACAGTTTAACCTTATTGAATAACATATTTGCCTTTTCTTTCTCTTTTACCTTTTTATGCTTCCCTTGAGTCTTGCATTTGAAGACTGTTCAGGTGTTTTGTTTTGTTTTGTTTTTCATCAGGAAGTTTTGAAGTCCTTTCTTTCATTGAACATCCATTTCCTCCCTTGAAAGATTATACACAGTTTTATTGGGTAGCTTATTCTTTGTTGTAATCCAAGTTCCTTTGCATTCTGGAATATCATATTCCACATCCTCAGGTCCTTTACTGTAGAAACTGCTAGGTCCTAGATAATCCTGTCTGGTTCCATGATATTTAAATTATTTCTTTCTGGCTACTTGTAGTATTTTCTCATTGATCTGATCATTATTGAATTTGGCTGCAATATTCCTTGTTGTTTTCAATTTTGGGTCACTTTGTCAGGAGGTGATTGGTGAATTCTTTAAATGACTATTTTACCCTCTGGTTCTAGCATCTCATGGTAGTTTTCCTGGATAATTTCTTGAAAGATGCTTTCCATCCTTTTTGTTCATGACGTTTAGGTAGATTGATAATACCTAAATTACATCTCCTGAGTCTATTTTCCATGTCAGTTGTTTTGCCAATGAGATATTTTACATTTTCTTTCTTTCATATTTTCTTATTTTTTTATACTTTTCATTTTGTTTAACTGATATCTTATAGAGTCATTAGCTTCCACTTGCCTAATTCTAATTTGTAAGGAATTATTTTCTTCAGTTAACATTTCTACCTTCTTTTCCATATGTCAATTCTACTTTTTAAGGATTTCTTTGATTCATTGAATTTTTGTATCTTCTTTTCTATTAGGCCAATTCTACTTTGTAAGGAGTTGTTTTCTTGAATGGATTTTACCCCCATTTGGACAATTGTATTTTTTGAAGAATAGTTTTCTTTAATCAATATTTGTCCTTTCTTTTCAAAGCTATTGAATCTCTTTTGCATACCTTTTATTTCTTTACCCACTTTTTCTTCTACTTTTCACATTTGATTTTTTAAAATCCTTCTTGATTTCTTCCAAGAAGGCCTTTTGGGCTTGAGACCAATTTTCATTCCCTGTGAGGTTTTAGATGTAGGTATATTGAAAATATAGTCGTCTTTTGAGTTTGTGTTTTGTTCTTCCCCATCCCCCGTTAAGAAAAAAAAATGTTTATTTTTAGTGTATGTTTGATTTTTCTCTTTTCTCACCTTGTTTAACTATTTCCAGGGGCTTTTAACATTGAGCTCTACCACTATAGCCCAGAAGTCACTGTACTAAGCTGCTTATTGTAAGAGTGAGGGGTCTGGTCACTGGCTTTGTGTGCTGGAGCTTCAGGTGTTGCCAGCTGGAGGCTATAAGAATCTGGTAGATTCCTTGATGAACTGGGATACTACTTGTTGTGTCCAGTGTGTGGTGAGGTAAGGTGGGCTTTTTCCTGGGGGCTACACTGGAGCATATGGAGGTCTGCACACTGGAGGATGGCTGCCCACCCTGGATTGTTCTGTAGCATGTGGAAGTCTTGGCACTGGAATATATCTGCTCACCTGGGGATGCACTGAACCAAGGCAGTGTCTGGTTGTTGGAACCAGTCCCCCATTCTTCAAGTCTTGAATAATAAATGAAATCATTGCACTCTCTCTCTTCAATTTCTGAACAGAATGAGAATTAGCTGACAGTTGTAGAGTTGGGGGGATGTGATGTGTTTATTTTAGGCAAAGTTTATGCTGCCTTTGTTTTAACTAATTTATACAAGAAACTCAGTCTACAGCAGGGATTGGATATAGCAGCAGTCTATATAATACATAGGAAATCCCTGAAGGGGTCACAAAGCACAACCCTGTTTTGTACACCTTGCTGAACCATACAGTCTAGTGAATGATGAGTATTAAGTGATCATGTTATTTTTAGATTCCTATTCCAGCTCTAGATCTATAAGCCTATGATTAGCATTCTCCATTTTTAATTCATAAGGCTGTTAACTAGGTCTTATTGATTTTTTGTCCTGTGGATTCAGTTATAATTGCTCTACCTCTAGTGCATAATTTCTCTTTCAAGAGTTTTTTTTCTTTTTTTTGAGAATTAGTTAGGACTGGAAGGAATATCTCGTCTTTTGTTTTGTTCATCTCATAACCCAGAGGTATTTCAGGAAACTTGAAATTCAAAACTTTTAGAAGATCAAATAAAGTAATGGCATACTCAAAAGATAGGAGGTAAAGTTAAAAAGGAATAATCTTGTAATCTGATTATACTGTCAAATGCATTAATTTCTGCTAGAAAAAAATCTTGACACTAAGAATCTATACACTCAAATATAGAGAGAAAACTAAGTCAGAATTATATGATTATGACTGGTTCCCCAACTGATAAATGCTCAAAGGATATGAATAGGCAGCTTTCCAATGAATAAATTGAAGCCATCTATAGCCATATGAAATCATGCTTTAAATTACTATTCATTACAGAAATGCAAAGAAACTTTAAAGTATGACCCCATACTTATCACATTAGCTAATATAAGAGAAAAGGAAAATAATAAATGTTGAATTGGACAGAAAAAAAATGCACTGTTGGTGGAATTGTGAATTATTCAACCATTCTGGAGAGCAATTTTGAACTATACCCAAAGTTGCTATAAGAAGGTGCATAACCATTTGTACCCAGAAGTACTATTAGGTCTGTATTCTAAAGAGATTAAAGAAAAAGGACATATGTAAACACAAATATTCATAACATCTCTTTTTGTAGTGGGACAGAATTTAAAATTGATAGCATGTCCATTTATTAGAGAATGACTGAACAAGGCTGATATATGATTATGAATGAATACTACTGTATTAAAGAAGTGATGAGTAAAACGGTTTTGGAAAACCATATGACTTTGGGAAGACATATTAACTGAGAGAAAGTAAAGTGAATAGAAATAGGAGAATTTGTACATAGTAAAAGTAATATTATATGATGATATACTGTGAATGACTTAACTATTCTGATCAACAGAATAGTCATAGACAGTTACAAAGGACTTATGATAAAAACAATTTTATCCATATTCAGAGAAAGAACTGAAGGAGTCTGAGTGCAGATTGTTTTTTTTTTTTTTTTGCAATTTCACTGATATAGAAATGTTTTGCATTATTTCAAATGTATAAATAATATCACATTTCTAGTATTCTCTGTGGGATGTGGAGAGATTGGAGAGAAAGTTTGGGACTCATTTTAAAATGTGTTAAAAATAAATATACAATGAATTTAAAAAAAAAACCATGTTAGTGAACATATCTTCCTGTTGCTTACTTCCCATTAAAGTAAACTAAGAGAGGTAAGCATAATGGCACAGTGGGGAGAATAGAATCTTCTAAGACACAGGTTTTATTTTCAAAGCCTTCCTATATCAAGTAACACCTGTACAATGATGAGAAAGTCCATTAACCTCTTTTAGCCTTATTTTTCTCACCTTGAAAAGGTCCCTTTACTGCTCCACATCTATGATCACATAATTCTAAATATCTTAAATTTATGGAACCTATAAGTTACATAAAATAAGTTCTCACTAAATGCTTATAGACTGGATGTTAGTTTATGGATGATCTTTAAAAACCGTATGATCATTCATATGTCATAATCAATTATCTTCTGGCATTAAGACATAAGATTAAGTAGAGAGAATTTACAAGTAAAACATATTTCATGGGTTAGTCAAAGAATCAGTCACTAAGTAACCAAATTAGCATTAATGAGCCTCTCTCTGCTTACCAAGGATGTTCCTTATACAGTAGATGCAATCTATTACCAGGACTCTATACACTTAATATATTTTTTTTAATAAATGGAAACAGAATCACCTAGGCTTTCTAAAGGACAGATATTTGAAGAAATACTTATAGTAAGCTTAGAAATCTCTAAGTAGGAAAAGTAATTGAGGAAATTAGTCCCCTAGTTAACCTCAATTGATTCTTTTCTCTGTCTATAATAATTCACTCACCTCCCCAGTGACACTTTCCTTTTCTTCTCCTTTATCTCCACATCCTGAAACAGGTACTTTTTATATTGGCTAAGTTTTTCTTCTTAATTGCCTACTTCCTTCTTCACCCTTTCCTTTTTTTCTTGTAACCTCTTTCATTTATCTGAATTCACATTTGTTAAGACCTTCGATGAATTCTTGATAACCAAATATATCTTTATTTTTCATAATATTCTAGCTGTTGTCAATTTTGAAATATCATAACTGTTGAATTGCTATTTCTCATTGATATACTGTGATCTTATATTTTATGACATAAAAAATTCTTCCTATTGATATTTTTTCCACTCTAAATCTTCCTCCCCTCTTGCTGAGCCATTTTTTCTCCCATATTCCATTCTCTGTGTGAACTAATAGCAACTAAATTGCATGCCTTATTTTATTAAAGTTGAAAATTCTTTTGCTCGTTATGTGAGCTATTGTATTAGTCATCAAACAATTTCACATCCTCCCTACTTTTTCTTAAACTCAGGTTGCCTTTTGCCGCCTTTTCTAACAGACAGTAATTTTGAGACTCTTCCCCCCCCCCACAGGGAAACAGTAGAAAAAATGTTGGATTTGGAGTCTGTAGACATGAAATTGAATCCTGCCTTTCCCTAAGATGACCTTTTGCAAAGCATAGCCTCTCACAGTGTTTGTTTTTACATTTTGGTCACTATACTATTGGTCTAAAAGTTTATCTGTACGACCATCCCAGCTTTAATACCTTATTACTAATACAGTAAATATTAAAATACTATATTACCAATGAATTCTTTATGTAAGTACTTAAAACACTATTTTATTACAACAATGCTTTTTCATATCAGCCTCTATCATATTGGAAGTGATATATTTTTTCTTGTTAAAATCATCAATATTATTATTGTCATCACTAAATAGATGAGAACATCAGGGGGTGGGAGAAATTATGATTTATACATAATTTCTTACCTAGTATATGTCAGATTCAAGACTTAAACTCATGTATTCTGAATATAATTTCCATAATCTTTTCAGTGCATCTTGCTGTCCCTCCTCAAGAATTGTCTATACTATTTCTGCTTTCAGTAAATAAAATTCTGTGCTAAAATATAGTATATTCCTTGTGTTGCGGGCAAAGCATGTCTCATTTTTGTCTTCATATTTCCAAGAACCTAGCAATGTGTTGTGCACATAGTAGGCCTTAACAAGTCACTGTTGAATTTTTTCTACGTTGATCCTTTCCCTTCTGTGTTTTTCAGTATCTTCTTCTCCATAGCTCTTTTTCTCTTTCTACTAGGTATCACTAGACCTCTTCCTAAAAAAATAAAAATCAGCCTCTCTCTTTTTCCTCCTATATGATATGTTTTTTTCTTTTCTACCATATTATTATGTTGTTTTTAAAAATACAGAAATTCTACCATATATGCAGAACTCTAATCAGTGATAAAAGCAATCAAACCAAGAAAATTAAAGAAATATTCTTGTCTCCATAGAAGAATTAATGTGTTTTAAATGAATCAACTATTATCTCTCTTTGGTTAGGTGTAATGGTAATTAATTTAAATTTGAAGTCCCTTTTTTCTTCTGGCAAGTAAGCAGGTACTTAGCCCTTAGTAACTAATGAAATCTCTGTGAAAGAAACAGAAGATGTGAACTCTTGTCTTCTATTGCTGACATAAAAGGAAGGGATTGACTGAAACAGGAAGCCAATGCTATTTGTGTATAAGAAAAGCTGAAGAGAGGCACAGTCAGAATGACCAGAAGCGGGTTGCAGAATTTGTTCTGCTGGGGATGAAGGGGGAAAGAGAGTGAGTGAGAGAGAGAGAGAGAGAGAGAGAGAGAGAGAGAGAGAGAGAGAGAGAGAGAATCTCTCAGCAGAAGCTGGAAGCTGGGGTACTACTGCTAGACTGAGAACTGAGTCAGAATTTTCTTCAGACAAGGATCATGGAGACTGAAGTTCCTGCCGCCAGGAAACCTGAAGAGGAAAGCACCATCCCCACCCCCACCCACTCCCACCCCAAGTTGGAGAAAACAATTTTGATTCTGGGAACCAACTGAGATTTCTGCTGGGTCCTAGGACTATCCAAACTACTGAAGGACTGAAGAAGCATAGCTATGGTACTGATATTTTTCATTTTCTCATAATAGAACTACATCTAATTGAAGAGACAACACACAAGATTTTAAAAGATGTAAAATTGTCACAAAGCAACCTATAAATAAATACAAAATTCTCTGTAATACCAAGAGCCTTGAATCCATGCTGATGGAAATTTTTAAAGAAAAGAATTTTTTCACTTGTTCTCAACCTGTTGTCCTTATACTCAATTGAAATTTCCCCCACTGCACTCACCAACATCTTTTTTTAAAAATATGTCTTCTGTTTTCTGTATGAGGCAATATTGTAGAAAGTATTAAGTGTGTGTTTGTATCTCATCTCTGCACTTACTTTTGTAACTCAGTTTCCTTATCTGTTATGTGATGAGGTTGGGATTGATGACCTCAAAGGTCCTTTCAAATTTTCAATCTATTTATTTCTGTACTTTACTCTTGGTTTCTAGAGAATCAGATTATACTGACTCTGGCCATATTTCTGAGAAAATTCTTCTTTTTCAGAAGTCTACTTCCTCTATATCCATCTCTATCTATCTGTATCTGTATCTGTATCTGTATCTGTATCTGTATCTCTGTCTCTATCTCTGTCTCTGTTTGTCTCTGTCACTGTCTCTGTCTCTGTCTCTATCTCTAGCTCTTGCTCTAGCTCTCCATATCCATATCCTTATCGGAAACTGTATCTATATATATCTATATCCATATCTATCCATCTCCATCTCCTTCTCCATCTCCATCTCCATTTCCATCACCATCTTTCTTTCTGGATAATCCCTATATAAATCTACTACCCCACTATCCTTCTAGGTTTTGACAATGTTATAACTTTAATTTTTCATAAATTTTGATGCCCATACCTGTAATTAATTTGTTCATTGATTCATTCAACCAATTATCTACCACATGCATTCATCAAAGTATATGGAAATTTTGAATCAGAAACCAGTAACATTGTGGTAATATTAATTCTATTATTTCTAGCATCATGTAAGATGTATAGTGAATATACATGGAATATATATTAAGTTAATATGATGACAATTTGTTCAGCTTTTCTCATTTCAAATTATTGATACAAATTCATTTTAAAAATTATACGTATTCAATATTCCTTTTATACTTATTTAGTGTGCCTTTATATTTTATTTATTTTATGAAGAACAATTCTTTATATTATTATCAGAATTGTTTAAATTGTATTTCTTTTATACTTCTATAATTTCATCATAACAGCTAAAATTAATTTTATCCCCTGAGAATATCTTAATTGAAAGAAAGGGAGAAATATTTGTAGGCATGTTCTTTTTGCTGAAAGTGCACAAGACTTGGAGTTTGAAGAGCTAGTTTGAGTCTTAGCTCATAAAATTCTACTGGAAGTCAGTCATCCAGCCTTTCAAGCTCTCTATTCATTCACATCAGATACGCCAGGGAATATCACTCTACCTCACAGTAGGTTTTTTAATTGAACCGTTCTCTCTACTCACAGAACCAACATCTGACTTCAGGCCTTAATTATCTGTTTATTTTCTATTGCAATGGCTATAAAATTATCTTTTCTTTCAGTCTGTCTTTACTTTAAACCATCCAAACAGAGTACACAATGAAATTTTCCTGAAACATAGATCTGTTCACATCACTCCCCTACTCAATATACCATGGTTATACCCTTCCACCTCAACTAAAATACTAATTCCCTTGTTTTGGTTTTCAAAACTACCTACATACTGGCCCTAATCTTTATTTCCATCCATATTATGTTACTCCCTTTCTCACACTATGCAATCTATTCAAATTAATGTTCTCTGCTTCTAATATCAATAAGCCAGTAATCACCAGTGGCAAAGATGATAGATATATAGACATATACTTATAGATATCTATTATACATACATATATAAATACATACATATGCATTTATGCATATATAATATAATATATATATATATATACACATATATAATAATTGTAACAAATGACAAAATTAATAAGTATTTATTTTTTCACTAAGATTGATATTATTTCCAAATTTGTTTTGTATGTATGTGTTTTTAGAAGTATTTCCTCTGTAAAATTTTCTATTGTGAAAACATTTAATTCCAGATTAGAGATTATGAGTATTCAGTATGGCAAAGTATTAAAAAGAATTATTATTAAATTTTGGCGGATCATAGTTATAGATGTGGCATTATAATCATCATTATAATATTATTATTTTATAAATTAGGAAACTAAGTATCAAAGAAATTAACTTCCTTAGTAATTGTTAATTGAAATAGGAGTAACTCCCATATTTCTTCACTTCTATAACCATTTTCATTTCCATAAACACTCAGTATCTATCTACCCAGAAATCTATTAAGAGGTTCCTGGTGTTCTATATGTCTCTAATAAGTAATGATTTGCTCCTGCTGAGCTTAACCTATCCTGTAGTGAAGTAGCTTATAATGCTAGATTCCCATAGTTGGCAAAGATCCCTTATTTAACTGTCCTTTAACTACCTTCCCTAAAAAAAAATACCCACAGTCTGAGGTGCAAAAAAAGCAAAGAGAATTAGATTATGCAGTAAAGAAAGAAATCAGAACATAGGAAGAACAATTTTAAGGAAAAATAGGACACTAACACAAATACTTCTCTTCACTGAGTGTTCAACATTTCAAGAAACTCTTGAAAATATAGTTTTTGTTTATTTTTAGTTTACAAAATTAATTTCCACAAGATTTTGAGTTACAAATTTTCTTCCTGTCTTTCCCCTACCCACCACCCCAAAACAGTGATCCCTGAATACTCTCTCTCCCAATCTGCTCTCTTCTATATCCTACCCCATTCCCCCTCCAATTTTTCAGCAGCTCAATGTGGATCTTCATTCCACAGTGCTTGTATATTTTATTTCCCTGTTGCATGTAAAAATAATAATAATAACAATTTTTTTAACATTTGATTTTAAAACTTTGAAATTCAGATTCTTTCCCTTCTTCCTTCATCATCTACCTGTACTGGGAAGATAAGCAGTTCAATATAGGTTGTACATGTGTAGTTGTGCAAAACTTCACTTTGTTAATTGAAATTAGATTAGTGAATGATTGAGTTAATGGTAGTCCTATGAGTGGAAGTTTGATTATTGTATTGTGAATTGATTGAATGACTGAGTATTGATTGCTGTATTGTGAATTGATTGAATGATTGAGAATTGATTACTGTATTGTGAATTGATTGAATGATTTATTCTAAATATTGTGGCCACTGTAGTGAAAATTATGTGGCCATTCTAATGTTAAGCTGTTATGAACAATTGTGGTTTTCTGTGATAAGATGTAATGTTGTGAATATTGTACTAAACCTTGAGCTGTTAAGAACACTATATTGTTATATATTGTGAACGTTTGCCTTGATTTGTAATGGAATAACTGAAGTGTTCACTATACTGTGTAATCCGATCATTAAAAGCTGTTCACAATAGGATTCTTTTGGGAATCTGTTGGTACATGACATTACAGACACCCAATTTAGCATGTATGTTGTTCCCACCTTAAGCCAAATTCAATGAGAGTGAGGGTGACACTTTTGCCTTCTTGTTTTCCCCTCCATTTTAACAGTTCCCTCTTGCCTATTTTATATATTTTATATTGTATGAAATAATTTACTCTATTTTGTCTCTCCTTATCTCCTTTCTATTATATTCCTCTCACACCTCTTAATATAATTTTTTTAGGTATCATCTCTTCCTTTTCAACTGATCCTGTGCCCTCTGTTTATGTATACATATGCACATATATACATACACACATATGTATTTATATGCACATATACCATCTTACATACATGTATATGTATACATACACACATACATACATATATACACATGCATACACACACAAAGCCCTTCAAATATCCTCATTCTGAGAAAAGTTTAATAACTGACAATTATTGTTTTTTTCCACGTAGGAATGTAAATAGTTCAACTTTAATAAGTTCCTTATGATTTCTTTTCACTGTTTACCATCTGATGCTTCTCTTCTTGTATTTGAACATCTATGTTTCTATGCAACTCTGGTTTTTTTTTCAACAAGTATGCTTGAAAGTCCTCTATTTCATTGAATGACCATATTTTCCCCTGAAACATTGTACTCAGTTTTGCTGGATCTGTGACCCTGGGTTTTAATCCTAGCTAATTTGACCTTCAGAATATGATATTCCAAATCCTTCAAACCCTTAATGTGGAAGCTCCTAAATTGTGCTATCTTGATTGTGTTTCCACAATACTAAAATTGTTTTTCCTTGGCTGCTTGTAATATTTTCTCCTTGACTTGGAGACCCTGGAATTTGGTTATAATATTCTTAGGAGTTTTCTTTTTAGGATCTTTTAGAGATGTGACCAGTGAATTCTTTCAATTTCTATTTTGCCCTCTGATTCTAAAATATCAGGGCAATTTTCATTCAGAATTTCTTGAAGGATGAGTTTTAGGTACTTTTTTTATCATGGATTTCAGGTAGTACAATAATTTTTAAATTGTCTCTCCTGGATCTATTTTCCAGGTCAGTGGTTTTTCCAATAAGATAATTCACCTTACCTTCTATTTTTTCATTTGTTTGGATCTGTTGTATTCATTCCATTCCATTTGCTCCAATTTAATTCTGAATTAATTATCCTCTGCAGTGAGCTTTTGATATTCCTTTTCCATCTGGAAAATTTGTCTTTTTTTAAGGCATTCTTCTCCTCATTGGCTTTTTGGGCCTTTTTGCCATTTGATTTCATCTATTTTTTTAGGTGTTACTTTCTTCAGACTGGTTGTTGATTTGCTTTTCATTATTTTCTTGCATCGTTCTCTTTTCTCTTCCCAATTTTTCCTCTCCTTCATTTACTCCACTTAAGAAATCCTTCTTGAGCTCCTCCATGGCCTGTAACCAATTCTTATTTTTTCTGCGAATCTTTTGATGAGTGAGTTCTGTGTTGTCTCCCTTCCATTCCATGCCTTAATCCTTTTTGTCTCTATAAAACAATTCTAAGGTTTGATGGCTGTGCTTCCTTTGCTTTCTTTGCTTGCTCATGTTGCCACTCAATTATTTGACTTTTGAGCTTTTTGACAGTGTAAAACTCTACTTCCAGAGAGGAGAGCTTTGTCCCAAATTGCTTGTGTTTTCACAGATGCTGGAGCTATTAGTTGCATGCCCTCTCTACAGCGCCACAATCTCTGACCCACTGGGCACACATCCCAGGACCTCCACCCAAGACCATGATCCACATACAAGCAGGTTAAAGCAAGAGTGATTACCTATTGAATGTTTACTTTGTCCCCCTACAGTCTGCATTCCAGGAGATCCTGGGGCAGCAATGTGGCACAGCTACCAAGCCTCCACTCCTTCCCACTCAGGGGGCAGGGGTCATACCATACTCTAACTTCCCCCCAGTTCCATCAAAATTCCCCACTGACATTTAGCTCTTTGGCATTTATGGGTAGATAAGTCTGGAAACCACCACAACTGCTGCTGATTCATTCTCCTGAAATCTAGTGTGGCTGTGCTAGTTTGGGGCACTCTGAGACCCATATGGGGCTAGGCTTGGCTACTAGTTTGCTGAGATGGACCCTTCCTGTAGGCCTGTCAGGCTGCCTTTAGCAGGAGATTTGTTTTTCTCTGTCACTTTGTCCATTCTGTAGCTTTAAGATTTGTTTAGAGTCATATTTTATAGCTACTTGAGGTGGTTGTGGGGGGATCTCATGGAATTTTCCTCTACCAACATCTTGATTTTGCCCCTCCTACACCATATTTTTATTTAAAATAATACCCTTTTCATTTAACAGTGCTTGATGCAAGAGTTTTTTCAACAGAAATATCAATCTTATTGAGACAGTGCAATAAGATTGACAATTTCCTTATGTGCTTTCAGTAAATCTAAAAGCCTGAAACCATAAGGTCTCTACTGTAACAATTTATAATGGGAAATAGTTGACTTTAGGCCAGTTACCACATAAAGTACTTTCACAATAGCTACCAAAAGTTTGTGACATCTGCTTAACCCTCAGAAATCCTAAAAGCAGAAAATCAGGAAGAACAGTGCTGAATTTAATGTTACTTGTCCTTCATTAATTCATGAAGCAAACAAAAGACTTTTTCCCCATATCTGATAAAGTCTACCCCACTATTTGAAATTCTGACAGATGGAAAAATGTAAAATTTGTTTTGCTACTTTCTTCTTTTCAATCATGTAACTGAATATTCTTTCTAAGGCAACATAAAGTAAATATCTTTTAAAGGCTATGCAACAGAATATGGTATTTTTTTCTTTTAAAGCTTCATGTGGATTTGGTCAAAATGTTTTCTGATTTGTATGATGGTAATAGAAAAATAGGACAACTTATGCTAAATACAGAACAGCCATACTATCAATGAAGAAACAAAAAAATCTCCATGTATCTCTATTTATTATAGGATGACAAATCTAATGGCCACTGAGTTGAGCCCCTTCTCTTCCCACCATCATTTTGTAATTGTCCAAGAATGTGGAGGCAATAAGCTTGAAAAGCAGAATTTGAACTTAAGTCCTATAACTTCATATTCCTTGACTCTGTTATACTTTGGGATGCTTTGGAAGTTATATCAGTCCTGGAGGACTTTATATAACATCCCAAATTGCCTAATTTCCTACATGAGCTCAAAGGCAATGGGAAAATCAACTATATTGGCTTATGTTTCTTTTCTGAATAAGTTGGTGCTATTTACAATATGTTTTGAAACAGAAATTACCTATTTTTGACTGTCATATGCATGGTTTTCTGTTATGTGAATCCTGTTTGAGCTAGTCTGAAATATGCTTTCCTTTTTGTCTCTTTTGATTTGCAGGATGTTCTCAGCGGGAAGGTAGATCAGAATGGGACAAGGGACTTTTTTACCTGCATTTCTGAAGAAGGATGATTCTTCTTTTCAACATGACACTTTCAGGTCACCTTTAATCACTCTCTGGCTTTGCATTAATTAAGGTGAATCCAAAAGGTGTGACAGCCCTGGGCTGAATACATAGCAGAGATACACTCTTGGAATCAGTCTGAAATAGAGCCCATTGTGAATACTTCTCTATAAATTAAAGTAGGCAAGAGTTCTTTGAATAATTATCTGAACATGGATACAGCTAACAACTATCGCATTTAGGAGGAGAAAAAAAAATCTGATAATCCCCTAACCCTGCTCCTGCATGTCAGAGAAACATGTTCCTCCTTAAATCCTCTTGATAGTTTATTAATTTGAACAGTCAATATGTTAGAAACCTGCTGTGAATCAGTACCCTTTCCTAGTCTGACAGGAGTAGCTTGGTCAGGCTACCTTTTAAAAAGAATAAGGCAGTAGCTGTCAGTGCTTGGAAAAAGCACAATGCTTGGGAAGGTGAACATGCAACAAAGAAATAGACAATAAATGCATTTCATAGAAATTTCTTCTGTTCTCTTTGAAATACTTCTACCCTTCCTCTTTACTGAGTAAAGTCTATGAGAATATTTGAGTTATATATATTGTGAGATAACCAGGATGCTCTTTTGCAACTGATTGCACACACACACACACACACACACACACACACACCGTTTTAATTCAGAAATAAGTGATACTATGTGGAATCAGAAGTAACTTTTGCACAAAGACTTTCTAGCATTCCCCTAATTTTACATTTTATTTCTGAGTATATGTTGTAGGTTGTGACATACATGTATTGTCTTCCATGACAGAATTTAAGCTCCTTTAGGGCTGGGAACAATTCATTTTTATCATTTTCTCCCTAATTCCTCACACAGTTGCTGCTACTAATAAATTCTTGTTCAAAGATTGATTCTACTACCTGTCTGTTATGTTTCCCTTTACATGCTTGGCCCAATACCTTTTTCATTCAATACCTTTCCTAGATGGAATATTATATCCACTTCTTACAGAAAACACAACTCATGAATACATGACAGCAGAGGTTTTGTTTCATAATATCAAAATAAAATATCAGCATCCTAGCTTCTTATCCTAAATATAAATTTAATGATCAATAACCCTGGGGACATCATTTCCTCTCTCTGATCATTGGCTTCTTTACTTGTGACATGAGAGTATCAACTTTTCTGCTATTGTAGAAATCATCCTGTCTTTTCAAAAGTCTTATTGATGTCTTTTGTCATCCTACCACAGTCATTCCCCAACATTACAGCTTCCAATGAAATATCTACTGAAATGAAGTGGGAAAAATTAAAACAACTGGCATAGTAACTTACCTTTAATTTCCTAATCTATATCAAGAGTAATGAAATATATTTAATCAAGTACTTTCTGGGATGGACATTTATCATTGAATATAATCAGAATCTACTTGAATTTGGCTTTTTCTTATTTAGATTTTTGTAGCAATTGTCATTCTTCATTGGGATCCAATAAATAATATATGGAAAAGTTTTTTGAAAACTCTAAAATGTTCATGAATATTGTTAATAGAAAATGTAAACTCTTCCTAGAGTAGTGATGGAGGTATAAGTGGAGGATATCATATCATAAAAGTGGATTTCTAAATGCTCATAACATCTTTGTATTAAATTATATACACACACACAAATATGTGTTCGTGTATAACAGATATCTTAAAAACATATATGCATACATTCACACACAGACAAAAACAGATATCTAAAACACACACATATGAAAATGAGAACAAATTTATTCAGGATTTATCCAGAAATTGATAAGAGAGAAAGGGACATAGAAGTACTCAAAAGATTTTAAAAGGTCTATGAGTTAATACAAAATGTTTGTAGTGACATTAGCACAATTAATGGTATTCTCAATGAGATGCATAACCTGGTACATTGATTTCAGTTATAAGTTTTAAGTTAAGCAATGTGTTTGATGATTAGAACATTAACACTTAATATGGATATACATTTTGATATGGCAGCCAAAATAACTAATGTGTCCTTGGTCTGCAGTGAGAGATATAAAATCCAGGACTAAGAAGGTGATGCTCTGTTCTGGTCTGATAACATGTCGAATACTTAAGTCAACACTATTTAATTAATTGCTTACTGCATGCCTGGCACTGTGTTAACATCTGGTGATATAATGAATAAAAAAGATGAAAAGAATCAAAATAATCCCTACTTTTAAGTATCTAAAACTCTAAAGGGGAAGTCAGCATAAGGAAGACTATATAAAAACAAGTTATTTACACAAAAAAGTCATTTAATATTTCCTTTTAAAGAAGGACAGAAGCTTTGCCAAAACTTCATTTCTAACCAACTGTACTTTTTGGATTCAACTCCATCAGTCATGCTCCTTTTTGGATACCTTCTCTTCCTCCACTCCTGTCTTTTTTTTATGGGTTTTCCCCTGTTGGATTGGCAGAAAATATATTTTTACATTAGATGATGTTAAGACTTATTAAATATTAAATTATATTTATTTTACATTAGAAGGAATGAACTATATTTATTTTTTTGTTTTTTGTATATTCAGTGATTAGTATAGTTTCTGCCATATATTAGATAATTAATAACTGTGTATTATATTTCATTTTATTCTATTGCATTTTACAAGTTAAATTCAATATAACACCAGAATGAAATTATTACCCTTACCAAAGGGGAACAGGAAAGGATTCTTGAAGATGGTAAAATTTGAGTTGATACTTTAAGCATACCAGAAAATCTAGGAGACTAAAATTTCATAGCATTGAGAGATAAAGTGTACTCAGTTGTGGATGCCATATTTCAGGAAATATTTTTTTAAAGGAGGCTGCTTGAGAGCATCTAGGAGTAGCCAGGATGATGAAGGAGTTTGCAATTGTGCCCATATCAGGCTTGGTTGATGGAAACAGGATTAAATTTGCAGTGTAGGGAAGAGAAGTCATAAAGAGATACAAGGTAGCTGTGTTGAGGTGTAAGAACAGGAATTGAGTTTGTTCTACTTACTCCCAGAAGGCAGAAGAGACAAATTGGTGAAAGGTGTAATGAGAAAATGTCAGGGTTGTTTTTTTTGGAAGAGAATATTTGAATTATTACTACTAAAGGTAGCATTAGTTTTTTCAGAAGGCAGTCAGTGGCTTTCCCTGGAGAGGAGTCTTGAAACAATAACTGGATGACTATTTGTGGAATGAATTCTTATTATGGTATAGGCTAACACAGATGATCTCTGAGTTTGTTTCTGATCTTATAAATTAATCTGAACTATAAAATATTTTAGTATAGTTCAGATTAATATAAAAAATCAGAAAGAAACATAATAAAAGTACATTGTTTTACTATGAAAGACCTATTTTACCATAACACAAAACTATGAAAGCACTCAGTTAACTATAAAGTCCACAATAGAAACAGAAAAAAGAGACTCAGTCTATTGATTATCATGTTTCAAAAAGAAAAAAAAGTGAGTAAAATGTCCTTATAAAATATCAGTTATAAGACATATTTTTTCATAATATATAATAATGCAAGAAAATTATGAAAATGATTCTACACATCCTAGATAAAACCGCATATCAGTCATGGAGTACTGTTACATGTGTAGAGTATTCTGTACTCAATAAGTACCCTACATTCCTTTATTATCGTATAAAAGGCTTTGTCCAAGATCACACACTAATTCACAATTTTGCTGATCAGGAAAACACAAGTTGGATCTCATAATTACTTCCTACAAAAGTAGTTTAGCTTTTTGGTGAGAGGAAAAAAGCAAACAAGCACATCCAGAGATATCATTTATCCTTAATTAATGAATAGCCCCTTTTATTGGTGACTTTAATTAATTTCATAGCAAACACACAAACACACATACACACACACTTTAATTGGCCCATGCTAATAGAACTATGATTTTTAAGTTTAAATAGATTTTATGCATACATATTAGGTTCAAAGAGATTCATGATTAACCAAAGAAGAAAAAAGAAAAAAAAATCCTAAAACAGAAACAACAAACACAAATTATTATTTATACAAGGGTTTTTAAAATGATTTACATTGATAAATGTATTTTAAGTTAATTGATTTTCTTAATCCTGTGTATTTATTTAATTCCATGCTTTTGAAACCATTTTTTTTCCTGAGAAGGGATCTATCATACAGCCAATGAGATCCACAATAAAGAATAGGTTTAGAACACATGATCCACAGTATGACATTCAGTTGGACAGCCAGTACTTTATGAGTGATTAAGCAACACTGTTTACAGATACTGAATTGACCCTTAATTGAAAAGAAAAAAAAAGGGTGGGCAGCATTGCAATTTGGGCATTATATAGTATTTTAAATGTTTTCAACCCTTTGGAACAATTACAATCATAATCCCATATGCCTTTGGCAGTACTGCATGATTGTAAATATTTAAGCACAATACATGTGATAAATCAAAGTTGCAAGGGAGAACTGCAAAATGCATAATCCAGTGATGGTCTAGTTGTAAAAGGTGGAGAAAGAAAGAAATAATTCTGCAATTAATAATGAAGGAAGTATGTGACCAGAAAAAATAAGTCTACATAGCATAGAAAGTAGACAACAGATAGAAGCGGTAGTATTGTATTGGTATCCCAAAAATGGTAAAGGGCCAATAAGAGTACTGCAGACACATTGATTATTTAACAAACATCTCTGGGACCACATGGACAAGAATAGTGAAGGATATGCAATGCATATTGTGACCTGTTGTTTTTTAAAAAATAATTTATTTTTTGTTTTCTACATACATTTCCACAAGATTTTGATTTAATTTTTTTCTCCCCATCTTTCCCATATCCAATATCCCTAAATAGCAAGCCTACTGAATGCCCCTTCTTCCAATCTTTTCTCTCTTATATCCTCTCCCATCACCCCACCCTAACTTTCTAGTAGGACAAGATGGGTTTCTATACCCCATTTCCTGTATTAAAAAAACAAAACATTTTTTAATCATTTGTTTTTTAAAACTTTGAGTTACAGATTTTTTTCCCCTCTTCCTTCCTCACACATGACTGAGAACATTAGCAATTCACCTGAGCAGTTACCCAAATAATTTCCATAGTATATTGTGAAAGACTAATCCTATTCCTCCACTTATTCTATTTTCTCCTTTAACCCTATCACTTTTCAAAAATGTTTGCCTCTAACCACCCTCTCCCTCAATATGCCCCACCTTCTATCATTCCTCCCTCTTATACCCTACCCCCTATTTTCCTGTAGGTTAAGATATCCAGTTGAATGTGTATGGTATTCCCTCCATAAGGCAAATTCAATGAGAATAAGGTTGTTTCATTCCCTTTCACCTTCCTTTTCTTCCCCTCCATTGGAACAGTTTCCTCTTGCCTCTTTTATATGAGATAATCCAACCTAATCTATCTCTCCCTTTCTCCTTCTCCCAATAAATTCCTATCTCACCTCTTAACTTTATTTTTTAGATATCATCTCTTCATATTCAACTCATCCTGTGCCCTCTATGTATACATGAGCACACACGCCAATACTCACATCCATATTTACATATACATATACCCTCCTATACATATGTACGTATGTATGTATGTATGCATGCATATATGTATATATGTATGTATGTGTGTGCAGGTATATATATATATATTCCTTTCAACTATTCTCATACTGAGAAAAGTCTTGTGAGTTTCAATTACCATTTTCCATGTAGTTCAATTTTAATAAGTTCCTTATGATTTATATTTCCTGTTTTCCTTTTAATGCTTCTCTTGTCATTTTTTTCTGTTCAGCTCTGTTGTGTTTTTTTTTTATCAAGAATGCTGAAAGTCCTCTATTTCATTGAATGACCATATTTTCCCCTATAGCATTATACTCAGTTTTGCTGCATAGTTGATTCTTGGTTAAGTCCTAGCTCTATTGATCTCCTGAATATTATATTCCAAGTCCTTCAAACCCTTATTGTGGAAGCTGCTAGATCATGTGTTATCCCAATTCAGTTTCCACAAGACTCAAATTGTCTCTTCCTGAGTGCTTGAAGTATTTTCTCCTTGATGTAGGAAATCTGGAATTTGGCTATAATATTCCTAGTTTTCTTTTTGGGATCTTTTTCAAGAGGTGATTGATGTATTCTTTCAATTTCTAGTTTGTCCTCTAGTTCTAGAATATCAGGGCAATTTTGCTTGATAAGATGGTGTCTAGGTTCTTTTATTTATTTATTTTTTTATTTTGATCATGGCTTTGTGCCATAGCATACCCTGGATGCATGTTAGCACAGGTTCTTAGATCTGCTTTTCTAAAGGAAAGCAACTCAAAATTGCTTAACAATCTCGCTTTAATCAATCAAACATACATCATTTACTTAGTTCAGGGGAAAAACAAGGTTCCCACCACAGGCTCCATATGACCACAAACAGACTCTTTGGAGGAAGAGTATATTTTCAAATCAGAACAGGTTATCAGAGTCACTTAAGCCTATCAAAGATCCAAGGGGCAGGGAAGATATTCAGATTCCCATTTCCATAACACGTTCAAGCACTTCACTAAAATATTGTTTTCCATGTTTATTGTGCATTATCTTTGTTATAAAATTCTGTTGATGCCAGTTACTCCTAAAACTTCTATTAACCTATGTAATGAAATGTATTGTTAATGTATTTTTGACAAGTAAGGCACATGAAAGATCTCGGGGCAAAATATAATGGTTATGTGATTTGAAGAACTTTCATGCCGTTTGAACTTGCTGACATAGAAGAAGGGGTGGGGCAAGAGGAAGCTGGAGCCAAGCTGGAGTCAGTTTCGTTACTGGAAGCAGTGGCAGTGGTGTGATATTGTGTAGTTTTTGTTTTTCTTTTTTTAACTAGCCAGAATTTCTGCTAAGGACTCCAGTGAGGACTGCTGGGGACAGGAACAGCTATGGAGTCAAAGCTGCTGGGAGAAAACTGCGTGGACACTGAGCAGTTGCTGTGAATGAGGAGAGGAGTATCTTTGACTGAGGTAGTCTGTTCTGTTTTGAAGGATGGAGAATGTAAGTATTTACTACATTAATTACATGTGCTAACTCCATAACTACTTTGATGGTTTTGACTTTCTGGTTTGGGGACTCAGTTTTCAGGTATTTGAATAAGTGTTCTACCTATATACCCCATATAGAGAGCCTGTTACATTTTGTGATCAATAACCATATCATTATATTTATAGTTACTGTTGGCATTGTGAATACTTCATTGTTGAGACAGGGTTTCAGGTAGTACACACATTTAAAAATTATCTCTCCTGGATCTATTTTCCAGGTCTGTTGTTTTTCCAGTGAGATATTTTCACATTGCCTTCCATTTTTTTTCATCTATTTGGATTTGTTTTACAGTATCTTGATTTTTCATAAAACCATTAGCTTCAAATTGCTCTAATCTAATATTGAATGTTATTCTCTTCAGTGAGTTTTTGAAAGCCTTTTCCATCAGGCAAATTTGGCTTTTTAAGTGATTCTTCTCCTCACTGGCTTTTTGGACCTCTTTTGCCATTTGAGTTAGTTTATTTTTTAAGGTGTTACTTTCTTCAGTATACTTTTGGTTCTCCTTTAGCAGGCTGTTGACTTGCTTTTCATGATTTTCTTGCATCATTCTCATTTCTCTTCCCAATTGTTCCTTGAAATCTCTTACTTTATTTTCAAAATAGTTCTTGAGCTCTTCCATGGCCTGTAACTAGTTCATTTTTTTGGAGGCTTTTGATGTCAAAGTTCTGTCTTCACTGCCTTCCTTCCACTCCATGACTTGATCCTTTTTGTTTCCAAAAAAGGATTCTATGGTCTGTTTGTGCTTCCCCTGTTTGCTCATCTTGCCAGCCAATTACTTGAGTTTTGAGCTCTTAGCACATTGTAGCTTTGTCCCAAATTGCTGGGATTTTCACAGCTGCCAGAGGTTTTAGGAGTGTGCTATCTCTTTAGCCCTCACAAGCTCTGCCTCATTAGCCACACATCCCACCACTACCACTCAAGACTATTATCAAGATCCAAGGTGGTTAAAACAAAACTGATCACCTTCTGAATAGTTGCTTGGTCCCCCTACGATCTGTAGGCCTGTACCTCCTGAAGAAGCCATGTAGAGAGGCTACACAGCCACAGCACCTCTGCCACTCCTCACCCTAGGGGCAGAGGCCAGACCACTCTCTTCTGTCGCCCAATGTTTCAACAGAGTTCCACACTAACCTTGTACTTTGTCTTTTGCATATATGGTTTGAGAAGTCTGGAAACCGCCACAGCTATTGGTGATTCACTCTCCTGAAGTCTGCTCTAGCTACTGCTGCCTGGAACCAGAAGTGTGTGGCTCACATAGAACTGTCCTTGGTTTCCAGCGTGCTGTGTTAGACATTTCCTGTCTGCCTCCCAGGCTGCCTTAGTGGGAGATTTTTTTTTCTCTCTATCTGTTTGTGGGCTTTGTAGTGCTAAAGTTTGTTTAGAGTATTTTTTTAAACTTTTATTGGAAGTGGTTGAAACAGGAGTTCATGCCAAGTTTGTGCTTCTAGTCTGCCCTCTTGGCTCAGCCCTGTGACCTTTTCTTATGGAACAAAAACTAACTAACTAACTAACTAACTAACTAACTAACTCTCTCTCTCTCTCTCTCTCACACTCTCACACACACACACAGATACACACACACAAATGAGTTCATCCATCCATTGAAGTATGCAAGAATTAGAAATACTTTTTTCTTTTTTTGATTTTTGGAGGGAAATTGGGGTAAAGTGATTTGCCCAAGGTCAACTGGCTCGTAAGTGTTAAGTATTTAAGGCTAGCTTTGAACTCAGGTCCTCCTGACTTTGGGACCAGTGCCTTATTCACTGTGCAACTGTATCAGCACACTATCATACCCAGAATGCTGTTAGCACAGGTTCTTAGATCTGCTTTTCTAAAGGAAAGCAACTCAAATGGGTTAACAATCTTACTTTAATCAATCAAACATATATAATTTACTTAGTTCTGGGGAAAAAGTCAGCACCTGGAACTTCAGAGAATACAAACAGGATACAAACAGAAGTTACAAGCAAAAGTTATAAGCAAACAAAGAAACAGATCAGTAGATGGGCTTCTAGCCATCTGATCATTACATCCATACCTAGTAAGTTACCAGAGCGGTATGCACCAACCTCTGGGTTTTCAAAGCTTGGGGAGGGGGTCAATGGCTGCCAGAGTCTCATCTGGCCAAATCACACAACTCTTCCCAAAGTGAGCCCCAAAGCAAAACCTCACATCAAAGTATACATAGCCTTCTCCTGGCTCAGAGAATGTCACTATCCTCTTGACCCACTGCCCAATCACAAAGTAACAAGGGGGGGAATTTTTGAAAAAAAAAAAACCCTCCTGCCACAGGCTCCACATGACCACATTCAGCCTATTATGGGGCAGGCCATATTTTCAAATCAGGGGCGGTTCTCAGATTCACTTAAGCCTATCAAGGGGCCAAGGGGAAGATCTTTAGATTTCCTTTACAGCCACTTAGCCACCCCAAGTATTGGAAATACTTTAGATTAGGAGAACAAATTAAATACTTTAATTTTTATCATGTTTTAATTAGTAATTTTTGAGGGTTGTATGGGGAATAGTATGGTATGGTCTTGAAGGAGACAATGAATGACCACTTGAATAATGTTATGGAGGAAAATTATTTTCTAATATGGGTTGGACTAGATAACCTGCGAAGTAGTTTCCCAATAAAAAGGTACTATGAATCTAAGACCAATGAAAAAAATGTTAAATCAGTGTGAAGTAGTAGGGAGGAGGGTGGAGCTAAAGCAAAGGTATTATGATTACAGATTACTTTAAAATATTATTTTTCTAAAACAACATTGGACATGCTGTTTATTATTTATTTTTTTAATTTTTGTTTTGTCACACATCATTTCATTGTTGCAAGGAATTTCTAATATTCTACCAATAGAGACTGACATCTCTTTACCACTTACTAACTTGGGAAGTTGCCTATGGGACCACAATATTAAATTACTTGCCCAGGGTTAGAATGTACCAAAAGTAAGACCTAAACTCTGGCTATTCTGCCTTTAATTGGTATTTTATTTCCATGTGATACAATTTTTTTCTCATAACTATACTTTTTTCCCCTTGAATCAACCATTCCTACATTTCTAAATTTAAATCTTTGAGGTTCCATTTAAAGTTTCCCTATTCTTCCCATGTCATATCTATCTAACTGACATATCATCTTGATTTTATATCTTCAGTCTCTCTTGTATTCATCCACTCTTTTGGATTTCCACCATCAACACCTTTTATTACCACTTTCCTAGAACATGGAAGACCAGAAGAGGCTCTTATCAAATTTTCTTAAAACTACATGTTCTTCCCTCATTTGTTGTAAGACTACTGAACTTGTCATACCATTTGTCCTCTCAAAAATTCTCTAAAACTATTACCTCCAAGTAAATTAAAACTCATTTTTTTCTGGCATAAAATTGCACATCTGGAGCCTTACTTATACTTCTTCTACATATGACTATTCTAGGACAACTGCCCCTTCCCATGTACTACATTTTCCCTGAGCCACTACTTTAGAGCTGAAAGGGACTCTAAATATCAAATATTTCAACTCTCTAATTTGCTAGAGAAAATTGAGGCCCAGAATTGTTAAATGACTTGACCAGTTACAAATCCAGACAAGTCAAAAATCAACAAACTTTTATTTAGTATCTACTGTTTTTCTGGACTATTCTAAGCCCTGAAATATAAAAATAGAATCAAAACAGTCCCTACCCTCAAGCAGATTGCAGTCTAATGAGAGAGACAATAAAGAAACAACTGCATACTAATGAGACATAAGCAGTATAAGTTGGAGGGAAGGCACTAGCATTAAGAGATGTAGTGAAAGACTTCTTGCAGGAATAGAATTTTAACTAAGAATTTAAACAAGACAGGGAAACCACGAGGCAAAGATAAGACAGTTGAAAATTCCAGCTATTTGGGAAAGCCAAAGAAAATAAACAGATTGGAGATTCAGTATGAGGATCAACATGTAGGCAAGTGTCACTGGATAATAGAGGATGTGGAGGATCGTAAAGTTTAGCAAGGCTAGAAATAAAGGCAATAAAAAGACTTGGTTTTGTAGGATTTCCAATGCTAAATGGAACATTTTATATTTGATCATGAAAGACATGGGAGAACATATGGGTTTTTTAAATGGAGAGATGAGTCATGGTCAGACTTGCATATTAGGAAGCTTATATTGATAACTGAATGTAGGATAGAGCATAGTGGGAAGTGACTTGAGGAAGGGAGACCAGTTAGATGCCAATCTCAATTCTCCAGGGTGAAATGATGAAAGATTATACCAGGATATTGGCAATGTCTGAGGAAAGAAGGTGGACTACATGACAGATATTTCAAATGTAGGATTGACAGGACTTGGAAGGAGATTTGATATTGTGCTGAGAGAAAGAGAGTGAGAAGTTAAAGGTGACACCTAAACTGGAAGCCAGGATGACTGCAAGTATGATGTTGCCCATTTTTGGAATTGGAAAATTAAAAGACAGAAGGTTTGTAGGAAAAATCAAGTTTGAACAAATTGAGTTTAAAATGTCTAAGTGGCACTGAGTTGAAAATATCTATCAGATTGAAGTTGTAGAGGTCAATAAAAAGATTAATCTTATATAAACAGATCTATATAGCATGAAGGTAGGGAGAAAGAAGGCCTTGGACAAAGGCTTGGAGTATACCCATGGTTAGCTGGTGAAACTTGAATTCAGAGGAGCAGTCAGATAAATAGGAAGAAAATCAGGAAAGAACAATGTTCTGAAAAACTAGAGGAAAGATAGTATCAAAGAGAATAAGTAATTGATTGTGTCAGTTACTTCAGAGAGGTTAAGAAATATGAGAATTGAGAAAAGCCTATTAAACTGACCAAGTTATAAGTCATTGGTGACTTTGGAAAGAGACTTTTCAATTAATCAATGAGACTTGAAGTGAAACTGCAGATAGTTAAGATATAGGAAGTGGAGGCACTGATTGTAGATTACTTTCTCAAGGAATTTAATAACAAAAGAAAGGAGAGGTATAGGATGATAACTAGTGGGAGTGATCAAATCATACAGGAAGTATGAAAAGGCTTGAAATCAAGTCTTATTATAAATCTAACATTCTATCCATTGTATGATACTTTCTTTCAAAAGCCACATTGTCTTTTTCTACCTTACGATGTCTTTGATACATTTTTTTTATTTGGAAAATTACTTAAATTTTGAGTGTGCTATCTGATTAACAGTATCCCATAAAAGATATTACTTAAGAAATGCATAAGAATTATTTCTAAATAGAAAATCGATTGTTATTAAATTGATGTTTCCACAGTGTTTAAAGAATTTATTCTACCAGAAAATATTTATGGAACCTTATAGATTTTTTTGCAAACCTTGTTTTTCCCATATTTGAAAGTGAGTTCCATCTTATTCTTTTTTCTGATACTTTAAAAAAACTGAATTTGTGAATCAAAACTGAGGTTTCATCTATATTCATTAAAAATTATATTCAAATTAAAGAATTACAGTATGCATAAAACATTTTGTGCCTAATACCTATTTAAAATAAACACTATAAAATTCAGATAGTAAATTAATTTTAATGTAATTTCTGTCAGCTCCATTAAACACCTCTAATTTTGTTAGATGGAAAAGCATACTAAACAAAAGTAACAAAGGATGTAGCATCTAGTCTTAACAAAATTATGAGAAAAATCATTTACTTTCTATATCTTTAAACTCTTTTATTTAGTTGGGAAAACTTGGTAGAATTGAATTTGCTGGGCCAAGAAGAAAAAGACAAAGCAAAGCCTGGACTGTGCTTGTTTGGAAAATAATGAATGATTTGGACATAAAAGTAAGCTAATGGCATTATTACTCAAGTAACAGGCTCTTGTAGAAATGGTATGTTAATGGAAAGAGACCAGCCTCTCCACTCACCCCTTCTATCTGTCATTCACACACATGGTATGTCCATACATGAGTATCATAAATCAAAAATTCAATACAAACTGAATCCAAGAATTATAAGGTATGCCCCAAACAATATTTTCAGTAGACCTAAGAAGTGTGAAGTGGCAGGTAATTAGCAAAGAATATTAACATCAAACATTTGGAATTAGGGAGGTCTAAAAACGAGGACTAGGGAGTCAGTCACAGGATTATGGGAGTAAAACATCAGGGAAAATGATACATGTAAGACAGTCGTGAGAAAAATAGGAGACTATGGAGAAACTCATTGAAGAAATGGGGCATAATGCAAATGAGGTTCAGAGTTGGGAGACCTGGTTCAGATTTTTGAAAGAATTCAATTAGACCTTCTCTTTAGCCAAAGGTAGCTTTATTAATGCAAAAGCACATGGGGCTGAGATTCAGCAAGGAGCTAAAAAGGGATTGATATAGGACAAGGACCAGACTTATATAGACAGAAAACTATACAGCTGATAGGATGGTGATGTAAGTTTTAGGGTTTCTAAAAGGGGTTGGAGATTTATGAACAAGATAAGTCCTGTAAGATAAGGGTACAGGATGAGGATGATGCATGATACAAAATAAGGGAATTTTTATGACACAGGATGGGAGGAGACAAAGAATATTAGGATAAGGTGAAGTTTTTGTGATATTTCAAGAAAAGGGGAGACTTTAGGATGCCAGAGAATGAACAACTCAATCTTTAAGGCACATTTGTATCCATATCAATGCAACCAATCAAATATTTACAAAGAATCTGCTTTTGCCAGTAACTGTACTAGCTACTAGCGTTACCATTGTCAATGAATTCTTAGTTGGATAAGAATATCCAATATTCTTTGCTGTTCTTGAGACCAGGTATCAGGGTATTCTTTACATCCCCATTGCTAAGACTAGGATTGGTCAATTAGACCTAAATGACAAATAATAATGTCACTTTAAGTGAGTTCAAATTTCAGCTCTTCCCTTACGTAGGATGGATAATTCAATCATTTCCCAAGTCAAGACAATTTCTCTAGCTTTTCTCTTGTAGTACTGATAACTTTCTTTCCATGTGAATTTATCTAAATGAATAACAAATACATCATAGCACCTTGAGAAAATATGAGTGCACATGCTGAAAAAGCTAGGTATCAACTTTAAATATGTGCCTGAGCTTTACTTGATACTTAAAAAAAATTACCAATGACAAAAGGCCAAATCATTTCTGCCTCTTCATATGTTGTCTACCAACAAAGTTTATGAAATGGAAGTGCTTAGGGCTTCCTAATTTAGGAAAGTGGAAGATGTCTACTCATAGTATCTTGGATTTGATTGCTTTTTCATTATTTTAAAAAATCAAGAAGGAAATTCGATAAAAAGTTTTCCTTATACTTCATCACTCCCCCACTCCCCCACCCCCACCCCCATTAAATGTCTTCCAAAGCTAGCTTTGTCTCACCAATTTTCCTGTTCTCACTTAGGGATGTGGTCTTAATTTAATTTAAGAATTATTAATTGACTACCTACCATGGCCCATGGCCAGTTGCGCGCGCACACATATCTTATGCATTCATGTTTCAACTTTCACTCAAAACAGCATTTAATTAATGTAAGAAATGTTTCATTCTTGTAAGAGACATAGCTTCTTTTAGAGAACACTTTCAGGAGAGGTTGAGGATGCTTATCATTTGGTGAATGGCTGAACAAGTTGTGCTATATGATTGCGATGGAATACTATTTTGGTAATAAGAAATTACCGTAGAGATGGTGTCAGGGAAAACAACAACATCATCCTCCCCCCTCCCAACCCCCCATGACAATATCTGTATGAACTGACACAAAGTGAAGTGAAAATCACTGGGAGATAATTGTGCATGACAAAGGCAATGTTTTAATAATAATCAACTGTGAAAGACTTGGCTATTCTAATCAGTACAGTGATTGAAGAAAACACCAAAGTACTCTGGATGAGAACATTCTATCTGTACTATAGAATATAGTTCATCTATATTTCTAAAGAATATAGAACCATCTCTCTCTGAGAGAACTGATGAACTCAGTCTGCAAATTGAAACATAATTTTCTCACTTTTCTCTGATATGGCTAATATGGAAATATGTTTTTCATTATCTCACATGTATAATTGCTATAATATTATTTGCATTCTCAGTAGGGGGAAAAATTGAAAGGGAGGGAGACAATCTGGAACTCAAAATTTGGAAAGAAAAGAAGGCTAAAAATAAATTTAAAAACCACTTATTAGAATATGTTTTGTATATTGTGCCAAACTTTGGCAATATGAAAAAAACAGTTGTACATCAATTTTTCAAAATTATGTAGAAAATTCTGAGAATATTGTTTACATAATTTTTCATGTTCCCTTCCCTATTATACCCTTTCCAGCTTCAAAATACTCTCAGATCATTTTGTTCCATATCCTTGCAGTTTTCTGTGCTTTGTGCCAGTCATATTATAATACAACTGTTTTTCATGCTAGGGTACTTGCTAATTAATTTGTGTGTTTATTAAATTACCTTATAGAAGATATTAAGAAGTCATTAGTAAAATATAACTGATAATATTTGTATGTATTAACATTCCTACATTTATTTGCTAAGCATAAATGATTGTGATTTGCTTGCTCATCTGATATCAGTCCAGGGAAAATTTCTCCATCTGTTCATATCTCTTTTAAACAGCATCAGTTGAACAAAATGAACTTACATTAACATACGGCAACTAAACTCAGCAAGTTGTTCCATAGCCATGATAAACATGGGAAGCTGTCTTATGCAAATACAAATGTTCATTAGGACAGTGACTTCTTTTTGGAAATATATATTTTCAAGAGAAAATCATCTGCTACTTGATGAGAAGAACCATGGTGAATTCAAAAGCTTTTTGGCATTGAAGACATAACCCATAGGTTTAAGTCCTAGCTGCCCTACTTCTCATATGTACAGGTCACGTAAATTCTCTAGGCCTCATTTTCATCATTTGTGAAATGAAGTGGTTGAACAATACCCTTTGAGGTATCTTCTAGGTCTTAATCCTAATATCCTAATTGTATGTGGCCAATCTTACTGTTTGGTTTTTTGAGGTGTAACTGTGATAGAGAAAGAGAAAGAGAGAGAGAGACAGAGAGAGAGAGAGAGAGAGAGAGAGAGAGAGAGAGAGAGAGAGAGAGAGAGAGAGAATAAAGTCATAGAGTACCTAAAGGAGGATGACTGTGATGATATGCTATGCTATGCTATTGGGGTTAGAGACTGATATGTGGATACATTATTTGTGGATTGTGTATACATTTGATGAATATCCTGCATGATAATTTAATATGCACAGTACTAGTACAAGAAATCTGCACTGATTGGTGGTTGCCCTCTCTAAAAGAAGGAAAAAGTGATGACTATATTAGTCATCTAAAGAGTGGATAAAGTATTTGATATTCATTATATATTATTCCTATTAAAATTGTTCTAATTCTTCTATGGTATAGGTTTTTGTTGTTATCTTCTATTAAAGTTGCAGTATCCATTCTGGACACCACAGAGTGCTCAAATATTTTCAGATTCATTGCTTTCCCAACATCATCGCTAGCCTGTACAGCTTCTGACAATAGTTAGATTGTGAATTTTTATTAGGTGATTAAGGGACATATTTCAAGACAATAAAATAGGAAAAATCTATTTCCCTACCTCTCTATCTGGAATTTCTTATATTAGTCTCAATAATTTCCTGTATTCATAGACCTTTTGGGGCTAAAGGGTTTATTAGATATAAAGGAAACTAGAAAAGAGATGCCTATAACATCCACCCACTAATCTCCCCAAAATTCCTTTCTTTTACCATTAAGACTATTTTACGTCTGAGACAAAGTTCTTGCTTTAGATCAGTGGTTCTCAACCTGTGGGTCATGACGCCTTTGGGGGTTGAACAACCCTTTCACAGGGGTTGCCAAAACCATTAAAATACACATATTTTTGATGGTCTTAGGAACTGAGATACTGTTCCTCTATCTGTCTCCAGGTGGGTCCCTTCACATGCACATGCACCCACATATGAGTACCTGGAGTGATGAAATCATTGCGCCAACCCCATCACACACACCCTGTACAAATATAGGTGTATGTGACAGGGTTGATGCCATAATGTACTTATGTGGACCAGCCACATGTGTTGAGAGCAGCTACTGTGTAGACAGCAGCTACTGCATTGAAAGCACCTACTCTGTTAAAAGCGGCTACTGAGTTGAAAGCAGCAGTGTTGGAGGTAAAACCACACTTTATGAACTATAATTACTGTGTAAATGTAAAATGATGTACTATAAAATCATCAACTACTGCTAAAAAAATATCTATACCATGGGAACTTAATCTGGATGCCAATCTATCTTTTTATATTCAGCTGTGGTTGGTGTGAATACTGGCCCCTTGTGATAGTAACAAGTATGTAAAAAATAACAACAGAGAAGCGTAAATCATAGAAAACTTTAATGAACTGTATTGACTGAACTATGCCATGTATCATCTTTTGTATTATTAAAGCTATTGTTATATATTATTTTCATTAGCAAACCATCCCATGACAATGGATTGTATAGAGAAGAACATTAAGGAAAGAAAATAGAGTGAGGATTTTTTTCAGTATGGTTTTACCTCAATAATTACAGCAGGAATTGTGAAACCTCAATGTGAAATTCTATCAACAGAATCTATGAAGCCAAACAAACTAAAATGGTATTTTGATAGCAAGCATATGAGCTTTGCTGGCAAGGATCACAACTATTTTAGAAGCAAAGCTAATGGACTTGAGAAAGCCAGACTTGACACTGGTACCATGGACCACAAACAAAATGTAGCAGCCATTGAAGGTTCATATTTGGTGGCATTCAGAATTGCCAGAGCTGTGAAACCTCACACCATTGCTGAGGATTTACTGTTGCCAGTGGCCAAAGAAATTGTTCTGGTTATGATCAGAGACGAAATTGTTATTGAGTGCAATTTCCTTATCTAACAACTGTAGTAGGCCAAGACTTTCAGGGGTCTTGGCCACTTTAGTTCCCCAGTTCTACAAGGCTATTAGGCAGATATGCGAGGAGAGTATAATCTCATTGGGTAGATGCTTTCATTGGTTTCCTGAATATCTAAAGAAAGTACTGAAAGTTAATTTGCAAGTCTTGATTGGTACACCCAGTTTGCTTGTGCCTCCTAAGATGTTTCTAGGATAAAGATCTTAATGAGTGATTAGCTTGTGGCTGGGGTAGGGGAAAGGGGAGACCCAAGTCACATATTCATCCCTGCAATAAGGTATATAAGCTTTATGATTTTTTTGTATCCTTGGATTAGTATGGAATAGCTCTGCAATAAACAGACTATGAAATTCATGCCCGTCTCTCTGTCTCTTTCCTTTATTCAGCTGGAAGGTTTCTCACACTCTCTCTTTATTTAACTCAGCTGGTAGGTAGGTCCAGACTGTGCTGGCCACAGCAAACAACACTGTCCACAGAAGAACAGATGACATGTCGGCTGATATTCTTGATCAAGTAATCCAGGAAATTAAATCTGCTCCACTTCCAATATTTTGTATCTAACTTGTTGAATCTACAGATGTTGCAAACTGTTCACAGTTACTGGTTTTACATGAGGTATATTAATGATGGCAACTTTAAAGATGAGTTTATTTTTTTCAAACCTCTTGAAACAACAACTACAGCATATGATGTATTTGACACAGTTGATTCATTTCTGAAAGAGCATAAGATCTCTTGGGAAAAGGTTTGTGGTGTTTGCACAGATGGTGCTCCAGCTATGCTAGGATGTCAATCTGGATTTCAATGTTTGGTACTGAATGAGTCACCAAAAGTCATCAGAACTCACTGTATGATTCATCGGCAAATATTAGCAATGAAGACACTGCTACAAGAGTTACAACAAGTAATGAAAAGTGTCATAAGTTCTGTCAGTTTGGTAAAGGCAAGTACTTTAAACAGTCGAATGTTTTCACAACTGTGCAACAAGTTGGGTATGCCGAACAATGCTCTAGTATTTCACGCTGAAGTGAGATAGTTGCTGAGAGGGAAAGTTTTAAAATGTGTTTTTGAGCTTCATGATGAATTCTAAACATTTGTTAATCAGAAAACAAGACTGTGGTTTGAAGCACTTTTCATCAATAAAAGTGAACTGCAGAAAATAGTTTACTTGGTTGATATCTTCACCATCTTGAATGAGTTAAATTTAGAACTGCAAGGACCAAAAGCAACATGCCTCGATTTGTTTGAAAAGATCTGATCATTACAAATGAAACTTCAGCTTTGGCAGAAAAAAAGTAGATGAAAATAAAATTTACATGATGCCTACCTTATCTGCTTTCTTTGAGGAACATGACATTGAACCATAGAAAAGGATGACGATGAGAATTTCTGTGAAAGAAAACTTGCACATGCTTGTAGACGAAATTTCATCATACTTTCCAAATCTACCTGACACCCCATTTGCACTTGCCCGAAGCTCATTCAAATTCAAAGTTGAAGATGTTCCTAAGACAGCACAAGAGGAGCTCTCTGAACTTATTAACAGTGATGCAGCGAGAACTGATTTCTCTACAATGCCAGTTACAAAATATTGGATTGTGTTTGCAGTCACACACTGTTCTGAGACTGTGTTGCATGTTATTCTTCCATTTCCAACAACATATCTTTATGAATTAGGGTTTTCCAGCTTCTTGGTTATCAGGTCTAAATACAGAAGTAAACTTATTGTGGAAGATGATCTTTGTTGTACTGTTGCAAAGACTGTCACAAGAATTTCTGATCTGGTGAGAAAGAAGCAATCTCAGCCTTCACACTGACATTGGCTTTTTATGCATACTGTCTCAAAGTGTAGCAATGTAATTTACTGTTGTTATATTAAGACTGTTATCCATGCTACGCCATGCTTCAAGACAAAATTTCATTTATTTGTAATTATAAATAAATATTTCACAGTATATAATTACATATTGTTTTTGTGACTAATCACTATGCTTTATGTTCAATTTGTAACAATGAAAATACATCCTGCATATCAGATATTTACATTATGATTCATAACAGTAGCAAAATTACAGTTATGAAGGAACAATCAAAATAAACTTATGGATGGGGGTCACCACAACATGAGGAACTGTATTAAAGGAATTTAATAGGCATTAGGAAGGTTGAGAACCATTGCTTTAGACTGTATTAAGAGAAATGGGAGAAATCCAGAGCATTCCAAGTTTCTTGTATTTCACCAAGTCCTGTGAGGACTTGTAGAGATCCTTCTCTTCTACCCACAAGATCAAAATGCAATTATAGACAGATTCATTGGATTAATTAAAATGCTTTTGATGGAGAAAACAATCCTGGGCAGGTACATAAGAGCTGGCCTGAATATAAAGCATCATTATATGGAAGATTATTTTTGTTATTTACCCTTCCTTCTCAAAGAAGACCAATGACACCAGGGAGATGATGTATTGACTTGCAAGTGAATTGAATTAAAGCGAGGCAGAGCTGTGCAAAGTTACTGGCCCCAATTTCTCCTCCCATGGAAGATAGGAATTATGAATATCTTCCCCTCTTATTGTATGCTCTCCTCTGTGGACAATTCTCCTGATCTTCTTCTTCCAGAAGACACTGGCTCCTTTTAATGCCTCTTATTTTGTTTGCAAAGTAGTTAAAAACAGCCCAAAGCAATTTTGCTAACTCATCCCTGCTTCCCAGGTGAAAATAGCTAATTGAAAAGCAAAATGAAAAAAAATATGGATTACATTTCAATTTCCCTAAAAGACATTTTGAGAGAATCTTATTGAGCAGGAAGGACATCAAAAGGCAAAGAAGAATACAGGAACTAAACAGTAAGATAGATTTATGATGGGCTGACACAGAGTCTTCTTAGGTGATGCCTTTTTAAGTGATGGGGCTATGAAACTCTCATGGTAAGTAGCAAAAGATAAAAATAGCCCATAAGCATTTTGAATGCAGGGACATTAAAGAGATATAATTCTGTCAGCTAAATTTCTAGAATAATCTTCCTAATTTGAAAGGGCTAGACCCTAGATATATGTTACTAGTTTTATAGCTAGGCATTAGTACTTTATACATTCTAGATTTCAGGACTTTATCATAAGTTTTATTTCTAATCTTTTCCACTGGTTTGCACATTTTTAATAGTAGATATCTATATCTATATTATAACTGTGTAACTAGATCTTGTATATAGATATGATAAAAATAAATGATATATGCATCCACAGATAGATAGATATGTCCATAATCTATAATCATATTTATACTTTTAATTAACAAATAATTTATTGAGGTGCTCATCTAAATACATATCATAACTTTTTGGTTATACTATGTACATTTACTTTGTTTTTCTTTCCAATCTATGGAGTTCCATTGATCTTTTGGAAATGATTATCAATTTAATTGAGCCTCTGTGGTGTTTCCAGGCTTAATGTCATGGGCACAATGTCTTCTACAAATGAAATTATTTAAAGAATCTCCTCATTGATAAGGATTGTCTTTTCCTTGGACTCAATGAAGGCAATGTTTTGTAAGTTTATAAACATTGTAGATGCTTGTTGATCATCTTGATTGATGGAAATATTCCAAAGATCATAAAGAAATATTGTAACAAAACTGGATGAAATTTGAGGATGAGGAATGTACATTTTATTAATGCCACAGATTTTTATCAGAGTTGTAAATGGGTATAATAATTGGTACTCTGACATAGGATGTGAAATTTGGGGAGCACCAGAGCTTAGAGTACACTTCCTTTCCTTCCTGACCTACCCCCAGTTGTGGCTTTGTCTTGGGAAGAACTTACAAACTTCTCAATATCCTTAGGACCTAGAATTTACTTCTTTCTCTCCTGTTTCCCCAGCAGTGCTCTTCATAGCCAACACACCATCCCCTGACATACTGTCACTTGCACTTGTGTACATTTCCAATTATAACTCTGAAAGTGATAAATATTTTATATTCATGAAACACCCAAGTACTTGAATTTCTCAGCAATATTGCTGGGATCAAATTCTTCTTAGGAGTAACACAAGCCTCCCATGTTGTGAGGCTTATCTCATTTAATTTACATAAGAGGAAATGACTGGAAATCTATTTATTTAAATATTTAATAACTAACTTTTGATTTTTCTGGCAACTCAAACTATGTTGCTATAAATTTATTCTCTACAGAAAACATGAAACATAGCATAAAATAACATTTATATACCTACATTTTCCTTCTTGGTTGTCTAGTATATAGTGCAACTGCTTTGGGAAGAAGTATCAAATGTTAACATGGATTTTTAAAATTTTCTCATACTAAAAAAAATCAACAATAAAATAATTGTCATTATTGCTGGGGAAGTTCAAATATTTAGATGTCATTTAATTCTCTTTTATTCAGCTTATCAGTGATTTTAAGATCCTTTTTTTTCTTTTAAGCTAATATATGACAGATATATCTGGATTTGTCATCTATTACAACCTCTTTATGTCTCTAGATGAACTTTCCATTCTTTTATCACTGTAAATGATTGCTTTTTAATTATCTAGATGTATATATTATGAATTATGAAATTGAAGCCCTCCTCCCTCCACTTATTTGGATCATCTTCTAAAACTTACTGTTATCAGAATTGTTAATGGGGCAGTTGACTAAGAGTTCTAAGAGGTTAATTGTCTTGACCCATTTTTAGACATCTAATATATTTCAGAGGCAGGACTCAAAAGCAAGGTCCTAATTTATTCAACATAACATTGTGCCTCTTCCAATTCTACCCCATTTCAGGTTTTTCTTTTTTTCATAATAACTTTTTATTGCCATTTCCTTATATTTATTGTGCAAATAAGTTTCCTGGTTTCTATATCTGACAAAGAGTTTATCCTTTTTAATTTCTTGAAATAGATGTTTTACATCTTGTTTTTTATTTTATTTTTAATTTATTGAATAAAACAATCATTTCTATAACAGTATAATAAAGATAATTATTCATTAAATTGCAAATTTTTACATACGAATTGCTATTCTTTCAAAATACATAAAAAAGTTATCATGCAAATTTATTTTACCCTGTTTTCTTTCCTCCCTCCTCCACCATGCTAGAGATAGCTATCATTGGACACTAATGTGTGTGTGTGTGTGTGTGTGTGTTTGTGTTTATAAAATCATTCTACACATATGTCTATTTTTCTGTTCTTTCTCTGGATGCAGATAACATCTTCCTTTGTATGTCCTTTTTAGTAAATTTGAGAATTTATAATTATCCAGGAAGAACTATAAGAAAACCAAGAAATAGTGACAAGTTAAAAGAAATAAATACAATTGAGATTTATGAAGTTTAGAGTTAGAAATGTTATTATTTCATTGTGTACATCCTAGGAACCTATCTCAAATATTATTAGCTGCAAACTGATTTAGAAGAGACTAAATAAATATTCACTAATTTTGACTTTTCAAATACAAAAATATAGAAAACTTAACTAATGGAGAAAACAGTAATGAAGAGTTTATCATCTTTTTTAAATGTATAATACATATATCTATACGTATACATATACATAAATACAAATTGATACACACATACATGCACAAGTCTTTATTGATGGCAGGTACATACTGCATGGATTGAATGGAATGTCAGATCTGGAGTCAGGGAGACCTGTGTTCAAAATGCGCTTCAGATATTTAGTAGATGTTTGACTGTAGACAAGACACTTAACCTCTGTTGACCTCAGGTTTCCATTAGTAAAATGAGGGAGACTTTCTTCCCAAGGTTACTGTGAGGATCATATGAGACAATAATTATAAAATGCCTAACATCATACCTGACACATAAGTGCTACATAAAAGCTGCCTACTAGTATTGTTGTTATACTCCCGCACACATATTCATCAAACCAGTGATACTGTTCTGTAGGGATCAGTGTGAGTCAAAGCACCTGTGTTGCTGAGGGTCATGTCTCAGTTGCTAAGCTCACAGGGAGGTTTCTGGAGAAGTTGCTCACCTGAAGAGTGGCAGCCGAAACAGCTGGCTCAGCTCCTCCTACATTGGTCAGTTCTCCTCCAGTGCAGGTGACAATCGTGCTACTCTTAGGGCTCTACAATATATAAGGAGAACACTACACTACAATAAAGGTCAGCTGCTGTACACCTCTCTCTCGACTCTGGTCTCTTGAGTCCCTCCTGGGAATATTGCCTAAGGCTGGCCATTAGGCTACAGATGTACTGCCTTAAACGGCTGTTACACTGATCTCCTTACTATTCCTCATAGAAACCACAGTCTCTAGGTTCCAGGAATTTTTGCTACCTGTCCCTCATGCCAGAATGTTGTTCTTCTTTGTCTGCATCTGCTGATTTCCCTGGTTTTCTTTAAAGCTAATCTACAATTCTAGTTTTTACAGGAAGCCTTTTCAAATTCTGCTTAATCTTGGTGACTTTCCTCTGTTATTTACTTCCCATCTATCATGTATACATAGCTTGTTTGTGTACGATTGTTTGCATGTTACCTCCCTCAGCAGATTCTGAGCTTGTTTTAGGCAAGGACTTACTTTTGTCTTTCTCTAGAGTCCAATACTTAGCATAATGTCTGGTATACGTTGTTGTTGAGTCATTTTTGTAATGTTTGACTCTTTGGGGATTGGTGTGATGATACTTATACTGCATTAGTGTAGCATGCCCAGAGTTGCCCTGCCTACTTTGGGGTAAGTATGACAGGATGATTTGGGATGATGATGCATTTCCTCCTATTGTAAAGTGAACAGCAAGAATCACTAACTTGTTGAATCTTTAAAATGTAGTTACCTATCCTCTTTCTCTCCTTCCTTTGTGTAGACTCAGCGTAGTAGACATTCTTAAGTTTCTGCCTAGACTGATGGGGCAGGTGTAGTGTCATTTCCCTCACACTGAGAGCATGAAGGCTTAGGCCTCTACCTCTTATTTCTTCTGTCTTTCCTGAGTATGAGTAACTGAACAGAGGTACTTCAACTGATATGTAAATCCTTGGGGGATTTCTTATGGGTCCAATAATTCAGAACATCTTGGTTTGTTTGATGGCAGCCAGGAAATTTTTGTATCAAAGAGAATGATGGAGGAGTCCAAGACTTGGCCTGAATTGACAAAATATGGACTTAGGTAGAAGAGTTTGGAAAATTCAGGGCTAGGTTGAAATCTAGAATTCTGATTTAATATTCTAAAACTACTTTATGTCTTGGTGTTTTTAGGTATCATTCAACTGAGAGAATAAAACCATATTTATGGTACTGTTTCTTGTTTAAGGTTTTCTGTTAATGGCTATGTTTTGGTGTTGTATGTGTTAAATATGTGTTAAATACTTATTTTATGTAGTAGAAATGAATATCTATCCCTTATTTTGTTTGCCTTAAGTATTGAATTCTTTTCTTCTCCCCCTTGCAGTGGTTCAGAACCTGTGGGTTATGTTCAATTTGTAGCAATGAAAATACATCCGGTGTATCAGATATTTACATTACAATTCATAACAGTAGCAAAATTACACTTATGAAGTAGCAATGAAAATATTTTTATGGTTAGGATTCACCAAAACATGAGGAAATATATTAAAAGGTCATAGCATTAGGAAGGTTGAGAATCACAGCAAAGGGATTATATATATATATACATATATACATATATACACATATTCCCATACCTAAATGTTATTATGTTTAATATACATATATATATATACATATATACATATACATATTTCCACACCTAAATGTTAAGGAAATTTCCCTACAACTACAAGGTGGCAATGTAAAGAGCCAAAGAGTATGATAAAAAGAGCCTAACTAATCCCTTTCATTAGAATCCAGACTTACCCAGTACTGACCTCAAATCCACTGAATATTTTTGGATCCAGGTCCAAGAGGGATTCCTTTGTGAAAAGAGAGGTGGCTCAGTGTTCCAGCTCCTTAGAACCAGCTCTGATTCTAATTGTTAGACACATATCATAAAACCAGAAAACATTTATTGTTCTTGGTTAGTTATTTTCAATCTAATCCAATTCTTGTGACCCCTTTTGGGATTTTCTTGGTGAAGATCCTAGAGTGGTTTGCCATGTCCTTCCCCATCTCATTTTTCAAATGAGGAAACTGAGGCAAACAGGGGTAAAGTGACTTGTCCTGAGTCACACAACAAGTGGGTGACTGAGGCCCTGTTTGAACTCAGGTCTTCCTGACTCTAGGTCCAGCATTCTATTCACTGTACCACCTAGCTTCCCCACCAAACATTTTTAAACACCTACTATATATCAGGCACTCCTAGGCTCGGAGGTATTCAAATGCAAATGATGAAACAATACCTATTGTCAATTAGTTTATATTAGAATGGTGGGAGCAACAATTTCAGACAGATAGATATAGACATGTACACACATGCACAGAATAAATACAAACAAAATAAGTATAGTCAGTAAAAAAAGAGAATTCTATTAAATGCCAACAAGGCACTAGGTACTGTGCTAAGCTATGAGAATACAAATGAAAGGCAAAAGGCAATCTCTGCCCTTGGAGCAGCCCATAATGTAATGGGGGAGACAACTTGCAAACCAACTTGTAAAAACAACCTACATACAGGATGCTTAAGAACTATTCCACAGAGGGAATGCACTAGAATTAAGAAGGATTGGGAATGGCTTTTCATAAAAGGTGGGATCTTAGCTGAGGCTTGTAGGAATCTAGGAAAACCAGGAGGCAGCATGAGGAAGGAGATCATAATGCAAAGTAGATGCTATCAAAGAGGGAAGTTACTAGGTGTGTGTGTGTGTGTGTGTGTGTGTGTGTGTGTGTGTGTGTGTGTACATAAGATTAGAGAGAGCTATTTCAACCTCTTCATTTTACAGGTAAAAAGACTGAGTCTTAGAGAGATTGTGTCACTTTTCACAGCTACTGGATGTCAGAAGAGAGTTCTGAATTTACTTCTGTATGAACACTGTCTCTGCTTCCATCTTAGATATCCAGAATGCTGTAGAAATCCAATCCTGGCAATTGTCTCTGAAGATACTACCAAACCTGTAAACTCAGAAGTCAAAAGGTACTGAAGACCCAGAAAAACAAAGTTATCAGTGCTGCATGACATATATTTGCATGAGAAATAGATAATTTATTTTCCAATGAAATTAACACTGAGGAAGAGGATATTCACTTTGCTACTACTCTCTAAGGACCACTTGACTTTCCATCTGCCCCATAGCTGAACTCTCCTAAATATATTGTCTCCTTTTGATAGAATATGACCTTTCTGATATAAAGGATTATTTCACTTTCATACTTATGTGTGAGATGAAAAGGAGTTCAGAGTCTGAATCTAAGGTCAGACAAGATCTTTATTGTTTCTCATGAGAAAGGAACCTTCCCCCCACCCCTGCCCACATGGCAGCAGATAGAGGTTGACAGGTAGGAGCCAGCCCATGATTTTTATAGTAAATCCAAGCCCCCAACTGGCCTTCACTCTCATTGGCCAGGGGGGCCGACCCATGACCCAAGTGTGGGAGTCTTTCTGAGACAAAGATCTGTATCTTCTACTGAGCTAGCTCTGGGGGGAGTGTCTCCATTGCCAAGCCCCAGATTGCTTGAAGGTCAAGTGACCTAAGCCTAGGCCTAGTGAATACTGAAGCCATTCTAAATTTGATTTTTCAGAATGGGGAACCTTCACTATAAATTATCCCTCACACTTATATCCCTGGAAGCTCAGCACTGTGCTTTTCATGTAATAGTGCTTAATAAATGATTTTGAATAAATACTGCATGGATGTGTGTGTATCTTTTGCTGTGTTTTTAATTACCCAGTGAAATAATAATCAATGAAAAGATGAAAGTTATACTCTTTCCAGATAGCAAAACTCACTGTTTTTTTTAATGTCCTGTCTATAAAAGACAATCATCTAAAAGCAAATCATTACATTGATGAAATTAGTGCTTTGTTAATTTGTATATATATATATATTCCTCAGGGAATAAAATTAAAGAAAGAAAAAAGAAAAAAAGTGATCAGTCCCATAGGAATACCTGAGACAAATACAAATGATTCACTATTGTCTTTAGACGTTCTTGCTTATCTGCTTCATTTCATCCAAGGTTCCTTCTTTATCTTCCATATAATAGCTCAGGCACCTTATTAGTGGAGCAATTCTGATTTGGAAATTTGATCTTATTGAGATCTGTATGTAGAATCTTTTCCTCTGAACATCTGGTAATTAGCCCTACCTCTTCCATTACATTTCTTGGAACAGATTTTTACTTGATTTTATTTGTACCGATAGAAGTATAAATGATCAACTGAAAAGAATACTAGACATTGGTAGGTAGAAAAATGTAACTTTTATAGGCCAAATGATGTTAAAATGCTATTTATAGGACTGACATAATATTTTAGTTTTAAATTCACAATGGTTTTAAAATTATCTTTCAGAGTTAAGGAATAAAATTGAATGAAAAAGACAGTACATGGAGTCATTCTATTATTTATTACTTAAAACAGAAGGAAAGGTATCAGTCAAAACAATTTTAGATATCCTGTGCTTGTTACTGAAAGGAACAACACTGAAATCATTTGAAGGTGAAGCTGACAGATGCATGCCATTATGTTTCTGACACTGAAACAGAGAAATGCAATAAAATCAATATTGAGAAATGACAGGAAAGGAAATGTGCAAATGTAACCCAGGACCTCCTAAACATTTTTTTTCCCTGAAGTAATGTTTTAATGCTTCATTGTCTTCTGAAATATAATGCATATTGTTCCATACTATTCTACTATTTTAAGTAGATTGTACAAGAAGGCATTTTTCTTTTCCAATATTCATCTGCTGTAAATTTTGATTAATTCCTCTGGACTTATACTTTCCTCTAAGTGAAATTAGAAAATACGCTGATATCAGTTAATTATTTTATTTATAGACATCCCTCTTCCTAATACCTCCTCATTCTGCCATCCTACATTAGAGGATGACCATAGACATCATTTGGAAGATATTTGATAAATCAAAAAGTTGTGTAATGATTGGAAAGCTTAATCTATACTCCATACAACTGTGAAAGTGGTTTTTTTCTTAAGCACAACTCTGCCCATATCACTTCACTACTCAGTAAGTTCTAATACCAATATATTGCCTCAAGGATTAATGCTAAACTCCTCCATTTGCATTTAAAAATTAAATTTCATCTTATTTTCACAAAGATCCGCTTTCCTCCCTTTTACCTAATCTCGAGAAAACAAGAGAAACTAGGATGCTCTAACAAGCTAACATATAGTGAAGCAAAATGAAGAAAACCCCCTATTGCCCATATAAAAATATGTGTCTATATAATTATTAGCATACGTAACATTAAATAAAAGTACATTACATGCATTTATAGATACATTTATACATATATCTGCGTTTCTATTTCTGTGGTAGGCATATTACAAGTGTGTAATAACTGAATGCTTTTTGATTGATTGAAAAAAATGTATGCATGAGAAGAGGACAGAAAATATAGAATGGGGCAAATATAATAAAGAAAGGGAAAAGGAAATGATGGAGGTAAAAAGTGTTTCTAATTCTGCTGTGTTCTTTTTACATTTTTTTTGGAGGGAAATTGGGGTTAAGTGACTTGCCCAAAGTCACATGGCTAGTTTTTTTGTCAAGTGTCTGATTTGAATTCACATCCTCCTGACCTCAGGGTTGGTGTTCTATTCACTGTGCCACCTAGCCTCCCCTCTTTTTAAAACTTTAAAAATTTATTTGTTTATTTACTTTTAGTTTACATTATTCAGTTCCAAAATTGAGTTTCAAATTTACCACCTTCCCCCACATCATAGGAGAATGCAGTCAAACACAGGATCTACAAATACCTTCACATTAAACATTAGTCTGGCTGTAAAGAAAGATTTTAATCAATGGAATAAACATGGGAAAGAGGAAATATAAAAAGACAAGAAGAGGAAAGTTAGCAAGCAGTTTGCTTCAATCTGCATTCATACTCTGTAGCTCTTCCTCTGGATGTGGATACCCCTTTTAATCATGAGTCTTTTGGAGTTGTCTTATAACTTTACATTGCTAAGAGGAGTTCAGTCTGTTGAGGTTAGTCATCACACATCTGTTGTGTCTATAATTGTGTGCAAATTTCTCCTCATTCTGTTCTTCTCACTCAACATCAATTTATATAAGTCTCTCCAGGTTATTGTGAAGTCTGTCTGCTCCTCATTTTTATACCACAATAGTATTGCATTACATTCATATACTAAAACTTGTTTAGCCATTCCCCAAATGATGGGCATCCCTTTTATTTCTAATCCTTTGCCACCACAAAAAGAACTGCTATAAATATTTTTTGTACATATGAGTCTTTCTCCCACTTCTATGATCTTTTTGTGATACAACCCTAGAAGTGGTATTGATGGGTGAAAGGATACGCACTTTTTGGACATAGTTCCATTTTGCTTTCCAGAATGGTTGGATCAGTTCATAACTCCACCAACAATGCATTAGCATTCCAGTTTTTCCACATCCTTTCCAGCATTTACCATTTTCCTGTTTTGCCATCTTATCCAATCTGGCTGGTAAGATGTGGTACCTAATAGTTGTTTTGATTTATATTTCTTCAATCAATAGTGATTTAGAGCATATTTTCATATGCTTATACTTATCTTTAATTTCATCCTCTGAAAACTTCCTATTCATATCCTTTGACCATTTATCAATTTGGGAATGACTTTTATTATTTTAGATTTGGCTCAATTCTTTCTATATTTTAGAAATGAGGCCTTTGTCAGAGACACTAGTGGCAAAAATTGTTTTCCCAAGTTTCCATTTCCCTCTTAATCTTGGTTACAATGGCTATATTTGTACAGAAACTTTTCAATTTAATGTAATCAAAATTATCCATTTTGCATTTTATAATGCTCTCTATCTCTTGTTTCATCATAAAATCTTCCCTTTTCCATAAATCTGACATGTAAACTATTCTTTGCTCTCCCAGATTGCAGCAGTGTCAGCCTTCATAACTAGATTGTGCACCCATTTAGACTTGGTTTTGGTATACAGTGTTAGATAATGGTCTATGCCCAGTTTCTGCCATACTATATTCTATTTTTCCCTGCATTTTTTCTTGTCAAACAGTGAGATCTTATCTGAAAAACTGGGGTCTTTGGGTTTATCAACCACTAGATCACTATAGTCACTGATGTTTGAATCTTGTGTGCCCAATCTATTCCACTGTTCCACTATTCTGTCCCTCAGCCAGTACCAAATGGTTTTGATGACTGCTGCTTTATAATACAGATTAAAACTGGTATGGCTAGGACACCTTCCCTAGTATTTCTTTTCATTAATTCCCTTGATATTCTGGACCTTTTGTTCTTCCAAATGAATTTTATTATTGTTTTTTTTTCTAGCTCTATAAAGTAATTTTTTAGTAGATTGACTGGTATGGCACTAAATATGTAATTTAATTGTCTGCTCCATTCTGAACATTTCCCTTCCCCTATTCACCTAAGAGTTCCTATGTGTTAAGAGAGAAAACACTTTATCTGATCATAGCTGATATTTATCTTTTTTTGAAATTATTATTATTTGTGTTGTAGCATTTGTTCTGAGGTAAGCAGTTTGTACCTGGTAAACATCACACCCTTCATGAAAGAAAGGTCATTCCTGTCTCATTAGCTTTCAAGCCTCCCAGAAGCTATGAAAATAATGCTAAATTGAATCTTTGGTTTGCTCAATAAATGTGGTTTATGATTCGGTTTATGAAGTCCATAATGAGGCCACAGCATAAAAGGTCCCAGGAATGTTAGATTGTTATTCTTTCCAGAACAGAAGGATGATTTGTTTTTAATTGATACCTAACTGAACAAATATACTCCATTTTTTAACCTTTGTTCTAAGGTTATAGTCAGAACAGTGATAGAAGAATAACGTTTTGGAATTATCATCAGATAAATAAGGCTGGAAAATCAAATAGATCAGTCATATAGGAAGTAATAACTAAAGCACAATCTATAGTATCTACACAGTTTAAAAATATCAATGAGAACTATCCTCTCTGGATGATTTAATGGGAGAATATGGAATTAGAAAAAGATAAAAAGGTTTAAAAGCTTTGTCTCAGCACAGGCAAAGACATACCTACATTGATGAAATTTCAGATATATACAAATATCAATAAGCGTCATCTATTACAGACAACTCAAATCTTGCTTATCAAATAATGATTCTGAAGAAACTATTTGATAGGAAAAGGGTAAATAATTCCATATACTTTAGTACTTTAAATGGAAAGAGGGCAATTATTATTGAGAGTGACCCCATTGGGGCTCAGAATTACTGGCATTAAAATTCACCCATCACTATTGATTAACAATTCATTTTTAACTTTCCATCTTACAGAGTTTGCTAGGATATTGAAAAGTTAAATAATTACTACTCATGAGTAGGCAAACCAATATTTTTTTTTAAAAAGGATAATTGTAACTAAATTAACTTGCTTATTTAGTGCCATACAATCAAACTACAAAAAATTGTCTTATAGAACTAGAAAAATATTTTAAAAATTAATCTAGAAGAAGAAAAGATCAAGAATATAAAAGGATGTGGGGCGGCTAGGTGGCACAGTGAATAGAGCACCGGCCCTGGAGTCAGAAGTACCTGAGTTCAAATCTGGCCTCAGACACTTAACACAAAAAACTAGCCGTGTGACCTTGGGCAAGTCACTTAACCCCAACTGTCCTCCAAAATGCAAAAAAAAAAAAGAATATAAAAGGATGATGAAATAAAATATGTAAGCCAAAAGTACCACATTTTAAATTACGTTATAAAACTGTAAAAGTCAATCAAAACAATTTGATGTTGACTAAGAAATAGACTGCTCAATTAGTGGAAAAAAATAGGTTCACAATACATGGTAGCAAATGAATGCAGTAATCCAGGGCTTGATTAACCTAAAGATGTAAGTTTTGAGAGCAAGAATTCATAATATGAAAAAAAAAACTTACAAAAAAAACTGGAGAGTACTTTCATAGAAAGTAGGCACAGATAAACATCTCATATTATATACCAAGAGAAGTAAAAGTAGGTACATGATTTAGATATAAATGGGAATATCAAAAGCACATTAAGAGAGCATGGGAAAAGCAAATTAGGGGAACACGGGTAAAGGAAACATTTATGATGAACAAGAGACAAAAGAAGACTATGAAAAGTAAAATATGTAATTTTATTACATGAAATTAATTTTTTGTACAAACAAATCCAGGAGAGTCAATATTAGAAGGAAAGCAGGATTTAGGTAGGGTTTGTGGTGACATGGTGCAATAGGGTTGCACGTTTCTTGAATCCAGGGCTCATTTCTCAAATACATAGAGAACTGAATCAAATTTACAAGAATATTAGTCATTCCTCAATCGAAAAATGGTCAAAGAATATGAACATGTGGATTTCAGAAGAAAAAAGAACTCTCTAGAGTTATACGAATAAATGCTCTAACTCACTTTGATTAGAGAAACGTGAATTAAAACAACACTGAGGTACATTAAATAATACAAAGGATGGGGAAAAATTGGTGCAATAGTGCATTGTATTTTGGAGAACAATTTGGAACTCTGGCTAATAGGTTATAAAATTGTGCATGTCTTTTGATCCATCAATTGTAGGCCTATATCCCAAATAGATTTTTTAAAGGTGAAAACATCTAAGTACAAAGATTTTTATAGCAATTCTCTGGTGGAAAAGAATTAGAAACTGAAGAAATGTCCATTAGTTGGGGGATGTCTAAATAAGTTATGGTATATAATTGCAATGGAATACTATTGTGTCAAAAGAAATGATGAACAGGATGGTTTCAGAAAAAACCTGGGAAGTGTTACATGAATTGATTTAAAGTAGAGTGGGCCAAACCAAGAGAATATTATGCATAGTAATAACAGTATTGTAATGATGATATATAATGACTTAGCTACTCTGATCTAATTGAAGACAATTTCAAAAGACTCATGATGAAATATACTATTCACCATCAGGGGTGAAGGAGTGGAAGAGAGAGAAAGAGAGAGAGAGAGAGAGAGAGAGAGAGAGAGAGAGAGAGAGAGAGCGAAATCTGAAAATCTGATGGACTCTAAGTGCAAATTGAAGAATATTTTTTTTTACTTTACATTTCTTTTGTGTGTTGTGTTTTGTGTGTGTGTGTGTGTGTGTGTGTGTGTGTGTAAGAGTTCCAGGGACAGAGAAACAGAATCAACCCATTGGCTTCCTGTCATTGGCAACCCCTTCCTGCCATGTCAGCAACAGGAGACAGAGTTCACCCTGTATTTCTTTTACACAAGTTAGTTACTAAGGGCTAAGTATGTCCTAAATTAATTATCATTACAATATAGCACCCACTGTTTACTGGGTACTGTGTTACATGCTTTATGCGTATTATTTCATTTCATTCTCACACTAACCCTGTAATGTATGTGCTATTTTTATCCCTATTTTTATTGTTGAAAAAATCTAAGGGAAACAGACTTTAAGTGTCTTTCCCAGGATCACAGAGATAGGAAATTTCTGAGGCTACATTTAAATGCAGGTCTTCCTGACTCTAGGCCTAGTGGGCAATCCACTACATAGCATAGTTATAATAGTTCTAAACAGGCAGAGAAGTCTGTGCAGAAGTATGAAACTGATAGATAAATGGTTATGTATAAGGAAATTCATGAAAGTTTGGTTGGAACATAGAGTATATGAAGTGTATAAATATGTGCTTACATTAAAAATGATAGAAATGATAAAAAGTGATAGTGATAATGATGGAGTTACCATTTTCCATTTTGCAAAGCATTTTATAAATATTTTCTCATTTTCTTCTCATAACAATCCTAGGAAGGAGGTTCTATAATTGTCCCCATGTTTACAGATTGTGTAACTGAGGCAGGTATATATTAAATGACTTATCTAAGGTAACACTCTTAGTATATATCTGAGGTCAGATTTGAACTCAAGTCTTCCTGATTCTAAATGTAGTACTCTATTGACTAACGCCAAATAGAGAACTTTTCATTTGTTTCCCCAGATCAGAGCTGTCAAATGCAAGCAGGCTGCAAGCAACTCACAGTATACCTGAAAACAGCTCAAACCAGATTGAAATTTCATTGTGAAATATTTAGCAAACAAATAAGAATGCAATAAAATACAGATATTAAAACTAGATCAATATATGGCCTAACGACTTCCTGATGACAGTTTAGTTGACCTCCAGTTTCTCTTTGAGTATCATATCACTGCTCTAGGTAATTGTTGTTGAGTTTGTCCTTCATTTTCAAAGAGGATCATGATATCAGGGAAATGATGATGTGACTTGTAATTCACTTTGATTTGAGTGAGGGAGGGTTGTGTAAGTTCACCAGCCTCACTTTCTGCTCCAGAGTAGTCTGGGTCCAGTGGCCAGATATTCATCAGGGTAACTGGAGAAGGCCCAGGCTGCAATGGGAGATCCAGGTCCTTTTAAGCTAAGGCTTTTTTTACTTTGAGTGAGGCAACACCCATTCAGTGAATAGGCCTCTTTAAAAAGTGACTCAAGGATTGTCCCCTTAATGTACCAAAAAAAAATATATATCCAACTAGGAGGGAAAGACTCTAAGGGTTGCTGGTCAAAAGAGAAATCATCACTATTGACATTAAGTCTGAGCCAGGAAGGCCCAAACTATCACCCTTAAGTGTTGCTTGGGCAGGCTCTGGGTAGAATGGCAGGAAAATTTCCTGAGCAGAAGAGTACTATAGCTGAGTTTGAACCATTAAAAGATCACTTCAGAAGCTATTTAGAGGAAACACAAGACATCTGAGGCAAGAAGGTAATGAGGTTAGATTGGGGTCTGGTCATAAGAGGACAGTGATGAAAAAACAAAGCAAGTTTATGGAAGTACAATAGGTAAGAAGTGACAGTTATCATTTAAATAGTTTCCTAAGATTTGTCAAGTGCTTTCCACAGGTTATCTCATCTAATGCACACAGTAGATACAGTTACTATGCTGGTTTCACATATGAGGAAATTGAGGCTGAGCGATTTTTTGTGAATTACTCAAAGTCATATAGCTAGGAATTTGACGAATAATTTGAGCTCAAGTGTTTCTTATTGTAATAACAGTGATCTATCCTTTTCTCTCTTATTGGACTTGAGGGAAAGTGATGAGTCAAGTGTGATTCTGACGTAACTAATTTGGTTGATTGAAGGAGGTGGTATAGAATAGAAATAGAAAGAGACAGTTTAAGAAGAAGAATGAGTTTAGGGGTAAAAATAATTAATTAGATTCTTGATTTTAAATTGGAGGGTAAAAGAGTTGGGTGACATGTGCTATGCATTAATTTTTAACCATTTAAAAAATCAATCTAAGACATATGAAAAAATAGCTATAAAGCTTTTACAAAGCTGAATGAAAGCCAGAGTCTCCTGCCAGGCATCTAGTTTTAGCACTGAAATTGCATGTTATCTGAAAGTCCTAGGATCTCCGTTGTTTTGGTAGAGTGCCATGTTCATTCTGTTCTCTCAAAGAACAAATTAAATTTCTTCTTTACTTAATGAGGTCTTCATTTTTTATTAATTTCTCCAAGGTAGCCATCACATCAGGACAGCATACCAGGGCACCTATTTACCAGGAGAACAATGGGCCCTCAGTTATAACCTAGTAAGCCTTATTCTTTAGGCCAAAGTAATTTGAAGCAAAGAAACACTTTACTTGATATCTATACTTATGGCTTCAAAAGAAAAGAGAAAGTTTTAGGTAGTTAGTAGCAATGGACAGGTTTGTTATCCTTGGTAATTCTGGGAAGGAAAAAATATTCTTTTCTAATGGAGCTCATCAAGTGGAATATTGCAATATTCTTCTATTTTACTGTCTTGCTTCAAAGATTTCTTTTCTCCAATCCATCTTTGAAACAGCTGCCAAAATATTTTGAAATTATAATGTATCCCTGACCATATCATATCTCCATTTAAAAATTTTCATTGGCTCCTTGTTAGATCTAAAATTAATACAAGTTCTTCTTTCTATTTATTTAAGTCCCATCACAGTAGGGCCTTATCCTATATTTTCAGATATAATTCACAATACTACTATTGGAACACTATCTGAATTACTCTAACTGGTGCTCATTGACCTTGACATTTGACCCCTGGAATCTTTCTATTTTTAAAAATTATGACTATTTCTGGAAAGTACTTATTACTAACATCTGACTTTTTAAAGACATAACTTCTTCAAGGAGTTAACTCACATGCCAGTTTCTGCTCAAAGCTTTTCCTAATCCCCTTGGTATTGTAGTGAGACCTCTCCCACTGTCTGGAAATAACTTGGGATTTATTTACCTTGTTGTATATTTTATCTCTCAATAGAATTTAAACTCTTTGAGGGCAGGGAACATTTTCTATCTATGTATGGGACCCTGTGCTTATTGGGAAATTAATCCTTCTTGATTTGAACTCACTATTTAATAGACTGCTTTGAAAACAATTTTAGATTGGTACTATGATCAAGAGTGTAAAAGGGGAAATTTGGAGTCAGAAGACCCTGTTTTGCATACAGATACATATGTTTATACATATATGAACTACCTGATGATCTATTTATCCAGCCCTAACCTCTCCCTTGACCTTTATTCTCACATTTCCTACAGCTTATTGGACATCTTGCAATACATGAGCTAGAGACATCTGAAACTCAATATACCAAATAACAAACCCATCACCTTTTCCCCAAAACCTCCCCTCTTCCTGACTTCTCTATTATATTTAAGTGCATCCTATCCAGTTATTCAGGCTTTTAATCTAGGGATGAACCTCAGCTCTTCATTTTCTTATAGTCCTATATCAAATCTGCTGCCAAGTACTGCTTATTTGGTATTTGAAACATCCCTCCTGGGGAGTTCCAGAGCCAAGATGGTAGAGTAAGGAAGAAACTTGACTGAGTTCTACCAAATTCCTCACCCGTACAAATATTAAAATGATTCCTCAAAATGATTTTTGGAGTAGAAGAACCAATAAAAGGATGGGATAAAAACAATTTCTCCAGCTCAAAACAACAGGAATCAAGAAAAGACCAAGAATGATATGTTTCAGTGAGGTAAGAATGGAGAGCAATCCAAATGAACTGGGAAAACCAGTAGCACGGTAAGCGTAGCACAAGCCAGTAACAAAGCCCCCATGACCAGCAAGCCAGCAGTGAGGCTTCTCACCCGGTGCAAACCAGCTGCGTAGCTTCATTCTCAGTGCAAGTCAATAGGAGACTCCACCACAGCAAACCAGTTTAGGCTTACACAGTAATTGAATTAGTAGTAGTGACTCCAAGAGTTCTCATCACACACACAGGAAGGAGGCTAGGCAACTGATCAGAAGGATGTTATGAGGGACACTTTGTTGGCACTGGGTGCAGGACACTGTTGCATTGCTTAAAAGGATGATGTCATGCATAGAACTGGAGGTCAGTTACAGCAAAGGAAGATCACTAATACTCTTGAGTCAGTGATCTTAGTGATTGCAGGGATTGTGACCACAGTTCCTGGGTAGAAAAGAGTGTTTATGATTACTTACACACCAGAGAACAAGCCAAGAGAGCAGTGACCACACCTATCCTTAGATAGTAGCACTTTGGAAGAGAAAAAAAAAACTTACAGGTCTCCCAAATGAACTCTGAAAATATCAGCATGAAAAACCTGAAGCTTATGGCATTAGCCCCTCCCCTCCAATAGCAGACTCCAATTTTAACATAAAATTCAAGAAATAGGCTAGAAAAACTAAGAAAAACAAAGAAAAACATAGGGGAAGAGCCAAGATGGTAGAGAAAAGAAAGCAATTATCTTGAGCTCTCCCCCAAACCGTTCTGAATACTTCTAAATGAACAATTTATGGAGGAGCAGAACACACAAAAGGACAGAGCGAAATAATTAGAAAGTCAGCAGGAAAGGTCTGTCAGACATGGGTGAAGGTGTAGCACAGGCTGCACCAGCATAGAAATAGCAAAATGGGAGCAGGCCTTGGAAGCGCCTGAGTCAACTGTGGCACCAGCTGCATTCAGAGCTCTCAGCCTGCAGAAAGTTAGGGTTTTGAACAACTGATCAGAAGGATATTACAGGGGGTGGTTAGGTGGCTCAGTGAATAGAGCACCAGCCCTGGAGTCAGGAGTACCTGAGTTCAAATCCGGCCTCAGACACTTAACACACACACACACACACACACACACACACACACACACACACAAAACTACCCGTGTGACCTTGGGCAAGTCACTTAACCCCAACTGCCCTCCAAAAAGCAAAAAAAAAAAACGAAAAAAAACAAAAAAAAGAAGGATATTACAGGGGCTCCTTGCTATCACTGGGGGCAGGATTCTGTTATTTTGCCCATACTCAGATCAGCTCCCAGGCCCAGGCTGCAGTCCCAGAGCAGAGAGGAAAACTAGCATAGAAGAGATTACAGCAACAGTTAAGCATGGATGCTCATCACAAATTTAAGACAGAAAAAAGTGCTCATGGTTGCTTGAAGACCAGAGAACAAGAGAGAAAAGCAGGAAATACAGCCCTCCTTTGATCATATTACCTTGGAAAAACTGAAAATGTACAAGTTCCTATAAATATCCCTGAAAACAGCTGCCCAGAAGCCTTTAAGCTTCAGATGGTTTGCCTTCCACCCTGGACGTAAAACCCTACTTTAATAAAGAGTTAAAAGTCAAGGAATATACTGCTAAAATAAGCAAAAACCAAAAATAATTCCGATGATAGAAAGTTACCATGGTGAGAAGAAAGCTCAAAGACACATTCAGATGAAGATAAACAAATAATAATTCCAACAAGCAGAGTCAATAAATGAATTGGTTTCATGCCATGTGCAATGGCAATGGAATTTGGAGATGTCCCGTAATTGACTTGGCTTTTGCATTGAGTGTTAAGACCCAGAGCTTGTGAATCCCACTTGTGGGATGGAATTTTTGATGTGAAGAGAGAAGGCTGAACTGGAAGGAGCCATGAATTGAAAAAAAAGGCTCAAGCCCAGAGAAGGCCAGAAGAAGAAGGACTATTGGGAAGAGCAGTGTGCAGTATTGTGGAGCCAAAGATTCTTAGAGCCCATTGGAGCTGCCCAGGAAATTTGAGGACTGCCACCTGGAGCTGTCAAGAACTGAGGAGGCATGGCTGTGATGCCAGTATTTTGTCTGTCTGTTTTGATGTTGTTTTTTCCAGACTCACCTGATGGTGGACAGTGCTTCTGTTGTAGAGGTCCAGGAAATTGGATTTTGGTTCAGAAGCCCTGAAGAAGGATTTTCTTGTTGTATGTTCACAGAAATCATGGAAAGGGGCCTTGCTGGCACTTTCAGGCTTTCTGGGACTGTTCTACGGGCAGAGTGTGACTTGATGAGGACCTTGGCTATGGCTTTGTTGAGCCTTGTCTCCCCAGGAACTGAGATCACTTAGGGCTTGCCTCCAGTGAAGATGAAAGAAGGGCCTTTCCTTGGGTTTTCAATGCTGAGATGTTATCTTGCCCTTCTTATGGCTTAAGGGAGGATGGCCTTTTTGTGATCTCCTGCTCCCTTTTGAGACAGTGCTTGGTGGTAATGGATGGTATTGTAATTACTTTGAGTCCAGGGGTGGGAAATCTTTGGACTTTTTTTGCCCTGTGATTGGCCAAATTAATGTACTTTGTTTATGATTGGAAACTTATCTCCATTTGAGAAGAGACTTTGACTGACTAAAAGAATGTACTGTCTAGGGGTGGAGTAGTCTGATCTCCATTTGAGAAGAGCTTTTGACTGACCTGCATTGAATTGAGAAGTTACTTGTGAAATGTATGAGGTATACTGTATTTTGACTTTCTCTGTTCTGTGAATGTTGCTGACTAAATGGGGTTTGCTATGCTGGTAATCCAAACCTTGGAAGTTGCCTTTGCTTGGCATTACACCATGGGAGTACTCAAAGGAAACTTTGAAAAACAAGTAGGAAAAGTAGAGGGAAAATTGAGAAGAAAAATAAGTGACACAAGAAAATATTGAAAAATGAGTTAACAGCTTGGTAAAGAAGACACCAACAAATTTGAATAAACCTAAATAACTCCTTTAATACCTTTAAAACAGAGCAAACCAAATGGAAAAATAGGCACAAGAATTCACTGAAAATACACCCACAACTTCCTAAAAAGCAGAATTGGCCAAATGGAAAAGGAAGCACAAAAGCTCACTTAAAAAAATAATTCCTTAAAAATTAGAATTGTGGAAATGGAAGCTAATAACTTTATGAGAAATCAAGAAACAATAAAACAAAATCAAAAGAATGAAAAAATAGAAGGCAACATGAAAGAGCTCATTGGAAAAAAAAGTTACTTAGAAAATAGATTAAGGAGAGATATTTTTAAAATTATTGGATAACAGGAAAGTAGTAATAAAAGGCTTTTTTGTGGTGACTAAGAATTGGGAAATGAGGGGATGCTCATCTGTTGTGGATTGACTGAACAAATTATGGTATATGATTGTAAATTCCATTGCAATACTATTGTGCTATAAGAAATCATGAAAAAGTTGATTTCAGGAAAACCTAGAAAAACTTATATGAACTAATATACATACAATAACCAAGAAGATTTCAGAGGGCTCATGATGAAAATGCTATTCATCTCTAGGGAAAGAACTGATGTACCTTGAATACACATCAGAGTATACTATTTTTCACTTTATTGGGGTGGGAGTTGTCTAGATTTTCTTTCACAACATGACTAATATGGAAATGTATTTTTCATGACTGCATATATTTAAACACTTATTAAATTGCTTGTCATTTCAAGGAAGTGTGTGGAAAGACAAGAAAGGGAGAATTTATAACTTAGTGTTTTGTTTTGTTTTTAAGAATGTTAAAAATAGTTTTTTATTTGAAACTGGGGAAAATAATATATTATTAACTTGAAAAATCCCTCCTATATGATGTCCCCATCTCTCTTTTGTCACTACCATGATCCTGGTACAGGTCTTCATCTATTCACATGTTGACTATTCCTTGCCTGTAGTCTCTCCCTACTTCTGTGTATCCTTCACTTAGCTGTCAAAATGATCCACCTAAAAATAGGTCTGACTATGATATCCCCTGCTCAGTAAACTCTCATGGGTTCCTATTATTTCTAGGATCAAATATAAAATCCCCTAATACACTTTTAAACACCTTCATACCTTGGCCCTTTCTGCCAAAGCTTTTACACCATATTCTCCTCCACCTATGCTAAGATCCAGTGACACTAGACTCCTTGCTACTCCTTATTCATGACACTCCATCTCTAATTAGATTTTCAATGACTGTCCTCCATGTTTGTTATACTTTCACTCCTCATCCTCCATGGTCTGATTTCCCTGGATTTTCCCAGTTCTCACCTAAATCCCCATCTTTCACAAAAAGCCTTTCCTTATCCCTCTCCTTTGTGACACTGGAATGATTTTCACATTATTCTGCATCAATCTTCATTGTACATAGTTGTTTACATGTTGTCTCTCCCATCAGAATGTGAACTCCTCCATGGAAGAAAGGAAAACTTCCAGATTCCAGAACTACCTTTGAAAACAACAAAGCTAAAACTTAAACAAAAAACTCAAAACAAAAGAAAAACCTTGAATTTGGGGAAAGCATCCTTTTGACTGTGGGAGCAAAGCCCAACTTTAACATGAAGTTAAAAATCAAGCAGTAGGCTAATTGCAAAAGCGGTGCTTTGCAGGTTGCCCATGCTAGTGTGGCTGAGTGTGCCCACTGAGTCCATGTGGTAGGGGTGTGAGCTGGGCCATGATATTCTCATTGACTTCCCAAGCTCTGAAGGAAAAATTATAAGTGGGATGATTTTCCTCTCTTTGTGCAAGAATTTTCCTGGGAAATGACCTGTGCCATGTAGTCCCTCTGCTTGACAGAGTGGGCAGACCATCGAGTAACCACGACTCTGATGCTGCAACACAGAGAAGCCCACAATTGATGTTGAGCATGCTCAATAAACAACTGGGCAAAAACCCCTCTGGGCTTTGTTCCCCTGGAACCTACTAACTCTGACTTATGGAAAAGTTCCCCATTCTGTCTCTGAGAGGATCCCACCTAAATGCTTATTCCAGTAACTCCTCTAATTCATATATTAGTAGTTTTGACTCTAGATCAGACCATATCTCCAGTTTAATTTCCATACTGCACATATCCCCTCTTCTGCCCTTCCTGCCCTTCAGGACTGCTTCCAGAGACCCTTTTTTGAAACTTTTGTTTATTTTTAGTTTACATCATTGGTTTCCATGAGATTTTGAGTTACAAATTTTCTCACCATCTTTCTTGTACCCAACACCCCAAAACAGCAATCCCACTATATGCCCCATCTGCCAATATGCTCTCTCCTATATCCTCACCCATCACCCCTCTGATTTTCCAATAGGGCAAGATGGATCTCCTTATATCAGTACCAGTACCAGTATATCTTATTTCTCTATTTCTCAGTTGGATGTAAATAATAATAATGATAATTACTTATATATGTGTGTGCATGTGTGTGCATGTGTGTGTGTGTGTGTGTGTTTAACATTTGATTTTGAAACTGTAAATTCTGGATTCTTTCCATTACTCCCTCATCACCCACATCCACTGGAAAGACAGGCCATACATGTGTACTTACACAGAACAACTCCACAATGTACATATTGTGACAGGCTAATTATATTTTCCTCCTTCTTGTTCTACTTCCCATTTGTTTTATTCTCTACTTTGTCCCTGTCCCCTTACAAAAGTGGGTGCTTCTAACAATCCTTCCCCTGAACCTGCTCCCCCATCCTTCCCCCTCTCATCCCATTCCCTTCTACTCTCCTTTGGGGCAAGATACCTAATTTAGAGTGTATATCATTCCTTCCCTAATACAAATTGAATGAGAATAAGATTAAATCATTCCCTTTTGCCTTCCTGCTGTTCCCCTCGGTTGTAGCAGTTAGCCCTTGACTCTTCTATATGAGAGGATTAACCCCATTCAGTCTCTCCCTGTCTCCTTTCATACCATTCCTCTCCCAAATCTCAAAATTTCACCCTTTAAAATATTATTACCTCCTATTCAACTGATTCTGTGCCCTCTATGAACAAATATATACACACACATATGTATTCCTATGCATATATACCCTCCTATATAGAGTTATGTATATGTGTATGTACACACACACACACATTTATATTCCCTTCACCTATCCTTATACTTAGAAAAGTTTCATATGTTATAATTACCATTTTTCAGTGTTGGCATATAAATAGTTCAACTTCAAAAAATTCCTTATGAATTCTTTTCCATGTTTACCTTTTCATGCTTCTTGAATTAGAATGTCAAATTTTCTATTCAATTCTGTTTTTTTCATAAAGAATGCTTCAAAGTCCTCCACCTCATTGAACAATCATATTTTCCCCTGGAATATTACACTCAATTTTGCTGTGTAGGTGATTCTTGGTTTTTATCCTAGCTCCCTTGATCTCCAGATTGTCATATTCCAGGCCCTTTGATCTCTTAATGTAAAAGCTACTAGATCCTGGGTTATCCTGACTGTGTTTTCACATATTCAAATTGTTTCTTCTTGGCTGATTGTAATATTTTCTCTGTAATGTGAAACTCCAAAACCTGGCTATAACATTCCTAGGAGTTTTCTTTTTAGGATCTTTTTCAAGGGGTGATTGGTGAATTCTTTTAAGTTCTATTTTGCCCTCTGGTTCTGAAACATCTGGCCAATTTTCCTTGAAAATTTCTTGAAGGATGCTTTCTAGGTCCTTTTTTTGATCATGGTTTTAAGGTAGTCCAACAATTTTAAATTGTCTCTCCTGGATCTATTTTCCAGGTCAGTGGTTTTTCATGGAGATATTTCACATTGCCTTCTACTTTTTCATTTGTTTGGATATGTTTAATAGTATCTTCTTTTCCCATAAAGTAATTTGCTTCCATTTGCTCCACTCCAATTCTGAAGGAATTATTCTCTGTAGAAAACCTTTGAGATTCTTTTTTCCATCTGGTAAATTAGGCTTTTTCAGGCATTTTTCTCCTCATTGGCTTTTTGGGCTTCTTTTGCCATTTGAGTTAATCTATTTTTTAAGATGTTATTTTCTTCAGTCATGTTATTGACTCTCTTTTCATGATTTTCTTGCATCATTTGCATTCCTCTTCCCAATTTTTCTTCCATATCTCTTAATTTGGTTTTCAAAATCCTTCTTAAGCTGATCTCTGACTTGTAACCAGTCTACATTTTTTCTTGGAATATTTTGGTGCAGGAATTCTGACTGTGTTGTCTTTCTCCTGTTCCATGCTTTCACCCTTTTTTGTCACCAAAAAAGGAATCTAAAGTTGGTTTCCTGGGATTGCTTTGCTTCCTATGCCTGTTCATATTGCCAGTCAATTACTTGACTTTTGGGCTCAGTAGGACTCTGCTTCCAGGGGGAAGAGCTTTGTCCCAAAATGCTGGGGTTTTCTCAGCTTCCAGGGCTATTAGGAGGTTGCCAACACTGCAGCCTCCATGATCTTTGGCTCACTGATTACACAATTCAGGACCACGAACCAAGACCATGATCCTGATCTAGGCTGGTTAAGGCAAGAGCACTTAGCCTTTGAATGATCACTTGGCCCTCCTGCCTTCTGCAGCCCGGGAGCTTTAAAGTGGTTGTGTAGTAGAAGACATTTCTGCTGCTTCTTGCCCTGGAGGCAGATAGCCAGACTCTCTTCCCCAAATTTAGTCAGGTTCCACTTACCTTTCATTTAGGTCTTGTTACTTATGGGTTGATAATTCTGGAAACTGCCACAGCTGCCAGTGATCCACACTCCTGAAAGCAGCTTGTTCTGCATGCCCTAGGGCTCCAGCTGCAGGTTCATGTAGTGCTGGTCTGGTCTCCCAGCTTACATGCGATGAACCTCTTCCTGTCAGCCTGCCAGGCTGCCTTCAATGGGAACTTTGTTAGTCTTTAATTTTGTGGGTTCTGGAGCTCTAAAATTTGTTTAGTGTCATATTTTATAGGTATTTGAGATGGTTTTGGAGGGAACCATGGAGTTCTTTTGCTTCTAAGCTACCATCTTGACTCTGCCTCCCAGAGACCCTTTAAAGATGGGTGTTGTGTCCTAGCAGGACCAAGACCAGGTTGTTTTCAGATAAAGCTAACTCCTTCTCCTACTAATATATCAAAGAGATGACTTGGAGCATTGGTATGGCCTTTTTCTGGACTTGTTAGAAGCTCCAGAGGATCCTTTTAGTACTGAGAGGGAGACCAGACTCCACAGATAAGCTGTAACTGTGAATGTAGTCACTTATATCTAAACTGTTCACCTTCCTCCTCAAAACCACAAGAATCCTATATATTCTTGTGAGGTATTTCTGGGAGGAGTTCCTTGGAACATCACAGAAGCACGATTGATGAACACATTCCATTTAATTGGCTCTTTCAGTGTGGAATGCCCTGGTAAGGATGGCAAACACTCCCATAGCCCTCCCAAAGGTGATATGTATAAACTGTGTTTGTACCTGGTGTTTCAATTGGAAAAATCTGTGCAGGCCTAACTCCAAACTTCCCAAGATCCAGTAAGCCCAGGTCACCTGAATGAGTAGCACTTCAAAATGTCCAGTCACAGGATGTTGTGAGGAGGTTAAGGTTATCTCGTTGGTCTTGGCTTATAGTAACTTTGTTCAGAGTTCATTACAAAGGCTGTATCCCAGCAGTACAGTCTTTGTCGGGGAGCTGCATGGGATACTCCATACAGAGGCCCTCCATGTAAAGGATCTTTTTGGAGGGGTAACGTATGCTAGTATTAACACAGTTAAGTACAATTATCCTATTGGATCTAATGGGGTGTGTTTTAACAATCCACACAGTTATCTAAACTTAGTCAGCACTGCTTTTGTGGACATCAAAACCACCAATTTCACCAAGAGAGTTCAGATTGACCTCTACCTAGAATGCTCTCAGTGTCATATCTGAAGTGCTCAGCCAGGTCTGTTCTTCTGTCAAGATCACAACTGCTTCAGATATTTTTGGCTAAGCTCCTGGCACTGACCACACAACATGGAGGGCCTTTGTCACCCTTGCCATCTTCTATGTAACCAAAAGAGTAGAGACTGTAGGTAGGAGGGTGAAGGGTGAAGCTGGATAACCTGGGTGGTGAGAGCCAGAGAGTCGCTACCACCCTCAGGCCCAGGCAGGCAGGGAATATACTCCTAAAAGATATGGGGAAAATCTTCCATCCACCTTTGCACTTGCTGATTTCTCTCTGTTTCTGCACTAATGCACTAAGAGTTTTGTTTTTAGGTAGTGTTATAAAGGGAAGGAACATCCTTTCAATAATCTCCCAACTGACTGCAGGTTTTGCACACTTTAGTTCTTCAGTTTGCTGATGACAAGTAAAAAGGGACCACATGTTGAGAAGGTATTCATATAGATGCCTTAATCTAGGTTTTTTTATTTATTAAAAGTACTTTTTTTTTTACATTTCTTCCTCTAGTGATGGTAATGACATAGGTCTCAGGATGTCCATTTTTATGATGGCCATACACTGACTTTCTATTTATTTAACCCCACTTAAGTGTGACTGTTCAGCTAGTGTTTTTTTTTTTATTTTAACAAGGAACTTTAATTTGATTTTGCATATAACTGGAATTTTCTGGAGCATCTTTGAAGGTAAAAAGGAACTTCTGTCTTTTCACACAGCATAGACTGTGAATAAGATTCATGTCCTTTAAGGTCAACCTCTGGGAAGTTGTTTCAAAAGAAGAAAAAGAGATACAGTAGGAGCAACATGAAAGAACATTCCCTTGTAGCTGTGCTTGGATAGATTTCTAGTATGTGCATAATACAGTAAATATTTCAGTCTAAGATGAATGTGAATGAAAAGCCTTGCTTTGGGGATCCATTCTGAGTGTATTAAAATACCAATGCTAACTTGTGCTGCTTAAATAGATTTTATTGTCAATATTGTTCTTCATTTTAGTGCTATCAACAGAATGGACTCTAGTTCTTCCCCACCTCACCCCCAATACTGTCTTTGTTTGTATTTAGACTACCACATATACTATTAGCAGATCAAATATATATGACTGAATGTGTTTATTATGACAACGGAAAGAGTTGCTATAACAACCAGCTAGGTGGTGAAAAAGATAGAGACCTGGGCTTAGAGTCAGGGACTCCTTAGTTATAATGGGTCCTCAGATACTTACTAGTTATATGACCCTGGTCAAGTCACTTAATCTGCTTTCCTTAGTTTCCTCAATTATAAAATTTGGATAATAATAACTCATTCCTAGGCTGGTTATGAAAATCAAATAAAATAATATTTTTATAGTACTCGGCACAATGGCTGGTATGAAAGTAGAGCATATTTTCTTTTTATCTATCTATCTATCTATCTATCTATCTATCTATCTATCTATCTATCTATCCATCCATTCATCTATCTGTCTGTCTATATCTATCTGTCTATTGTCTATCTATCTATCTCTCTCTCTATCTCTGTTTATCTGTTAATCTCTCTGTCTGTCTAAACATACATACATAAGTTTATGTATATGCACATGTATATGCTAGCTCTTAATATTAACTACTAAATAATCAGACTGTAGAAACACGGCAGAACTTGGCTTAAATACATTTGAAATAACTCAACTATTGAGAAATGTAATATGGCATAAAAACATCAGCTTTTATGAACCATCATCTATGACCTATAAACTTTTCTTCCATCCACAAATAGTTAACTAAATATTAGTTTGTTTTCTTGAGTCCTAGAAAGATAGTCACATAAAGACCCTGAATGTGTCACATAATTCTTTTTATGTCTTATTTTTCTTCTTATATGGAGAAGTGAATAATGTGTCTTCTATCTTCCTAGGATGTGTTGAGGGAATTTGTGTTCCTAGGAAGTATTTCATACAGGTTGAGTAGTTTAGAATCAGCTTTTCTGCCTAAAGCTCAAAGTCACCAGCTTGGTGTCTGTTTTATTTTCCACTGGGAAGAGTGCTTTGCAAAAACAAACAAACAAACAAACAAACAAAAAACAAAAACCAAAAAAACAAAAACAAAAACAAACAGAAAAATAAACTCATGAATAAATAAATGAAATCATTTAAAGTTATATTGCTTTAATTGTTGAGAAATTTTAGTATGCTAGATTCAGCTTATGTTCTCCTTTTAGGCATATCGTCATAACCCTCCCATTATTACAACTATTACTTATTGTATAGGTCAGACAAAAGGGAGCCTAGCTACTCAGAAAATGACACACCTTGGCCAGAGATGATCAGAGTACTTAAACATGTTAAACCACTGTGTTAATTAACAAAAACGTTTTAACTCAGACTTAAGGTGCTGAAATTTGAGTATGATATCACTCAAAAATGAGCATTGGAGAGTCAGGAGAGAATCAGATTCCAATTCCTATTATGTTACTCTTGACCGCATGAACCTTGGGTAATTGTTTGTTGGTCAGATGTCAGTTTTTTCATCCATCAAATGTCAAAGTTGAAATGTATGATTTCTAAATTGTGCTCCTCCTCTCCCCCCCCCACCTCCCTGCCTCTGCTAACCTTCCATGGTTTCATGAAAAATACATGATTATAGGGAAAATGTTTTGGTTGATGTGAGAGAGTTGAATTTGAGAAGAAGTAGAATATCTAATATGGTTCTGTAGGGGATGATACCTTGGGATATTGACATGCTATCCCTTTTAAATATTTTATTGGCAAAGTAGGTTTTCACAAATCACTACTGAGTTATGGCACTGACCTCAAACATTAATGAGGAAGGAATATAGTATGAAGTTAAAGGTAGAAAGAGGGAAATAACATCTTTTTATCCTGCATGAAGAAACTTAAACAACATTTAATGATATTCAGCATTCAATTAAAAGACCGGAACATAGATATGCCTATGCTGATATCAGACTGGTAAAAGATTTAGACCCATTGCTAATATACATGCCTACATACATATATACATAGTACTATATACACAAATACACATTTCAGTTTTATTTACCTTTTTCACAGATGAGAAATAAATGGAGACAAGAACATGATCTTAAGGAATTTCATGAGTTTTAAGGTTCCTACGAATATCATTTGATGACAAAAATGGAACTTTGTCTCCAATATTTATATGCCACATTGGATCTACACAGTTATGGTAATTCTAATTCTCATTTGCATAATGTTTACCAATCAGTGTCTTCAAAACTCTATGAAAATAGTAAGGCAAATATCATCCCCATTTGACAGATGGAGGAAATTGACATTCAGACATTTTAAATGACTCATCCTTAGGTACATATCTTATTTATGTCATATCTGAATTCAGGTCAATAGGCTGCAAGTTCAGTGTTCTTTCTAGTAATCAATGGTGTTAATAAAATAATGTAATGTTTTAAGCCCATGTTATTAAAAATATTTAACTCCTGTCAGTATATATTATAATTTTAATTTATTATTTATTGTACACATTTACACAGGAATAATGAAGTGTGAATTTTGGAAGATATGGATGCAAAATACTTGGAAAGTATGGATTTTGAAAAGTATGATGTAGAATATCTATTGCATTTCTCTCATATTACATTCAGGTGAGACAATGTATCAATATGTAGAAAACATGTATAATTTCTCCCATAAAAAAGAGAGGGAATGAATAAATTTTCATGTTATCATGCAGAATTATATAAAAACTTTCCTAAATGCTAAAGGTTATGGGATGACCTGTGATATAATTAGCAAGTACAGATCTTGTCACCTCTTATGTGTGAGGCAGGCAGTTATATTTCAGTCAGTGTTCAGTGCTTTCAGTCCTGACTGGCTCTTCATAACTCCATTTGAGTTTTTCATGGTAAAGGCAATGGAATAGTTTGCCCTTTCTTTCTCTAGATCATTTTACAGATAATAAACTGAGGAAACTGAGGGACACACTGGATTGGGTATCTAATTTATTATGAAATTAGATAAGATATTTGTTCTCAAGGAATTTTCATTCTAATGAAGGGGGTAAAGGGAACAATATATTCACACAGAAATCTCTGCCTCTCTATCTCTTTCTCTGTCTCTGTTTGTGTGTGTGTGTGTGTGTGTGTGTGTGTGTGTGTGTGTACATAGAGAACTAAAACAAATTGTTTTCAGAGGTAGAGAACAAATGGGAAGACCAGAAGTGTCTTGTAATTGATAACAAATAAGCTTAGCTTTCTAAGAAGTTCAAGGCTGATTCTTCTAGACGGCAAACAGCTTGGACCCTAGAGGTCACACACAGTCACAAGAATCCTCACTACCATGGTTACCATATTTATGTAATCTGCAGGAAGAGGGAATGCAGGGAAATAAAGTGAGGAATTTGGAATAACTCTAACTCCAACAGGAAGAACAGAACTGTATAAGCTCATGCTTGCTTCCATATCAGTGTGTGTGTTCCTAGTGATCACCACACCCCTTTCTTTGCTGAAAACACAATAAATGCTTTCTTCTGTCCACTCTATTTCTGAGTTCTTTTAGTGAAAAGGTGTTTGCCATGTTAGGTGGTATATCACATGGGCACCCATGGAAGGAGTGGACAGTGAAAGCTCATCTGGGCTATCTCCCTGACCCTTCTGGGGAAATCCTGTGATCCCCACAAGCATGTTTCACACACACATGTATATGCATATATATGCATATACATGTGTGTATTTATAGTTGTGTAAATAATATTTATAGAAAATCCATAACTTTGTTCTTTATTCTAAAACTGGAGAATCTTCAGTAATCTCCAGCAACTAATAAGCTTCCACTTCATCCAAACTCTATGTCCAAAACTCTTCTGAAAATCTTTTAAATCTTGCTCAGGCAATGGGGTCATAGGCAAATGACTTTCTGGAGCATGCCTTCGTTAAAAATGTTTCTGTGGTATTAATTTTAATACACACATTAAAACACCACATAATAGAAATCCATAGTTTTATATATATATATATATATGTAAATATATAATCCATTTTTTCTATCTAGTGAAATGAATCTTTTTAAAGAAAATAACTTCTTTTAAAAAGTAAATTTTATAGATAGAATCAATGGAATTATTCATGTTTCCTTATGTTAAATAATTTACTCTTCCAGAAATAAAAGTAAATTTATTTATATAGGCAAGTCCCTGGTGAGCAAGATGGTTCAGTGGAGTTTGAAGTCAGAAGACTTTAGTTTAAGATCAAATCTTAATACCTTCCAACTGATCTACTCCAGACCAGTCACATAACCTCTCTTCATTTCTGTTTCTTCAGTTATTATATGCAGAGAATCATACTTCCACTGATTGATTCACATGCCTTTTATGAGTGAAGTGCTTTGTAAATGATAAATCTATGTTCTACTGTTTCTATGAGACCTATTATAACCCTTTCTGATGTAATGATTCAAATTACTCTTGTTCAAGCAGAACCACTCTTCTAATGGAGGCTGGAGAAGCTGTAATACATGTACAGGCACACTGATGCTGCCATAATCTTTGCCTCTCAATTTCCCATCTTTTACTTTTTGGCTATATAGTCCCTAAGTAGGAAGGATGCATTGAGCATATAGCAAATATATACTGCATGCCTATGAAGAAAGAATGATTCCACCATCATTTCTGGGCATCTGTTGTTCAAAGAAAACCTTTGCTCTGGTGCCTGGAGGAAAGACAAAGAAAGAAAATGGACAAAGAAAAAAATCTTGGAAAATAGGGGTCAAGAGAAAAGTCAACTGTTCTAAGTTATACAAAGTGAAAATGGAAATTATATGCATATTTGTCTAACATGGAAACTATTAGAAAATTTAAAAAACTGAAAAAATATATATTTTTTTAAAAATTAAAAGAGTGAAATTGAATTAATTCCTTCATGAAAAAATGATGGAGTTATTCTGTTCTCTGAAAAATCCACAAATGCAAAGGTCTGCTTTTGTCATCAAACCAAGGAGATAATCTACCTACAAAGTTTTCAGTTTTGAAACTAAAAAACAATACTTTTTTTAGTACCACCCACCAGCAACTTAACTTCTGTTTTATCCTTCAGTTTAAGTTCTGAATTTCAGGTCTATAGTTTTGTGGAAAACTGAATTTGCAGTAATCACATGAAAAAGGAATACTTCATCATTTTACTTTTTAATTGATATTCCATTCATTTAAAATAATTTAAAAATAAATGTTGCAGGGGCAGCTAGGTGGCACAGTAAATAGAGCACCGGCCCTGGAGTCAGGAGTATCTGAGTTCAAATCATGCCTCAGACACTTAACACAAAAAAACTAGCCATGTGACCTTGGGCAAGTCACTTAACCCCATCTGCCCTCCAAAAAAAAAGCAAAAAAAAAATAAATAAATGTTGCATGACAACTAAAGTGGTCTGAAGTAGGTCTATTGTTCCACTCACCTATCTTTTCCTGGATAAACCTATGGTTGGTTTCATATTTACCCGAGAAACAAAGAAATACAGTAATTTTCTTAGTTTTAGTACTATTGAATCTTTTCAAAAATGGATCTATAATGTGTCTTGTAATCTAGCCTTTTGATTTTCATCATCTATGCTATCAGGTCCAAAGTTTTCCTTGGGAAATGAGGATTGAAATACATAAAAGAAAATACAATAGTGATACTTTTTTTCCCTTTAGAAAATATCAGGCATATACCTACATGTATATGTGTGCACATGCACATGTGCATAAGTATGTGTCTGGTGTTGAACATTTGTGCATTTAATCTTCAGACAGAGGAGAAATGGCCTCTAGTTACTTAGAGTGACATAAAAGTATGAAATTATTCAGGAGATCATTGAAAAGGGATAGCAGTAAAATTAAGTAGGTCCCTGCTTCTGTATTCATTTGATTATTCTCCACTTTAAACTGTTTGACTGACAAAGATAACCATGTCTTTGTAGTAAGCTTCACAGAGCATTTTTAAATATGTCAGCCCTCTCTTCTTAACCATTAGTGAAATAGTCAAGGGCTTGATGGCTTTATGGATTTTTTTCATCTCTGCAATAAAAAATAGAATCAAGAGAATCCATTGTATTTGTAGGTGCATGGTGACATCTTCAAATCTGTTTAAGTGCTTGTAAATTAAAGAATTGTTTTCCAATATCCAATAAAAAAGAAATATCCCTAGTGTCTCACATATAGGGAATTATTTAATGACTCCAAGTTTTTGAAATTAGGATGGATAGGGAGTGGTTCCCTTTTGTTCTTTGTTGAGGAATATTCTCAACATAATGTGTATGATCTGTTGTGAAAATTCAATGACTTTCTGATTGCCCTATATTTAGAAAGAAAAAGAAAGCAGACACTTAAATATCCCTTTGCTTCTCTTGTCTTTCCTTCATGGAAACAATGGACAAAATGCCTGAAAAGAACTCTACTTGTTTTAATAATTGAATGGGATTGGGGTGGAGCCAAAATGGTGAAGTAAAAAAAGGGACTTGCTTGAGGTCTCCCCTAAATCCCTCCAAATATATCTGTAAAAAAATGTCTCTACACAAATTCTAGAGCAGAAAAACCCACAAAATGACAGAGTGAAACAAATTTCCAGCCCAAGACAAACTGGAAGGTCAATAAGAAAAGTCTGTTGCACCAGTCTGAGAGAAGTGTTCAGTCTAGCAAGGGTCTTTCTGGCACAGACAAAGCTGAGTGAACCTAGACCAGGCTTCAGGGGATTGAATCATTGGTATCTGTGGAGGTTTCCTGACCTCTCAACCCACAAACACCCACGACAACATAGAAGGTCAATGGGATAGGTCTGTCAGTGAGAGGAGGAGAGTAGTTTGGCCCACCAGATTGGAGGCAGCAGTGGCGGTGCTGTCAGAGGCTGCTTCTGGAGCTTTCAGCCCACAAATGGTGGAGGGATCCAGAGGCTGATCAGAGGGGAATGCAGCGATCTATTCGCCAGTGCTGAGGCAGGATTCTCTTGCTTTGCCTGTGCTTGATTCTGTGTCACAGTCCTAAATGGAGGTCCTTGGGCAAGGAGGAGTGCTGGCTTGGTGCAGCTAGTGGAAGTGGCGCAGAGAAAATCCTCCTCATAGCTCCAAGGCAGAAGAGAATGCTTGTGATCTCTTATAGATCAAAGGTCTGTAGAGGATTAAACACCTCTCCTTTGATCATACAAACTTCAAAGAAATAAAAAATGAGAGGTTCCTAGAATTATATTAAAAATATACTATACAAAACCCCCAAAGCTTGGGAACAATTCACCTTCCAAACCGGATGTACAGGCCTTCCTGAACAAAAATGTTAAAAAGTCAACTAATTGGGTGGGAAAATGAGCAAAGAGTGGAAAAAAATCTGACTATAGAATCTTAATTTGGTGACAAAGAAGATTAAAACGTACAACCAAAAGAAGACTGCAAAGTCAAAGTTTGTATATCCAAAGCCTCCAAGGAAAAAAATGAATTGGCCATGGAAAAGCTTAAAAAAGATTTGAAAAGTCAGGTAAGAGAAACAGGGAAAAATTAAAAGGTAGGAGGAAAAGATTTGAAATTTAAAATATTATTGAAGTGAATATAAATTTAAAATATTGTAGAAGTGAAAACCAGAATTAAAATAAATAGCTAAAAATCATAATTGAATGGAATCATGACAGACTCCTTAATCATGAGGATGACTGAAAAAAATGAATGCATTGGCTCACCCATCATCAATATATCACACAAGTTAACTTACTCTGAGAAATTCCCATTGGTAGTTGGAATTAGAGTCTTTGAATCAATGTTAAATAATAAAATCAGTCATGTCCTTTGATTTGTTTGTTGAAATCTAATGGCTTTAACATACCTCAGAAGTCCAAGTCCCTTGTTGTATACATGGTGCTACCTAGTTACCTACAGTAACTCTTTTTTTTCTCATTACTTTTTAAAAAAACTAATTAATTTACTTTCAAATTATCAACATTTACTTCCATAAAATTTTGAGTTTCATATTTCTCCTCCTCCCCCTCTAGTACCTTCCCCAAGAAGGCATGCAGTCTTACTTAGATTCTACTTAGGTTTTCTTATTAAACATATTTTCACATTAGTCTTGATATAAAGAAGAATTAGAATTAATGGTAAGAATCACAAGAAAGAAACAAAGTGAAACATCAAAGAAGAGCAAATATTATGCTTCCGTCAGCATATAGACTTCAGAGGTCTTTCTCTGAATGTCTATACCATTTTACATCATGAGTCATTTGAAGTTGTCCTAGATTCTTATATTACTGAAGAAAAGGTAAATCTATCAAAGTTAGTCATCACACAGTGTGGCTGTGTGAATGTTCTCCTCATTCTTCTCATTTCATTCAGCATCAGTTCATATAAGTCTTTGCAGATTTTTCTGAAGTCTGCTTGCTCATAGTTTCTTATAACATAATAGTATTCCATTGCATTCATATGCCACAACTTGTCCAACTATTCCCCAACTGATGGGCATCCCTTCAATTTCCAATCTTTTGCAACCAAAAAAAGAGAACTGATATGAATGAATATTTTTGAACATATTGGTCTTTTTCATATTTTTATGTTCTCTATTCTAAGGACATCATAGAATAGAGACATAGAAATGTATTGCTGGGTTAAAAGGGTATATATAGCTTTATAGCACTTTGGACATAATTCTAAACTGCTCTCCAGAATGATTGGATTAATTCACAACTCCATCAACAATGCATTAGTATTCCAATTTTCTCAAATCTTCTCCAACATTTATCATTTTCCTGTTTTGTCATCTTAGCCAAACTGATAGGTGTGATGTGATACCTCAAAATTGTTTTGATTTGAATTTCTCTTATAAGTAGTGATTTAGAGCACTTTTATATGGCTATACATAGCTTTAATTTCTTCCTCTAAAAACTACCTGTTCATATCCTTTGATCATTTATCAGTTGGGCATATAGTAACTCTTAATCTATGAATTTATTTACCTATTGCCTTATGACTTAAGAAAGCACAGAATTCAGGATATTTTCTGTGTTCAGATGGGTCAACATAGCAAAAAGAAAAAAAATTAAATAATAAATAGTTCTCTAGCATAGTTGAATTTGAAACTTTGGCCCATTAGGACAGATAAAACTTCAACATTAGCCTCAGACTCTTAACTGTATGACCCGGAGCAAGTATCTTACACTCTCAGCCCAAGTTTCCAAATAGGAAGAATAATAATAGCACCTCCCACTCAGGTTTATTGTGTGGATAGAATGACACAACACTTGTAGAATGTTACCCACATTTTAGCTTTTATTTTCATCACACAAACATTCTTCAAAGTACAAAGCTAATCTCGGCTAATTGATTTTCTTTAGAATCATTTGTTAATTTTATTACAATGTGCTGTTTGGCACGCTTTTTTACTAACTACTCTTTAAACCCAGCATTGCTATTTCTGTGGAAGAAAAACAAAGAGTCTGTTTAAGACTTCCATGGTTTCTCATAATAACAACATATATCCACGTATTATTTTAGTCTCAAAAACTAAAATACACTTTCCTAACTGATATAATGACAACATATTTCCTCTTCCTTCCCTTCATAGCTCTCTGTCCTATAACTATAGCCCTCCCCTTCCCAGTCCCTACCCTCTTCCAGATGCTGATTACTCTGTGGCTGCTGGAATCCATACTCTACTGTTTGCTAACTCTTGTTCATCCCAGTTCTTTCATTTCTTGCTCCTTAGACCTTATACTGATCAATGAATACTGACTCATAAAAACACCCTACATCCATACATTTTGCCTGGTTACCCTGGTTTTCATTTCCATCAATGAAAAAGCAGGAGATAGTGCCTTAGTGCTTCCCCTCCACTAACACTTCCAGAGTATCCGTCTTTCAGCATCATTCAATGGCCTCTCTGCCATCGGCTTACACATATCAATCCATTTAGCTAGAAAAAAAAATGTTATCTCCCAACTCTGATTTTCTGAGGGGACTTTACATAGACTTTTGATCTATTCCATTATACCATAGCTTGCATTATATTTACCATTGTATATGTCCTATGACCTACTCTCCTGTCCTATGACAAGAAGAAAGTCAGCTGCTTCTTTTATTTTTTTCTAATTTCATGTCAAAAACTTTTAACATTTGATTTTTTAAAAATTTGAATTCCACATTATCTCTCTCCCACCCTTGCCCCATTTCTAAGAAGGCAAGAAATTTGACCTAGCTTGTAAACATGAAATCATATAAAACATTTACATGTTAGCCATTTGAAAAAGGAAAACACAAATAAAAATAAGTTAATAAAAAGAGTTTGCTTCCATCTGTATTCAGAATCCATCAGTTCTTTCTCTACAGGGGCATAGCATTTTTCATTATCATTCATTTTTAATTCTCTCATATTGTATTACTGAGAATAATCAATCACAGTTGGTCATAGCACAATATTGCTGTTATTGTTATGCTGTTTTCTTGGTTCTGCTAACTTCACTTGAATTAGTTCACGTAAACGCAAAATTTTCCGAAAGCACTCTGCTCATCATTTCTTAAAACAAAATAGCACTCCATCACATCCATATACCTTAATTTGCTCAACTATTTTTCAATGGATGGGCATCCCCTCAAGTTACAGTTCTTTGACACAATAAAAAGAGCTCCTACATTTTGAACATATAGTCTTTTTCTTCTTTCTTTGGTCTCTTTGGATTACAGAACTATTAGTGGTATTGGTAGACCATTGGGTACGCTCAATGCTTTATAGCCTTTTGGGCATAGTTCCAAATTATTCTCTATAGTTGTTTGACCTATTCACAACTTCACCTACAGTGTATTATTGTATCTATTTTTCAACACCCCCTCAAGCATTTATGATTTTCCTTTCCTATCATGTTAGCCAATTTGATAGGTGTGACTTGATACCTCAGAGTTATTTTAATGTTTACCATAGATAGCTTTGATTTCTTCATCTGAAAATGGCCTCTAGTAAATGCATCCACTTGATGATCAAAAGAAGGTTCTTTTCCTTGTGACTTTGAAAGTGATCGTTGGTAGAGCTTAATATACTCCAAATATAGGTGGGTGAAAGTGTCTTATATTTACCATATAAATACACTAGGATATAAGGTCATAGTTGAGATGGTGATATTTCTCTGAATTTAGGCAATTTAGTTCACAGATGGAATTCAGACTATCTGTTATTTGGTGACAGATTCTGAGATTAAAGACTTCATGGATTGGCAGGACTTTTCAAAATTATATTCTCTCAGCATGGTCTTTAGGAACACATACTTGCCTCCATAAACATGGCCTCCAAATAGCATACTAACAAATTTAATAGGAATAAATGTAAACTCATGTATAAATAGGATTTTGACTCATGATTTTACTTCTCTCAGAAACTCTCAAGGGAAGCAACTCTCCTAATCACTTTAGGGAAGCACTTTCTCTTAAATATGTTGTCTTAGAGAATTGCCTAGTACCATATTGCTCATATGTGACAGAACTGGGACCTGAACCCAGGGAAAGTAGGTTTTATCCACTGTGAAACACTGCATGTTATACTTGGTTAAAAAAAAAAGAAAATAAAAGATACGGAGGATAATAGAGGCAGTTAGAAACAATTTAATGAAAATAAAAAGACCTTAGCTTCAATGGACTACAAGCCTTATATTAGTCAATAACATGACATAGCAATACAAAATCCCAGTCAGATTTATCCGCTTATCTAACTTCACCTATCTGTCATACAATGAACTGAAGATACAGGAATAGAACCCTGGTGTTTCCAATGAGGAAAGTGACACTGTCTTCTACCTTAGGTGGGCTATATCTAAAGTGTCACGTTCCATTCCACACTCCCAATTTTTGACTTAGACACTGATAAAATATAACATATCCAGAGGTGAAAAATCAGGATGGAAAAAGGAATGAGCAGAAGAAACTAGGGTTATTTATCCTTCAGAATAGAAGACTTAGAGGGGAAATGAAAGTTGTCTGCAGGAATTGATGGGTTGCCAGGTAGAAGAAGAATTAGTCTCATTCTTCTTGGCCCTGAAGGGAGAACTGAGAGATATCAGTGCAAGTTAAAGAGATATATTTTGGCTATATTTGTGTGTGTGTGGCAGGGGGAAAATGGGAGGGTGGGCAGGGGGAGCTGGTGTATTTCCTCATAATTAGAGCTGTCCAAGAGCAGAATTGTCTAACTTTGGACATATTGGATTATCCTTCACTGAAACTCTTCAAATGAGTTGAGTTTGGATGACTGGCAAGGAATAGAGGTGAAAACTGTTTCAATATAGGATGAAGTAGATGGACTATTAGGTCTCTTCCAGTTTGGAAGCTTTGATATTCTTTAAAATCCATATATATGTTAAAAAGCTAAATATCTTTCTATTTATCTATACAATGATGTGTAGAGTTATTTAAGGAGATCATTTGAATTAAATCAAAAGAAAGAACAATATGGTTCAAAATGTACAGTCAAGGCAAAAAAAACACATGTCAGAAGTTGAATTGGAAAAAAGTTACCAAATCATTTGTAGACAACGCGAATGGTTTATTTTGCTAGTGTAGACAGTTAGGGTGTATCATATGGATATTTGTTTTTTTTTGGTAAATTGATACAGCTGTTGTATGTATGGGTAGATAAGCATAAGTAAGAACTTAGATTTTATTTGAAACACACACACACACACACACAAAACTATACTAGACTTCTCAGAAGGTGAATAGTATTGTTTAAACAACCCTAAAGGAAGGCAATTTCTTTATTCACAATTTGAGATGGTGAAAACCAGCAAGCAGGACTGATGCCTAGAACTATCGTGTATTTGTACACATACATCCATGACATGGCTGGCTTTTTGTGGTTTTTTTTTTTTTGCTATTTGGAGGGCAATTGGGGTTAAGTGACTTGCCCAAGGGTCACATGTCTAGTAAGTGTTAAGTGTCTGAGGCCGGATTTGAACTCAGATCTTCCTGACTCCAGGGCCAGTGCTCTATTCACCTAGCTGCCCCCATGGCTTTATTTCCTAAAAATCATTTTAATTTTTAAAAAGTTTTATTTGTCATATAATGACACAAGCTTTGACCCATAGAATTTAAGGAAACAGATGTATGAAAAATTGGAAAGAATTAAAAACATCTCTGACTATAGCATGGCACAGAATTTGGTGCCTAATAAATGCTTGTTGATTGCCTTTATAACAGGATTTTAGCCAGTATTAGTAAAAACAAGAATCTCAGCCAGCACATGCCAAGTAGAGTGATATAGAAGTCCAGGGGAAAAATGGTTTTTTAATACAAACTCATTTTCAATGTGTTATAGGAGAAGATAAAGATTAGAAGGAGAAACACTTCAAAAACCAATTGAAAACAGTGGATAGGAAAACAGCATTGTAAAAAGCTTGGCAGGCTCAGCCAAGTTAGATTATCCCAAGATTTATTGATGAAACTAGAAAAAGAACAAATAGTAATGAAATGGATATATTTTCTAGGATTTCTATAGCTATTTATCATCATAAATGAGGACAGAGGAAACCACAAAGATTAGAACTATTACCTGTGATTTAGCAGATAAATTATGGAAGTTGACTTAGGCACATACAGGACATATTATTTACTCAGGGTCATACAAGTAGTAAATGTTTCCTGGACCACAGACCCAGCACTCTATCCACTAGGCCACAGTTACTGCTTCTTATTGACCCTGATTCCTACTTTTTCATCCCTAAAAAATAAGAAAATCATCATGTCAGCCACTACAATGGAAAGAATATTGATTGGTTTTGAGTGATAAAATATGTTGAAATCCCTCTTCTGTTACTGATTATCTTGGACAAGTTAGTTGACTCCTCTGTTTATCAATTTTCTTGGCCATTGTAATCATTATTTTATTTCCTTTCATTTTTTTTTTCAAGAAGGGCAGTTCCCTAAATTGTTGTATTGGGGAACATGTTAATGCCTGGGGATATAGATCTATCTCTCTATCTTTCTCTCTCTCTCTCTCTCTCTCTCTCTCTCTCTCTCTCTCTATCTATCTACCTATCTATGTACATATGTATGTATGTGTATGTATATTTGTATGTATATATAATTACTTCCCCCCACCCAATTTTCATTTCCATAATGTTTCAGCTTTTCTGTCTTTTTCATCAGCTAGGCACTCTTTTCTTATCTCAGGTTATGGCCCTTTGAGATACATTTTGAAAAACATTGCTGGCATCAGCATCAAAAGTGAGCAACATAAATAATCACCTTTGGCAGTTTAGTGGTTCAATTTACCAATCAATAAATATTTATTAAGCACTTACTGTGTTTCAGGTACTATGTTAAATGTGGGAGAAAAAACTACTAAGAATGGAATAAGAAGTTTATATTTTAAGAAAGGAAAACATAAAGACTTGTAAGATATATACAGTGTAATTATACAATGAATAAGTATACATAATTTCAAGGAAGGTAATTTGGGAGTGAAGGTACTGGCAGTAGGGAGGCTCAGGGCACACAAAATGCATAAGACAGTACCTTAGATGAAATTTGAAGTAATAGAGGGCCTTCAAAAGCAGAAACAAGGCAACAAAAAGAAGGTCAATTTGGCTTAAATGAAAAGTGATGGGGGTGGAATTAAGTTACAAGCATCTTGGAAAGAGAGTTTGAGATGAGATTGTGAAACTTTTTTTTAACTAAATAGAAGCCATTATGCAATTGATAAATGGTCCAAGGATATGAATAGTTTTCATATGAAGATATCAGAGCTATCTATAGTTATATGAATAAGTGCTCTAAATTACTTTCGATTAGAGAAATGAGGATTAAAACAATCCTGAGGTACCATCTTATACTTACCATATTGTATGACAAAAATATATGTATAAAAATATATATATAAAAAATTGTATGACAAATGATAAATGTTGGAGAGGATGTGGTAAAATCGGGACACTAATGCATTGTTGATGGAGTTGTGAACTGATCCAACTATTCTGGAGAGCAATTTTGAACTATGCCCCCAGGACAACCACACTGTGCATAACCTTTGATCCAGAAATATTACTACTAGGTCTATTTCCCAAATAAATTCAAAAAAGTGGACAGGACCTACATGTACAAAAAGAGTGATGGCAGCCCTTTTTGTAACAGCAAAATTTTGGAAAGAATGGTCCAAGAAAATTATAACAACAGCAACATCGCTTTAAGTATGCTAATTTATTTTTTAAAGTATTTGATTTAAAAAAAACCATAGCCTTAAGGGAGTTAATAATATCTTCAACAAATTTCTTCCCATGCATACACCTAAGATTATACAAGATTCCTTATAGATGCAAGTATATCAGTAAAATCCCTCCCCCACATTTATTTGGCTATTAGCAAACAAAGCATAAAACAAGTATATTTACACTTAATCAAAAGTGGGTGATATGGCTCTATTTCTATCTACAGATATAGTCTTCATAGTCTTAAATGAATGGGAAATCACTTATAAATAAGTTTTTCCAGATATTTCTCTTTTCTCTTCATTGCTGATTTCACTGAGTCCTATAATATTGTAAAGAACACACATGCATACTTACATATATGTTTTTAATATACAGATATATACACAAAATATGAATATATGATGAAAATGTGGTATCCGTGAAATATTTAAAGCAAGACTTCCAATATGAAAGGTGAAACCTTTATAGGGACTTATAGAGGAATGTGGAATCATATGGAGGAAAAAATACCTAAGATAAGAAAGTATGGGAATGTTATGATGTGCTCTGTATAGGAAAGTAATCATGTTAATGAGATTATGGGAATAATCAACGTATTGAAGTAATTTTACATTGAGTATTGGAATCTTTTTACTTCTTCAAATATAATAAACTATTCACTGCAGCTAGGAACTAAGATTGGGTTGTTATTGCTTAAGGGTGATTTCTATCTAGTTTCACTCATTTGATTCTGGTCAAGCTTTCTAACACAAGGAGCTCAGGATAAGTTGATTATCTTTTTTTTTCCTATTAACTAATTTTTAGTCTTCAACATTCATTTCCACAGCATTTTGAGTTTCAATTTCCCCCCATCTTTGCCCTCCCCCCACTCCAAGATGACATGCATTCTGATTTCTCCTTCCCCCAATCTTCTCTACCTTCTATCACCACCCTCCTTCTCTCTTCCCCTGCTCTTCTATTTTCTTGTAGGGCAAGACAAATTTCTATATCCCATTGTCTGTATTTCTTATTTCCCAGTTGCATGATCTCTTGACTTTAGAATAAAAGTTATGACACACCAGGATGTCTTCCCTATTCTCTTCTTAAGACTAGTAGGTACTGGATATTCTACTGTTTCGAGAATGTGCAGCTTTGAAATGACAAGCAGGATGATTTCAGAAAAAAAAACTTAGAAAGAGATTGGAGAACATAATGCACAACAGCAATATTTTCCAGTGAAAACTGTGAATGACTGAGTTATTCTCACGAAAACAATGATTTAAAACATTCCCCAAAGACTTCAACATGCATGATGAAGCACATTTCTTCCTCTAGAAAGAGAACTGATACTGTATGGTTACAGATTGGAGCATACTGGGCTTTACTTACTTTCTTTCATTCAAGTCTTCCTGTACAGAATGACTAACATGGAAATATTTAACAAAATTGCAAAAGTATTGCATTGGATTACTGATCATCTTGGGAGGAGGAAAGAAGGAGAGGGTGTTAGAATTTGGAACTCAAAACTTTTTTTAATGCTAAAAATTGTTTTAACATGTAATTGGGAAAAATAAAGTGTTATGTATTTTAAAAAATAACATGTGGCCTCATTGGTTAGAGCATTGTCTACACTGAAAGAGAGAAACTTCCATTTGTGATTTCATTAACAGCCTTCAAAATTTTCTATAGCAAAATATGTATCATACTGTGGCCAACTTGGTAAAGTTCTTTCTCTCAGAGTGTTGCTTAGATGCTTTAGAGGCCATGACTTAGCTTATACATGGAAACTTTCCTTTTTGGTAGAGTCCTACAAACCTGGGTTCTGAAAATATATGAATTCCTAGGACTATTCTAGTACCATTCCCTGAGAGTTACAATGGATAATGTAGATACAAATATATCAATAACATGGGGGTTTTATCAACCCTTTAACTGTAGGATTAGGGCACTGCACTTTCATCTATGAGGGGTCACAATCCATTCTCTATCAGTAACTTTGCCTGACTTCTGCTCTATAGAACAACATGATACCTGCTGCCCAAGCCCCTTTTCACCTTCCTTTTGTTTTCTTCTTCCATTAGATTGCAAGCTTCTTAAGGTCAGGGAGGCTTCGCTACTTATTTGTATCCTCAGAATGTAGTGCCTAATTTAGCACAAAGTAGGTGTTTAATAAATATTTAAAGAACTGAATCAAATTGAATTGGATAACAGTCATGTATAGAATACTTTAACACGACAAAATACACTATAATTTACTTCATCTTTACAACCACCCAATGAAAAACAAAGTTTTTTTTTAATTTTTTTTATCTTTAGATCTCTGACTCCATATGTAGAGGAATTCCTGAGGAGAAATCACCCTCCATCAGTGAATAGCCACACATGTTCATCCATTTATAATCTCAGCATGTACCGTGGGGCACCAATTTTCCCCATGTCATGCAGAAGTAGGTATTGAGGGTAGGTTTTTCAAACTGCATATCAAAATTTCTTTTCCCTATGTCATACCACCTATCAAGGTAGGTAATACAGATATTATTCAAATACAAGGAGAGTTAGATGATAAAAAGGAAGGGGGAAAGAAGGGAAAAGGAGAGAACACAAACTTTTTAGAGCAGGGAAAGTTCCCTCACCTCCAGCTCGGTTCTAATACCCCAGAGATAGATCAGTACTTTGTACATAGATATTTATGTTTACTAAATTCTTCATTAAAGGATATTGGGCTCACTTGAGTCCTTCATCATTTGAAGGAGGCCAAAAATTTGAACTCGCCAATTAGCAAGGACATTTTGGCTCACTCATAATTAACATAGCTATGATTTTTTTGTAACACAGAAGTTCTACTGTGTCTGATACACCAAGACTGGATTAAGGAGACAGGAGAATTCTCCTATTTATGACTGATAAAGACCTGGCAACTTGAACCAGACACTATCTCCATTAATGACATTTCTGTCATTATCTTGCTTTTATGGCCCTCTCTTGTTAAGACACTATCCTTTTGTGAATCTCTCTTGTTATGACATTCCCTTGTTTATGGATGACAGATATTAGACATCCTGTAGGTACCCTCTTGTTCTATGGGAACTGCAATTTTGGCTGATGAAGGCATCTTGATCAGGGGATAAAGAAGAGGGAATACTTTCTTACTCTATGGCACTCTCCTGCAATTAACCTTTTATTTAGTTCATTCCAATTGAGCTTCCAAGAATTCATTTGTTTGTCTGCCTGCTTTGAGAAATAAACAGGGGTACACAGCATAACTTGATTTGTCTTTCTTAGAACTCTTGAAAGAAAACAAGAACTGAATGACACTCTAAAGTCATTTGCATTAAAATCAATTGATAGAATTAAGCCACTAAAAACATTAAAGTCCCTCCACTAGCCAATCCACTTTTCTCTACCTGAAGGTCCAGGAACAGGAGAGACATATGTATGACCAGGGGGGACCTTGAAGTTCATGTAGTTCAATAATTCATTTTAGAGGACAGAAAAATAATGAAACTTAGAAAGAGAACTAAGTTGTAGAGTGATACAAACCTGTGCCCTTTTTTTAAGGATCAGTGACAGGAGTCCTGTAAAATTTACTATCAAAAGTTTACTGTCAACATCTAGTCACAGTAGAAGATCCTACTTCCTTACATAGAAAGTTGTGTGATATGGTAGGGTAGGGAGGTAGAGGAAAAAAACAACAAAAAACAAATATCAATGACTTTAGAATCAGAGAAGTTGAGTTCCAATACTACCTCTGACTTGCTTTGTGTGTAAAAATTGGCAAATCATTTTAACTTCCTCTGCCTTATTTTTGTCATATGAAAAATAAGGGAATTGTCTTAGGTCACCTTAAAAATACTGACTGCAATTGATCTATGATCCTAAAATGGGTTCTTGATAATAACCAAAAAACATTAATCTTCCCTAAACAATCAGGTTGGTTTATAGGCATTTGTCCAAAAAGTTTCAGACAAATATTCCAGCCTCAGAAAGAATAATAATTTAATATGCTGTGCATTTGATTCAAGTATATAAATAAAGGCATTTGATTTTAATCAAACATTGGCACAAGGAATAAGTTATGGTGACAATTTTACCTCTTCTTCCCAAATTGCAGCAACACTCTCACTTTCATCTCCAATAAGTTACCTTGGCTTGTATTTACATTGTCTATCCTTTATCCACACTTACATGCATAAATAACATTTCTTCCAATAGAATGTGCATCTATGAGGACAGGGGATAATTCTTCAAAACACTTTCTCTAGCAACTTTCCAACAGCAGGTATTCAATAAATTTGTGTTGATTGAATTCACTGAGGAGATGCTATAACGGGTTGGGGCTTGGTGAAATCTCTATGATATATCATTACATACAAGAAAATCAAGAGGATCTGCCATTTGTTGGGAATTCTCCCATTTGGATCATGAATGAAAAATTGTGCTCTGGAGGAGTATATGCTTTCAGTGATCCCACATTTCACTGTTTAATTTCTCTATTGTTTTTAATAATCAAGTCAGTGAACAGATTTCCTTCTGTGATTGCATTTGTCAAGAAATCTTCCATGATCTTAAAGTATGCAAGAGACGACTTGGTATGAGTTATTAGCAAGTTTTATGTTCAGAGTATGACAGAATAATCATTCAAAAAATTTACAAATTAAGTACATTTCTTCTGAATGAGAAAAAAAATTTAAAAACACATACAAAACAAAAAAAAATCTCTACTGCTATTTGGTTGCTATTTATCTTCTATTTCAGTTTGGAGTCCCTGAAAAATTCCCCCCAAACAAAGCTGTTCTCAATTCTTGAAACATTCTATTATTTCATTTAGAGTAAACCCAGCTTCACAGAGTGTGTACTCTGCTAGATTTTGTCCTTGGGATTTAAAAAAAAGTAAATTGCTGAAAAAAATGCTTCTTTCTCCATGAGGCGCATGAGGGATTTAGATATGTTCTTTACAGGTCATTTGCAACAGGGGATAGCAGCAGAATAATCAATCTAAGGAAAATTGAGATGTTTTGCAGCTGCCAAAGAAAAATGTATTTGAGCAGATAGACAAGAGGAAGCTTACTTTTGTTTTATCAGATGACATTGACTTAGAGCTTAAAATGTTTATGTTAAACATTTTAATTTAACCTCTAAAATTTAAGGAGAATTTTAAAGTAATCTGTTACAATTACATTTAGTCACAACATTTTTCTTTAGCAAACATTCTCTATGATGCACATATGTACATATATACACATGTGCCTATACATACATATACACACATAAATGTATGCTTATATTTTGAATCAATATACATAAACTTATTGCCTCTTATTCTTTCTACCTCTTTACACTGGCTCCATGGAGTTAGGAACTCTATTTTAAACATTTCAAATTAAAAAACCCCATAAAATTAATTTGAGTTGTTAACTGCAATGCTTTATTTTGAAAACTAAGAAAAAGCTAACGTTTTTATTATGTATTGACAAAAAATATATGTGTGTATATAATTTGAGTAATTTTATTGTCTTTTATGCTTCATTCTTCCAAATGCCTCTCCCCACACCAATACAGCAGAAATTAAAGTAATGTGAATGGCAGAAGAGATGATTTTAAGCATTAGATTAAAAGCCACTTTTGGTACAGAAAAGGTGGGAAGAATAGAAGTGATTTGAATATCATTAAGGCAACTAATATTTTTTAGAGATAAAGGTAGAATGGCAGTATTTAGAGCAAATAGAAAACCTCAGCAATTATATACTCTAATCCCCTTATTCCAGAAATAAGGAAAATAATGCTGAAAGATTTATTGAAAATCAAGAAACCGATTAAGGAGCAGAAACAAAATTATAATTCAGGTACCATGACACCAAATTCAATGATAATTTTAAGCAAGTCCCAAGGCTTCCTTGGCCTTAGCTGCAAGTGAGTAAAAATGTCACAAAGGTCAACTAAGGAAAGTTTTCCAGGTAAGATAACAGTTCTTTAAGTGATACACATAACTGTTAATAAAATTGGTCAAATTGGCCCTGCTTCAGGGAGGTACTTTTATAGTAGGAAAGCTGTACAACTAGAGAAAGTCTGCTAGCCTTCAGGTGTGACTGATTACTCCCCTCGCTGACATTTGCTCAGACAAATGCTAATGGCTTTATGAAACACAGCTAGCTCTAGTAATCTTGGCTAGAAAAAGAGCTACCTCAATCAGGATTCCCCTCACCATGTTACTCTTCTCCTTGGAGACACAGTCACTCCAAAGTTTGATGAGGAAAAGCAAGAGCAAGAGAGTTGTTCCCTGGGGAAGGCCTAGCCCAAGTTGTTTTTCTGTTTACTTATAAAGAAAGCCAGAGTCCCACTTAAAATAGTTAGGTAGCAAATGCTTGGGGGCTAGAAGTGATCACATTATTCAATAATATTTTTATTCAAGTAGTACCTTGAAGGATCATCTTTTGAGTTAGAGTGAAAAATAAGGTTTTAAAAAATGGCAAAAGTTTGAGTAATACCGATTATTAAATGATACAGAATAATATTAATTTTCCTCACCATTAATACTTTCCCTATTCCAAGTAGGATAAGATCCTTAGCTATCAGTTGTCACTGCCTGGGATCACCTATAGTTCCTGGCAGCACATAATCTTTCTTCAGATATGCCTTGGAGGTATTCATCTCCTGGCCTAATCAGAGGCACCCAATTTCTGGCTTCAAGTCTTTTGCGGCTTCTAGGGACATTCTTTAGGGTAGGCCCCAGGGGAAATACACTTTCTCCCTTCTCTCCCCCATGGCTTCCCCAGGACTGGACAAGCACCCTTAGCTCTTGAGTAGACTTTTGTGCCTCTTCCTAAAGTCTATGAAGCCAGGCTTAGGGGGACATGCAGTATACGATATGTTGATCTGTCAAGCTACAGGACTTTAAAAGATATAATCACATGCTTAACTCCAAAGATTTCTCTCTAGATTCCTATAACTTTCCAGTATCCATTCTTTAATGATTAGCATATTGTTATACAATTATACTGAACATATCATAGTGGTTCTGACATTGTGGCTATTAAATCTATTCTCCATCCCCATCTGGACACTCCCTTACAGCTATCTATTTCAATAAAAACTCTACCAGGGGTATGCTAGTAAATGTTTAACAACCAGCTCTCCAATATACATATACAGCACAGTTTAAATTTAATTTTAATTATTCTAATAATTTTAAATTATCTCAGGGAAAAAAAACTAATCCAGAAAATCAAGGAGAGAAGACAGGAAAAAATAAACACTTAAATTATCTCTCCTCCAACTATATTCTACATCAGTTATTTTTGTAATTAGATATTTCACATTTTATTCTTTTTTATCATTTTGACTTTGCTTTATTGTTTCTTGATATCTAATGGAGTAATTAGCTTCCATTTGCTCAATTTAATTTTTAAGAAATTATTTTCTTCAGTGAACTTTTGTAACTCTTTTTCTTCCCTCCCCTTCTCCCCCCTACCCCATTTGACCAATTCTGATTTTTCAGGAGTTATTTTTAGCAGTGAAGTTTTGTATCTCTTTTTTTATTTTGCTAATTCAGGTTTTTTAAGGTACTTTTAAAAATACTTTTTGGTATGTTTTACCAAGCAGTTAATTATACTTTTATAATTTTCTTGCATTGCTCTAATTTCTTTTCTCAACTTTCCCCTCTATAACTCTAATTTTATTTTTAAAATCTTTTAAATTGTTCTCTGAATTCTTGTTGAATTTTTTTGTCCAATTCACTTTTTCTTTGAAATTTTGCTTGTAGCTCTTTTGACAGCATTGTCATCTTCTGTGTTTCTATCTTTATTCTTCCTGTCAACATAATAGCTTTTTTATGCTTAGGTTTTGTTATGGTTGTTGTTTGCTCACTTTTTTTCCCCCAAACCAGTCTATTTATTTATTTTTTTATTCATTCACTCATTTATATATTTTTACTTTAAACTTGATGTTAAAAGTGAGGTCTACTCACTTCAGTGTGAGAAGGCAGTTGCTCAAATTTCAGGTCCTTTTGGGGTATTGATTTTAGAATGAGTTTTGGTGGTTTGGAAATTTTTGCTACTTTTAAGATGGCATGATTCAGAGAAAGGTGTGTTCCTTCTTCTCCTAGTCTGTGCTCTTATCCTTATCCAGGAAGTGTCCTTGCTGATCCCTTGGAATCAATCAATAAGTAGAATGATTTATAGCAAAAAAGAGAAGAGAGCCTTGTAGAGAACTTTGGAGATTATCCACAGTTAATAGGCCTGGTTGGACATGGATTGAAATCAGCAAACAAGGATAAGATGGAATATTAAGACAAATACTCAGAGATTACATTGCTTTCAGAAAGCAGTATCCTGAAAACCAAGAGAGGAGAAAATATCTAGGAGAACAAGGTAATCAACACTGTTAAATGCTGTAGAAACAACAAAGAAAGGACATTATGAATGATGATTTGTTTGTCTTTGATCTCTTTAAACTTTCAGATAAAATTGTGAGATGGGAAGCCATCCTATAAAGAATAAAGAAGAGAATGTGTGGAAAGGAAGTAGATGCATTAATTATAGATAGCCTTTTTGAGGAATTTAGCCCCAAAAGGGCAGAGAAATATGGAGCAAGTGGGATAGTAGCTTTGTATGTATTTAGTGGTTGGAACAGTCATTTTTTTTTTTTGCTTTATATCATTGTCATTTGAATGCCCCTCTCCTAAAACTTAAAGCATCCCTAGTGGCCAAAACAAGATATTAACCAAAAATATATGACACCATGACAAGATCAGAAATCACACAAAATTCTGTCCTAGTAAACATCCTCCTCTTTGTTCTGAGGAAGTTGTTATATTAAATTATCTCTTCTCTAGCACCTCGATTTATTTAAATTATTCAAAATCATTTAAGTACTTTTCATTTCAATTCACTTCATATTTAGGCAGCTAGGTAGCAAAGTGAAGAGAGGACTGAGTCAGGAACGCCTCAGTTTAAATGTGAGACCCTGGCCACGTCACTTAACCTATATCTCCCTCATTTTCCTCATCTGTAAATAGGGGATCATGAAAGTCCTTACCTCTCAAATTTGTTCTAAGAATAAAATTACATAATATTGATAAACCCCCTTAAATAACCAAGCCTTAAATAAATATATAACTATATTGCAAACCTTAAATAAATATATAAATACTAACTATTCTTACTTAGTTATGATTTACATTGTTTCAATCATGTTTATTGTTTTTGTTTAGGTTTCTGCAACATATCATTTTCTCACATAACAGAACCGTGTTTTTCTCAGTTTCTCATATTCTATTTTCCATTTCCTGATTCAGAACATCAAATTTATTTTCTTCCTCTTATTATTTAATCATGAAAAGAATTCTGTTTTATTTCTAGAAGTACTCTTTATGTTAGTTATGGTGTCCTCAAACAGCAGCACAAGTTATACTCACCCTTCATGCTCCAGCACTGTAATCATGGAAAATGAGGTGGGAGCCCAAAATGTGAACACCTGATTCTTCCAGATAAAAATGACTTCCCAGCCTTGGCATCAAGAGATTAATGTGTTGGCATTCATTTGTCAGCATAAAAGCCAAGAATACTTAAAGCTCACCAAATTTCCTTGTCCAAATGCTAATGGTAGTATTTGTCACTTAAGGACAGGCTTTATGGTTTGAGGAAATTTAATAGCTAGCATACGGTAGCTGAAAAATCAGACAGAAATGCTAGTTTATTCTGATGAGTCTAAAACTATAGAAGATGTTTTCTTCTTTGTATCTATATCTCGTTCCATTTAAATGGTTCTACATTTCTTCAAATGATTTAAACATTTTTAATTACCAGAGGAATATTGCAAATAAACTTATCAAGTTTCATACAAAATAGTGTCTATATTGGCATGCTTGTATAGTTATCTATATTATCTATACTGTAGTAGCAGCTAGATGATGCATTGGTAAATAGAGCACTGGATCTGGAGTTAGGAAGTTTTGAGTTCAAATGCAGCCTCAGAGAATTACTAGCTGTATACCTACGGGCAAGTCAATTATCCTTGTTTTCCTCAGTTTACTGATCTGCAAAATGAACTGGAGAAAGAAATGGCTAATGACTCCAGTATCTTTGCTAAGAAAACCCCAAATGGTGTCATGAAGAGTCATACATGACTAAGCCACAATGAAGTATAAATATGCATGCATATATATTTGTATATTACATATGCATATATACAAATTTATGTATATATACACAACATATATGTATTTAGATAGATTCCTAAATGGTGCAGTTGATAAAGGACTGATAAAGTCAGAAAATCTTTGCATTGAAATCCCTTCTTAGATATTTACTAGCTGTGTGACTCGTGAGAAGTAATTTAATCTGTCTACCATAGATTCTTCATCTATGAAATGGGATCAGTTGTGAGGATAAAATATTTTTTAAAATCATTTTTCAAACTTTAAAGTGCCATATAAATACCAGCATGCACACACATGTGTATGAACCTCATTATGCACATTTAAGTGTGTGTTGTGTGAATATATGTGTGTTTCAAGGTTTACAAAGTTCTATACACATTATGTTATTTGATTCTCAAAACAATTGTGACGCGGGTCGTCTTATTATCTCCATTTTATAGAGGAGGGATCAGTGGCTGAGAGAGGTCATGTTTTTGCTTCTGGTCACACACCTAGTATGTATATGAAGCAGAATTTGAAATCAATCAACTGTTCAATGACTCAAAACACCTTTCACTCTCCTTTTTCTGGCCCCTCATCCCCTATAAAAAAAACCACTCTTCCATGGCCACCAGATCTTTTCCCCTATTAAAATACAAGCTCCTTGAGGTTATGGACAGTGCCTTTATTTGTACCTTGATCACTGAACACAATAGCTGGCATGGCACTTTATATACATTCACATCTGCATATGTACATGCATACATTTTCCTGTTTTTTCCCCACTTTACTTATCTGTATACTTCACACATATTTCCAGTAGTATATAGATTTAGAGGTGTAAGAGACCTTAAATATCAATGATTCCAAATCCCATTTTATAGATGAAGAAGCTGCTTCTGAAAGAGGGTAATTGCACAGGGTTGCCTAAGTGCTATACTTCTGAGGTGGGATTTGAACTCAGGTCTAGTGAATTCCAAGTTCAGTTCTCCATACAATGAACCACTTATATTCCTTATGCTAAGGATTCCTTTGTTTTCATCTTCATGGAACCTCACTATGCTTTACACAGATTCAGAGATTAATACATGTTTGATGAATTTAATTCAATGCATTTACCCTATCAAGTATTAAAATGAACCACAAATAAAAGCTAATATAATTTCAGGTAATGTAATTAATCTGTGACAGGATTTTAAAAAAGTTGTCTCAAACAATTTTAAGACATTGTGAATGCATAAGAAAATCTAAAATAAGAGTCTTAAGTCAATTTTAATGAGAATACTTTTTATTTTATTTTATTTATTTAAATATTTTTTGGTGTGAAAAATACCAATTTAAGATTTATTTTAGTCTTTGACATTCATTTATACAAGATTTTGAGTTACAAATTTTCTTCCTGTCTTTCCCCTATATCCAACCCCACAACAGCAAGCCTCCTGAATACCCTTTTCCCCAATCTGTTCTCCCTTATATCATCCCCCATTATCCCTCTATATTTCTCGTAAGGCAAGATGGATTTGTATACCCCAGTCTCTGTATATCTTAGTTCTAAGCTGCATGTAAAAAACAAAACAAAACAATTTTTTAAACATTGATTTTGAAAACTTTGATTCCCAGATTTCTTTTTCCTTCTTCTCTCCTCACTACCCCCCCCCACTGGTAATATAGGTTGCACATGTATAGTTATGCAAAATGTTTCCATAGTAGTTATATTGTGAAAGACTAACTATATTTCCTTCCATCTTATCCCACCCCCCCCATTTATTCAATTTTCTACATGGAACCCGGCCCTTTTCAAAGATATGTGCTTCTAAGTACCCTCTCCCTCAATCTGCTCTCCCTTCTCTCATTTTCCCTCTTGTCTCCTTCCCCTCTAATTTCCTATACATTAAGATACCTGAATGAGTGTGTATGTCATTTCCTTCTTAAGCTAATTTCAATGAGAGCAAGGTTGATCCATTTCCTTTCACCTGCCTGTTCTTCTCCTCCATTGTAACACTTCTCTTACCTCTTTTATGAGATAATTTTCCTTATTCCATCTCTCCTTTTCTCCTTCTTTCATTATATTCTTCTCTCATCTCTTAATTTTACATTCCTACATGGAAAACTATAATTGTAGTTCATGCGACTTTTCTCAGTATGAGGATAGTTGAATGGAATATATACATTCATACATACATATATACATGTATGTATACATGAATATGTGTATATGTGTATATAAAAGTCTCATATTCAATTCTCATGAACAAATTCTCTGTTCATCTCTATGTTTTTCAACAAGAATACTTTAAAGTCCTTCTATTTTTCATCTGTTTGGATCTGTTTTATAGTACCTTAATTTCTCATAAAATAATTAGCTTAGCTTCCATTTCCACCAATCTAATTTTGAAGGAATTTTTCTATTCGGTGAGTTTTTGAAATTCCTTTACCATTTGGCAAATTTGACTTTTAAAAGCATTCTTCTCCTCATTGGCTTTTTGGGCCTCTTTTGCCATTTGAGTTAGTCTACTTTTTAGGGCATTTTTTTTCTTCATTGTGTTTTTGGGTCTCCTTTAGCAGACTGTTGACTCACTTTTCATGATTTTCTTGCATCATTCACATTTCTCTTCCAATTTTTTCCTCTGCTTCTCTTACTTAATTTTCAAAGTTGTCCTTGATCTCTTTCATGGCCTATATCCAGCTAATATTTTTCTTGGAAGCTTTTGAAGCAGGAGATTTGACTTCATTGACTTTTTCTAGTTCCATGTTTTGATCCTTTTTCTTCCCAAAAAAGGATTTTATGGTCGGATTGTGCTTCATCTTCTTGCTCATGTTGCCAGCCAATTACTTGACTTTTGACCTCTTTGCATTGGTAGAACTCTGCTTCCAGAGTGCTGAGAGTTATGTACTCTTGGCTTTTTGCAAATGTCATAATAGGACTGAGGAGGGCACCCTTTCTACAGAATCCCCAAGCTCTTGCACACTGGCCACACACTCCAGGACAACCACCTTAGACCATGATACACATCCAAGCAGGTCAAAGCAAGAATAATTACCCTCTAAATGTTTGCTTGGTCCTCCTATGATCTGCAGGCCAGTAGCTCCAGAGGCAGCCATATGGCAGCAGCAGCAGCCACCATGCTTCTACCACTTCTCATCTTGGGGGCACAAGCTGGACTGCACTCTTTTGTCACCCAGTTCCAACAGAGTTCCCTGCTGACCCTTCATTTTTCTCTTTGGTGTTCATGGTTTGAGAAGTCTGGAAAATGCCACAGCTGCTGGTGTTTCATTTTCCTGATGTCTGGTTTGTGCCACTGGTTGGGGCTGTCCTGGGTCTGGCCACGGGCAATTCATGGGGCACTGTGCTTAACTCCCAGCTTTGTGTAATAGACTCTTCCTGTTGGCCTACCAGGCTGCCTTCTTTGAGAGATTTGTTTCTCTCTCACACTGTGGCTTCTGTAACTCTAAACTATGCTTAGAGTAACATTTTACATGTATTGGAGGTGTTTGGAGATGGAGCGGCATGGAGTTCCTGTTTTTATTCTGCCATCTTGGCTCTGCCCCCAGTGAGACATTTTCTGAAATCTTTTCAGTGAACTTTGAAGCAATAATGACTTTATTCTGCATAAAAACAGAAAAAGAAATCAAAATGCTCTTTTTGTTCTCTCTTCCTGTGTCCAATGATGCTCATTGTAAATTATAGTTTATTAGGAACTATAAAAATAATTTGATAACTTGCCACTTCTCCCCTTTTTGTTGCTTTATTCCTATGTAAAATGTTCTGAGATATTTTTCCCTTGCAAATGATAAAAATCATAATTAATAATAATAAAAGTAAACATTTGTATTCTGCTTTTATGATTTCTAGCTTTGAATTTTCTTTACATTATGTTTTCTCTTGATTGCTTTTATTTCTGTGTTCTGTCAAAACAGATTATGCACTTGGTTCTAAGGAGTAGTGCCTTCTGAACTTGCCTAAATTCTGTAGTAAACTACTCACAGATTGAAAAACTGAAGGCTGTCCTACTCTTTTTACTAATAGCAAGTCATAGGTTCCAGAAAAAAATGATCCTTAAAACACATACCTCTTCTGTTATCTGCCACAATTCACCTATCATGTTTCTCTTGGATAATTCATAATGATGCTCATTTTTTTATTCTATACACAATAAGTTTTGGAGCTCCTTCCATCTTCTTGTCTTTAGCACAGAAGCATAGACAATCACTACATTTCCCAGATGCCACCTGTTCTATTTTAAATGAAAAAAGTGGAGGTATAGAAATCCATCTTGCCCTACTAGAAAGTTAGTAGGGTGAGATCAGGGAGGACATAAGAGAAAGTAAATTGGGGAAAGGGTATTAAGTAGGCTCGCTCTGTTGGGGTGGGGGGTAGGGGAAAGACAGGGAGAAAATTTATAACTGAAAATATTGTGGAAATGAATGTTAAAAACTAAAAATAAACAAATACATTGAAATATTTGTTAATTGGAGGACAAAGGCTGAAATTTATAATAAATGGTGAGGAATTCATATTTGCATTGAATTATCTAAACTTTACCTATATTACAGTGATAGAAATTGTGACAGAGAGTAGAAGAAATTTTATGATTTGTATCTACTGTGAAACCATTGTCTTCATTTTTCCTTCTTTTATAAGTCAAAATTCAGTGATGCCTCTTCTTACCCACACGCTACTGTGGTTCTTGCACAACTTTAAATGAAAGAATAGATATGTATATATACATATATGTACATGCATGTGCACATACATACACAAACATAGATACACATATACATACCGTAAGTGTGTATGTAAATATACACACACAGAGACACAGAGGCACAGAAACACAGACACACAGACACACACAGATACACACACACAGACACACACACACATATATTATATATATATATATATATATATATATATATATATATATATATATATATATATATATATATATTCCTGAAAGTTTGGTTAAAGTAGACAAACATACTAGGTGGTATATAAATCCATACTGTTTATTCCTTTAAAACAAGCGAAATCATGTATACATGGAGCCAGAATTGCAATTTTGACTGACTAACAAAAGAATGAGAAGTCTTTTATACATTTTAGAACATTCCCAAGTCAGGACATCTATGCCATTCAAATTTATTATCTCTATATGTGTTCAACTATAGCATGAAATAAAGATTTTTTTAGTTGAATAAATTGTAAATATAGTAAGACAAGACAATTGACAAAGTGTCAATTGAAATTACAGTCCCAAAATATCTGTATTTCCCTTGTATAGCATATGTTCATAGGATACCAAGATAAGAAAAGTCCCTCTATTCAAGACAATGCCTAATCCCAGGCATCCTATCCTTTAATGGTTACATATAGGAAAAATGCTCCTGGTCAGGCTCATCTGGTCCTTGTTATGAGAATCTGAAGATCTTCCCTGCCTGTAGGCCCTTTGATAGTCTTATGTGGCTCTGAGAACCTACCCTGATTTGAAAGTATACTCTGCCCCCTAGTAGGCTGAAGGTGGTCACATGTAGCCTGTAGCCAGAGCCTTGGTCTTCAGGAATGCCCATGCCTTATTACTTTTTGATTGGGCAGTGGATCAAGAGGGTTATGACATTCTCTGATCCAGGAAGAGGCTATGTATACCCTGATGTGAGCTTTTTGCTTTGGGGATCACTTTGGAAAAAGTTTTTTGATTTGGCCAGATGAGACTCTGGACAGCCATTGAGCCCCCTGGCTTTGAAAACCCAGATGTTGGTGCTTCCCTCTCTGGTAACTGACTAGGTATGTATGTAATGGTCAGATGGCTGGAAGCCCATTTACTGATCTGTTTCTTTGTTTATAACATCTGCTTGTAACTTGTGTTTGTGTTCTCTGAAGTTCAGGGTGCTGACTTTTTCCCCTGAACTAGGTAAATGATATATGTGTGATTAAAGTAAGATTGTTAACCCATTTTGAGTTGCTTTCCTTTGGAAAAGCAGATCTAAGAACCTGTGCTAGAGCCATCCTGGGTATAGTAGGATGCTTGCTGATACACTTCTATAGTTGCTGACACAGAATAATACAATTTTAATTCACTCATATGGCACGTCTGATAAATTAACTTCAGGCTTTGGCTCTTATTAGGGTTCAAAAGATCTTAAATGATTCTATCTATCTACCTACCTATCTATCTATCTATCTATCTATCTATCTATCTATCTATCTATCTATCTACATATTGACAGAGTATTAATTTATTTCTGATTCTCAGAACATCCTGATCCTTGGTACCCTCAGGTTTTCTATATCTAAGGGATGCTAAATTTTAGCAAAAGATTTGTGTGTCTTAATTTTCCCCCTCTCCTAATGACCCCTCTATTGTATCTATATTTATTACATTTTGGCAAGACAAGAGGAAGAGTAAGTACTATGAAACCCCAGGGGATAGACATGCACATTGTCACTTAGAAACATTGTTTTAGAGAAACCATGCTTGGTATTTGTGGTGCATTCCTGTATTGGGAAATGAGAGAGGTGAGACAGTGCTTACTAATGATTATATTCACCTACAATCTCCTTTTTCAGAATGTCTAAAAGTGTCTCAGCAGGCACTGAATGTTCTCATAGTACTTCTATTATCCAAACAGGAATAACTTTCATATTTATCTAACACCACAAATAGATTTAGAAACTTGGTAATTCTTTTCTTCTGATAGGATTAGCTAGCTTCCTTATCAGTTATACAACTCGTCAGTTATTTAAATATGTGTGATTTCCTCCTCTGACCATTTTGTAGGTTGTTATAACATGAAAAAGTATGAAGAGTAAAACAATTCAATATTACTTCAGACGGGGTCAATGAAGTGGATACTAGAATAAAGCTTATTATTTAATGTACTTTTGACATTTAAGGCAAAGTGGAATGATTTTGCAGAAAAGTAGCTAAACCAATGACAAGTGGTATTTTGTCAGTTCAGGCACCTCAATTACTATGTTTGAATATGGACATTCTGCAGATTCTTAGTAAGACTCAAGAGTCTCAATCACAATAGCTTTAAAGAATAGTCCAAAAAGTTAGCATTGTTTAAAGACATTAGACAACAATTCATCTATCTTGGCTGAGGAGTAAAGTATTTCTAGTCAAGTTTTGCAAATAAGGGAAAGATAATATTAAGACATTTCTGTGCTCTCACTGTCAACATGAATTACAAATGGAAATTTCAGGTCATATCAGGTAACCTATCAGAGTTTTTACTTATATGTGTCATTTCTATAGCACCTCTTTTATGATCTTTGTTATTTTCCACTCCCAGTTTGGTTTATTGATTATTGTCCTTTGTGTTCAAAGGTAAGGAAGATAAGGATACTTATGAGGTTCACCATTTGTTGTGATTTAAAAGAATTGCATGGCTGGAAGACTTCATTCTATTTCCTGTGTGAACATCACCCTTTGATTTACAGCTGTAACTGCTATGTAAAGATCTCGTTGGTAACTGTTCTTTATCTCTCAAATCAAGCTTGAAAAGATCACCTTTCCCAGTCTTTGATAAAAAATACCAGCTGGGTAAGTTTGCTGGCTAATCTATTTTTTTGTCCAGAAATCCATAACAATATTATATTTGGTATCATTCATTTATTCATTCATTCATTTATTCATTCAGCAAACAAATTCTGTGTTACAAGATGGTAAAATTATTTCTTTTTAGATAAGATATAGCTTCTAGTTTCTGTAAATCATGTGACCAACAAAATGGAGTATTAAATGTCTAACCTTCATGAAATCAATAAGACCAAGACCACCCACTGCATTTCTGGTCAGCACCAGTCCTCCTGACGTTTTTCTTGCAATTGGACTCTGCAGGATAGAGTGAGTCTGATGATTTTGCACATCTCTGCCTAAATTAAATCTGATTCTTGGGTCAGTCAAGACATAATTTTCCCAATGTCATTGGTCCTCTTAGAGAATGAAGGATGAACAATAGCAAATCTCCAAACTAGCAATGATGAAAGAATGCAAGGCATCTGCAGGTATCTATCTCTTCATGCCCTAACTCTTTTTACTCCAGTAAACTTCTCCATTTTGCCCCTGAAATATTTTCATCCTGTGAGATTCACTTAAGCCTTAGAATTCATACCGCCTTACTATGTTCTGCATTGGAATCCTTTACTCTCATTGGAGAGTGAGGAACTCTTCCTAGAAACTCCATTTGAGAAGGGTATCCAGGCCAATCATCTTTTAATTTTTCATCAAGAAGCACTTTTCCCCTGTATTTCCCATCATACCCCACACTGTCTTCTCTCTTACATCCGTTTTACAGGTCTCCTGTATGAAGGTAACCTCCTTGAGGGCAAGGACTGTCTTTTATTTTCTTGCATTTATATCCTAGTTGCTTAGAAACCTTTTACTAGGGACCTAAGTTATACTGACCAGAAGTACAATCAGTGTGCTTTACTCAATAAAGATTGATGAGTTTTCTCAAACAACCCATACATTGTATGTGAAAACTATCACATACTGGTCAATCAAATATTGTTTCCATGTTCCTTTCATTGAGTACAGACACTTGGGGGGAAGTAGGGCCCTTCTTTTTCTGATTTAATGAAATTACACCTGTTTCCTATCCCTTCACAACGTGAAAAGTTCCTAATACTTTCTCCAATTAGAAATCACATTACCTAGTTTTGTATTCTGGTTAATTTTTTTTCAATTAATTGATCTCGATTGTTTTGAATTACAAAAATCTCTGTCTCTGATTCAGGGTGTGTCAAAGCTGAAGAACTTTGTCTTCATTTTTTATGCAGTTGGCATGCATTACCTAATAACTAGATGTGATCAGAAGTTCAAACTTTTGTTTCCTCCACCATTTCATCTTTCACCCATCACACTACTTATAACTGTTATTGTATGTATAGACAGAGAACCAGTCTGGAATTCCCTCCTGGGGAACCCTGGCATCAGAGAATATACCCATCATATCCCTTGGATAGTAATGACAGAGACTCATACTCAAACCACAGTTTTGAACATAGAATTAAGGTATTATAGTGAGAGTTTTATTGTATAAGTTAGAGCTATGTGCAGACATAAGAAGAATAATCAAATGAATGGTTACGTCCAGTGGTTATAGTGAGAAGATGCACTATTTCCTTCATTATACAAAAGTTTGTTGTCTGGTCAGTGGAACTGTCAACATATCTCTCTTCCTTTCAAGCAACATGGTCACAGTTTTAGTTGAAGAGGGAATTATAAAATTCCTCCTCCATTGAAATGAACTCCTTGATAAACACACACACATGCATGTGTTTGTGTGTTTTATACATGTGTGTTTTTTAAAGACTCCATAGAAACTACACATGTATTAGAAATAAGGCAGTTAAACAGTATTTCATAGTCTTCTTCCCTCTGAAATTTCCTAGAAGAGTCCAGTGGTAGCCCCAGAGTCCCAGTTGATTGATTGATTAACTAAGTGACTGGTGTATAGTTGTGACCCTAAAAATAACTCTAACCAAATCAAATTCAAATGGATTCAAACCCAAGCGTTCTTTGCTTCATTACACCAAAACGCAATAATTCACTGAACTAAATAGCATTCCTATTCTTAAGTCACTCCCTATCCAAGCACACTCCACACAGCTTCCAAATTAATATTCCTAAAACACAAATCTGACCATATTACTCTATGCCTCAAGGAGCTAGCATTCAATTAGTTTAAGGAAAATATACAAACTTTTCTGTCCTTTGGAAGATTATATAATCTTACTTCAATCTTTCTTTAAAGGGAGATTTATAAATATTATTTCATTTGACCTTATTAGCAACTCTGGCAGGTGTTATTAGTATCCCCAATTTGTAAAAGACAAAACCAAAGTTTAAGTGTCTTTTCCAAGGTTACATAGTCAGTAAAGGTGTGAAATTGGATTTCAACTCAGGTCTTCATGATTCTCATTCTCTTAATGTCACTCTTAGGAACTACAAGTTAATTGAGTGAATAAGATACCTAACTATCCATCAAAAACAAATATTTCCAGTCAATTTAAATCTTTTTTTTCCTCCTTGGGAGAGGTATATCTTGACTTGCCCTAAGATTCTTAACATAGCTGATCAGTGATACAAACACTTCAGATGCTTATATCCCTGTAACTTAATGAGAGGCAAGTTCACAACATCTATTTTCCTTGGGATTTTCTAGAGTTCCACAGAAAAATTTAATTTTTGGAATTCTGAATATAGTACATTCAGTTCAGTCAGAACAACAGAAAATGAGCCTACAGAAAGACTTCAGAAATTTCTATTCAACTTTAATAAAATGTTACACAAGATTGGCATTTTAAAATACTTGTTGAATTGAATTGAAAGAAAAAGCACAGGAATGTCACCTTTCTGCAGATATTTGAAAGACCATTTTGTGAATGCACCATTAGACTTTTTCTTGTTGACTCCATTACGTAGAACAGGAAATAGTCAACAGACATTAGACAGGGGAAGATTTGTGGTTATAGAAAGAAAAGTTCTGTAAGAGAACCATCCAATATTGAAATGAGTAAACTCAGGAAGCATCATGTTTCCCATCTATGGACATTTTCAAGTAGATATAAAGATATTTATTATTTAAAGATATTTTAAGGAATATTGTAGGAGGGAATCTTATTCAAGTAACATTTTGATTAAATGATCTTTGAAGAAATTTCCAATTGTAAAATTGTATTATTCCAGAATGTTATACTGGGTTTAGAATAATTTCAGCAGTTTTGTCTTCTGCAAACTGGTGATACTAATAACACTTCCCAGGATTGCTGTTAAAGTCAATGAAACAATATTTGTAAAACAGCCTGGAAAGAAAGATTGGAGTAAGATTATACAATCCTCCAAAGGGAAAAAAAAAAGTTTGCATGTTATCGTAAATGAAGTTTTATCATTACTAGACATTCTATCATTCCTAGTACTGTTGCCTCAGAAAGCTTTGTTTTATATTTTGCATTTTTCTTTAATATCCTTATTAATATATGATATTTCCACAATTAGAATGTAAGTTTCTTGGGAACAGGGGTTTTTGGGTTTTAATATTTGCATCCCAAACATTTAGTTAGAGCCTGGAACATGCTACACACTCACTAAATAGGTGCTGGTTAATATAAAAAGTTTCTTCTCCCTTACCTTTTGGTGAAAATCTTTAAGTTGTACATGTGAGATGAAAGCATTTATATACTCCTGATATTCTTGTACACTACTCCTTTTCTTCAACTCTTCCATCATCATTGTAGTGAGACACAACATAAAATAACCCCTGAAGAATCACACAGTGGGGAATAGAAAAACGTATGGTTGGTAAACAAAGAAAAATGAAAAGGACCTATATTCACAAATATTCATAAATATTTGCTTTTTATGGTATCATAGAATCTTAAATCTAGGGGGTGCTCATCAGTTGATGAATGGCTGAACAAGTTATGGTATATGAATGTGAGAGAATTCTATTTTGCATGAGAAATGCTGAACTAGTTTCAGAGAAACCAATGAAAGCATTATGAACTAATGCAGAGTAAAGTGAGTAGAGCCAAGAAAAACTAACTATACAACAATATAGCAAAGACACACAACTTTGAAAGACTTGAGAATTTTGATAAACATATTACTTAGCAACTGCAGAAGATTAAAAATCAAGCATGCTATCCATCTCCTAAAAGAAAGGTGCTAGAGTCAGAATGCAAGTGCCTCTCTATTAGGAAGCAATTATGTGTGTTTATGTATCCATGAAAATACATTTTTGTCAGGGCAAAGTTATGAATAACTGATTAAAAGGAGACTATCTCAGTTCAAAATTAAAGATTCATATAGAAGGTGGCATTTGAGTTGATTTTTAGATGAAATAAGAGATTTCCAGGCTTTAAGGCAATGGAAGTGGTGTATTAGAGTTCAACTAGTTAAAAAAAAAAGAGAGATAAGACATAGAGTGTTGTGTGTATGTGTGTGTGGAACAGGAAGAATATTTTATCTGGGTTGTAGGGCTTGTGTAGGGAAGTAATTCATATGGTAGATGGGGATGGAAAGATTTGGGGACCATAGTATTTAAATAGCAAAAAATGAGTTTTAATTTTATCTGTGAAGTACTAATGTTTATTGTATATGGATATTACATTGCCATATATGCATTTTAGGAAAACCACTTAGGCAACTACACGTAGGAAAGGTCAGAGGTAGAAGATAATGTCGAGATAGTTCTTAGGATGTCGTTGTAATAGTTCAAGTGAGAAATAACGAAAGCCTGAAATAAGGGAGTGATACTAAGGTAGCAAAAGTGTTGTTTCACTGTTGAAAGGCAGAAGCAACAAGACTTAAGTTTTAAGGAATTCTCAGAAAAAAAAAGACTTCTTGGTACATGGTCCTATCTGTCAGAAACTATTATGAATCCCAATAGAATTTCAAAGATCTAGTGTATCCCATGAAGGTGTTAATTGGGCCACTCCCCTATATGAATAAGGTGCAAATAGTGCCCTTGCTTCCTGCTTAGGTGATAATTAAATTTACTTTAGCTAAATCATAGCAGAAAGAAGTGGATGAGTGGATGAGAACCATTTGTTCCAAACTAGAAGGCAAAGTGGGTAGAAAGAAAAATAACCCTCATTTTAATCAACAAAACTAGAAGTAGGCCAATAAGGTGAGGAATTCTATATAATTAGACAAATAACCACACCTTTCCTGTTTGAGTAATAGGGCTTTATTAATTGATAGTTATACCTTAATCAAATGGGGCTCTTATGATTTTATTCTCACTTAGTCAGTAAATTGGGATTGCTGTTATCATTAGCTGCCTTATTATTCTTTTATATTTCATTTATTGTTGTTTTCTTTCTTACCATTTCATGATAACTTGTCCCTGAGAGAAAACACTTTTTAAAAAGTATTTTTCTAATTTTCCATTATTAGTTATATTGAGATTCGCTCTTCAATTTCCAATGATTTCATTCTTCCATATTTTTTTTTTCGGAAAAATCTCTTGTTTTTATTTTAATTTTATTTTATTTTTTTAGCAATTTATTTATTTATTTTAAATTTTAATTTATTTTCTTGGTTACATCATTCATTTCCACAAGGTTTTGAGTTACAGATTTTCTCCCCTTTTTACCCCTACCCCCCAGCCCAGAACATTGATCCCACTGTAAGGCCCC
>CM053601.1:45069834-45130170 GCA_028646575.1 Pseudocheirus occidentalis
CTGCTGTTCCTAGCCTGCTTCCTTTTTCTCATGTTGGCCAGTCTATTAATTGCTTGGTTTTTTTAGCTCTGTGGAACTCTGCTTCCTGGAGGGGGAAACCTCTGTCCCAAATTGCTGGGGCCCTCACAGCTGCCGGAGCTCTTAGTGAGGTGCTGCAGCCCCACCTCCCAGCCTTGGCTCACTGAAAGCTCACCCCAGGACCACCACTCAAGACCACGATCCAGATCCAGGCCACTCAATGCAAGAACCCTTGGCCCCGATGGATCACGTCAGCCCCCCTGCTATCTGCAGGCCGAGCGCTCTGAAGCAGCTCAGTGGGGGCAGCTGAGGCTCTCAGATGTTCCTGCTTTTACCACCGCTGCCCACTGCTTCCTTGCTCTGGGAGCAGTTTGGCCGGACCCGCTCTTCTCCTCCCCAGTTAGCAAAATCCACTGACCTTTCTCTTAGCCTTTTTTTCTTCTGGCCTGATAGATGTGGTAACTGTGCCTCCAGTGCAGCCAATCAGCTCTCCTATAGCCACGGTTCCCCGCCCGATGCCCCAGGGCTTGACCCAGCTGGGGTTTTGGCCGGATGGTGGGTCCCAGACTGCTGAGAAGAACCCCGCCTGCTGTGCTGCCTGTAGCAACAGATGTTCTTTCTGTCTTTTGGAGAGTTTTGGAGCTTGAAAATCTGTTTAGTGTCCCATTTTATGAGTTTTTTATCGTGTTTGTGTGGGAGTTGTGGTGCTTTGCTGCTTCTATGCCGCCATCTTGGCTCTGCCCCCCATGCTTCCATATTTTAAAAGGTAAAATTGAGAGGTGGGAGAGGAAGAGAAGGAGAGGAGACAGGGAGGGACAGAATGGGGCTAATAATCTCATATACAAGAGGCAAGGGATAACTGCTACAATGGAAGGAAAGAATGGGAAGGGAAAAGGGAATAGGTCAACCTTGCTTTTATTGAAGTTGACTTAGGGAAGGGATGACATACATTCTAAATTGAACATCTTGGCCTACAGGAGAATAGGGAGGAAGGGGATTAGAGGGGGTAGGATGGAGAGAAGGGCAGGGTTATTAGAAGCATACACTTTTGTTAAGGAACAGGGACAAAATAGAGAATAGAACAAGTAGGTGGTGGAATAGGAATGAGCAAAATATACATTACTGTGGTAGAGAGATCTATCTTACCCTACCAGAAAGTCAGAGGGGTGATGAGGGAGGATATCAGAGAGAGCTGATCGGGGTAGGGCTTATACAGAGGGATCACTGTTTTTGGGTGGTGCATACAGGAAAGATGTGGAGAAAAACTTAATCAAAATCTCATGGAAATGAATGATATAAACTAAAAATAAGCAAAAGTTAAAAAAAAAAGAAAACTCCAACTCAGTTCTTCAGTCTAGCAACCCATCTCCCAGATGTTTGGGCAATCCTGCTTCCTCCAACAGGAGCCACTAAGAGGAACATTTCTGATTCTGTCTCTCTTTTTCTAAAACTCTTGTTATATACACATACTGGACTCCTGTCTCCTGCCATGTCAGGACAGGAGAAGAGCTCACACCTTCCATACTCAGCGCTAAGTTACTAAATGCTAAGTATCTGCTAAATTGATTACTGTTACAATAGTGTGTTAGCTCCAACATATTCATGATCTTTAATATTGCATAATAAGTTAACAGTTTAAGGTTTTACACTCATTTAAACTTCCATTCATTTATTGATTCTACAATTGATTTAACCTGTTGAGTGTTACATTATGTCTACCAATATTCAACAAATTATTCTCTCATAATTCCTAAATAACCAATGAAGATCATATAAAAACCAAAAATAACTTGTCTAACTTCAGTTAGCAAACCGACCTGAACAATGATCTTTCAAAACATAAGTATATCCTAACATTGCTATTTCCATCACTTAACTTGGAGACAATATGTTAAGAGTGGAAAGGCTGCTGGATTTTGAATGAGAAGTCCAGGATTCAAATCTCATGTGTCCTTAATACTTCCACAATCTTGACTGGTGTCACTTTCCTCCTATGTCAAATAAAGGACTAAAAACACTGACCTAACACTCTTTTGAGCCCTAAATTGTTCATCCTATGAACTTTATTTAAATTTCCAAAATGAATATTGATTTGCCCACCATCTAATTTCAGAATCTATTTTTTAATTCTATTAAATTTTAAAATTCTATTTTAAAAAATTCTATATTTAAATTCTATGTATATATAAAATATATATTTAAAATTTTAAATTCTATAAATTCTAAATAAAATAAAATTTAAATTTTATATTTAAATTCTAAATTTAAATTTCCTTTTTTAAAAAAAATTTTACATAAAAATATTCTATATAATTTTTTAAAATTCTCTTTTTCATAAAAGAAAAATCTCTCTTCCCCAGTTCTCCTTTTATAATTTTCCATAGATTGTCACCACCAAATTTTGCTGATGAAAAATACTTTCCCTATCAAAGCTTTTCATTTCTTTTTGGTTATTAAAAGAGAATGCAGATAAAGTGTGTTGTAATCATCAAAGCATTAGCTAAATATGATTTTAAAATGTGTGTTTTAATATGCATTCTTATTCTTTCTTCCAATGCACATTTTATTTATTTCTTATGATTTTCTTCCCCTCATATCTATGACCTAAATAAAATACATTGGTGACATAACTAGATATTATAGAGCTTGTGGTAGGGCAACAGGTTTCTTCAGGTAAAGCAAAAATGATGCTATGATATCTAGAATGTGAACTTGGCATCTTCTCTTCCTGTCATATGTTTCTCTGATGTTACCTTTTGCTCCTCTCCTTCTTTGAAATTCCTTGTTACCTAGATGTTATAGTCTGTCCATCCCACTGTTCACCTCTCCATTGATTTTCATGTGATATTCATTTTTAAATTCTTTAGAAATTGCCATATTCTATCTCTTCCAATCATGCCTCAACATTGGCATAATGCAGGTATTAAAAATATGGACTCTTGTTTCCATAAGAATCTTGGGGTCAGTAAACAATTTTGCAATTTCTTAAAAAAAATGCAGTTTATATTCTTTGTCCTTTTCAATTATGACTCCAATTCATTGTACATTTGTATTGTCTGTCCAAGATGTAGATCTAGTTAGCTAAACTGATGGTAGTGTACTCATTCAAATACATGTCATAATTTAGGCAACAGACAATCTTCATGCATTTATTTTTTTCCTGTGTGAATGATCAGGTTAAGCTCTCTGAGAGGTTATAGTTTTTTGTTTTGTTTTTAAAGAAGTTCTGAGATGCTCCAGTAGCTTACACCAAGTTATCTATGTATAAATATTTTCCACTTTCATTCTTCAATGCTCTGGGTATGTGCATGAGCAGCTTTCCAGAAGAATGCTACTGTGAACAGCTTTTAAGTATACTGAATGCTCTATTTAAACCATAACAAATTAAAACAAAAAAAAATTCATAGTAAATCAAAGGACAGCATTCACAAAATTGCAACTTATTACAGACAATCAAAATGCAGTATTCACAACAACATATCACAGAAAATGGCCACATAGCTTTCACTACAGTGGTCACATAGTTTTGAACAAAGAACAATCATTTAGTAACTCAAGCATTCACAAAATCCTTAATTGAATCACAAAGTACAATAGTCAATCTTTTCCACTCATGGAGCAATCTAGGTTACAAATCAATTAATTATTCAGTCATCAATTACTATGCACAATCATTTAGTCAATCAATCATGCTTCATTATTCACTATTCAATCATCAGAAAAATACACAGAACCTCCACCCCTAGATCACTAGTAAATTATAATCTTCTTAGTACACAGCATCCAAATAAAGTCTTCTTTCAGCTTGACTTGGCATGGTTCCTTGGATTCCCTGAATCCCCTTCCATGGTCCAAGATCATACCAAGATTCACCAAACTGTCACCTGGGTTCAAAGGCAGACAGCTCCCAGGTCCTTGCCCAGTTCTCTGGGCAGTTCGTGCTCCATATTGGAGCTCACAGTGTCCAGTCCATCTTAAATCTCTCACAGTCTCTGCTCCCCGGAAGTCAAGGCCCAACAAAACCACAAGCAAAGTCTCAGCATCACAGTCATAGTTCCTCAGTCCTGTGGTAGCTCCAGCTGGCTCCCAGAATCAAAATCACTCCATCCAGGTTTTCAAAATCAAAACCATTCTCTTCAGCATGGGGGCTTTCCTCTTCAGTCTCCTCAGCTTCTGTTCAGCCTCCTCCTGGCAGTAGCTCTGACTCCAATGGTGGTCCAAGAAATTCTGATTCAGTTCTCAATTCTCATTTCTCTTCTGTAGCTGCTCTGCCTCCAGATGCTGGTCCCAAGAAATTCTGTCTATTCCTCTCTGGGTCTTTTCCTTATATACACACAGCATAAGATGCTTCCTGTTTCAGTCAACCCCTTCCTGTTAAGTCAGCAACAGGAAAAAGAAGTTCATACCTTCTGTTTCCCCAACAGAGCTTGATCAATTACTAAGTGCTAAGCACCTCCTACCTTTGCCAACACAAAAGGTTCTTCAAATTCAAATTACATTACCATTACAAGATGACACTAATTAGTTGTATTTCTTTTTAACAATTAAAAAAAAGCAACCTGGTTGTACTTTCCACTGCTACTCTCCATTGTATGAGACAACAGAGGTCATAATAACCTTGTCCATAACATTTTACAAATGAGTTTATTTCCTAAAGGTACTGCCTTTTGAAGGCACCTTTCTCCATTTGGTAAAGAAAAAAAAATTAAATACTTGTTGACTAAAGAAAATTCTTAGTTTTTTTTGTTCTTATTGTGGCAACTGATTTACAACAGTTAAATTTTTTAACAAAATTATTATAATCAGTTTTTTAATAACATGAACATATTTAAGGGCATATTTTTTGCCAGACTTTTGCTTAGAATATGAATAATTCTAGTTTAGTGGTTGGGTACAATTTTTTTATTAAGTTTTTAATAGTTCACATTTATTTATTGTTTATTCACTGATTTTACTCTGGGATATTCTGAAGTAGCACAGCCTTAGAATATATGCTGGCTATATGACTGCTGAGGAGCCTTGGAAAGGGCAAATTTGTCAATGAAAATGAAGCAGGATATGTAACTACATTTGCAGAATATTGTGGAAGTAAGAAATCTAGCATAGCATTTTTGTATCATTCAGCAAGCCATAACACAGTCAATTTGGGCTTGCATCAAAATCTTTTTATGATTTTGTTATGCTTGCTAGTTTAGAGAAGCATGGATTACCAGTAGTAAATCATGATATTTTGAGAGTTTATACTTAGGAAACATATGACTTCTAGGACACTAGCCAAATTAGTCTTTCTGAATGAAACAAATAAGCAATAAATCAATCAGCATTCAGTAAGTTTCTATGCTGTTACTTGCAACTCTTCTAGGTGTTGAGACAAACAGGTATAATTTTTATTGTACTTCTCAAAGGACCTGTTTTGAAATATAGTCTCTCATTACCTCTGTAATCCTGGTCAAGTCATGTATCCTCTCTAGGCCCCAATTTCCTTATCTGTAAAAAAGGAAGATGGTTTTACCATCTTGCCTGTAAATTTCTTTCAATGAAATGGATGGGCCTATTTTAAAATAAATACATATCTATATGTATAGCTATATGTATATATGCACATTATGGTTTATATTTTTGAGGATGCAAGTTAATAGTATAAAGCATAACTCAAATTTAAAATAGAATCAAAATGAAGTCCCAATAATGACATCACCAAGGAATTCATCTGCTGAAAATTAAAATCACTAAAATGTGGTTGATTTTGGTAATTCTTTCAAACTGCTTTAAAGAAGTGATCATGTTCTTTTTTTATTTGTTTTTTAAAATTTATTGACTTGTTCATTTACTTTTGGTTTACAAGATTCATTTACAGAATCACTTGAGTTTCCGATTTGCTCCCCTCCTTTCTCCCCCCTGCCCATGTTGGCGTACAATCATGTATGGGAACTGCAAACACTTTCACATTGTGCAATAGTCTTGTTGTATAGAAGTGTTGTAACCAATGGAGCAAATAATGTGGAAAGAAAGAAAAAAAAGAAAAAAAAACAAAACAAAACATGGAAAAGAACAATAGCATGTGTTGCTTCAGTCTCCATTCAAACTCTGGTCTTTCTAAATCTTTCTCTGAGTATAGGTATCTCCTTCCATTATGAGACTGTTAGAGTTGTCTTTCAATTGTGCGTTGTTGAGAAGAGTCCAGTTTATCACACACACACACACCCATACCTAGCATAGCACCTTTCACCAAAGTATGACTTTATTTTCTTAAAGTTGGCTGGCTGAAATTCCTTTACTAGGTCTATTTGTGGTTGTTCAGTCATTTCAGTCATCTTAATCTTAATGACCCAATTATAGGTATTCTTGGAAAAGTTATTGAAGTGGTTTGCCATTTGTTTCTCTAGCTAATTGTATAGATGATGAAACTGGAGGAATTAGAATTTAGTGCCTTTGTCAGAGTCACACAGTTAGTAAATTTCTGAGGCCAGGTTTGAGCTCAGCAAGATGAGTCTTCCTGACTTCAAGCCTGGTACTTGATCCACTAAGCCACCTATGTGCCTAGTAGGCCTATACTCCAAGTAAATAAAAGAAAGAGAATTAAGTCTGTTTATGCTTCTTTTGGTTCTTGACATTGGAGGTCAATTTTTTAAAAAATTTAGTTCTGATCTGCATATGAAAACTTGAAATCCTTCTATTACATTGAATGACCATTTCCCCTTGATTCATTATGCTTAATTTTACCAGGTAAGTGATTCTTCATTGTAGTTCTAACTCCTTTGCCTCCAAAATATCATGTTCAATAACCTCCAGTGCTTCAATGTTATTAGCTAAGTCCTGTGCGATCCTGATTGTGATTTCCAAACATTTGAATTGTTTCTTTCTGGCCACTTTCAGGAGCTTTCTTTGATTTGATAGTTCTGAAATTAGGCCATAATGTTCCTTGGAGTTTTTATTTTGGGATCTCATACCTGAGATGATTGGTAGATTCTTTCAGTGCCTATTTTGCCATATGGTTTCAGGATATTAGAACAGTTTTCCTTGATAATTTCTTGAAAGATACTGTCTAGGTCCTCCTTTTGATTATGACTATTAGGTAGTACAATGATCCTGGTATTCGTTCTCGTGGATCAACTTGTTTTGGTGCAGGTCAGGGCAGGCCAGTGTCCTCCAGTAGCCAGACATCCCTGTGCTTCAGTGTAGTGCAGGGCAAACAGTCATCCTCAAGGGGGCAGAATTTCTAGGTCTGGCCTCTGGAAGATGACTGAATCCACAATGGCAGCAGACGCTTCCAGAGCTCTCAGCCCACAAATGGTAAGGGATTAAAACAACTGGTAAGAAAGAGATTACAGGTGTGACCCACCAGACAGGCCCTGGAGACCCAGCACATGTGAGCTCCAAGAAGCCTCCAGATGAGGCCTGCTGATCCACCAACCACATGGGCCACTCCCAGGTCTATCGCTACAGGACAGGGATTGTACAGAGCTGGATAAGAGACAAAGGCAGGACCTGTGGCAGGGGTAGCAGCTTCTCCCAGGACATCCAAAGCCTGAAAATAAAAAAATAAAAAAAACACTACGTGAACTTCCATGGACCAAGGTGACAGTCTGAAACCTGTCCACTCCAATTCCCCCCTTCAACCCCCAAACACAGTAATTATTGACCCAGAGGAAAGTTTTAAGCAGTAAAGGCTTAGGAACCCCAGAGGAAGGGCGTGGCTAAGGTCATGCCTCAAAATTGAAGAAAGGAGGCTGCAAAGACAAAGACAAATATTCTGGAATCCTATTAAGGTGAGAGGGAGGAATCAAACTCAGAAGGAAAGAATATTGACTCCATACTCACAACTGAAACCTCAACAGAGACTGTGACCTGGTCTAAGGCCCAGGAAGAATTCATGGATGAACTCAAAAAGAACTTTGAAATCCAGCTTAAAGAGGTAGAAGATAAAATCAACACCTCTTATAAAAAATGGCAAAATTAGAAAAAATAACATTACAATGAAGAGAAATGAAATCTTAGCATATGGAAAAGAAGCTTCAAAAACTGAGGAGAATAGTTTGCTAAAAGCTAGAACCAACAAAATTTTATCCAATGACTCTTTGAAAAACCAAGAATCAGTCAAACAAAACATCAGGCTTGAAAAATTAGAAAAAGAGGCAAAATGTCTCAATGGAAATATAACTGACCTGGAAAACAGATCCAGGAGAGACAGTCTGAGAGTCATTGGTCTACCAGAAAATCATCATGAAAAAATGAGTCTGGACAATATTTTCCAAGAGTACATCGAGGAAAACTTCCCTGAGATCCTCGAACCAGAGGGTAAAATAGAAAACGGGAGAATCTACCAGACACCTCCTGAAAGAGATCTATTCTAATCAATCTTGGTTCAAGGAAGAAATAACATACAACAATGAGTACAAAAATTGATCATATCCTACCTGCAGTAGGAGGGGGGACGGGCCAAGAAAGGGCTGGGTTAGAAGGGAAGTAAGAAGTAGTAAGGGAGAAGGGTAGGAAAAGGGTGGGGGGCAGTTAAGAAGGGAATACTGAGGGAGGTGGTAGTCAAAAGGAAAACTCTTAAGAAAGGGAAGGGAGAAGGGGAAATACAAGACCATAAACAGGGGAGGGAATAGGATGCAGGGAAAGACACAGATAGTATCCATAACTGTGAATGTGAATGGGATTAACTCTCCCATAAAATGGATGGGGGTAGCAGAATGAATTAAAAACCATTATCCTACAATATGCTGCTTACAAGAAAAACATCTGAAACAGAGGGATACACAAGGGTAAAGGTAAAAGGCTGGAGTAAAATATATCATGCCTCAGCTAAAGTTAAAAAAGTAAACAAGAGTAGCAATACTTACATCAGATAAAGTAAAACCCACAATAGATCCAATTAAAAGAGGTAATGGAGGAAACAATATCCTGCTAAAAAGCACCATTGATACTGAGGCAATATCATGAATAAACGTTTATGCACCAAGGGGTACAGCATCAATATTCCTAAAGGAGAAATTAAGATGCTAGAGGAAGAAACAGATAGCAAAACTATACTAGTGGGGGACTTCAATCTCTCCCTCTCTGAGATCAATAAATCTAATGTCAATATAAACAAGAAAGAAGTTAAGGAGGTAAATAGAATCTTAGAGAAGATATATATGGTAGTCCTCTGGAGAAAATGGAATGGGGATAAAAAGGACTATACCTTCTTCTCAGTGGTACATGGCACATACACAAAAATTTACCATGTACTAGGGCATAAAAACCTCACAATTCAGTGCAGAAAGGTGGAAATATTAAATGCATCCTTCTCAGATCATGATGCAATAAAATTATATGCAATAAGGGGCCATAGAAGGATAGATGAAAAATTAGATGGAAACTAAATAAATTAATCCTAAAGAATGAGTGGGTCAAACAAAAAATTATAGAAACAATCAGCAATTTCTTTCAAGAGAATGACTAATGAAACAACTTACCAAAACTTGTGCCATGCAGCACTAAGTGAGAAGAGCAGAACCAGGAAAAACTTGTACACAATCACAGACACATTGTATGTGTGATGACCAACCTTGATAAACTGGACTCTTCTCAGCAAAGCACAGCTATAAGACAACTCTACAAGTCTCAAGATGGAAGGGGATACCTACATTCAGAGAAAGATCTAGAAGGACCAGAATTTAAATGGAGACTGAAGCAATCTACATGCTATCGCTCTTTTCCATGTTTTGTTTTGTTTCCTTTTTCCCATGGTCCACTCCATTGGTTACAAACCTTTTATACAATCAGACTAATGTCCAATGTGAAAGTATTTGCAGATTCTATACTTGACTGCATGCTGCCATGGAGGGGGGAATAGAGGGAGAGGAGAAAACTTGAACCTCAAGGGATTCTGGAACCGAATCTTATAAACTAAAAGTAAATAAACAAATCAATTGCAACTTAAAAAGAGAAAGAGATTACACTAACACTGATTACGCTAACACTGAGGCAGGACTATGTTGTTTTGCCCATGCATGGATCTGGGACACAGTGGGTGGTAATCCCAGGGCAAGGAAAACTATCACATGAGAGTTTGTGACTACTGAGAAGTAGGTACTCTCCTCACAGTTCCAGGACAGAAAATAGTGCTTATAATTGCTCACAGACCAGAGAACTGGACAGGAGTGGAGTAAACAGACTTCTCCTTAGACCATGCCATCTTAGAAGAACTGAAAACTTACATACCCATAGAAATATCTCTTTAAAAAGCTATCCAAAATCCCTGAAGCTTGTAACAGTGGTCCCTCTACTCTAGAAAGCAGAGCCCTACTTTAACAAAGAGTTAAAAGTCAAGAAATAGGCTGGGAAAATTGGCAAATAAGAGAAAAAAATCTGACCATGGAAAGTTACTATGTTGACAAAGGAAGAGCAAAATGCACCCTCTAAGGAACATAACAAAGTCAAAGTTCCAACATCCAAAATCTGCAAGAAAAATATGAATTGATCTCAGGTCATGGAAGAACTCTAAAAGGATTTTGCAAAATAAGTAAGAGAGGTAGAGGAAAAATTGGAAAGAGTAATGAGAGTGATACAAGAAAATCATGAAGGGTGGCTAAGTGGTGCAGTGAATAGAGCACCAGCTCTGGAGTCAGGAGAGCCTGAGTTCAAAACCAGCCTCAGACACTGAAAACTTATCAGCGATGTGACCTTGGGCAAGTTGCTTAACCATAATTGCTCTGCCTCCTCCCCCCACCCCCTGCAAAAAGGAAAAAAAAAATCATGAAAAAACGAGACAATAGCTTAGTAAAAGAGACACACAGCACCAAATACTGAAGAAAATAACACCTTTAAAAAAACAGATGAGGCCAAATGGTAAAAATATATATAAAATTCACTGAAGAAAAAAAAAACTCCCTAAAAACTAGAATTGTAAAAATGGAAAATAAGGTACAAAAGCTCAGTGTAGAAAATAATTCCTTAAAAATTAGAATTAATCAAATGGGCATTAATGACTCTTTTTTAGAAATCAAGAAACAATAAATAAAACCAATAGGATTTAAAAATAGAAGACTGTGAAATATCTCATTGGAAAAACAACTGACCTAGAATACAGATACAGAAGTGATGAATTTAACAAAAATATTTGACTACCTGAAAGCCATGATCCAAAAACACCCCCAAAACCATAGCAAAACAAAACAGCTTAGACATCACCTTTCAAGAAATTACCAAGCAAAACTGCTTTGATATTCTAAAACTACAAGGTAAAATAGAAATTGAAAGAATCTGCCAATCACATCCTGAACTAAATCCCCAAATGAAAACTCTAAAGAATATTATAGCCAAATTTCAGAGCTCCCAGGTAAAGGAGAAAATATCACAAATAGTCAAGAAGAAACAATTCAAGTGTAACATAGTAACTCAGAAAAAACAAGATTTTTCAGCTTTTACATTAGAGGATCAGAGAGCTTGGAATACATTATTCCAGAGACCAAAGAATCTAGGATTACAACCAAACAACCAAGAATCACCTCTCTAGCAAAATTGAGTATAATCCTTGCTGGGGGTGGGGGGCAGGGGGATGGGCATCCAATGAAACTGAGGCCTTCCAAGCATTCTTGATTAAAAGCCAAAGCTGAATAGCAAATTTGTCTTTCGAATATAAGACTCAAGAGAAGCCTATAAAGGTAAATAGGAAAGGAAAATCATAATGGACTTTATAAGCTTAAATGGTTTTTATGTCTACATTGGAAGATGATGCTTGTAATTCATAAGAACTTTCTCATTACTAGGAAAATGAGGAGTATATCTAGACAGGACACAGATATGAATTGCATATGAATGGATGATATCTAAAGGCCTTACAATATATGGTAGGATAAGTTTAGTTAAAAAAAATTATGATTAACTTTGTTCATAGCATTATTTAATTTAAAACTTAGAAGAGGTTGGAAAAAAATTACCTTTTATATGTCCTTCAACTTCTTTATCTTAAATCCTTTCAGTGGCATAGAATTCATCATCTCCTGATTCTATCCTTCACTTTATTGTAGATGTTATATCTTTTTATGTCTTCTTCTCCAAGCTGAGTATATGTAATTCTTTCTGATGTTTTTTTTAATACGACAAGATTATATGAATTCAAAGGTTTAAAACCTAGCACTCTAAATGAAGATAATTTATGACTCAACATCCTTGTCTTGCAATTCATGAAGTCTTTCTCATGCTTTGACTGCTATGGAATCTTGCCAGCAGTTAACAATAAAATGTTTTAGATAAAATATGTGATGATTCATGATGTGCATTTTATGTTTTTAAATTTTTTAAACTTTGTTTTTTATAGTTAACTATTTCCAATCTATCTCTCATCTGATAAAATCCCATTGTAAGTAATTTGAGTAAAAAAAAGCAAAAATTTATCTGTTCATTGTCGTGTTCAAAGCACAGAGCTAAAAAATAAAGCAGGAGGGGAAAGTACATTGTTTAAAGAAATTTACATTATTTGGAGGAGATCAAATATTTAGCTAGATAAATAAATTTGAGATGATTTGATGAAGGAGATAATACTTGGAATTATGGGTATTGGGAAAATTTCTCCCAGAATATAAAATAGAAACTGAACCTTAAGTGATTTTTTATAATTTCGAATAAGATGAAGTGAGGAGAGACTCCATTACAAGCATGAATCATAGCTTACATAAAGACATAGAGGTAAGGAAGAAAATATGCCTGGCAAATAGCAAGGAGGACAGTTTACCTAGGACACATGATGTACAAAGAGCAGTAATGTGACATAAGTGTAGAAAGGAGCTTCAGAACCAATTGTGAAGGTCACAAATATCAAGCCAAGAAATCTACATTTTATTGTGGAGGAAAAATAGGAAGCCATTGAAAATATTGTGTCCAAGAATCCATTTAGGAGAGTGCTTCAACAGAATGAATTCAAGGTGATAAAAGCTTTAATTAAGATGGCAGTTGTTTGAGTTGGAGAGAAGGGATTGTTGTGAGAGATGTGGAGTTGTAATCAACAAAATCTGATGAATAATTAGGAGTGGAGCATGAAGAAGAAGGAAATGGCAAACCATTTCACTCTTTGCCAAGAAAACTACTGATGAAGTCATGAAGAATCAGACATGACTAAACAATTGAACAATGGCAACATGAGGGAGAGAGGAAATAGTGAATCCCATTTTTGCTAGTTCTAAATAACAAAATAATATTGATTTCTCATATGGTTGAATAAATTTTGGTATATGAATATAATATAATACAAATGTATGATAAGAAAAAACAAAAGAAATAATAATATTTTCAAAGAAACTGAGGAAGATCTGAAAGAAATGATGTAGAGTAAAATGATCAGAATGGGAAGAATATCTATTAACAACAACATTGTCAAAAAATAATAAAACTGCAATTACTCCAGAGGTCTGATTGTGAAGTTTATTACCCATTTCCTGGTAGAATGGCTAGACATTCAATGTGCAGAATGAAACCATTTTAATTATTATAATTATTTTTAACATTGAAAGTATGTGGAGTAAAGAAGTTGCTGATTGAAATTGGTAGGATTAGAGAAGAGCTAGCCATTGGCTGGTTAAGGCAGGCCTTTTTTTAAAAGTGAGGTACTATCTAAGGAGATAGTAGAGACAAGACAAATATATGAACAATAGATCAAAGGCAAAAGGAATAGACCCAAGGATATTTACCTGAGCAGAAGAAATATTGCAGAAAGGATAATGATACTGAAACAAAACAAAATTTGAAAAAAAATACTTCGAGAAGGATAAGGATATTAGGTCTTTGTATTGTAAGATATGTGATATTCTTGAAATTAGTGTATCTCCTTAATGAATATTTCTTTACTAGGTGCTCTGTATATGTGACTACTTTTCCTGATGATGCTGTGTATTCTTGTGGGAAAATGTGCCAAGCTTTCTGAGAGAGAATCTGTAAAGCTATTCTTCTTACCTTAACAATTGACTTTGACTTAAAAAAAATGATCCTATTGCTTCATTACACACCATTTATCTGAATTGAGAAAGTTTGCAAATGTCTCCTTCATTAAGAGGGGGGAACTATACATTTGTTGTTTTATTTAATTTCAGTGTATAGCAAATCATACTACCCACTTTCACCAAAGATTACATTGTACTCATAATTATGTACATGAGATGACACTAAAAAATGTTCTACTGTCTTAGTAGTGAAAATATAACATTCGTATATTTTCTACTGATTCTTATTTTAAAAATCAAGTTTTTATAATATATAATCTACACACATATATGATGTATATTATACAATTTTATATGCATGTATTAAGCATCCTTTATGTATGTGTGATTATGTGTGTATATATATACATACATACATTTATAATATTTGCATACATTCAAATATGTTAAATATTCTAATTTTCATAATTTTTTGTTTCCATTGTTTTATTTTTTAAAAAAAAGGTAAGAAAACACCCAGCACAACTAGAGTTGAAATAACTTTGGGCATAAATGTATTTTGCAAAACAGAAAGCTTTGCAGAAGGAAATTAACTAAGTAGTCATCCACCATCCATATAACAAAGTAATGGGAAATGTTCCTCCAGCTAATTTACACATGCAAATGAAGTCTGCCTCCTCTATCAATAAATCAATACAGGATAATGAATTCCTCAGATAGAATTTAAATTTGGCCAAAAGCAAAAGAGATTTTTTTTTAAAGAAAATTATCTGAAACTAAGTTTTCCATATGGACTTCTAAAGTGTGTGTGTGTGTGTGTGTGTGTGTGTGTGTGTGTGTGTGAGATATGTATATATGGCCAAAATATTTAGTGATACCATTTATCACCAAAATCTTTTAACAAATGTAATTACAAAATTTGGTATTATTTTCAGAAATATTAAGTTTTAATGCTTCCCTTCTTCCAGATTTCTTTCCTTCTATCTTCTGTCCTCTTTCCTCCCTCCCTTCCTCCCTTCCTTCCTTCCTTCCATTATTTCTTTCATCCTTCCTTACTCCCTTTTATCTTTCCATTATTTCTCTCCATTATTCATTATTATTAAGCATGTACACATAAACTCATTTGTATCCATATGCTACACAATGTGGCTCAATGCAATTCTATGTACAGTATCAATTCCCAAATAGTTTATATTTTGGTTCAGAGCAGTGTGTGTGTGTGTGTGTGTGTGTGTGTGTGTGTGTGTGTGTGTGTGTACATTCTACATGGGAAAAAGCAACTTTAGCAGTATTAGCAAACACCTAGAAATGAGAATGAACAAGGTAGATTAATGATATAGTAGACCTTCCTGATTTGTAGAAAGTATTTTTTTTTTGCTTGGGAGTACGAAAAGATGTGGTTGGAAGACAGGGATGGCTTTAAGTTTTTTTTTTTTTTTTTTGAGGGCAGTTGGGGTTAAGTGACTTGCCCAAGGTCACACGGCTAGTTTTTTTTTTTTGGTAGAGTGTCTGAGGCCGGATTTGAACTCAGGTCCTTCTGACTCCAAGGCCAGTGCTCTATTGACTGCGCCACCTAGCCGCCCCTGGGGATGGCTTTAAGTATTCCAGGAGAGAAGGAGCTTGAATTCTATAATGAAGAGTGTCTTTTGTTTTGTTTTTTAAACCATCAGGACAATAAAAAAGATTAAGGTTTTTGATCACTTATTGATTTCTTTTTATTAACCATGAGTTAAAAGGTTTAGGTGGTCAGAGTGAAAATTATAAGATAATGTATTTGGAACTGGAAAATCTGGGTCTGAATCCTGGCTCTGAGCTTCACTATGTGTGATCTTAGACAGGTTCCAGCATGTTCTTAGGCCCAAGTTTCCACATCCATAAAATGAGGTCCAACTAAATGACTCCTCAAGTCCTTTTTTTTCCTCCCTGAATCTATCACCCCAAGTTTTAGAAAGATGGATCTGTCAACAAAATAAAGGTGGAGTCAAGTGGTGGGACATTTTAGATTTTTAATGTTCATTAAGGCCATTTGTGCAATCTGAGAGAAAGGCAGAGAATAATGTAAAAGAATCACTTCATGCATCGTTCTTTTGAGTTTGTTTCCCAACACAATTTGCAGGTTTACAGGTATTTTACAGTGACATTAAACTCAACCATTATGTTGGCTACAAAACCCAGAGGAAATATGAGTGGAGAAGTCTAGGTACAGTTACTGGCTCAATATAATAATAAAAATGCTTAACTTAACAATATACTTGTACAGAAACTATCCTTCTACTTACTACTATACAACACTTTTATGAAGAAGTGGTGCCTCAGTCAATACCTAACAATAATACCTCAAAACATTTATTGGAGCCAAAGACTCATTGGTTACCCTATTCATTCAATACCTATTCACTCAATGACTATCAGGTACAAGATATTAATTTTGCTCTTCAGGATTTTCAACCCTAGTAGCAGAATTAAGAAAGTTGGCTTTGGGGGAATTATGTCAAGTATGTTGCATTGATTGGGGGAGGGGAGAAATTTATTTTATTTGACCTCTTACAACAGAGGAAAGAACAATGGCTAGGGGCTACAGAGACAAATTTAGATGACTTCCAGAGGGGGGGAAAACTTTTTAACAATTGGAACTATCCAAAAGTAGAATGAGAGTAAGAGAAAAGATTATTTTTCTCATATTAATAAGAAATTATTAGATTAGGTTTAAGGTTTACTCTTCTTATTTCCTCATTCATAAACTAGTTCCAGTAGGTTATGCATTCAGTCTCTGAAGGATGTCACTGATAGATGAGATTCCCAAAACTTCTGGGGACAAGCTACTCATTCTTGGGTGGGATTCCATCCAAGTAGAAGACCTTACTAATAGAATCAATTCAAGACAATTTCCTTCCCTTAGGAAATAAGCTCACATCCTTAGAATCTTCCATTAGAATAGAGGGTGACCCAGTTTATGAAGGACAAAACCAACTAGAGTAGTCTCAGGAGACATGAATGCTTTTGTCCAGATTGCTGGAGGTGGCCATGTCTCGTGATTAGGTCATGTTCTCATAAGGAGGAGCTGAAGACTTTTTAACCATCTCCTCATCAATATGTCCACCTCCTCATTGAGATAATTTCCAACCTCATGTATACCCAATTTTTTCTGAAGGCCTTTTAAACATTCAATTATCTCTGGGAGTATACCTTTGGTTTATGAAAGAAAGTCAATGACCTCAAACTATTAAATATTTGCTAGTCATAATTAATAAATTGAATATTAAATAATAAGAAATGGTATCTCTTGGACTTTTGCTTCATAACAAGAGATTGCAATAAGAAGTAATGTTTCCCTCACTTTAGCAGACATTGGATTGCTAGTCACAGTGAAGCTTCCTTTTGTCACTGTTTTAGATGAGATGATCTCAGAAGTTTCTTCCAAATTTAAATTCTCTGATTCTATGTGGAAAAAGAAGAATTTGAAAAGGGTGCTGGTGTTAAGGTTATATGTTTTAGGGTTCAGTTCAATACAAACCTTTTCATGAGCTGAAAGGGACTTTGAGATATCCTTGCTAAAGGTTAAAATGTGGACAGAAAGCACTTGAGATTAACTTATTGGAGTCCTACTAAACAGACAAACAAACAAACAAAAACTCGTCTTATTCCTACTGACCTGAATTGTTATCTATTGTCAGGTCAGCTATATTATAACCAGACTCATAGTGAACTGGATGGATTTTGGCAAATTATTTTGGGAAATTCAGTTATAGCATAACTCACACATAATTATTACAATTAATATTTATTTTGTAATTCAAAGTTTATAAAATATGAGATATTAATAAGCTAAGAGAATATTCAAGTTTAGGAGCTCCTGTTTCATATTGATGAGAACCTAATCAAAATTTTGTTTTTTAATGAAAATTATTAGTGTTGCACTAGTATTTATTAAATATTCAAAAGACCAAATGAAGACCTACAATACAGTGGGTAACTCCACTTTGAAGGACTTCATGGAAATATGTGGAAAGATTCAGAGAGGATGAACAGTTAGCGATGGTGTTCAGGTCTTCATTAGTGAAAAATAAGTTTACATTGATGAGTTCATAAATTCAATGGATTTCCAGACATCATGATCTAAGAGTATTCCTATTACAATTAATAATTAGAAAATATTTTCTAAATATTTATGTAAAGTATTTTGAAGGAAAATTCTTTTGGTCCCAATAAGAGTGGAATAGCTCTCAGTTAATCATTAAGCCTTTTTGTCTGCTCATAAGCTAGCCCAACAGCTACATGTAGGATATGAAGAAACTTAATTAATCCTCAAAATACTTTGAGATTGCAATAAAGATGATAGAGAAATACAAATAGCTTTTCCTCATGATGGATGTTTTGTTATCTATATTTTGAAGTCTGTATGAAATCTGATAAACAGAATGACTATGATATATTGCAGTGGCCAATTTAGAAGGATAATATGCTGTTTATCAATAATTTTAAATTATGGTATTTACAGCATGTAATTTATTAATTATAAAATCACGTAATACCTTTGAATTTAATCTTTTACCATTTCAGCCTACTCACTACAGCAAGATTAATTCTAGCGACTGAGAGAGATTTCTGCTAAGTAGTTCATATATATTCCATTTCTTTAAAAGTTGAATTATAAGGAAAGATTAATAAGACCTGACATAATTGCTCTTTAAAATATGAAAAAAAAACTGTGGAAAGTAAAATCTAATTTAACATCCAATGCATTTTTTAAATAAAGCTTTCAATTTATTAGTATAGCAGAGTCAGTTATGTTATAGAAATTTATATAATTTTAGTTTCTGTAGAGGCAATAAGCAAACATTCTTTAGACTATATCTAAACACACAAAAGGTTTAAAATGTCCCAGCAACCATCAACATTTCTTTCTTTATTTGTCCATTTGTAGACAAAAGTAAAAGATCTATCTGCAATAAAGACCTGAATCAGGAGACCAGAAAGTGATTTCTGCAGTGAAATTAGACAAAAGTTAATAAGAAGCAAAGGAAAAAGTACAGGCCGTGAGATGAAGAAGGGTGTGTATGAGACAAATTTTCAAACAGAAGTCACAGCTTCTTAGGAGTCACTTAATGTGCTGTATAGAAATGGATACTGCTCATTAGACCAAATTTTCAGCTCTGAATGAGCAGGAAAATAATAGAATTGGAAACGGGGGCAGGAGATGTTAGCTACAGCAGGAAAGAGTCATGATTATCCTGGAGCTTGTACAATTTGAAGTTAAAGATATTGATATTATCCTTGGGTGAGAAGATAGGGCTGCAAATATACAATTAGGAATGCTAAGCCTAAAAATGATAGATGAAACTTGGAGCATGAATGGACTCTCAGATACAGAAAGCAGAGCAAGAGAACAGAACACAAGAACTGACCCTATATACTCAAAAATACAGAATTTTGCACCAAAGTTCTCCTCTTTTCATTACAAAAGGCCAACTCTTGAAAACTATTAGTGTGATTCATTGGGATCCACTCATTCTTTGGACTAGAACTGAAGGGGGAGACATGCAAGATATAACAAGACCCATTTAAAACATCTAGAAAAGGCCTGTGCAATCTGTGGCCCTCAGGCTCTTGGGCTGCTTGCTGCACACCAAAGGGGTTCAGGTGGTCTTGGAAAAATGTAGAAGTAAACATCATTTGCATGTAGAGGAAGTCTTTTGGCTTCTGTTAGAAGTGAATGTTACTATTACAAACAACTCTATGATTTTTTTCCAAAAACTCTTAAGAACAATATGGCAAGTCCCCTGCCCCTACAGTCCGCCTAACTTCTACTTTACAATTGGCTAAATTTCACATAGAAGAGAGTCACTCAAGGAAGTAGTTATATACACTCTTTCTTTGTCAGTGTGAAAATCAATTCACATTCTTCATTTAATATAATGTTTTGCATTTGATAAAACATGTTTCAAAGAATTTGTTCCTGACATTGCACATATTAACTGAAATAATTTATGAAAGAAGGTCTTATTGAAAGTGAGAAAACTCAAAGACTATATCATGTATATTGAGTTTAATTAAAAAAATAAACAAGAGCTTTAAGTCTTTCTGGTGGTAATTTTGACATATATGTATGTATGTATGTATATATATATTATATTGAGATAAATTCTCTCTTTTTAACACATCTGTCACACAATAAAAGTCAAATACTATCAAGTAAACATGTGATATCTTGTAAAACATTTCCATATTAAACACAAAATAGAAAGTAACAGCATCAAAAATGAAAAGGATGAATTCATCACAAATTAAGATGATATTAAAGCAATTATTTAATGAAATTAAATGCCAGACCTACACAACTTGGCAGTAGATAGAGACTAAAATAAAAATGGATTAAACTTCTTAGGGTCACAGACAGGTTATTAGTGACTCACTTTTCTAAGTAAAAGTAACTAGAGACAGACTGATGATGGTTAGTTGCTGCAGGTCAAGTCACAAAGAGGCTAGAGTGTGCAGTGGTAGGTTGCCCAAAATCTTTGACAGGCTATAGGTGGCCCATGGACTATATGTTGTTCCTGTCACATGCCAATAATTCTGATGATCTAAGTGAAATGAGTGAATATTTATTTAAAAAAACATAAATTCACCAGATTGACATGAGAGAAACTAGAATATTTAAATAGCTGTCTCTTAGAGGACAAAAAAATTGAACAAATTTTTGAGCTCCCAAAAGCCAAAAAAAAATCCTCAGGACCAGATGGATTTGCAAGTGAATTTTTGCCAAATATTCAAAGGAAAATTATTATTATCATTATTATTATTATTATTATTATTATTATTATTATTATTATCATTATTGCTTTTTGGAGGGGGGGAGGCAGGGCAATTGGCTTTAAGTGATTTGCCCAAGATCAGACAGCTGGTAAGTTTTAAGTATCTGAGGCTGCATTTGAACTCAGGTCCTTCTGACTCTAGTGCCCATGCTCTATTCACTGCACCACCTAGCTGCTCCAAGAAAAATTAAAATTTAAACTATACAAATGATTTGGAAATAGGCAAAGAAAGAGCAAGTTTTGCTGGAAATCTTTCTCAATATCTTTCTACATTACTTCAGTTTAAGTAGAGTACTTGAACTGTCCTTCCTACTCGTCATTTTTTTTTTGTTTGTTTAATTTGTCTGACATAACTTTCTGTCTGCTTACACCTTAAATCAGTCCTCCCATCACGTGCTTTTTGATTTAGTGAAACTGGCCTCATTTCTTTTCCTCAAAGAAGAAACTTAATCTCTCAAATACAGGTAATTTTGCTGTGTTATTCTCCGGCACATTTCAACCTCTTGGCTTATGAATTTTCTTTAACGTTTCAGAAAAAAAAAATGCCATTTTCTAAATGAAGCCTTTTTAAAAGGGAAGGCAAAGCAAAAAATGCAGAAGAGAGAAACACTTCACTGAGCTCTCCCAAATTTCCCTCAAAACATTTTTAAATATTGCTTAAAATTGAATTTTTGAGTGAAAGAACCTACCAAAATTTGGGAAAAATAATTTTTCTAGTCAAATACAACTTAGTGGTTCCAAAAAAATGAAAAAAAAATATCAATGTCAGCAAAGTAGTCAAGCCTGGAGCATCCATGCAGAATGCTCTGCTACAGCAGCAAAATTTGCTGGCAGCTGCATTGTTAATAGCAACAGCTTCTTGAGGTCTCAAGAAAAAAAAATAATATTGTAGGGGATGCAGTTGAACAAATGATTGGAAGTAAACTGTAGGATATTGTTTAGGGGCACCTATTTCAGGACACTCTTGCATTGCCCATACACAGGTCCAGGCAACAGTACCAAGGCAAAAGCGATTAATACCTCTTTTAACAATAAGGAAGGCCGAAGGGATGGATGCGTGATGGCTGCCCGGGCCCACTGAGGGGGAGAGGCTGAGAAGGGGCGAGCCGCCCGGCCCCGTCCGTGGCACCGGCCCCAGCCGGGGACGCCCGCCAGCCCGCAGCGGACTCTTTATTGCTGAAAAGAAACCACTCATCCAGGGCATAATGCTCTTCCCCACCATCTGCTTCTTTAAGCCAAGGTCACTGGACAACCTGTACTGCTGAGCTTCTGTGCTTGCTTCTTGACATGCTCTCCAAGTGGTAGGACCATTATAGCATCTCTTGATGATCCTGGGGAAGTGAGGGAGGGCTTTCTTTGCCCTCTCTGCTTAAAGGATCTACAGTCTTTTTACCAGCTTCAGTCACATTATGAAGAAGAACACTCCAGTGAGGACCGGGATGTCAAAGGGCAGATAAAAAGTCTTGTCCAGAAGGCTAAGAAGGCAAAGAATAAGTTGTTGAAAAGAGAAGATGAGCGGTCAGAGGCTGGGACACAAGGATATGAGTCTTTCAGCTATGGAGGGGTCGATCCATACATGTGGGAACCACAGGAACTTGGTGCTGTGAGAAGTCATCTTTCTGACTTCAAAAAACACAGAGCTGCCAGAATTGACCACTATGTTGTTGAAGTCAATAAATTAATAATCAGGTTGGAAAAGCTTACAGCCTTTGACAGAACAAATACTGAGTCTGCTAAAGTAAGAGCAATAGAAAAGTCGGTTGTGCCATGGGTCAATGATCAGGACGTTCCTTTCTGCCCTGACTGTGGGAACAAGTTCAGCATCCGTAACCGCCATCACCATTGCCGCCTTTGTGGATCAATCATGTGCAAGAAGTGTATGGAGCTGATCAGCCTTCCCTTAGCAAGCAAGCTCACCAGTGTCAGCAAAGAGGCCTCCTTGACCTCCCATACCAGTCCCAACCAGTCACCTAATAGCGTCCATGGTTCTCGAAGGGGCAGCATCAGTAGCGTGAGCAGTGTTAGCTCCGTATTGGATGAGAAGGATGATGAGCGGATCCGCTGCTGTGGACATTGTAAAGATGCTTTGCTTAAGAGAGAACAGCAGATTGATGAGAAGGAGCACACTCCTGACATTGTGAAGCTTTATGAGAAACTACGAATTTGTATGGAGAAAGTTGACCAGAAAGCTCCTGAGTACATTAAAATGGCAGCATCGCTGAAGTAAGCCACCTTGCTCTCTATTTTCCATGTTGGTAAGGTGGTACATTTGGGTTTTCTGTATTAAAGTTTAGTACTTGAAAACTAAAAATTTTATTAGATCAGCTAATAAGAATAATAATAAAAATATTATATACAATTAAAAAAAAAACAATAAGGAAGAAGAGAGTGTGGTTGGAGCAGCAGAACAGAAAGGAAAGATTGTGGTCACTCTTCAAGAAGGAGAGACCCTGGTCTCAATTCCAAGATACAGGGGAGCAATAGGAATTTTAGCTAGAGAAGATTGGGAGAGCTGGTTAAAGGTTACTTGGAGTGTTAGCATTGTAGATACAACGGAACAAGGTTACTTCCTGGCAAAGACTAGAGCACAAACCAGGAGGCCAGTGACCATACCTCTTCCTAGATTATGCCATATTGGAAGCAGTGAAAAAATATAGAACCACAAAAAGTACCTCTGAAAACAGCACACAAAATCTGAACCATAGGCTCGTACTTACTCCAGCTGGAGAACAGAGTCCAACTTTAAAGTGAAAATTTAAAAAAATAGGCTGGAAACATAAGCAAACAAGGAAAAAATAACTTGGCCCTGAAGTTATAATAATGGAATGGAAGGTCAAGACACAGACAAAAAAGAAGAAAATAATGTCAAAGAACCTACAACTGAAGCCTTAAAGAAAAAAAAAATTAATTGAATAGAAGCCCAACAAGAAATTCTGAAAGAGTTCCATTAAAAATGAAATGAAAGATAGAGGAAATCTTGGGAAAAGAAATGAGAAGGATGGAAGAAAATAAAGAAAACAAATTCAACATGTTGGTAAAAGAAACACAAAAAATATTGAAGAAAATTATATATATACATGTATATATATATATATATGTATAAATCATGGCAAATGGTGAAAGAAGCACAAATATCCAATGAAGGGTAGAACACCTTAAGGAGGAGAATTAGTCAAGAGAAAAATGAGGTATAAAAGTTGATTGAAGAAAATAATTCACTAAAAGTTAGAACTAGGCAACTGGAAGTTAATGACTCCATGAGACACCAAGGAAAAATAAAACAAATATTAACAAAAACAACAAAAAAATAAAATGTAGAAAAAAATGAGAAATATCTCATTGGAAACACAGCTGACCTTGGAAATAGATCAAGGAGAGATAATTATTAAACTAGCTGAAAGTCATTATAAAAAAGTTTCTACTCATATTTCAAGAAAGTATCCAGTAATGCTGCTCTGGTATCCTAGATGCAGATTGTAAAACAGAAATTGAAAGAAGCCACCAATCACCACATAAATGAGATGCAAAAATGGAAGCTCTAAGAAATGCTTTTTACCAAATTCCAGAATTAAGGAGAAAATATAAACTGTCAGAAAGAAACAATTCAAATACCATGGATCCACAGTCAGGATAACTCAAGATATGGCAGTTTCCACATCAAAGGATCAGAGCGATTGGAATACTATATTCTAGTGGGCAAAGTATCTAGGATTACAGTCAAGAATAAACTACACAGTGAAACAGAGTATAATCTTTAAGGAGAAATGATGGATATTTAATGAAAGAGAGGACTTTCAAACACTCCAGATGAAAAGTGCAGAGGTGAATAGAAAATTTGAATTTCAAATTCAAAACTCAGGAGAAGCACAGAAAAGTAAACATAAAAAAAAGAAATCATAATGGAATCAAGGTTAGAATGGTTGCATTCTTATATGAGAAGAAAAGTTTAACTCCCAAGAGCTTTATTATTATTAGAGTATTTAGACACAGACAGGAGGAAAGGGTGTTAGATAATTATCCGATGATTTTTAAAAAGTTAATATGTGAGAAAGAGGGATGCACTGAGAGAAAGAAAGGGAAGAATGAAGAAAGTTATCTCACCAAAAAAAAACAGATGTGAAAATAAGAACTTTCAAATGGAGGGAAAGATGGAAGTGGTGGAAAATGCTTTAAGTTTACTCTTACAAAAATTGGCTCCATCAGGAAGTAGCATATGCACCCAGTTGGATATAGAATATATCTTACGCTACAGAGGAACTAGGAAGGTAAAGGGTTTAGAGGAGGGGAGCAAAAAGATAGAAGAAGAAAAGGCAGATTAAGATTTAGTGGTCAGAAGCAAAACAGACTTTTGAGGAGGGACAAGGTAAAAAGAGAGAATCAGAAATATAAAGGAAAATAGAATGAAAGGAAATAAACAGCTAATAACCATAACTGTTAAAGGAATTTGTAAGGCTTCACCAGAAATTGGAAGTAGACTGTAAATTGGATTTAAAAAAAAAGAGTCCAAAAATATATTGTTTACAAGAAACGTACTTGAAAAAGAGAAAAATATGCAGAGTAAAAATAAGGTGCTGGCAAAGACTCTATTATGATTCAGCTGAAGTAAAAAAAAAGGCAGGAGTAGCAATCAAAATATCACACAAAGCAAAAGCAAAACAAGACCTAATCAAAAGAGATAAGCATGGCAACTACATTTTGCTAAAAAAAAAAAGTAGCATTGATAATGAAGTAGTATCAATACTACAAAGCATACATGAAACAAATGACAGCATCAACATTCTTAAAGGAAAAGTCAAATATTTTGCAGGAGAAAAAATGCAGCTAATTTAGGTTAGAGGGGGATGTAAAATTTCTCTTTCGCAGAACCAGATAAATCAAACCATAAAGTAAATAAGAAGCTAAGGAGATTGATAGGATTTTTATAAAGGTAGATATTACTCTGGAGAAAACATAGTGGGAAAAGAAAAGAGTATAACTATATGACACATTGACAAAAATTGACCATGTATTAGGACACAAAAATTTCATAAGCAAATGCAGAAAAAAACAGATGTATTAAATACACCTTTATCAGATGAAAGAAAAAACATATTAAAGGGCAGTAGAAGTATACATTCAAATTAAGATAAAATTAAATAATTTAATTAAGAATGAGTTGGCCAAAGAAATAATCAGATTATCGATACATCATTTATTAAAAGAATTACAACAATGAGACAGCATATCAACATCTATAGGAAGCAGACACTGTAGTATGTAGGAGGGAAATTATATCTCAAATTTTATTTATTTTATCTCTAATTTATATCAATAAAATAGGGGTAAAGCAGATTAATGAAGTGGGCATAAACCAAAAACAAAACATTAAGAAAGCACAAATTAAAAATCTCAAATTAAACAATAAATTAGAAATCATGAAAATCAAAAGAGATGTATAAATTTAAAAGTATGAAAATAATTGAATTAATTGAAGCAGAAGTTGATTTTATGAGAAAAAAGATAAAAATGCATAAACATTTATATTTATAAATGTAATATATTTATATGTAAATATATAATAAAATTTATAGATATTACATATATTATAAGATATAATACAAATATAAATTTATGCTAAATTTTAAAAAGAAAAAAAGAAAGGAGAAAACCAAATTCCCATTATCAAAAATGAAAAGCATGAATGCACCAACAATGATGATGAAATTAAAGCAATCATTAGCAGTTGTTTTGGTCAATTCTCTGCCAGTTAATCTGACAATCTAAATGAAATGTATGAATATTCATGAAAAATATAAATTGCCCATATTAACCAAAGAAATAGAATACTTAAATAAGCCCAACTCTGAAAAATAAATTGAATAAAATATCAATGAATTTCCTCACAAAAAATCCTGGAGCTAGATGGATTCACGCTGAATATTATCAAACATTTATCTTTTTTTTTTTTTTTTGGCTTTTTGGAGGGCAGTTGGGGTTAAGTGATTTGCCCAAAGTCACATGGCTAGTTTTTTGTGTTAAGTGTCTGGGGCCAGATTTGAACTAAGGTATTCCTGACTCCAGGGCAGGTGCTCTATTCACTGTGCCACCTAGCTGCCCCTACTATCAAACATTTAAAAAACAATTAATTCCAACACCACATAAACTATTTAAAAAAATTAGGCAAAGAAGGAATTGTACCCACTCCGTTTATGACACAAATATGGTTTTGATACCTAAACCAGAGAGGACAAAGAGAAAGAAAAGTGTAGACTATTTTAAAAAATACTAATACAAAAAATATTAAATGCAATACTAGCAAGGAGACTGCTTTAATATTTCACAGAGCTCATATATAATGATGTGCTAGAATTTATAACTGGAATAAGTTCAATATTCTTGAAACTATCACCATAATTGACCATATCAACAAAAATAACAAACCTTAAGATTATCTCAATAGATGCAGGAAAAGATTTTGACAAAATACAGTACACATTCCTGTTAAAATACAAGAAAGCATGAGAATATATAGAGCTTTCCTTTAAAATGTTAATGATATCTCTCTAAAGTCATCAGCAGATATTATCTGTGATGGGGATAAGATAAAAACCTATCTAATAAGATTGGGGTGAAGTAAGAATATACATTATCACCAATATTATTAAATATTGTACTATACATGCTAGCTATAAAAATAAGGGGAAAAAACTGAAGGAATTTGATGAGAATAGGGGTTGGTGGGAACTTCTGGGCAGACAATATGATTGTATACTTACAGTATCCTAGAGCATCAACTAAAAACCTAGTTGAAGCAAATAATATCTCCAGTAAAGTTGCAGGATATACAATAAACCCACATAAATCATCATCATTTCTATGTATTACCAACAATACCCAGCAGGAAGATATAGAAAGAGAATTTCCATTTAAAATAACTGTGGATAAAAGAAAATACTTCAGAGTCAAAACTGACAAGACAAATTCAGGAACAATATGAATACCATTACAAAACACTTTTCAAGAAAATGACTGGAGAAATATTAACTGATTGTGGGTAAGCCAAGACAGTGTGATAAAAATACAAATGACAATTCTACACAAATTAACTTATGTTTTCAGTCCTGTATCTATCAAATTACCAAAAAAATGATTTAAAAATAATAACAAAAATCATCCAGAAGAAGAAAAGACAAAAATATTAAGGAAATCAATTAAATTAAAAAATGTGAAGGAAAGTGACTTAACAATACCAACTCTCCAACTGTACTACAACACAGTAATCAGGAAAACAATCTAGAACTAGTTAAGAAATAAAGTGGTAAATCAATAGAATAGAAAACACACACAATTCACAGTCCTAAATGGTCACAGTAGTATAATGTTTGAAAAACCCAAACATACAGGCTATGGGAAAAAGAAATCACTATTTGACAAAAGTTATAGAGAAATCTGGAAAACAGTATATCAAGACAAGGGCAACATAGGGATGTGATTAGACATTAGGTTAATACTATGAGGAAATTAGGTAATTATGTGAAATTTTACCTGTCAGATTTATGGATGAGTGAAGTATTTATGACCAAAGCAGAGATAGAGAGCATTACAGATGCTTAAAAAATAGTTTTAATTACATGAGATTAACATTTTGCTATTGATTTTTTTTCCCTTCAAACCCATAGCAAAACAGCCAAGGTTAGAAGTAAGCAGAAAACTGGGGGGGGGGGGGAGGGAGAGGGGGAAGGGAAGGTTTACAGCAAGTTTCTTTAATAAATGCTCAATTTCTCAAATATATGGAGAACCATGTCAAAATTTTAAGAATGAGTCATTCCCCATTTGACAAATATTAAAGGATATGAACAGGCTGTTTACAAAGGAAGAAATCAAAGCTATGTATAGTTTTGTTAAAAATATACTAAATCATTGATTAGAGAAATGCAGGCAAATCATCTCTGACTTAAGACCTCTCATGTATCAGACTGACAAATATGACAGAAAAGAAAAATGACAAATGTTGGAAGGGATGTGGAAAAACAGGGACACTAATACACCCTTGGTGGAGTGGTGATCTTATTTAATTATTCAGGAGGGAAATTTGGTACTGTGCTCAAAGGGATCTAAAAATTAGCATAATCTTTATCCCAGCAATATGACTCCTAGTCCCATACCTCTAAAGAGATCAAAGCAGCTTTTAAAAACAACTTTTTTCTTCTGGTGACAAAGAATTTGAAACTGAGAGGGGGTACTCATTAATTACAGAATGATTGAATAAGTTGTAGTGCATAGTTGTGATGTAATACTATCATGTTGTAAGAAAGGATGAGCAAGATGCTTTAAAAAAAGACTAGGAAGACTTAAATGAGCTGATGCAAAGTTAAAAGAGCAGACCCAGGAGAACAATCTACATGATACCAATAAACATGTACCATGGCCAACTGTGAATATTGGGTGCAGACTTTTGACTGAATCCAAACTTTAAAGAACTTTAAACTACTTTTGAAGAGATTTGTTCTGTGAAGTTTGGGTTCTGTCAAAGACCACACTTGTGGACCTAGAGGGCCACATGTGACACAAGGTCACAGGTTCCTCAAACCTAGTCTTAGCTATTTTAATTAATACAATTATCCAATATAATTCCAAAAGACATATGATGAAAAATACTTTCTACCACCAGACAAAGAACTGATGAAATTTGAATGAAGATGGAAGAATAATCTTTTTAATTAGATTTCTTCATTGTGTGTGTGTGTGTGTGTGTGTGTGTTTTGGTCTCTGTCATCACATAAAAATATTTCAATATTAGTCATGTTATTAAAGATATATGTATATATGTATATACACACATGTGTGTACATGTATGTATATATTTTTAAGGTATGCTTTGATTGGGCATTCATATTCCATTAGTTCTTTCTCTGGAGATAGACAGCATTTTTCATCATAAGTCCTTCAGAATTGTCTTGGATAATTGTATTGCTAAGATTAGCTAAATTATTCACAATTGTTTGTCATATAATATTACTGTTACCATGTACAAAGTTTTCCTGGTTTTTGTCACTTCACTTTGCATCAGTGCATGTAAGTTTTTCCCAGTATTAATGAGATCATTCTATTCATAATTTCTTATGAAAAAATAGAATTCCATCACAATCATATATACCATAGACATTCCTCAATTGATCATTCCTCAATTCACCACCCCCAAGAGCTGTTGTGAATATTTGTGTATGTATAAATTCTGCTTCCTCCCCCAATTCTCTCTCCCTTCTATCAGCCTGCCTGCTCTCTTCTCTCCTTCCTTTCCTACTTTCCTGTAGGGTAAGATATATTTCTATATCTAATTATATATTATTCTCTCCTTGAGCCAATTCTAATGAGAGCAAGGTTCAAGCATTCCTTCCGAACTTCCCTCATCCCTTCCATTAGAAAAACTCTTGAACACACCATTTATATGAAATGATTTTCTGCATTTTACCTCTCCTTTATTGCCTTTTCCAGTGAGTATCTTTTCTCACTCTTTAATTTTTCTAAAAGTATCATTCCATCAAATGTAAATCACATTCATGGCCTCTGTCTATGTATATTCCTTTTAGCTTCCCTAGTAATGAGAAAGATTTTAAGAATTACAAGTATCATTTTTCCATGTAGAAATGTAATTGTTTTAACTTTATTGAATTCCTTATGATTTCTGTTTCCTGTTTACATTTCTATGCTTCTATTCAAAGTCAAAATTTCTATTTAGCTCTGTTTTTTTTCATCAGAAAGGCTTGAATATTCTTTATTTCACATAGTGTCTTCTCTCTTACCCATACAAAGGATTCTGCTTGGTTTTCCTGCATAGGTGGTTCTTGGTTATAATCCTAGGTCCTTTGCCCTCTGTAATATTGTAGGCCAGTTATTCTGCTTTAATGTAGAATCTGGTAAATCCTCTTATCCTTATTGTGACTCCATGATTTTTGGATTGTTTCTTTCTTGCTTAGGGCAATATGTTATCCTTGACCTTTGAGCTCTGAAATTTGGCTACAATCTTTTCATTTTGAGAATTGTTAGGAGGGGATTGGTGGATACTTTCAATTCCTATTTAACCCTCTGGTTCTAGAATATTTGGGGAAGTTCTCCTTGATAATTAATTGAAAGATGATGCATAGGCTCTTTGTTTGATCATAACCCTCAGACAGTTACATAATTCTTAAATGATTTCTCCTGGATCTATTTTGAAGGTCAGTTGTTTGTCCAATGATATATTTCATATTTTTGCACATTATTTTTCATTTTTGACTTTCGTTGCTTTTGATGTCATGTTATATATATATGAAATCTTTTTGGTTGTATAGATAGATAAAATATTTCTCTGTCTCTGTCTCTCTCTGTCTCTCTCTCTCTTTCTTTGTGTGTGTGTGTGTGTGTGTGTGTGTGTGTGTGTGTGTGTTTACCTCATCCTTTGTGTGTATCTTGCCACCTCAGAATTTGTTTTGAGACACTATTTAAAGTTGTTTGGAGGGGAATTTGGGAGAGTTCATATGAGTCCCTGCCTTTACTTCATGATCTTGGCTCCACATCTTTGTGTATTTTTTTAAAAAGAAGCTTTGAATCAAGCATACAAAATAAAATATAGTCTCCTAAAAATGTCATGTCATGGTTACATTTTTGAAAGTAATACTTTTTGATAATAATTAAACTGTGACAAAACTTGAACTTCTTATAAGAAAATCTAGTCATTTGTTAGGTTTTACTTCCATAAACAAATGAAGGTCAAAATATTAAACAAAGGAAAAGTATTTCTGTGGTACCTTTGAAAATAAGTTTATTAGCGGGCTGCTCTGTAGAGCAGTGAATAGAGCACTGACTCAGGAGTCAGGAAGACCTGAATTTAAATCTGGCCTCAGACACTTAACACAAAACTAGCCATGTGACTTTGGGCAAGTCACTTAATCCCAACTGCCGCCTCCAAAAATCAAAAAAAGGGGGATATGGAAAATAAGGGTATTAGGCAGTGTCTACTAAAGGATGGTGTTATATGTGTTGCTCTTTTTCATTGGAATTGCTTCATATTTTTTTTCCTGAAGGCAAAAATCTCCATCACATCACACTGTCTCATTCCAGTGTGCAAAACTCCCTCTGAATTTAAATAAAGGAGCTAATACTGCCTTTCAGTTGTTGTTCTTATTTCTTAATAAAAGTAGGTTCACATTGAGGGTAGAACATCCTAAGGCACTTTTATAAACACAATTTTTCAACTTTTTGGACAGTAAACTGGAAAATCTAGATGGATAGGCTAAGCTCTAGCTTTGCAATTTGCTTCAACTATATACTGAATTTTGTCTTTTTGAGCATGTAATAAGAATAATTTTCCATTGTATTCTTTTAATTCTTTATCTGTTTTACTACCAGAGACTTCAAATGTTGACATTCTTAATCATTTATTTGAGCTGTCACCAAAAAATAACAGTTAACACTGGGAAACTCTCATTGAGTAATTATTTGAATAAAGGTTAACACTGTCATTGCTAAAAATTACAATTACAATAAAATTTTAGTCAGGGTTTCTAATTAAGAATGGAAAAGCAGCCCTATACATTCCATGGATGTTAAAAATGTGGCTATAGTTTGGGAGCAGTGTAACTGAGAATGATTTAAATGAGCCCTTACCCCTGCTCTAGTAAATTTCACAAAAGATAATAGAGATATTTATATCTTCAATTATTTGAAATTACTGCATGTTGGGAAAGCAGAGTCAACTACACACAGCTGTTTGTAATTAGTACTTACAATTTATAACCTGAATTCCAATCCTTGCCTCTTTCTTCCCTCTAGTTTTGTGATAATTTTTCTGCCTTTGACATTGTTTAAAAATCTCAGGCATTTACTCCCACTTATGTCTGATCACTGACTTTTTTGAGTAGTTTTTGACTGGCTGGTTGTTGTCCTTTGTTCACAAAGAGGACCCAAATGGCATCACTTCTGTTGGAGTCAAGGTGTAATGTGTCTAACTATGGTTGATCAGACCAGCATGTGCTCAGAAGGCTCCAACATTGGGTAAGTACAAATAGTCCACATGAACATTTGGAGTGGAGATATTTTTTAATTTGCACATCTCATGTCTCTTTCAAGGTACTACAATTTCTCCTTTGCTTGTAGGGCACAGAAAGTTTTTTTGATATGAACATGTCATGATGGGCAAGCCTGTGCCAATGTCTCCCAAGTATCATGATCAATTATAGTTCTTTTTTTTCTGGAAAAGTTTTTATTGTAGGTGGAAAGGAACACTGCTAGACACAGTAAGTTAGATGATTCCAATTTTGTTGGCAACATCTAAAGCATCATAGTCTGGAGCAAGACAGACATAGGCCTTCTTCTCTCCATCAGGCCGGATCAGTGTGTTGACCATGGCCACATAGATGTCATACAGCTTCTTTACAACCTGCTTTATTTGATGCTTGTTGGCCTTGATGTCCACAATGAAGACTAGGGTGTTGTTGTCCTCAATCTTCTTAATAGCAGACTCAGTGGTAAAAGGAAACTTAACGATGGCATAGTGATCTGGCTTGTTTCTCCAAGGGGTATTTTCCCAAGGCTATTTGATCTACCTTCAAAGTATGAGTGTGTTGGGTTGCCAGAAGGTGGGGGATATTCAAATATTTTTCTTTTTGTAGCTATGGACACCCTTCAGCACCACCTTTTTGACCGTCTCCTCCCATGATGTAACCACAGAGGGTTAACTCAAAGTGCTGAAGGGAATCGTGCAGTTGTCTTTATATTTCATGGATATGAATGTAATTTAAATTCTTGACAGTTCAGTTCTAGAAAGGAAGTTAGTGTCAGGTGATCTTCAGAATCTTCCTAAGACGATTCAAATGGAAGTGATTCATTTTCCTGGTGCTGGTATACTGTCCATGTTTCACAGGTATACAACAAGGAGGTCAGTAAAAGAGCTCTGTAGACTTTCAGCTTGGTAAACATCTGCTCTGCCACTTGCTATTGGAGCCTCCCAAACACTGAGCTACCTCTGGCCATGTATGTTTGTATCATCTTCATTTTCTATGTGCACATCCCTGGAAAGTATAGTGCCAAGGGAAGTGAGTTTATCTACTCCATTAAATCTTTTCCATTTGCTGATGGTTCCACATATAAATGGTTTGATGCTGGCTGATAGACAAGTTGTTTTTGTATGTTATTGGTTAGGATAAAATGAACAAAAGCAGAAGAAAATCAATCCATTTTTTTTTGCATTTTGCCTTATGAGATTGCAACATGAGCAGAAAAAACCCTACTAACTCTCCCTCCTCTTTAGAATTGACATTTAACCTTTTCAAGTTAAACAATTATTTGTTAATGCAGTTGCTGATCTCAATGTCATTTATATCTTTACCAAATTCATCTGACAACATTGCAGGAAACATTAAGCTTAAAAAAAATAAGAGCATGTGTGGAAGTGTGGAAGGAAGTCCTGATTCCTTCCATTGGTGGCTGGGAAAGCCTACTGAGAGTATCTTCCATAATCTAGAACCCATGCAAGAATGTCATTGTGAAACATGTACAATTCTGATGAGCTCCCATGTATTTTGTGATGATAATACACAAGCCCTCATGATCCTCAATATTATAGGCTTTTGACAGATCAAAAAATGTGTACAGATGTTTGTTTTGCTCCTGGTATCTCTCCTGGAGTGGTTGGGCAGCACATACCATATCAACCTTTCCTGGGCACTTTTTTAAGTTACACTAACTCTCAGGAAGGTGACCACCTTTCAGGTGAAAAATCAACCCATTAAAGAGGACTTTGACAAGAATCTTGGCAGCAATGCCTAAGGGAGAGAATCCCTCCCCACCCCATTTCCCTCTAGCAATTTTCACAGAGCAGTCTATTTCCTTTACCTTTATAGAGATGGGCAATGGAGTCATCATTGAACATCTAAAGCAGTGGTTCTTGACCTTCCTTATGCCCTGATCCTTTAATAGTTGTATGTGGGCATGTCTGCATGTGGGCAGACACACCAGGAGATGGAAAGAGGAAGTTCCTAAGACCATTGGAAATATGTGTTTTCTGATGGTCTTAGGAGACTTCTGTGACCCCTGTGAAAGGGTTGTTCTACCCCAAAGGGTCACAACCCACAGGTTGAGAACTGCTGATCTAGAGGATAACCAGCTCTTGTCATATTACATGGAAAATTTCAGTCAGCTATTGTATGAGCAGTAGGCCCCCTGTCTTGTAAACCTCAGCTATAATAGATTCAGCATCAGTCAATCTCTCTAGGATAATTTATTTATTGCTAATCAACGTGGTTCTATCAACAGAGAGTAGTTGAGATGCACCTACATTTTGATCCATCAGTAGCTTTCAGGGCTTCATAAAAGTGCTTTGGATTTTTACTATCAGTATGAAACTGAATTTCATCTGTCTTCTTACTGAGTCAAGAATTCTTTATCTCACTAAGTTTTTCTTGCACTTTACTTTTTTTTCTTTTTCTTTTTTTTTTTTTTTTTGCTTTTTGGAGGGCAGTTGGGGTTAAGTGACTTGCTCAAGGTCACACAGCTACTTTTTTGTGTTAAGTGTCTGAGGCCCGATTTGAACTCAGGTACTCCTGACTCCAGGGCCGGTGCTCTATTCACTGCACCACCTAGCCACCCCCTGCACTTTACTTTTGATGGGATAAAATGCTGCCTTCTTAGGCATGAATAAACTATCCTGCTGGAATTATGTGGAGTTTCTCTCTCTCTCTCTCTCTCTCTCTCTGTCTCAGTCTCTCTCTCTCTCTCTCTCTCTCTCTCTCTCTGTCTCTCTGTCTCTCTCTGTCTCTCTCTGTCTCTCTGTCTCTCTGTCTCTCTCTGTCTCTCTCTGTCTCTCTGTCTCTCTGTCTCTCTCTCTCTCTCTGTCTCTCTCTCTGTGTCTCTCTCTCTGTCTCAGTCTCTCTCTCTCTCTCTGTCTCAGTCTCTCTCTCTCTCTCTCTCTCTCACTTTCTCAGCAGCTTCTGAATTTCCATATTATTTCCATCAAATCAGTCTTGATGTTTTCAAGTGTTCTTACCCAAATGAGCAAGTGCAGTGCTGTACACACATCTCTAAAAACTGAGCACTCCTTTTCTGTTCCATTATTGACAACTGTTTTGGCTCAGCTTTCCCCTCAACTTAACTACAGACTGTTCCTGTTTGGAGTGGTGTTCTAATCTGTTGACAGTATTCCTCTTGATAATGGTCTTGCCTTAGGGCTCCTGCTTTTGCAGAATGTGAATATTTAGCTTGGTGTGGCTAAATTTATGAAGAATTCAGTAGTCTGCACCATATATCACATTTGTCATGCTCACATCCTGTCTATTTCTTCTCCTTATAATGACATAGCCTATTATATATAAATATTTGCTGCCAGGTACATAATCAAAACTTTATTGCAGTTAGGTAAATGGAAGACAGCATTTGGTGATAAGAAGGTCATGAGATGCATAAAACTTTAGGAATAACTGACCTTTTTTATTGCTGATTCTGACTCCATTCATTTCAAGGACTTATGCCATGTTTGGTAGCCTATGTATACATTTACCTTAAAGTAACAAAATTATAAGCTTGTACTTTTGGTACATTGATGATGAGAGTCTTTGGATTTTCAGAATATTTTTTTCCTTTTAACTCTTCAGGATTTGCCATGGTGGGAAATTACACACTGATGATGGTTGTATGGCACTGTTTTCCAAATAGCAATCACATTCTCATGAGCCTGTCATTCACTCCTTTTTGTAGGTGCACAAGTTTTTTGAGTAGATTAGCTTTGATTTTAAAACCTAAGCTAGCTAACTCCATGGTGTTCCCTTTTACTGGGGCCACTCCAAAAAAAAGTGTATCCAGCTCTGACTTCAGTAAGTTAATTTTCATTTCCCAGTCTTGTTTCCCTCAGAGCTGCTATTTGGATATTATACTTCCTTAATTTTATCACAACTAAAGTTTTTGTCTTTCAGGTTTACTGGATTTCATGTTGTCCATAAAATGGACATATTCCAAATACCTATAGTCAGTGGGATCATCTTTGCAAAAGTTTTTGTAGTGTGTGTGTGTGTGTGTGTGTGTGTGTTTTGAGTAACAAGGTGAGATCATTACCTACGTACTGGTAAACAGGCCATCAGTGTTGGGCAAAGTAGAAAAAAAAATTAGGATAACTTTTCCAGCCCCTAATGTATGACAAGAGATGAATAGTGTGGTCCTTCAAAAAGGCTGCTAAAACACCAAGGGAGGTGCCAAATACAACTCTTTCTCCAATCCAGTAAGAAGACAACATTATAGCCTAGGATGCCTGTGTTTAGCATTGTGACTACTGCTTCCTGTGGATCTAAACCTATGCTTCATCACATGCTTGTTGCCAAGGACTTTGAGGTAGGTAAAAATGGGAAAATGGTATGGGTGATATGTTTTGATTTTCACATAAGTTGGATTTAAGTGAGGCAGAATTGGAAGAAGTCTCTTGGCCTCACTCTCCCAGAGTCATTGGGCCATACAGATGACAGGTGATATCTTGGTATGCAGTGGAAGCACCAAGCTCCTGCTTCATGGCCATGTGAATGAATTGTTCTCATCTGTCCATTCTAACAGGAAAAGTCTTCACATGCTTGCTGTAGACACCTCCCTAACTCACTTGCTGATTTGAGACCCTTCTGTTACCCTCAACATTATTTAGCTTTTCTGTTGAAATTGTTTACTGGAGTGTGAGCATTGTTCGTGCTACAGCTTCTTGGAGTTACACGTAATAATTGGGTGAATCAGGTGGATACCAAAGGTGGAAAGCAGACCTGAAAAGGGCTCATCAACCCTCACACCAGAGGTAATGGTCTTCTGTAAATATGCCCTATACCCTGAATAGTTACTTATATTCTTTTGATGCACATCTCTCACAACAAAACACACATAAATCATTAGATGTTCAATGAATATCTCCTTGGCATAAAAATCCACAGTTGCCACCAAAATGTAGAAATACTGTTTTGGCCATTGGCAGGGTCACCTATTTTTCATTAGTGCTAAGAAAACATACACATTACAAAGGTAAAGTAAGCCATTTAATAAAAGAATTCACCCTCACAAAGAAGAGTTTTTGTTGTTCGTGTTATTGTTTTTCTTTCCGGAAAGAGAAACAAATGAAAAATGTTTAATAATGGAAGATGAACAGAAATTTTAGCAGTGATATATATTTTCTTAAAAATAGGTTAGCTTCTGCTGGGAATTATGTAGGTACATAGGTATTAAAATAGTGATTAACTAGAACCCCCCCATAAATATAGTGGAGCCCATAAATATAGTAGAAATATATTATAAAGAAAATATTAATAGAGAATAAAAGATAAAATAAATAGAGACATTATATAGAGAGACACATTATTTATAGAGATATGTGAATTCCAATCAAATATGTCCCAAAGTTTCACAAAGACCCTATATGCCTTGGCTGCCAATATGATTTTTTTTTAAATTTAAGAAGAATTTTATTTTTCCCCAATTATATATCAAAATAAATTTTAGAATACATTTTTACAAGATTTTGTGTTCCAAGTTTTTCTCCCTCCCTCACTGTCCCCTCCTCTGAAAATGGTAAGCAGTTCCATATAGTTTATATATGTGCTATCATGTAAAACATATTTCCATATGCTTTACAGTTGTGGAAGAAGAAATAGAACCCCCCAAAACCTAGAAAGAATAGAGTGAAAAATGTGCTTTTATCTACATTCAGAGACCATCTGTTCTTTATCTGGATATGATTAATATTTTAGTATCATGAGTATATTTCTATCATGAGTCCTTTATGCTTGTCTTGGATCACTGTGTTGCTGAAAAGAGCTAAGTCCATGTTGGTCATCATGCACAATGTTACTGAAATTGTGTACAATATTTACTTGGTTCTGCTTATTTCATTTTGCATCAGTTTTTACAAGTCTTTCCAGTTTTTCTGAAATCTGCCTGTTTATCTTTTCTTATTGTACAATAATATTCCATTACCCTCATGCCACAGCTTGTTCAAGCATTTCACTAATTGACAGACATCCCCTCAGTTTCCAGCATTTTGCTACCACAAAAAGGCTGGCATAAATATTTTTGCACACATAAGCCCTTTTCTCTTTTCAAAGATTTCTTTCTGGTATTGCTGGATCAAAGGGTATACAGAGTTTGGTTGCCCTTTGTGCATAGTTTTAAAATGCTGTCCACTGCATTAGTCTCCCAATTTTCCTACCTCTTCTCCAACATTTATTTGGTCATGAATTCTTTCCTTCCACATAGATCTGACAGGTAGACTGAGTATTCCTTGCTCTTCTAATTTATTTGCTTCCTTGTATATGTTACCTTTTAGCAAAATGTAGTTTCCTGCCTTATCATTTTTAATTAGTTATATTTTTGCTTTTATTTTGTGTAAGATCAGGATTGCTACCCTTGCTTTTTATAAACTTAACTGAAGCATAACAGATTCTCTTCCAGTTCCTTACCTTACTCTGTATGGCTCTCTTCTTCATGTGTTTCTTGTAAACATATTGTAGGATTCTGGATTTTGATTCATTCTGCTATCTTTTTCCATTTTATGGGAGAGTTCATCCCATTTCCATTCAATTATGAATATTAGTACCTATGTGATTCCTTACATTGTATTTTTCCTCCTGTTTGTCCTCTCTTTCCTTTCACCTTTTTCCCACCTCACCAGTGTTTAGTTTCTATCACCTCCCCTGTTCTTCCCTCTTTTCTGACAGCCCCCATCTTACCCCCTATACTTGATCTCTTCCCCTCCTACTTCACTGTCAGGTAAGATAGATTTCTATATTCAAATGATTGTGTACATTATTCCCTCTTTTAGACAATAATTATGAGAATAAGCTTCAAGCAATGCCCTTCACACATCTTCTCATCTTCTCCTTCAAAGTAATAGGTCTTTCTCACCTCTTCATGTGAGACAATATATCCCATTTTACTTCTCCCTTCCTTCTGCACCCAGTGTACTCTTTCACATCCTATATTTATTTTATATAATTCCCTCAAATCCACCTTATGCCTGTATCTTCTGATTATGTATATTCCCTCTTCCTAAAATGTTAGTGGCAAAATTTTTGAGAGTTAAAAGTGTCATCTTCCCAGTTAGGGATGTAAACTGTTTAGCTCTATTGAATCCCTTGTTTCTTTTTCACCTTTCTGTTTATGCTTCTCTTGAGTCTTGATGTTGGAGAGCAAATTTTTGGTTTAGTACTTGTCTTTTCCTTATGGAGGCTTCTCTTTCACTGAATGACTGTTATTTACCTTGATATATTATTTTTGCCTTTGCCAGGTAAGTGATTCTTGGTTGTAGTCCCAGGTCTTTGCCTTTCAGAATTTCATATTCTATGACCTCTTATATTTTAATGTTACAGCAGCCAAGTTCTGTGTAATCCTAATTGTGACTCCCTTATATTTGAATTATTTCTTTCTGACAAGTTCTAGTATTTTTTCTCCCTTGTCCTGATGGTTCTGAAATTTGGCTATAATATTCCTTTGGGTTTTTATCTTGGGGTCTCTTTTTCATGAGTGCATTCTTTCAATGTTTATTTTCCCCTCTGGTTCCGTGATATCAGGGCACATTTCCTTGATAATCACTTGAAAGATGTTCAGGTCCTTCTTTTGATTATTGCTACTATGTAGTTCAATGATTATGATATTGTCTCTCCTGAACGTATTTTCCAGGTCAATCTTTTCCCATGAGGTATTTTATATTTTCTTCCATTTTTCCTATTCTTTTACATGTATTCGACTGATTCAGGATGTCTCATAGAGTCATAAGCTTTCATCTGCCCAATTCTAACTTTTAAGGTGTAATTTTCTTCAATTAGCTTTTCCACTTCCTTTTACATTTGGCCAGTTGTACTCTTTAAGGTGTTATTTTCTTGAATGGATTTTTCTATCTCCTTTTCCTTTTCACTCATTCTACTTTTTAAGCACTTTTCTAAGCATTGATTCTTTTTTTTTATAATTTGTTTTCACCACACTCATTTCTTTCCCAATTTTTTTTCTTCCACCTCTTTTACATGATATTTAAGCTCCTTTTTGCGCTCTTCCATGAGTTCTTTCTGGGCTTGAGCCTACTTCTCATTTTCTTTCAGGGTTTTGCTCATAAGTGTTTTGACATTGTTATCCTCTTCTGGGTTTGTGTCTTGATCTTCCCTGTCACCATAATAACTTTCTATGATCATATTTCTGTTCTTGTTGCTTTTTTCACATCTTTTTTCCCCCTTGCTATCTTCCTTTCTTTCAAATTTGAACTTTGCTCCCAATTTGGAAGAGGACATATCTCCAGCTTCTTTTACTAGTGTCTATAGGCCCTAGTTCCTAGTACTATGCTAATGTTGCCCTGATGTTCATGAGAGATCCTTGAGGCTGGTGTTCCACTGAGTAGGTGGGATGGGGGCTGGGTGGTGATTTTGGATGTTGTAGGCATCTAGCAGTTTACCTGGTGTGGAGCAGGGATCCTAGTGATGGTTTCTGGCATGTGCTGAGTCTTGAAATGGAATTTTTTTAATGTGTTTCCACATGGCTGTACTGAAACACATGGAAGCCTGGCCTCTGGAGGCTGTTTGTTTGCCTTGGGCTGTATGAAATGTGTTAGTTTTGGCACTGTAGTCTTCTGGTTCTACTAGCTATGGTGAAGTATGTGGGGCATCCTGGTGTTGATATTTACCTTCTGCACCATATTGGAGTTCAGGATCTCTCACTGGTTTACTGAGGTGAGGCTTGTTATTGGCTTGCTGGGATGCTCCCTATCCTGAACTTTGCTCACCTTTCACCTGAGTGAGATGGAACTTTATTGCTGATCATCCATGCTTCTTGGGCTAAAATAGTTTTACCCTGTCATGTTGCTGCTTCTGCTGTTCCAACTTTTGTTTGGGGGGCACTATTTTATAGTTATTTTGGAGGTGAGCATGGAAGAGTTACAGTAATTTACTGCTAACTCCACCATCATGACTTTCAGAAGTCATTCTCTATTAGTTTTGATGTAAACCAAGCTTAATACATTATTATGAGCTTACATAATTAAAAAGGAACAAAAACAAAGTTACTATAAATTTCTTTATAACTAGGGAGCAAATCAACAAATGCTGGGAATCCTTGGTCAAAATGACTACTCTGGGACAGAAAATTGCTGTAAAGTGTCCATTGACAATTTCATTTATTTAATATTTAATAAGCACTGTTTACAATTGGGGCATTGTGTTTACAAAGCATACAGAGAAGGGGTGAACAATTGCTAACTAGTTAATTTAGATTTTGCTGAGCATCAAACCTAAGTCATATTCCCTCAATGAAAAACAAAACAAAACAAAACAAGCCCCCTATCCACAGAAGTAGATGTTTCCCTTGAGTGACTCTCATTATAAAATAATTTAAATGTACTGGCTTATTGCTTAAATATCTTACCCAATAGAGACAAGAGGCATGTCTAAATAGAATTGTGGAGTCTTGTCCTTATAGGGATCCTTAGATATCATGTTGAACAACTCCTGCCAGATTCATGGACCTCCTTATCACTTCTCTAATGCACTATTGGTACAGACTATTAGATTTTCTGACAGCTTTACATGTTAGGGAGATCTCCCCTATATATTTCAAAATATATTTTCTTATATTTTTAACACACTGATGTTATTTTACCTCCATGGAGATGTGTAGATAATTCCAAAAACCAAATGTATGACGATTTTTCAATACATTTATTAATCTACTGACTCCCTTCTAAGTTTTCTCATCTTCAGCTTAAATACCCTCATTCACTTCAGTTATTTCTTTTATTACATATAACCCCTCACTGGATATGTTATAGACAGGATTTTCTTTAATGCAACAGCTGGAATAGATGGTTGATGAGGGATCTCCTGAGTCACAGATCTTGTTTTTTTCTGTATTAGCTTTAAATCTTCTCAACACCTGATTCATATTATTTGGAAGCATATTAGTGTGTTCATGCATATATTTTAATGTATACAAATTTCTTCAAAATGAATAGTCCTTTCACAATTACAGATTGCTACTTCCCAAAAAATATTGGAACAAAAGTACAATCTTAAAAGTGTACCTAGGTGGTGGATAGATTTAGATAGAGGAATAAGGAAATATCAAGGTTGCACCACACTTAAAGTTAATAGTTGTAAGTGATGAATTTTATTTAGGTGTGGACACATGTGCCTTACCATTGGAGAATAATGAATACTGTTAAAATAGTACAGAATTCATTTCCTTATAAGTACTTCACAAAATAAATTTTACAATTTAACAATTGTAAATTTATATATAAATACACTCAATTTGCCTTTCAAAATGTGAAAATAATTTAATTGAATGAAAATAACAGCAAATACCAAAAGATGCAAACATACATTGTTAAGGATACATATGTAATGACAAATATATACATGTTTTGGAGAAAGTAGAAAAGCAAAGAATATAACATAATTTAGATAGCATTTCAAATTATACACTATGAAAAGGGTAATCAAGGAATAATGTAATGCTTTCTCATTCACAAAGAGAACCTCGTTATTATACACATAAAATGGCATAATAATTAATTTTATACAGGCTAACTCTATTTCAAAAAGAATTAGTTTGAAAGTCAGTTGTAGGTGAGCATAATAGTACATTAAGAGCTGAAATGACTTGCCTGGCATCACACAGCCAAAATGTGTCAGAGTTCACCACCCAGGCCTTCTCAAGGCCAGCTCTCAGTACAGGCTGAATCCTTTTCTGCCCCTCCCTCTTTCTGTTCTCTCTGTGCTACCTCTATTGATGAAAATATCAACCTCTTTGGTAAACTTTAGAGATCATCTTTGAGAACTGTAATAAAAAAATGTTATATTTTATCATTTAAAAAAATAAGTCCATGACCCTCCAAAAAGTATATAAAAGATTCCCTATTTCCTGGGATAATTAAGTTGAGTCCTAAATGCTCTTTTGGAATTAACTATAATTTTAATGTTTGGCTTTCATATTCATCAGTAAGTTGATAAATGACTTTACAAATAGTAAATTTAATCTCATTTTATCCTCACAATGACCCTGGGAGGTTGGTACTGTCAATATTATACCCACTTAACAGATGAGGAAAGTGAGGTTATACAAAGAGAGGCACTTCTCTGCCATCTTTTCATGCTGTTGTAGAATGGGAATGGTAAAATATATATATATATATATATATATATATATATACATATATATATATATATATATAATCAGGTATGACAAATCCCTAAAACTATTGGTTAAGAAAATGAGTTAATATTGGTTTAATTACTAGACAGGTGGAAATCTATGTAAACTTGGCCAGAGACCAGTTACTTTCTTAACAATCCTAAAATCTAATCCAAACTATTTTTTAAAAAATGTCCATAATTCATTTTTACTGAACCCATGATTGGTTTATACATTTTGCTATGTAACTACTCAGACACAACATTTATTCTTGGGGTACCTGCTATGAGGATACATAAAATGCAATGAATATCCTGTTCATGCTGAAAATGAACCATGAATGATATTTCTAGTTCAGAGTGACTTCACAGTGTTGCTGGCAACTGAACTCTAGGGAAATCAACAAAAACTCATCTCTCTGCAAACAGAATCCTATCACTGCCATAGTATAGGAAGCCCTCACCACTGACCTTGCTTATGAATTATGTGCATCATCATATGGGCCATATTAATTATTTTGTGATTTGATTCATTCTACAGTATTTAGAGACTTGCAGGTAGGAATTTCTCTTTATTCTGGGTCGTGCTTTATTTCACTCAATGCTTAGCAGAATCTTAAAGGCAGATGGTCATTCAATACAGTAATTAAATGGATAATAGTTAATACTGATAAACTTTTTAAAGCTATTTAGAGGTCTTTAAATGAAGCAAGATATGATTTCAGTTAATTATTAGAGTCACAACACTATTAAAATATGATTAATTCAACACTGAATATTTTACAAGAATAAAGACGTGATCACTTCCATTATAGCTATCTCTGTGAGGTAGTAAAATTTAATAGTGTGAGACATTGTCACTGTGCTAACTTAAATGCCATTTAAGATGAGTTGTGAAAGTGAATTAAATATCTAGCTGAACCCAAGATTTTAGATTTACATTTGGGAATGTAGAAAAAAGAGGGACTGAGGTTTAGGTGATTTATATAATTCAATTGTAATGATTGAGGTGAATTTCTAGAAAATGGGTCTGGCTGTGAGTGATATTCTCCTTAAAGATGCTTTCAATAAATATTTTCCCTCCTTTTCCCCTATGCCTTACTACAGCTGTGAATTAGTATAGAATGGGCATTTTTTCATTTATTTTCAAGTGGGACAATTGGGTATAGGTATTAAACAACTAATTAAATGAACACCTACCCCTTTTTTATTTGAGGCAATATGTTAAAATCCTTTATTAAATAAATTTTTAAAATAATTAATAAGGTTATATTTCAACACAAATCCAAAGAAAACTGTGATTTAATAACATAAAATTATTTGATTGGTATTAGCAGGGGACAAATAAATCCCTTATGCATCCTCTAAATTATTTATCTAATGGCTCATACTTCAATGCTTAATTAGAGAAAATTAAACACACACACACATATGTGTGTGTATGCATGCATGCATGTATATTTTCATTCTAAGCACTCTTATGAAATTTTACATTAAAAGGCTATTCTAATGTGTCTGGCAAAGTAATATTCTATAAATTCATATGAACAACGTATTTAGATGACCAGTTCATTTTTAATCGAGGAATGTTATTCATTTATATACTTGTGTTTTCTCTCATCAGATTTTATTAAAAAATAATAACACCCTTCTCTAAGGAATATTTTCCTTTACTTCAATATTATTTTACCTGAAATTATTCTTATTTCAGTTCCTTATTATACTGGTTGTGTCCATCCTTTAGAGGATTTTCAGACACTGAAATAATACAGCCTTAGTAGCCGCGAATGCTGAAGTTCATTAGTCTGTTTTCAGAAAACGAATAGATGCATCCTTTTCATACCATACGTCATAGGTGCTGTTTCCATTTCCATTTTAAAATGTTTCTAATGCATAAAAAGAAACTTAAAAAAATATTTACACTATTTTGCGGACTGGACTGAGATATTCATTATGTTACATTTGTTCAATTCTTTGTTCATCCTTCGTACTCTTGCCCAATCACCTTTTTCCCTGAATGTATATTGTGTATTGCATTACCACATCAATCAAAAATTATTTACGTTCTCTCAGGAGCTTCCTTCGTAAACTGCTCTGAAAAGCAGTTCTATTTCTGATTCAGGATGTAATATAACTACATTTTTTTCTTTCTGTTTTCTTGTATAAGAAAATTTCTTATTTAATGATAAGAAGTTTAATATTAAACATAGATGAAATCAAATATGCTTTGCAATTACATTTAAATGAATACATTTTAATATATAAAATGTGATGCAAGTTTTCAGCACCTCCTCAGTATTCTTTGGTTTCTATGAGTGTGCATTCACTCCCATCAGTCTTTTATTTTACATAATTTTAGCTGGAATGTACACTACTTTTATTTTAAACTAGCTGTCTTTTATTCATTTTGTATTAATTCAGAAATAAATATGGAGAATTTGTTTTATTTTTGTCTAGCAGTAACATGTACTAGGGCTAATGGATTAGAGGTGTACTGCTTCTTTCTCTCCTCTACCCATAAAGATGGGATCTCTTTTCTCTATCTACTTCCTATTTCCATCTTAGGCATGATTTTTTTTTTCCTAGTCAATCCTGTTTTTCTTTCACCCTTTGAGGGTGAAAAGGCATGTTTATTTTCAAACATGCCTTGGGAGAAATATTGGGAAAAGCTAAATGTAGCTCATAAAGGTTCTCATAAATCTTGTGCCACCAGCAACTGGTAAGATTTTTGTCTACAATTGATCAAGGATCACACTTTTTGCTTCTTTCTCTGTTTTTGGTAAAGTTTTTTTTAATGAATTAATAAAGTGTATTTTATGTTAAGCTTCAAGCCTCCAACGATCCCTGAAAGATTCTCAAAATTATTATTATCATTACTAATATCATTATTATTATTAGTAGTAGTAGTAGTAGTAGTAGTAGTAGTGGTATATCTTTTATGGGCATCCTGTCGTCTATCATCTTTTTCCACTGTGATGACATTTGTTGAAGGTCACACATACATATAGAAATAGGGAAAAACAATATTAGCCAATAGTAAGCAAGCAAGAAATTAACTAATCTATCTGCCAAGAGATAAAGAATGCTAATGGTAGTGAAGAGAAAGAATAATATATGGCTTAACCAGTTCTATCATAATTAATAGGAGCCAGTGTGATAGTAAATGTTTAATAGCCAGTTATTTGGGGAGAAAACATCCACATTTTGTGTTTAATCTCCTTTATTAGCAATTTCCATGACTTTCTTATATCTAGATGACCAACAAACCATTAAATCAAGCCCTGAGTTTTGGAAGTAGAATCACTGCCTAAAATAGCAAGAAATGGCAAAGGGAAAAACTTTGGTATGAGGACTAATTTGCATATATGTTCCCCAAGATATTTGTCATTCAACTGCAAGAACAACAGATAAAACACGGAGAAGATGCTTCAACCTTCATAATAAAAATTATTTTCCATATCAGTAACAACAGAGCCATCACATTTAAATTCTAGCATCCCCAATAAAAAGAAACAATAACTAGAATGGACCAAATATGCAGAAAACAAGTAAATTATGAGGACATTGAGGGATTAATTTTACAAAAAAAAAAAGAAGCTGAGATACTTCTCATAAGAGAAAATAATTATATTATTATTAAAATTATTGTGTTCAAAATTACAAGAATGAACCTCAATCCATAATCTCTTTTGTGATATAGCATGAATGGTCATAAAAAACATTGTTCAACTTTTTGAGCCCCTTTATCACTCCTTGCTAGTTTATTTCTGATTGTTACCAAGGGAATAGTATGTTTCTGACAAATGGTTGACCCATTTCCAAGAGGACAGATTCTTGGAAAGAGATGATGACTTTTCTCTGCTTCACTGAAAATGATTCCATCCTCTTTTTCAAACCCTTTCCTTTCCCCCCATTCTACCTCTTTTTCACATTTCTTGTTGCATCATTGGATGATCCTCCCTCTCCCTACACACTCCAGCAACAAGGGTGACTCAAAACAGAAGCGCATAGTCTGTTGATCGTGGTCTAAAGACAAAATTCCCTTGGTCTCACAGTTGAGGTTAAATTCTTGGGCCATTCAGTTTCCTTTTAAGAGAACATAATTAAAACCAGATCTCTTGAGAAAAAAATGTACATTTTCAGTTCTGGGTGTTATCTCAGGAACAATTTTTACTGTTTAGATTTCCTGAGTTGTTTTGTCTGAGTTTCATGGGAAAAGAATTTTCTCAATGTCATGCCTTTCTAAGGATGAAGATCGCTGCTAGCCTCACCATTTATTTGGAGGATTACAAACATACTTATTGCCTTGTCTACATTCCATGATAATTGTTGTGAATTGTTTTTTTTAAACATTCTTTTGTTTTTAATTTTGAGTTACAAATTCTCACTTTCCCCTCTTTCCTGCCACCCTCCCTGAAATGTTAAGTGACTTTATGTAGCATATGTAAAACAATGGGAAACATTCCCATATTCAACACAGAACACCCCAAAAAATGAAAGAAAAAAGTGAAAAAATTATGCTTCAATCTTCATTCATACTTTAACAATTCTTTATTTGCAGGTAGATATCAATATTCTGGTTGTGGCATATTTAAATGACTGGAATTTATTTTCCACTTTTTATTTGATTTGATTATAATTATCACATATATATGATATATATGATATATATCATATATAATATATAATTATAGTTATTGATCAGATTAGAATTTTGTTGTACAGATTTATCTTTTTTAATTTTTATGTAATCTAGCACTTCTCCTTAGTCCACAATAATTTATTACCAGAATAAGTCATTTTGGTCATGAAAGAAATTTATTATTTATTCCACTTTCTTCAATATTTTAGGTCTTTTTTATGATTGTCAATTATCCAGATGAAATTTTATGAGTATATTATATTGGCAAAAATCTTTATATTAATCTCTTGTAGTATTGCTAACCAGTTTTCCAAATATATTTCTAAATAATCAATCCTCCATTAAAAAAATGGTCACAGCTTTATAAAACACTTATTTTCAACTCATTTTAATGTATCACTACTATTTCTATTATTTTCCATTGACCTATTTATTTATTTTCTTCCTGATTTTAAGTATTTATCTATGTTATTTTTGAGAATTTGATAGGATATACAATTGAATGACAAGTAAGTACTTGAGCAAAAACCACACATTATAACTTTTCACATAAAATCACACTTGAATATTAAGGAAATATATATATAAATGTAGACAAAAGTGAAAGAAGGTACACTTTATTTTGGCCAACTGGAAAGTTACATTATAAAATTAACAGTTTTTCTCCCATAAAATACCAACACACACATACATATACAAAATATAATCTTATCATCTACTTTGAAAGATATTTTAAGTGTTTTACATAACAATTTCCTAATGAAATAGAAGTGTAATTTCATTTCTCCCACCAAAGGGAGAAGAATAGTTGAGAAGGAAGCATGGGAGGGGGTGGGAGGGATGAGAGTGATAAATGAGAAGTGACTAAGGTGAAGAAGATTTATATTTTAAAGTTACACAATTTGTGAAATTTTCATTCTTCTTACATAAAACAAGTCTAATTATTTAAGCAATCATATCATTCACATTATGTCTATAGTTTTCTTATAAGCTCATGCTTGACACTGCATTATCCTTGAGATAAAAATATATATATACAATGTATGTAGTTTATCCTCCATGTTGCCTAATAAAGTGCTACAGAATCAGGAGGTGATTAATAAAAGTTAGTCAAAAGGATCTGAAATAAATTGCTGTGAATTAAATCATAATGAAGTTATGCTATGAATGTAGATTCTCTTTGAGTATGTAGTCAAACATTACATGAGAAAGATACTGGCATGGTGTTTGCTCTGTTGCAATAAAAGAGCTTCATAGCTTTCATTTTTAAGGTAAAAAAGTAATGTCTATCAATTCATTGTTACATGTGCTGAGCATTGGACAAGGTCCTCTGGAGAGGGAGAAAACTCCAGAAAAGCCTAAACCCCAAATTTAAAAGCTCAGAGCTCATCCATTCCAACTCTTTCATTTTACAGATTAGGGAACCAAGTCCTAGAGAGATTAAGTGACATTTTAAATTTGTCCTTGAAAGGACTCAGGTCCTTTGGCCGCAAAACAAGAAAATATATTTCTACTACCCTATCTTAAGATAGAGTCCTTTCCTTCATGACATTTCCTGTATCATTTAGGAGACTGTAATGACAATCGTTTAGCAGAATTAGGGCTAAGTATGGAAGGTGTGAGGTCTGTATGGAAGGTATGAGCCCTGTCTGGAAGGTGGGAGCCCTATCCACTGTTGAGAAGGCATGAACTCCCCCTGTTGGTGGAAGAAGGCTATTGACTGAGACAGGAGGCTAAAGAAGAATTCTAGAGACAGAGAGACAGAATTGGAATATTCCTGTGGAGGAAGTAGGCTTGTCTCAGCATCTGGGAGCTGAGCTGCTGGACTGAAGAGAGAGAGAGGGGGAGAGAGAGAGAGAGAGAGAGAGAGAGAGAGAGAGAGAGAGAGAGAGAGAGAGAGAGATACTGAGATTCTTTCCCAGTATCTGGAAGCTAACTGAGAACTGAATGAAGTTTTCCTGAGACCAGAATCTTGTGAAGGCCATCCAGAAGGCCTATATTCCTTCTGAGTCCTAGGGCCAGCTCAACTGCTGGAGGACTGAAGAAGCATGACCATGATAAGACTTTGTTCATGGCCTGGCTTCCAGGCAAGAGAAGTGGTGAAGGGTTTGAGATGTGCTGGACCTTGTGAACTTCAGTGTGAACCAGGGACTGTCCTGGGGACTGAACAAGGACCTGGGAGTTGTCTACTTCTGAGGACTGGATGAGAACCTGGCAGCCGTCTGCTTCTGAATCCAGGTGACTGTTTTGTGGATTCAGGAGGGAGCTGGGACCTGGGAAGGGGATCCAGAGAATCAGAGAGACCACTCAGAGTCAATATGAAGAAAAGGCCTCCAGTTGGACAAAATTGAGGATTGCTGGACACAAAGGGGTGGCAGATTTGTGTGGTTTTCTAATGACTGTGTTTATTAATTGATGGAGCTGATGTATGGTTGCCCAATGAGTGGAAGTTGGATTATTGTATTATGAATTGATTGAATGATTATTGACTTGCTCCATGACTTGAAGACTGTATATTGTATTATGAATTGATTGAATGATTGCCTTGATTTGTAAAGGAATAAACAGTGTTCACTATTACAGTGTAATCTGAACCTTGAAAGCAGTTCACAGTAGCATTCTTTTGGGAATCTGCTGGTGCATGACATTACAGAGATATATTCAACTTCTAAAAAACTGTTAGAATTAGTATACTAAAGATTTAGATTAATATCATAATAATATTTGTATAATAATGTTATAATTATAATAATAAATATTTGTAATCAGGGGTCTTGAATTCAGGTCCTAATCCTTCATTTAATGTGAGTTCTTGGACAAATCACAGCCTCCTTGGGCCATGGTTCCCTAATCTATAATATGGAAGGATTATACTAGATTAGTTTTTAGTGTCCTTATAGTTCTAGGTCTCTGATTCTCTGAACTTTTCTCCACTCCACCCACGTCCCCTACTTAGTCCACCAGAACTTAACAGAGTATTAAGTATGTTATAGAGTGCTGTGTAAAAGTACAATTTTAACCTTGCAAATACAAGGTCTGAGGTTATCAAATTGCAACAGAGAAGACCACGCCAATAGGTACTCCCATGGAATGTTTGATTAATTACTCAAGGAGACTCCCTTCATTGCACAACTACATCACTTCAGCATGCTCTTTTTAATTTTAGACAATTTTGTTGATGTTCAGTCATTTTAGTCATGTTTTCACGACCACATTTCTTTTTGGTCAAAGATATTGACACTGGGAAGCCTAGGTGGTGCAGTGACTAGAACACCAGCCCTGGAGTCAGGACAACCTGAGTTCAAATCTGACCTCAGAATCTTAACACAAAAAACTAGCCATGCGACCTTCAACAAGTCACTTAACCCCAGTTGCCCTGCCTTCCCTCCAAAAGGAGAAAAAATAGATAGTGAAGTGGTTTGTCTTTTCCTTCTGCATTTCATTTTACAGATGAAAAAACCTGAGGTAAACAGGATTAAACAGTGATTTGTCTGGTGTCATACAGCTAGTAAGTTTCTGAGGCCATGTTTGAAATTAGGAAGATGAGTCTTCCTGACTCCAGATCAAGAACTCTATCAAGTCCCCTTTAAACAATTGAAATGAATTTTTATTAACTCTTGATTATACACTTCAGTATTAGGCATCATAGAGAATGAACTATATAGGTTTGGACACACCTTCCCCTGAAACCTATAAATACAAGATGTTACATGATATCCAAAGCGTTATAAAGATATACAGGGAGGTTGTGCATTATTTTTTCATATGAAGATTCTTTCAGTATATAATCTACTTCTTAGTTTATCATCTAAAGGTCATCTATATATCCATCTATCTGTCTATCTATCTATCTATCTATCTATCTATCTATCTATCTATCTATCTATCTACATGTGTGCATATGTATCTGTTATGGGAATCTGAAGATCTTCACTGCCCCTAGGCCCTTTGATAGGCTTAAATGGCTGTGAGAATCTTCCCTGATTTGAAAGTATATTCTGCCCCCTAATAGGCTGAATGTGGTGACATGGAGGCTATACTGGGAAGCTTGTTCTTCAGAAAGGCCCACACCTTATTACTTTGTGATTGGACAGTGGGTCAAGAGGGCAGGGACATTCTCTGATTCAGGAGAAGGCGATATATACCCTGATGTGAGGTTTTACTGTGGGGCTCACTTTGGAAAGAGTTGTGTGATTTGGGCATGGAAGACCCAGATGTTGACATTTACCACTCTGGTAACTCACTAGGTATGGATATAATGGTCAGACAGTTGGAAGCTCATTTGCTGATTTATTTCTTTGTCTGCTTGTAACTTCTGCTTGTAACTTGTGTTTGTATCCTGTTTGTATTCTTTGAAGTTCAGGGTGCTAACTTTTTCCCCTGATCTACGTAGATGATATATGTTTGATTGATTAAAATAAGATTGTTAACCTGTTTTGAGTTGCTTTCCGTTAGAAAAGCAGATCTAAGAAACGGTGCTAGCAGCCACCCTGGGCATGTTAGGGTGCTTGCTGCTACAGCATCCTCCTAAATTGTCTGTACAACTCACAGCTTTCCTCACTTCAGGCTGCCATCCACTTATCTGCCTAAACAATTTTCCTTATGCAACTATTTGACCATTTCACTCTTCTACTTATTTAACTTCTGAGGCTCTTTTGGACTTTAGGTCAAAAATAGAAACTCGTCTTTTATAAAAAGGCTTTAAAAAGCCTTACATTGTGTCCCCAACCTATCTTCACAGTATTATTGTAGTATTCGCACACATTTTTGTCAAAATATAATCAAGGACTCAAGATATTCTTATTGAAAGTAAAGTCACTGGAGGTATAAGCTAGTCAACAAATAGCTGTAGAAAGACAAAAATGATGTCTTGATAAAACATGTTTTCAATAAATAGTCCAAAGAATTGCTATTATAAATAACATTCTAAAAGCTGAGCTTAATGATATGATGCGTTATTAATTTCTTTAATAAATGGTGACATTGGCATGAATAAGATTTATTATGTTAGTCAAATTAAAGTGCATGTGATGAATATAGAAGTTTAGCTGTCAGTACCTGCACAACAACCCTAATTAAAGGGTATATCAATGACAATGATTTAAATGAAAAGATAATGAAGCAAATCTTATGAAATGTGTTTAACAGGATTTATGCTGAAAGGAATGGAAAGGTCATTATAATTAAGGAAGCAGTTCTCCATGTTAATAAACTAATTTTTTAAACTGTCCAACTTAATATTCTTAAATAAAAAATCCAAGAAGAAGGGGAAACCCTCTTTATTTTTATTCATTTTCTCTGATATTAAAAGAACATTCTTAATTGTTCTATATCAAATTATGATATGGCTTTGGGGATGGCAAAACATTTGAAACAGTAGTAAAAAAAAATAAACTTTTCCAGATATTTTTGTTCCATGTGGACACAGCACATGACTATGATCAATAGAAAGAAATATATCCCCTTAATAAAGGACTGTCATTTATACTTTGCATAAGCATTGATAATCTGGACATAGGAAAAACATGTAAGGGGGATTCTTTCAGTATGTGTTAATAAGGATGTATGTTTTAATCCATTATGTGATTCAGCTATACAATTTCCTATACAGCATTATTTCTACACTTCAGATGCTAGATCATGTGAAATGATTATGTTTACATTTCTGGAAGACCATATATTAGAATCTCAAATGGATTTTGGGGGGAGGACATCAAGTTACCTCCTCATTTTCATAGATAATGAAACTGAAACAGTGAGTTGTTAAGTGGTTTGCTTAGGATACAGGCAACTAGAATTTGAAATAGAATTTAAACCTGTGCCTTCACCACTCCAGTTCAAGTGCCCTGTCTACTAAACTATGCTGAAAAAATTAAAGTAAATTAGAGAAAAAAAAATACTATGGTTAGATGAAAATAAATTCTCCTAAAGAAGCCTGATGAAAATGGTACTGACAGGTCTTCAAAAACACATCACCAAAATTGATTCTGTGATGTTTACAACTCAAAGTGCCATAATGTATGTCTATAAGGAGATAGGAATAAAGACCTGTGTCTGTATGCCCCCTCAGTAGATGAAGTTCACTGACTGATTTGGAAAAAAATGTTGAAAAATGAAATCAGTTTCATAATGAGTGGAGTCAAAATATTTGGGATCTCGTCGTCCTTAAAACTAAGTGATTGGCAGGATCGTTTTTAGTTTACAAGATGTTGTATGCTGATATGACCTAATCCAAAATACTCATTGCAAATAAGTTCCACCATATTTGAAAGAATTCTTGAGTCCTCACTGTGGAAAAAAGATAATATATCTCATAGATGAAATAGTGACATTAAAAATGATGAGCAGAAAATATACTATCTAGTCCCATGACAGAACCCCACCCTCTTTTTACCTTCTCTTCTCTCAATTCAGTTGATTTCCTACATAGTACTCTACTACTTCCAAACTTTCATTAATTTTTGAAAAGAACATTACACAACTGTCCCCCAGTTTCCAAGCTAAACTTGATTTTGTGGTATCATTTACTTATTTATTTATTTATTTATTTATTTTTGGAGGGCAGTTGGGGTTAAGTGACTTGCCCAAGGTCACACGGCTAGTTTTTGTGTGTGAGCATGTTAAGTGTCTGAGGCCAGATTTGAACTCAGGTACTCCTGACTCCAAGGCCGTTGCTCTATTCTCTGCACCACCTAGCCACCCCTGTATCATTTTTTTAAAAATACAAATCAGTTACTGGGACAACTGTCAATACTTTATTCCATTTTGACAAGTGAAAATATGTTGTGAAATCAAATGTCATTGAGAACAAAAAAAGTGAAATGGAAACAGCTTCCAACTAGAGAATCTTTTTTTTTCCATATTTCTCTATGTTGTTTGCACAGTGAAAGAGAGATTTGGCAATAAAGTGACTCTCAACAGACGCTGTATTGCAGGTGCTTAATTGTCTAGGACAGTCACTTATCTGTGAAATAAAGCTCTAAATGGTACTGTAGCTTCAACTGGTTTCTCCAAATGGAGAATAAAAATTACCATTAGGTTCAAAGGTAACTAAAATGCTTTTAGGTATTCTGTAGGAAGTTTATAAAGAACTTTTTTCTGACTAATAAGCTATAATTGAAGGTTGCTTCCTAAATGTATTATTATGCCTTGAGAACAAATTGTATTCATTGCTAATCAGTCCTGTGTTGCTATTTTTAACCCCTGCACAGGCCAAAGTTTCTTTGACTCAAAAGATGTTTAGGTCAAATACCTCTTGGGAAAATCGCAACAGGATTTCAGAAGCTTTTCTTACAGTGTGAAGAGAGTGGACACACAAAAGGAAAATTGGAGGAGAAAGAAATGCATATTACACTAGAAAACACAGTTATAATCCTATAAAGGATGGTTTTAAAAATAACTCATTAAGTAATGGCAGCATAAGTAATAAAACATTTGCACAAATCACCTCTTGTGGAAAATACTAAAAATCCTGGGGAAATTGCCAATTTCTCAAACAGGGTTAAGATTCTTTGTATTGAAAATTGGGGATAGTGATGTTTAAATATGATTCCTTTTAATTCATTCTTGCTCAAATATGAATATTTCATTAAATATATTTAAGTATAATTTGAATATAGCTGGTTCAAATAAAACTAGTTGAATTACCATGAAAATGGATTTAGAGTCCTTAAAATAGAAATTAGTTTTACAAAGAAAGTAATGAAGGTTTCAAGCTTTTAGCAATAGGGTTCCAACATAAATTGTTTTTATGTGTTTTTTTTTAGTAGGTACCAGGTTTGCAATATTTCAGCCTAGTTAACCACATTTCAAAATTCAGATTAAAGATTTAATCTATTCAAAACAAAAATATTATTATGCTTCATAATTTTAAAAGTCTAACTTTTTAAAATAAAGTTGCGATCTTTAATTCAATATAGTTATGTCAAACACCTATTGTGTATTTGGCATTGTGCTAAGAACTATGAATTCTAAAGAAATGCTTTGCTGATAAACTCTTCTCAGAGCACTGATCTTTTACTGATACTTGGCAATCTTTTCATTAATCTTCATATTCCATTCACCACAAAAAAATCTTTCATACAATTTCCAGTATATAATCCTCAACCACACCTACCTTTTCATTTTCTATTCTTTCTTTTCATTTCATTTCATTTTTTTTTTACTGGAGACAGACACCATCTGATTAAACCTTCACCAACTTCCCTCTTCCAAATTTCAGAAAATCTTAATCATTATCAATAGTCAAGAAACATTTATTAAGTGCCTAGTATGTGCCAGGCATTTTTCTAAGTGCTGGATATATAAATGAAACAAAAGACAATCTCTGCCTTCAGAAAAGGTAAAATCCAACAGAGAGTTCATAATCTAATCTAGTTTCTAGTCTGAAAATATCTTTTAGAAAGAATTCTTCTTGTGTTTAATGTTTTCACATCATTTGGTTTCAGCTTCCTCATCCACAAAATGAGGAGGTTGAACTTCTTTATCTAGTTGGATGGTTGTATGACTTACTGCTACAACAGGAATTAATCTCTGTCAATATTGTGTTTGAATTGTTTATAATCATCAGTTTATCCAATGGAGATGCAGTTAAATTATAAAATAAATAAATTTGAAAACAATTTTCCCATAATAATAAGCATAGATCTAATAATTCAATCTTGTAAATATAATGTGTTTTTTTCATTTTTTATCTTTTAAGATTGAAAAAGATTTGTTAGTCTATTCAAATATTTTATGTAAAGTAAAACAGACTAAAAAGTCACATTAAAATATTTTTATTGGAAAATGCAGTTTCATCTTTTCATTTTTCTTATCACTTATAAGTCTTTCAGTTTTTGAAATGAATACATTATTCTTTTTTAGAGGATGTTCACATATTCAGAAAATTGTCCAATGAGGATTCAGTCATAAATATTCTTTCATTAGTAATATAGAAAAAATGAATTTATTTTTTCTTCCCACATAAGTTATTTATACTTTTAAAGTTATCTTTTTCTTCAATATGGAATTAGTACTTGCAAGTAATAGGGTTTCCAAGGTAGAATAATGGCTATAATGTTGAACATGGAATGAGGATTCCTAATTACACATTCTACTTCATACACTTTCTGCCATACAGCCTGTACAAGTCACTCAGTATCATTTTCCTCATGTGTAACATTGAGGTAATAACTGCACACACCTAGTCCATGAGGTTGTTGTAAAAAAATCAAATAAGGTAGTGTATGTAAAGCACTCTTCAAACCACAAATCTTTATATAAAGACTAAATATTATTATTATTCATTTGCATTTTAGTATAGTGTACAAAATTTTATCAGGTTGAGTTAAAGGTTTAAAACTTTCACTGAATGGAAAGACTTGCATACTAGATACGTACTTTTTTGTTTTGATTTATAGAACCACCCAACTTAACTGAGGAAATGGATATCATCAATTGTCTTAGTTGCTCCCATCTCTAAAACACTTCTCTAATATTTGATATTCATAATTTTGACTCTCTTGACATTGCTTATTTTCACAAATTTTAATTTATTAATGCCCTGGTTCTCTAATGATTTGTTTCTTTCTCTCCTTTTCTCTTTATTGCTCTATTTTTTTCTTTCTCCCTTCCTTTCAATAGTAATATTCTGGAGACAGCATCGAGATTAGATTCACAAACATTTTCCCTCCTCTTTCTTCCACTGTATCCTCGGCAGTTAGCACAGTGACTGGCAGAATTTAGAAGATTAATAAATATTTGTTGATTTTACTTGACTTTCCTAACACTTCAAACACAACATGACCCCAAATGAACTCATTTCACTCAAAGCTGTGTTTTCACTAACCAGCCAGATATATGACTTTGTAACTCTTTGTCCAGGTAGAATTCTGCTTTCAATGGAGGTGGAGGTGGAGGTGGGGGTGGGTGTACTGTCCTAGACTTCAGGAGTTTTGTATCAGTTACTCAGTCTCCCACCATCTGTGGGCCCAGATTTCTGGAGACAGCTGCTGCTGTTGCTGCTACTTCTACTACCTGGGGCTGGGTCTGGACCTGGCTCTTCTTTCACCTAGGCCATACAGAATCTCTCCTTTAACCTTCCATGGTGTTCTTAGTGTTTGTGGGTTAAGAAGTCTGGAAACCTCTACAGTTGCCAGTGATTCAGTCGCCTGAAGCCTGTTCTGGCCCAGTCTGCAGTGGCACAACCCACACCTTGTCAAAAGTTAAACAATAAGTAATTGTCCATTGGTAAACTGGAACACATATTTTCCTGAGGAACAAAGCTCTAGATAAGAAAAAACTCTGCCTCAGATACTATGTGATCCTAGGGCAATAAACGCTGCTCCTCAGTTTCCTTATTCATTGAACTGGGTAACATCTAAGATCACTTCTAGTTCAAAACTCCTCATCCTATGATCTTCACATGTGCTGCCTCATATTACCCCACAGTTCACCTGCCTTGCCTTTATGAATAAAACAACTAAAATAAGGCTGATTTGACTGATTTCCCTTTAAGTAAAATGCAAATAATATTGCTATCTAAGAATGACGGAATTTTATAACTCTTTCCTATGGTAGAAGATTCTACTCCAACACAAATTCCTTGAAGGCTCTCCTTTATCACTTTGCCATATTCTCAACAAAAAGCCATTGGAAAAAGAATTAGATAATTATTTTTGAGGCTTAAGTTGATGGCACATGAGAAAAAAAGAAAAGAATAAAAGGATAATATGTGTTCAGTAGCTCTTGTGGAATAAAAAATTAAATATATATGTATATATACATATACATATACATATATACGTATATATATAAAATTAAATATATATGTGTATATATATATACATATATACATATATACATATATGTACAGAGAGAGAGAGGGAGGAAGAGAGAGAGAGAGAGAGAGGGAGAGAGAGGGAGTAGAGAAAATGCAAACTTTTCATTGAATTTCCTATTTAATGTCATCATATAACTTCTTGCTGTAGTCAATGCAGCACTAGATTTGGTGATTTGGTGTTAGGAAGAAGTGAATTCAAATCCTGTTTCAAAAATGATATAACCTTGGGGAAGTAAATGCCACGGCCTAGCTTTTCTTATCTGTAAAATGGAGATAATGATCACTACCACCTCACAGCAAGGTGGAAATGATCTGTTAAGAGAATATAAGTAGAGGAGCAGAGCCAAGATGACGGCGTAGAAGCAGGAAAGCACCCCAGCTCCCACACAAACATGCTAAAAAACTCATAAAATGGGACGCTAAACAGATTTTCAAGCTCCAAAACTCTCCACAAGACAGAAAGCACATCTGTTGCTACAGGCAGCGCAGCAGGCAGGGCTCTTCACAGCAGTCTGGGACCCGTGGCTGAAAACCGGCTGGGTCAAGCCCTGGGGCATTGGGCAGGGAGCCGCGTCAATAGGAGAGCAGATTGGCTGCACTGGAGGCACAATTACCACATCTATCAGGCCAGAAGAAAAAAAGACTAAGAGAAAGGTCAGTGGATTTTGCTAACTGGGGAGGAGAAGAGCGGGTTGGGCCAAACTGCTCCCAGGGCAAGGAAGTAGTGGGACACGGCTGTACCAGCAGGACTGTCTGAGAGCTTCAGTGGCTTCCACTGGGCTGCTTCAGAGCCCTCGGCCTGCAGATAGCAGGGGGGCTGACGCGATCCATTGGGGCCAAGGGCTCTTGCTTTGAGTGGCCTGGATTGGGATCGTGGTCTTGAGTGGTGGTACTGGGGTGTGCTTTCAGTGAGCTGGGGCTGGGAGGTGGGGCTGCAGCACTCCACTAAGAGCCCTGGCAGCTGTGAGGGCCCCAG
>CM053601.1:45130670-45155174 GCA_028646575.1 Pseudocheirus occidentalis
CCTTGTCCAGTCCTCAAAGCAATCCCTGGCACACATTGATGTTCACAAGGTTCAGCACACCTCAAACCCTTCAGCACTTCTCTTGCCTGGAACTCAAGGATCAGCCAGGCCACCAACAAACAAAGTCCCATCCTGTTCATATCTTCAGTCAGCCACTCAGGAACCAAATCCAAGATCTGATCTGTCTCTGAAATTCTCCTGCTTATAAACACTGGCCTTCTCCCAAGTCACCATGGTTCAGGGGAATGTCTCAGCCAATGGCATTCTTCCAAGTCAACAGGGAAATTCACACCTTTTCACCAATGGACAGAGTTCTAAGAATTCACACCTTTTCACCAGGACAGAGTTCTATACTTAACACAAGGTTACTAGGATCTACTTAACATCTGATCAAACAAATTAATTACCATTACACTTGGTATCCCTGTTTTACATTATTATATATGCAATATCTTTATATATCTCTATCTATGCACACATTATTATTATTATATTATTATATATACTACATATGCATATTTAAGTATTCAAATATGTATATACATTTCATGTTTCTGTATTCCATTCAAATTAGATAGCTATTTTGAACCTAAATCAATATAAAAACTCCTGCCTCCATTCACTCAAATATCTAAACTGCTAGTTCCCCTTAATCTTTACTTTCAGTGCCCTCACTTTTCTACAAGTATCAGTTAAAGTGTAACCTCCTCTTTGAAATATCAATTGCTCCTCCAGCTGGTTAGTATTTGTTCTAATTACCTGAAAATTACTTTGTTTTAAAACTTTTCTGGGTTAAACAGTGTGTTTCCCAACAGAGTGTAAGCTTATTGAATGTAGTAAGTAACAAACATTTATTTTAATGTCCACTATGTGCCTACCACTCTGCTAAACAGTGTGGATACAAAGACTGAGGGGGAGATTAGCAATTTTAAAGTGGCAAAGAGTATGATAGGGAAGACAACATACAAACAATTATGAAACTATTCAAACATTAATATATAATACACATGTACATGTGTATACATATACATATGCACATAACTATGTAATACAATAAATATATATATATATAAATTCATAGTTATTTATGATATATTATAAATTGAGGATAATTTCTGTGGGAATACTGGGAAAAAAGGTATTTCAGAAGATAGAATTTTATTTTATATTATTTTAAAAATAAATTTTATGTTTACTTTTAGTTTGCAACATTCATTTACACAAGATTTTGAGTTACAGGTTTTTTCCCCATCTATCCCCTACTCACCACCAAAAAACAGCAATCTCCCTGAATATCCCTTCCCCCAATCAGCTCTCTCCTATATCTTCCCCCATTCATCTCCAACTTTTCAGTAGGGCAATATGGATCTCCATATCCCAGTGCATGTATATGTTATTTCCCAGGTTCATGCAAACAAACAAACAAACAAACAAATTAATAAATAATAATAATAATAAACATTTGATTTTAAAACATTGAATTCCAGATTCTTTCCCTTCTTCACTGATCACCCACACTTACTTGGCACATAAGCAGTTCAACATAGGCTGTGCATGTGTAGTTCCACAAATCATTTCCACAGCAAATATATTGTGAAAGACTAAGTATATTTCCCTCCATTCTGTACCATCCCTCACTTGTTCTATTTTCTACTTTAAATTGTTTCTTTTCAGAAGTGTATGCTTCTAACTACCCTCCCCACTCCATCTGCCCTCCCTTCTATCACCCTCCCTCTTATCTGCTTCCCTGCAACTTTCCTGTAGAGTCAGATACCCAATTTAGTGGGTATGTTATTCCCTCCTTAAGCTCAATTCAATGAGATTAAGACAGACCCATTCCTTTTACTTTCCTGTTCTTCCCTTCCATTGTAACAGTTTTCCCTTGCCTCTTTTATATGAGATAATTTACCCTAGTCTTTCTCTCCCCATCTCCTCTTATTATATTCCTCTTTCACCTTTTAATTTTATTTTTAAAAATATCATCCTTTCCTATTCAATTTATCCTGTGTCCTCTGTATATGTATACCTGTACACATATATACACATACTCACATATGTATTCATACGCACATATATACCCTCCTATATAACACATATAAATGTATATGTGTTTGTATATATTTATATGTGTGTATATATGTATATGTGTATGTAGGGGGTGTATGCATTTCTTTCAACTATGCTCATGAGAAAAGTTTCATAAGTTACAATTATCGTTTTTCCATAGAGGAATATAAATAGTTCAACTCTGATAAATTTCTTGTGATTTCTTTTGCCTGTTTGCCTTTTTATGCTTCTCATGCTTCTTGTATTTGAATGTCAATTTTTCTTTTCAACTTTGGTTTTTTCACAAAAAAAAACCTTGAAAGCTCTTTATTTTGTTGTATCATATTTTCCCCTAAAACATTATACTCAGTTTTGCTGGGTAAGCAATTCTTGGTTTTAATTTTTGCTCCTTTGACCTCTGGAATATCATATTCCAAGCCCTTTGATCCATTAATGTAGAAGTTGCTTGATCTTGTGTTATCCTGATTGTATTTCCACAACATTCACATTGTTTCTTCTTGGCTCCTTGTAATATTTTCTCCTTGATCTTAATTTCCCATAAAGTCATTGGGTTCCATTTGATTCAGTCTTATTCTGAAGTAATTATTCTCTTCAGTGAACTTTTGAAATTCTTTTTCCATCTGGAAAATTTGGCTTTTTAAGGTATTCTTCTCCTCATTGGCTTTTTGGGCCTCCTTTGCCATTTGAGTTAGTCTATTAGGTGTTATTTTCTTCAGTCAGGTTGTTGACTCCCTTTTCATTATTTTCCTGTATCATTCTCATTTCTCTTCCTAGTTTCTCCTCTACTTCCCTTACTTGATTTTCAAAATCCTTCTTCAGCTCCTCCACAGCCTGTAACCAATTCATATTTTTCTTGGAAGCTTTTGATGCAGGAGTTCTTACTTTGTTGTCTTCCTCCAATTCCATGCTTTGATCCTTTTTGTCTCCCAAAAAGTAATCTAAAGTTTGATTGCTGTGCTTGCTTTTGGTTCCTTTCCTTGCTTATGTTGCCATTCAATTACTTGAGTTTTGAGCTCTTTGCCACAGTAGAACTCTGGCTCCAGTGGGAAGAACTTTGCCCCAAATTGTTGGGGTTTTCACAGCCACTATAGTTATTAGTTGGGTGCCCTCTCTAGAGCCCCCACTAGCTGTGGCTTTCCGGTCACACACCGTAGGACCTCCACCCAGCGATCCAGATCCAAGCAGGTTTAAAGCAACCACAATTACCCTTTGAATAGTAGCTTTGTCTATCTAAGATCTGCAGGCCAGAAGCTCTGAAGCAGCCACATGGAGGAAGCTGCAGGGCCACTTCTTGCCTTTTCAACCCAGGGGCAATGGCTGGACCACACTCTCAGGCCCTCTGTTCCCACAAAGTCCACACTGATATTTTACTTTGTCTTTGACATTTATGGGTGGATAATTATGGAAACTGCCACAATTGCTGGCAATCCACTCTCCTGCAGTCTGTTCCAGCTGCTGCTGGTCAGAGAAACCCTGAGTGTCACTCAGGGCTGGGCTTTGCTCACAGAATACTGCAATGGACCCTTCCTGTCTGCCTGCCATGCTGCCTTCATTGAGACATTTGTTTCTCTCTGTCACTTTGTGGGTTCTGTAGCTCTAAAATTTGTTTATAGTCATATTTTATAGGTTTGAGGCAGTTATGGGGGGATCCCAGAGAGTTTTCTTGCTTCTATGCTGCAATCTTGGCTCTCAGAAAATGGAATTTAACAGTATTGAAGGAAGCCCAGGAGGCATAGGTGAGGATGGGAAGAATTCCCACCATGTTATTGACATTTAAAATGTGGAGATTCAGGAGACAGTGTGTCTTGTGTGGGGAAAAGCAAGGTGTCCAGTGTCACTGGACCATATGGAGGAGAGTAAAGAAGGAGAAAGGGGGTGGCAAGGTGGCGCAGTGAATAGAGCACCGGCCCTGGAGTCAGGATTGCCTGAGTTCAAATCCGGCCTCAGACACATAACAAAAAAACTAGCCATGTGACCATGGGCATGTCATTTAACCCCAACTGCCCTCCAAAAAAAAAGCAAAAAACAAAAAAAAAAAGGAGAAAGCTAGAAAGGTAGGATCAAGTCAAGTAATAAAAAGCTTCAAAAGCAAAGAGAGAATTGAATTTATCTTTGATCCTGGAAGTAATATGGAGCTATTGGAGTTTATAGAATGAGAAGGCAAAACATGGTTAACACCTGTATTTAAGAAGATCAGTTGATAACTGCATGGAAGATAACTGGAGATGAGATAGTGGAGGCTGGGAGACTGTTAGTAGCTTTCAAAATTCAGGAATGAGGTTACTAGGACCAGCACCAGGGTAGTGGCTATGTCACAGAGGAAAAAGGAATACATACTAGAAGTGCTGATAAAGTAGAAATGACAGGATTTGGTAAGTGATCAGATATGAAGGGGTGAGAAACAGTAGTCAAAGTTTTGGACTGATTGGTTCTCTCTATTTGTATATATTTACTCAACGAGGTTGAGTCAAAGGCTTTGCAGTAAAAAATAAAGATAAATTCATGTCATTATTCTGTGTAAAACCTTTGGTATTTGCCATTTTGATTTATCATTTTTTTCATCTTAGATAAAACTTTAGAAATCTGTTTATTAGCTTCCTGTCACTCATATTTACAAGACCATTATTTCTATTTCATGTTTGATACAAATGATAATTTCATTGTTCTGGGTTTTTGATCTTACAAATGCTCAGAAATTTTGCTCATTTTACTTTGAGTTCTTATTCTCTCCCACTCTCTCCTGTCCTCTGTCTTCTTCTCCTTTTCTCCCTGCCCCAGTAACATTATATTGTAAATTTCCAGTTTCACAGACACCTCTCACAGACCTTCTAAATTGTCTTAGACTAGAAAAACACCTTTTCCTGATTTTTTTGCTTGTTACTTTGCTTTATTGTTTGGAGGGTATTGTTGGAAGAGCTTGCTGGTGTTGCTGCTTCTACTCTGCTATCTTGGTTCTGTCCTATAGAAAAGCTGTTTTAATGAAAAATATTATTTGGCAATTTGTAGTACAAAATTGTGATCATTCTATCTGAGAGAAAATCAATACAAACCACAGTAGACTAACTCTTAGTTCATATATTAAGATGGATCAGAGAGGTGAATTTATTCTTTTTGTCTTTTCTTGTTCCAAATGGAGTGATCCTGCATATTCCTCCTATTATAAGGTGGAAAGCCCACTAAACTGTCTACACATAACTTAAAAAATGCTCAATCATGTCAAATATGTTGGTCATAAACACCCATGGGGACCATGGAAGGAATGAAGAATTAAAATGTTTTTCCTCCATAGTTCTAGAATGCCATGTGCTTTGGAACTAGAGAAATGACTTCTGTAATTCTTTTTCCACTCTCCTAAAAATATTCCTCTCAAATAACAGCTTAGAAACAGGGACTTGTAATAATAGAAATCAAATCTTGACCTCCTTTTACAGTAGTCTTTCGTGCAAACCAATGAACTCTTAATTTCTATTCATTCCCCTCCTTTAACTGTGCTGGCATAAGTAAATTATACTTCTTTTTGGAGAGGGTAATAAAGCAAATAGGATTCTTACTGCATAGCTAAAGAAGAAACATCAGAGTTAAGGTCAATTGCTGTATTAAAAATGCTTACATGTAACCCCAGAAATTATTAATTTTTAATGAATTTTATTATTACCTTTAATCATCTCAGTTCTCTTTGAATCTAGACTAAGAAAAAATATAGCTAAAGAATGTCCTGTTTTAATTGCTTTGAAAGAATTGTATCCCATGAATCCTTAAAGCAGATTGCCAATTTGTCTGTGAAAGACATAGGTTGTTCAAACTTATTGAGATCTAGAAATACAAACTTATTGAGTGTAAAATTATATATGTTTGTATACATATACATACATATCTACACACAGATATATAATTCATGTGTATATATGTATGTATACATAGTTATAGATATGTATGGATGTGTATGTGTATGTAACAGAATCTGAAACTCCCATAAATTTTTTGAAGACTTATTGATTCCCATTTTTGACATCATGAAAAAAGACATATGCCAAGGTATGAAATTTCTTATAAAATTGTCTTTGGCAGGAAAGCAGAGAGCAGGAGATAGTTTCCATCATTTTGGCACATAGTACTAAAGGCTTATTAAACCAATGGGGCATGTGAACCGATCTCTAGGTAATTCCCATGCCATAGTCTCTAACCTAATAACAGAATCTACTGCAAGGTATACATTTGCCTTGTCAATTTCAAACTTTATAAGGGCCAAGAATGTATACCAAATAAGGGGAAAAGAAAAGGGATTACTTTAATCCAGTGATTAAATGCGAACGTGGCTAGAACAGAGTGGCTGCAGTAGAAAGTACTGAAAATATGATCAACATAAATCATATTTCTTATTGTTCTGTAGTGATTTCTCAGGTTTTAACCTTTAATTGAACTAGATATTTTTACAAATGCCTCCTTTTCTCAATTTACTATTTTAATTGTACCCCCTGATGTGAAATGTGGGAGGGTAGGGCATCTTCAAGTCTGTAGTATTGGAAAATGTATTTATAGTGTTACCAGGTCTTTCTTCAAAGTAGATCACACACACACACACACACACACACACATACACATATATGTATATATATTATATAAATACATGTGTATATATATAGAGAAATACACACACATATGTGTGGTGTGTGTGTGTGTGTGTGTGTGTGTGTGTGTGTGTGTTTGCTTTTTGGAGGAGGGAAGGTAGGCCAATTGGGGTTAAGTGACTTGCCCAAGGTCACACGACTAGAACTCAGGTCCTCTTGACTCCAGTGAATAGTGCTCTATTCACTGTGCCACCTAGCTGCCCCATAGATTATACTTCTAATGTTGAAATTATAACAAAAATACCTATGTAAACAGAAATTTAGAACATTTGTTTCTGCAAATGTTTTTATTATATATTTCAGTACGGGTCTTGTAGATAATTGGTAGGAATGGGTTAAAGAAATGCTTAGAAAATAATACTCAACTACAGCATGAAGTAGTGTCTATATATGCACGTGACATGGATAATTGACACAATTTCTTCAGAACTCCAAAGATGTGTTTTGTTTTGTTTTTCTTATATGTCCAAATAATTATAGAGAAAAGGAGTGTGGGATGAAAGAACTTAAAAGATAATAGGATTAAGTAGCATAAATGGAAATACATTGAAAAGAATAGTTTTAGATTGCAAGCTCTTTGAGGTTAGGAACATTTCTTATTCTTTGCCTTCATAGATCCTTAAAGCTGAAAAGGTTTAGAGTCTTAAAGATAATCTAAAAAAAATCTCATTTTACATGAGAGGGATCTAAAATACAAAGGAATTAGGGACTGAGCTAAGATCAAAGAGCTACTGAGTAGCCATGATAGGACTTGGATTATTTTTTATCTTTTCTAGCTCTTTATATGGTCTTCTGTACTTCATTTAAATTTTTAAATGCTGATGAAATGAAATTAATGAAAATCTTGATTTGACCTCAAGCATTGAATATAAAATCCTATATTTGCTACTAAAAGTCCTTCATGATCTTGACTCCTTTCTACACTTTCCTTTCTTCTCTACCTTATTCCAGTCTCTCCTCACTCTGCCTCTCTTTACATTTTGGGATCCAGGGACACTGACCTCTTTGCTGTTTCTCATACAAAACATTTTACCTCTAGCTGCAAGCATTTTTTTTTCTGGCTGTATCCCATACCTAGGATTCTTTCTTTTCTCATGTTGGCCTCCTGGTTTCCCTGGCTTCCTTCAAACCCCAGCTAACATTCCACTTTCTTCAAAAAGTATGTTCAGATCCCACTAAATTCTAACACCTTCCCTCTTATAATTATCCATGAATCATCCTTTTTATAGTTGTTTGTACGCAACTATGTTCACATTGTTTCACCAACCAGATTATGAGCTCTATGAGAACAGGAGCTGTTTTCTACCTTGGTTTGTGTCTCTAAGACCTTTAATTCAGGGCCTGGAGTTTTCTAAATACTAACTGACAGATTCACTAATTGATTTATATCACTAGGTTTGCTTTTAGATGTCATTCCATTTCCTTACTAGTCCTTACTTTAGCTTTCTGCAAACAGTTTTATCTCAGCTTTTGTAGGAGTCTTACCTTGATGCTTGTAAAGTGAATCATAAGTATTGTTCCAGCAGACTGCTGCTGTGAATAACTCTAAGGATCTAATTAATATAATGAACTCTCTATTTATTCAGCAATGAACTAAAGCAACACATTCAAGAAAACAGAGCACAACATTCACAATCATATAACATAGCAACTTATTACTAAGGTGGCCATACAGTCTTAAGTAAAACATCATTCAGTAAGTCACAATCTCATCAGTCAAAATAGAGTATCCAAGTAAAACCTCCTTTCACCTTGAATGAAGGCTGTCTTCGTGGTTAAGGGGTTGCAGAAAGTACAAACAACATCCACCTCTTAGGTCACAGTAAGTGACAGTCTCATTAGTCAATATAGAGTATCCAAATAAAGTCTTCTTTCATTTCAACTCAAGACTGACTTACAAACCCCACCGGCTGACCATTTACAACTCTTTCCTTGATCTACCCAACTCTTGCCTGGATTTGCAGGTGGGCGGTTTTCCGAGCTCTTACCTAGACTTGCACATGAATAGCTCTCTGCTCTTGTTTCAGTCCTCAGTTTACTGCTCCATTCCACACTCTTTGAAGTTTCTTTTTTGAGGAAGATGAAGCTTAATAGAGCTACAACAAAATTTATACACATTACTGGCATTATCATCTCAATTCACTTTCTGCCTGACAAAGTAACACAAATCAACAAAAAGCTTCTGTGTAAGAAATCAAACATAAATCAACAATAAAGTGCCAGGACTTCTGTAACAGCAATAAAGTCCTCTTTCAGGACTTTTGCCTAAAAGCCACAGACAGGGTGCTTTTGTCTGACAGACCAGCAGACAGAATGATGCAGAGTGCCAAAATCACAAACATTCTCCTTCTCAGTTCTGCTTGGTCCCAGCTAACGCTCAGACTTTTCTCCCTTCTTTTCCTTCCTGTTCCACACTTTTATGTTCCACTCTTTCAGCAAGCCACTGCCACCACGGGCTCCACGTGATGATGTTAAGCCTATTAAAGGCTGGGAAGGTCCTAAAACTCCTTTAGGCCTATCAAGGGCAACACAGTGTGTGATATATTTAATGATAGGCCTCAAAGATACTTGAAAAGATGAAATAGGAGTAAGATGGTGGCACAGAAGCAGGAAAACTCCGTGAGTTCTCCCCATAACCACCACAAATACCTGTAAAATATTACTCTAAACAAAATTTAGAGCTACAGAACTCACAAAGTGATAGAGAGAAACAAATCTCCCTCTGAAGGCATCCCAGTAGGCTGGCAAGAAGGGTCCTTTGCAACATGCTGGAAGCCAAGCCCAGTCCCATGTGAGCCCATGGTTTTAGCCTCAGGGTAGCCTTAACAAGCAGCAGATGGAGGGACTTTGGGATAGTGGAACACTATCATCTGTGGCAGTTTCCAGAATTATAAACCCATAAATGCCAAAGACAAAGTAAAAGGTCAGTGTGGAATTTGGGAACAGGGGGCCCTAGAGTGTGGTTGGGCCTCTGTCCCCAGAGCAAGAGGCAGCTGAGGTGTGATGGCCACGCAGCATCCTCTGTATAGCTACTTGAGAGCTCCTGCCCTGCAGATCTAAGAGGGACCTAGCAACCATTCAGAGGGGTAATTGCTCTTGCTTTTACCTGCCTGGATCAGGATTCCTGCCTTGGGTGGAGGTCCTAGGTTATGAGACTGGGTTCTGGAGACTATGGAGGCTTCAGAGAGGACACCCAATGAATAGGTCTGGGAGCTGTGAAAACCCTAGTGATTTGAGACAAAACTTTCCTCTCTGGAAGCAGAGTTATACTGTGGCAAAAAGCTCAAACCTCAAGTAATTGAGTGGCAACATGAGCAAGCATAGGAAGCAAAGCAAATACAGTCATCCAATTTTAGATTCCTTTTTGGGGGAACAAAAAGGATCAAAGCATGGAATGGCCAGAAGACAAGTCAGAACTCCTGCATGAAAAGTTTCCAAGAAAAATATGAGTTGGTTACAGGTTATACAGGAACTTAAGAAGGATTTTGAATATCAAATAAGAGAAGTGGAGGAAAAATTGGGAAGAGAAATGAGAGTGATGCAAGAAAATAATGAAAACAGAATGAACAAACTGACTGAAGAAAATAACACCTTACAAATAGACTAACTTGAATGGCAAAAGAGGCTCAAAAAGCCAATGAGGAGAAGAATGCCTTAAAAGCTGACTTTTTCAGATAGAAAAAGAAATTCAAAAGCCCATTGAAGAGAATAATTCCTTCAGAATTAGATTGGAGCAAATGAAAGCTAATGACTTTATGAGAAATCAAGATACTATTGAACAGATTCAAACAAATGAAAAAAATAGAAGGCAATGAAAAATATCTCCTTGAAAAAGACACTTACCTTCAAAAAAGATCCAGGAGAGGCAATTTAAAAATTACTGGAGTATCTGAAAGCCATAAGCAAAAAAGAACCTATAAATCATCCTTCAAGAAATTCTCAAGGAAAATTGCCCTGATGTTTTAGAACCAGAGGACAAAATAGAGGTTCACTGATCACTTCTTGAAAATAGATCCCAAAAAGAAAATTCCTAGGAATATTATAGCCAGGTTCTGGAGTTCTCAGATGGAAAAGAAAATATTACAAGCAGCCAAGAAGAAACAATTTGAATATTGTGGAAACACAGTCAGGATAACACAAGATCTGGTGGCTTCTACATTGAGGGATAAAAGGGTTTGGAATTTGGTATTCCAGAGGTCAGAGGACCTGGGATTAAAACCAAGAATGACCTACCCAGAAAAACTGACCATATTGTTTCAGGGGAAAATATGATCATTCAATGAAATAGAGGACTTTCAAGTATTCTTGATGAAAAAAAAACATAGAGCTGAATAGAAAAACTGACATTCAGATACAAGAAGGAAGAGAAGCTTGAGAAGGTAGACAAGGAAAAGAAATAATAAGGAACTTACCAAAGTTGTACTTTTTACATTCCTACGTGGAAGAATGGTATTTGTAACTTATGAAACTTTTCTCTGTATTAGAATAGTTATAGGGAATATAAATGTGTATAGATAGATAGATAGATAGATAGATAGACTGATTGATAGATAGATATAGATATATACATATAAATCTGACATATATATATAAACATGCATAACTACATATATATGTCTATATAGGAGGATATATGGACATATGAATATATATGTGAATGTGTACAGGTATACATAGACAGAGGGCACAGGATTAATTGAATAGGAAGAGTGATACTTAAAATGTGAAATTGAGTGGTGAGACGAAAATAATGAGAGCAGATTAGGAGAGACAGCATGGGGTAAATTATCTCATGTAGAAGAGGCAAGGGAAAAGTGTTACAATGGAGGGCAAGAACAGGAAGGCAAAAGGGAATGGGTCAACCTTACTCTCCTTGAATTTGACTTAGGGAGGGAATTACATACACACTTAATATGGCATCTTGCCCTACAGGAGAGTAGGAGGGGAGGGGATTAGAGGGGGGATAGTAGAGGAGAAGTCAGGTTGGGGGTGAGGGTAGTTAGAAGCACACCCTTTTGAAAATAGATGGGGTCAAAGTAGAGAAAAGAAGAATTAGAGGCAGGATAGGATGGAGGGAAATATAGTCAGTCTTTCACAACATATCCTTTGGAAAATTTTTTGTTTAGCTATACATGTACAGCCTTTATTGAATTGCTTATCTTCCCAGTAAGGGTGGGTGAAGTGAGAGGAATGGAGAGAATCTGGAATTCAAAGTTTTAAAATCAAATCCTTAAAAATATATATTACATGCAACTGGGAAATAAGATACACAGGCACTGGGGTACAGAGATCATTATTGTTGCCCTACCAGGAAGTTGGAGGTGAGATGGGTGAGGATATAGGAGAGAGCAGATTGGGGAAGGGGGCATACAGTGGGATTGCTGTTTTGGGATTGTGGATACGGGTAAGATGGGGAGAACATTTGTAATTCAAAATCTTGTGGAAATGAATGATCCAAACTAAAAATAAACACTAAATTCAATTTAAAAAAGAAAAGATGAAACAAGAAACAAAGTATTATTTTGGTCCCTTCATAGCCAATTCCCACCCCACTGCCAAACTAGTATATTCCATTATCTTCCATTCACACTGTTCATATCTTCTTTGCATAAAGTCATGTTCACATTATCTCCCCAATTAGAAAGCTCCTCAAACATGGGGGTCATGGTTTTGCCCTTTTTTTAGTGCCAACACTTAGACCAGTGTCTGGCACAGAGTAATTGCTTAAAGTAAGAGCCACCAGATTAACTGGTAACAATTATATGTTCACTAAATTTCTCTCTGATTTTACTAGCCTCCAAAAGAGATAGACAATTAATATAATATTGCAATAAAAACAGCACAATAAATATTATTATTACTGTTGAAGTTATCATAATCCAAATAGCTATCTGAGCTATAATTTGCTCTTTACAGAATATAGAATAAGGAAATGTCAGGAAGGTCTCTTTTTTTTTCTGTGTTCCTAGGTAGTTACTCAGTTCTTATTAGTACATACTATAGATCTCAAAATGGAGAACTTAGATTTTTAAAAAAATTTTCTGTCATTTACAAATGAGTACAGATTTAAAGCAAGAAAGTAATTTAAATTCATGTACTATAGACTTTTAATTATAGAGATAAAGAAATAGAGGACACTAGGTGGCATAGTGAATAGAACACTGGCCCTAGGACCACCTGAGTTCAAATATAGCTTTAGACACTTAACAGGCTGTGTAATCTGGGGAAGTCATTCAATCCTCATTGCTACTGAAAGAAAGAAAAGAAAAGAAAAGAAAAGAAAAGAAAAGAAAAGAAAAGAAAAGAAAAGAAAAGAAAAGAAAACAAAACAAAACAAAACAAAACAAAAAAGAAAAGGAAGGGAAGGGAAGGGAAGAGAAGGGAAGGGAAGGGAAGGGGAGGGAAGGGAATAATGTTTTGCATTATTCTTCAGGGAATGTCAGGTACAAGCCACTGAATAATTACTCTTATCAATTAGAGTTAGTGCCTGCCCAGTGATTCCATTTGTATATGGAAATACATGCTTGAGGAAATGCCTTCCATGAAATCATGTTTTTACCTTCTCTACAATTTATCATCTTAGAGAACAGTCCAGATAACTGAATGACAAAGTGATTTGTCAATGGTCAGATATTCATTGTAAGGGAGACAGAACTTAACTCAAGTCATTCTGACTCTGTATCCATTATATAACACTACCTCTCATTGGTCTTCTAACAGGTCCTCTAAAATGTAGAAGAAAATATTGGAGTTAAATAGAAAATACTATTCCTTCCTCTTCCTGGGAAACTAGCTTGGCCATAAAGGAAAAAACAACAACAAAAAAAGAGATAATGATACTAAAATGAAAAATTGCTGTTGATATTTCTATAATTTTCTAAGGATTTAATAAAGCATTTCTTTCCCGAGGACCCCATGTAGAAGTTTCTAAAATATATGTATGTCTTACATTTCTTTAAGAATTCACATTTTTTTTGGCTTTTTGGAGGGCAGGGCAATTTGGGGTTAAGTGACTTGCCCAAGCTCACAGGGCTAGTAAGTGTTATGTTAAGTGTCTGAGGCCAGATTTGTACCCAGGTCCTTGTGACTCTAAGGCCAGTGCTCTACTCACTGCACCACCTAGCCACCCAAAGAATTCACTTTTGGGGGAGTGGCTAGGTGGCCCAATGAATAGAGAACCAGCCATGGAGTCAGGAGGACTTGAGTCCAAATCTAGTCTCAGACACTTAACACTTACTAGCCATGTGACCTTGGACAAGTCATTTAACTCCAATTTCCCTGCCTTCCCACCTCCAAAAGGCAAATAAAAAACAAGAATCCACTTTGTCTTTCACTATTTCACTAAACAAATAACAGCATTCTTTTTCTCAAAATGGTCTACATTTGATGTATAAGTGCTATTTTATTCCATTTTTTGATAATTTACTTATTTTTACTTTTCAACATTCACTTCCATAAGTATTAAATTTTCTCCCCCTCCCTTCGTTCCACCTCCCCAAGACAGATGCAATCTGATATAGGCTTTACATATACATTCCTATTAAACATATTTTCACATTAGTCAGGTTGTATAGAATAATTTGAACAAATGGGAGTAACCATGTATTCTCAATTTTTTCAAGGGGCAGATTTTGATGCATATATTCTTTGGCAGTTCTTCATTTCATCCAAGAGCTGAGCAATTTCCATATTTAATTTTGTCACCTCCCAAGTGGCTCTCTGTTCCTCAAATACTATGGCCACTAATTTCAAAGGAATATTCATGATGAATTCTGAATCTCAAAAATGTGCTTATTCTCTCCATTGTTGATTCAGGGTGGGATGAATATAGTAAAAGAGGAAAAAAGCATTCATCACTAATCTTTAATATAGCATCTCTCACATGGTTGAAACTCAGATCAGCAAACATCTGTGTTTTCCAGATGTGGACATCCTGTAATTTCAAAGATTTGCACACCCTCCCACATAACCCACCAACTCCCTCCCCCTCCTTCCCCCTTAAAAAATAACCACAGCTAAATGGAAAAGAAGTACATAAAAATTGTATGAGAAATTTTTTTAAATCACTGATGAATAAAGCATCAAGTATCATTATTATCTTCTTTTAAAAATCTCAATGTATTGGGCATGTTTTGAAATAAATGTCAAGGAAAATTCATGGCTTTCTGTAATTTATGTAAGTTCTACTCAAGATTGTACTTTAGTAGCATTAGAATAAGGAATTGCTAGATTAGTCACAGAGATTGAGCCAACTCACATCAACAGCAATTTGGGACAGTAATTTTTTTTCCTAAAATGACATGAATCATCAGATGCTCTGAAAATAAAACTACTTCACAAAATTTTACCTGTGACTTTTTACTCCACCTTTCTGTGCTTTGGTGTTATTTTAAACCTGAAAATCCTACTACTTAAATGACCAAACTGTACTCAAGGGAACTTTGGAAAAATTCTACTAGAATAAGCTTTCATAAAGCCAGGGTTTTTCCCCTCCACTATTGTGACCTACTAGACCAATTAAGCCATAAATCCCCCTTTTGAGATTATCTTGGAGGTGTGAAAGCAGAAAATACAAACCTATATCAAAAGATGATACCACAAGCTCCAAAATCAAATATCACTAGGTAAAAATGGCTGTGCCTCAGGAAATAGGAAGAGATTCTACTACATATTGCAATCTAGAGGGAGCAATTATTTGTCTTGGCTCAGCTGGAAAAGCAAATTGCCATCAGCTATGTTTAGAACGAGCTACTTCAGATATTTTGACAATGTTTACATGGGGGAAATCACGTGGTATATTTGTAGCATTTAGTCTCCTAAGGATTGCCTAGCATTAGTAAATTTGTGTCTGTGTGTGTCTGTGTGTGTGTGTTAGAGAGAGAGAGAGAGAGAGAGAGAGAGAGTGTGTGTGTGAAAAGAGAGACTGACAGAAAGGCAGAGCGACATGTAGTTTCGAATCCTGCTTCTGACACTTATTAGAAATGTTAATCAGGGTGGCTAGGTGGCGCATTGAATAGAACACCAGCCCTGGAGTAGGGAGGACCTGAGTTCAAATTCCGCCTCACACACTGAATACTTACTAGCCGTGTGACCTTGGGGAAGTCACTTAACCCCAATTGCGCAGCCTTCACTCCTCCAAAAACCAAAAATGAATAAATAAATATTAATCATGAGTATGCCACTTAAGCTCTCAGATAATTCTTTAAGAACATAGGTTATAAGGGGTCCTCACACTAATTAAATCACAAACACATGAGAGGGTTTCCTGAGATTACAAAGTCATTGATTTCCAGAATCATATATTTTGGTTTATATCTCCTATATTTCATAACAACTTAAACATAGTCAGTACTAAATAAATTTTGAAACCTTAGAAATATCATATAGATATAGATATTAATACATAGAAACATATATATAATTGATACCAAACACACACATACATACAAATATACACATGTATCTGTGTACATTTTGTACATAAACACATAGACACACACGTGTACATCATGTATGTATATGGATGCATATGTACATGCATGTATATCCATTGTGTATATGTGCATGTGTTTACCTAATGGACTGGTATTTTTTTTAAGATTGTATAAACTGGCCAATTGCTTGTAATCTATAGTTTACTTTTTATGTAGACATAAACTAAAAAGCATCAATAGATTCTTTTCAACATTTTTTTTTCAAATTCTCATATTGGAGTAAATGTTTGTATAGTTTACTTGAATAGTTACAAAATTTGCATCATGTAAAAGAATAGCAAGTTGAACATCCAACCAGAGACATTCACAAATATTCATTGTGAGCTTTATTGATATCATTAAATCTAACAAGGATTGTAAACTACAAGTGCTGCAAGAGGGAAAAATCAAAATTGACATCATATATGGTAACAGTGGGATTTGGAACACAGAAGATTTTGTTTCTGCTCATTTTTTCCCCTTAGCTGAAAAGTTCCTCGAGAATAAGGAGGCTAGGTGAGATTAATTTCAAAACTCTTTTTTTATTTCACCTTTTGCATTGATTGATTTGTTTTGTTTTGTTTTTCTTTTCTTTTCCCACCATGGACCAGATGTCTCCTAAAGATATAAGAAGTTCCAGAGTAAACAAATCTTTAGGTTCCCTTATTCCTTATTTCCCAAAGACAGCCTTTAAGTATTTGCTTTGGGTTTTTAAATCAAGATTATCCCATCCAAAACTGACTGTTTCCAAAGATCAGTAATGTCATTTTACTGTGCTTAAAATAGAATTTGTCCTTTCTGAGACATGTATACCTGGTGTGGCTAATTGACTTAATATGATGAGTTTAATAAGTGAGAGTTTTCCCTTTCCTAGATTAGTGAGAATTTTCCCTTTCCTAGGTTCTCCTTTGGATTAAATAAGAAGTCAAACTATCTTGAATTCAGCAAATTCTTCAACTTTTGAAAATTTTTGATGAATGTCCTTTTATTAAGGAGATTTTAATTACCTTAGTTTTGCCACTATTTCCCTTAAACTGTTTTTTTAAAAAAATATTTATTTATTTTGTTCTTACATTACCTATAATTTCTAATCTATTCTCATCCTTCACACCCTGTATATCTTATCTATCTAATCAAAGAGAAAGTAAGCTTCATAGAGTATGTGCAAGGGTAAAAAACAAAAACAAAAACAAAAACCTTAGCCTTTTTATTCCCCTAAGAGTAAAAATAAATGTATAAAATCAAGTTCAATTGATTAATACAGGTTCATTTTTTTTTCTTCTAGCATGAGGGCAAATTTGAGATGTATTATTTTTTTTTGTATTTTCCATGCCTTTAAATATCTTACTATTTAATACACAGAAACATCTATGAACTTTCAGTTGTATAATACTGTACCATAGTAATGAAAATAATTTCATACTTAAGTACTTGAAGGGTCTGATTTTGTTGGTGTGAGTCTTATCTCTACTTCTTCAACTACTAGTCTCAACAATTTAGTAGATTTTTCCCTAAGAGTTGCTATGGCTGAAATACACACACACACACACACACACACACACACACACACTTGATATATCATATATGATTTGTTTTATATGGATATATGGAGAGTGAATAAATATTATTCTGGGCCGCTGAATTTAGCTCAATCCATATGCATAAAATAAGTATGTAGTTCATTATTATTCAAAAGTTTTCTAGCTTGGTAGATCTACAAATATTTTGCAGTATGGTAGAAATTTGGAACTCAAGATTACCTTCATACATTGTCATGTCATGAAAGTAAGACTTTAGAGAAGGAAAATAAAGATAATCCTACTAAAAAGAACAGTTCATATGTCAAAAAATTAAGTTCATTTAATCGTATATTTATCTGAACATGATCATAGCTTCCTTGCAACAATCTCCTTCAAGTCTATGAGTATTAAATCTCCCTCCCTCCCCACTCCATCTGTGAACTGATTGAGGACAGGGACTTCCTGTTGCCTTCTTTTTATACCCACTCTTAGAACAGTACCTAACCCAGAGTAGATAATTGAAAAATGCAATTATTGACTGATTGAGAGTTTTCAGGTATTTTCTAGTAGTTTCTCAGTTTATTTTTCGTTGTTGATAATGATTATATTTTACGAAAATAAACATTAAAAATGCTTTAAGATAAGCCTTTATCAGAGAAACTTGCTTATTATTTTTTCTCACACTCTTCCTAGCTGCATTTTCCACCATCCTGTCCAACCATTTAGTTTAGTCTATTCTCTCTCTCTCTCTCTCTCTCTCTCTCTCTCTCTCTCTCTCTCTCTCTGTCTCTCTCTCTCTCTTTCTCTCTCTCTCTCTCCTCTCTCTCTCTCTCTCTCTCTCTCTCTCTCTGTCTGTCTCTCTCTCTCTCTGTCTCTGTCTCTGTCTCTGTCTCTCCCTTTTACCCATCCCCCCACCCCCATGGTCTCATGCAATCGGGTATACGATCCGCAAAACTTCCTCCTTAGACATTAATTACTTTGTAAAGAAAGGTTGTAACTGATGGAATGAACAATGGGAAGAGGAAACAAAATCAAACTTGAAAAAGAAAGAGGGCAGGTAGTTTGCTTCAGTCTGCATTTAAAGTCTATTCTTTGTAGGACTTTCTCTGAATGTAGTCATCTTATTCCATCATGAGATTCTTGGAGTTGTCTTATAACCTTGAATTGCTGAGAAGAGTCCAGTCTATCAAAGTTGGTTGTCACACATATGTTGTGTCTGTAATTATGTACAAATTTCTCCTGGTTCTGCTCTTCTCACTCAGCATCAGTTCATATAAGTCTCTCCAAGTAAATATGAAATCCTTCTGCTCCTCATTTCTTAAAGCATAGTAGTATTCTATTACATTCGTATACCACAACTTGTTTAGCCAATCCCAATTTGATAGGCATCCCCTTAATTTCAAATTCTTTGTCACTACAAAAGGAGCTGCTATAAATATTTTTGTACATATGGGTGTTCCTCCCACTTTTGCGATCTCTTTGGGATATAACCCTAGAAGTGGTATTACTGTGTCAACGAGTATACAATTCTTCATAGCCCTTTGAGCATATTCCATATTGCTCTCCAGAATGGTTGAATGAGTTCACAAGCCCACCAACAATGCATTAGTGTTCCAATTTTTCCACATCCTCTACAGCATTTCTCATTTTCCTGTTTTGTCATCTTAGTCAATCTGATTGGTGAGATGTGGTACCTCAGAATTGTTTTGATTTGCATTTCTCTAATCAATAGTGATTTAGAGCATTTTTCTTATGCTTATAGATATCTTTAATTTCTACCTCTTAAAATTGCCTGCTCCTATCCTTTGACCATTTATCAATTGGGGAATGACTGGTATTCTTATAGATTTGAATCAATTTCAAGTATATTTTAGAAATGGGACCTTTATCAGAGACTCTGGTTGTGAAATTTCTTTCCCAATTTCCCACTTCCCTCTTAATCATGGTTATATTCGCTTTGTTTGTACAAAAACTTTTCAACTTAATGTAATCAAGATTATACATTTTACATTTTATAATGCTCTCTATCTCTTGTTTGGTCATAAAGTCTTCCCTTCTCCATAAGTCTGACAGGTAAACTGTTCCTTGCTTTCCCAGATTGCTTACAATATGAGGCTTTATACCTAGCTCATGCACCCATTTAGATCTGTTTTTACTATACAGAGTTAGATCATGGTCTATGCCCAGTTTCTGCCATATTCCAGTTTTCCCAGCAGTTTTAATCAAATAGTGACTTCTTATCCTCAAAATGGGGTTGTTTGGGTTTATCAAACAGTAGATTACTATAGTTATTTACTACTGAGTCTTATATACTCAATCTATTCAACTGATCAACTATTGTTGATCAGGTAGAATTCATTCCAGTAATGCAAAAATGGTGCTTTATAGTACAGATTAAAATCCAGTAAGACTAGGCCACCTTACCTGGCATTTCTTTTCATTAATTCCCATGATATTCTAGACCTTTTGTTCTTCCAAATGAATTCGGTTACTATTTTTTCCAACTCTATCAAGTAATTTTTGGTAGGTTGATTGGTATGCCATTAAATATGTAATTTAATTTAATGAAAGTTGTCACATTTATTATATTAGCTCTACCTGGCCATGGGCAATTGACATTTTTTTTTCAGTTACTTAGATCTGACTTTATTTGTGTGAAAAGTGTTTTGCTCTTGTGTTCATATGGGTCCTGGGTTTGTTCTGGCAAGTAGATTCCCAAATATTTTATAATGTCTATGGTAACTTTAAGTGGGATTTCTCCTTCTATATCTTGCTGTTGGGTGTCGTTAGAAATATATAGGAATGTAGAGGATTTTTTGGTTTTATTTTATATCCTGCAACTTTGCTAAATTTATTTATTGTCTCAAGAAGGTTTTTACTTGATTCTCCAAGTATATCATCATATCATCTATGAAGAGTGATAGCTTAGCCTCTTCTTTGCCTAATTTTATTCCTGTTTCATCTCTAATTGCTATTGCTAACATTTCCATTACCAGATTGAATAAAAGGGGTGATACTGGACATACTTACTTCTCCCCTGATCTTATTGGAAATGTGTCTAGCTTATCCCAATTACATGTAATACTTGCTGATGGCTTTAAATATATGCTATTTATTATTCTAGGGAAAACTCCATTTATTCCTATATTTTCTAGTGTTTTTAATAGGAATGGAAGCTGTATTTTGAGAAAAGCTTTTTCTGCATCTATTGAAATAATGATATAGCTTCTGCTAGTTTTATTTTTGATATGATAAATAATACTGATGGTTTTCCTAATAGTGGACCATCTTTGAATTACTGGAATAAATCCTACTTGATCAAAATGTATTATTCTTGTGATAAGTTGCTTTAGTCTTTTTGCTAATAATATATTTAAAATTTTTACATCTATATTCATGAGAAAGATTGGTCTATAATTTTCTTTCTCTGTTTTGTCTCTCCCTGATTTTGGTAACAGTACCATATTTGTGTCATAAAAAAAATTTGGTAAGACTCCTTCTTCGCCAATTTTCCCAAATAGTTTGCAGAGTATTGGAATCAATTTTTCTTAAGTGTTTGATAGAATTCACTAGTAAATCCATCTGGCTTTGGAGATTTTTTGTTCCCTAGGGGGCACACTGATGACTTGTTTGATTTCTTTTGCTGAGATGGGATAATTGATTTACATCCTCTTCAGTTAATTGGCGTAATTTATATTTTTGTAAATATTCATCCGTTTTACTAAGGTTGTCAAATTTATGTGCATACAATTGAGCAAAATAATTCCTAATTATTGTTTTTAATTTCCTCTTCATTGGAGATAGATTTACCCTTTTCCTTTTTGATACTTGTAATTTGGTTTTATTTTTTTTAATCATATCGACTAAAGGTCTCTCAATTTTGTTTTTTTTTAAATAAAACCAGCTCTTAGTTTTATCTATTAATTCAATAATTTTCTTAATTTCAATTTTATTAATATCTTGTTTGGTTTTCATTTTTTCTAATTTAGTTTTTAATTGAGGATTTTCAATTTGTTTTTTTCCTACCTTTTTCAATTGCATGCCCAATTCATTCACCCACATTTTTTCTCATTTATTTATGTATGCATTCAGGGATATAAAACTTCCCTTCAGAATGGCCTTTTCTGCATCCCATAAGCTTTGATATGTTGCCTCATAATTGTCATTCTTTTGAATGAAGTTACTTATTATTTCTATAATTTCTTGTTTGACTCACTCATTCTTTAGGATTGAGTTATTTAGTTTCCAATTAGTTTTCTGTCTATCCTTTATTACATATAATTACATATAATTTTTATTGCATCATGATCTATGAAGAATGCAATTAATATTTCTACTTTTCTGCACTGAATTGTGAGATATTTATGCCCTAGTATATAGTCAATTTTTGTGTTCATTTCATGTACCACTGAGAAGAAGGTATATTCCTTTTTATCCCCACTCAGTTTTCTCCAGAGGTCTACCATATCTATCTTCTCTAAGAGTCTATTTACCTCCTTAACTTCTTTCTTGTTTATTTTGAGGTTAGATTTATCAAGTTCAAAGAGGGGGAGATTGAAGTTCCCCACTAGTATAGTTTTGCTATCAGTTTCTTCCTCTAACACCCTTAACTTCTCCTTAAGAAATTTGGGTGCCTTTTTGCAGGATATAGTTTCCTTCCTTATCTCTTTTAAGTAGATCTATTTTTGCTTTCTCTTTGTCTGAGATAATGATTGCTTCTGCTGCTTTTTTTTTACCTTAACCAAGTTATATTATATTTTGTTGCAGCCTTTTATCTTTACCCTGTTTGTATTCCCCTGTTTCAAATGTGTTTCTTGTAAACAGCATATTGGATGATTACAGCTTTTAATCCATTTTTCTATCTGCCTCCATATTATGGAAGAGTTCTTCCCATTCACATTCACAGTTGTGATTATTATCTGCATCTTTCCCTCCATCCTATTCCCTTCCCTGTTTATGCTTTTATTTGTCCCCTGCTCTCTTCCCCTCAAAAGTTCTCCTTTTGACCACTACCTCCCTCAGTATTCCCTCCTTATCCACCTTCTCCCTTTTCCTACCCTTCCCCCTTACTATGTATTCCCTCCCCTCTAACCTTCCCCCCTCCTACTGCCTGTAGAGTATGATAGATTTTCATATTAAATGTAGAATGTTATTTCTTCATTGAACCAAGACTGATAAAAACAGATCTCATGCAATGCTCCTCTCTCTCCCCTCTTTCCCTCATTTATGATAGGTTTTATATCTCTTCTCAATAGAGTCCTGTAATTAACTGATTATTATATTCCTTCCTTATACTAGATCCACTGAGGGTGAAGCTCATACAGTGTTCATCTCACTCCCTTCTTTCTCTCTACTATAAAGTTTTTATACGTCTTTGTGTGGCATAATTTACCCTTTCTCAGTTTCATTCTTTCTTTTTCTTCCATTGCAGTCCCTTTGGAGCCCTCAATAAGGTTTTTTTTTCATCATTTTGTATAATTCATCCCCATACCTTCTATTTATCTATATCTCTTTTAGATATCACCATAAATGTAGAATTCTCAGTATTGACAAATATCAGCTTCCCATATAAGCAAATTGTAAACAGCTTGCTCTTATTAAATAACAAAGTGTCTGTGTGTGTGTATGTGTGTGTGTGTGTTTTCCATGTTTACCTTTCTATGTCTCTCTTGAGTCTTTTAATTGGAGGTTGAATTTTACATTGAGCTCTGGCTTTTTCATCTGGAAGGTCTGAAAAGCCATTATATCATTGAAAATCCATCTCCTTGCCTGGAAGATTGTGCTCAGTTTCACTGGATAGCTGATGCTTGGATGTAACCCAAGCTCTTTTGCCTTGCAAAATATCATATTCCAGTTGCTCCAATCTTTCAATATAGATACTGCCAAATCTGTGACATCCTTACTGTAGATCCATGATATTTGAACTGTTTCTTTCTGGCTGCTTGCAGTATATTCTCCTTTACTTCATAGTTCTGGAATTTGGCTATCACATTTCAAGGAATTTTTAATTTGGGATCCTTTTCAGGAGGTGACTGGTGGATTCTCTTGATTTCTATTTTACCCTCTGGGTCTCGAATCTCATTGCAGTTTTCCTTTATTAACTCTTGGAAGATGTTGTACAGGCTCTTTTTTCAATTATAATTTTCAGATAGACAGATAATTCTTAGATTTTCTCTCCTGGATCTGTTTTACAGGTCAGTCATTTTTCCTGTGAAATTTTTTACCTCTTTCCTAATTTTTCATTCTTGATGTTTTGTTTGACTGATCCTTAGTGCCTCATAGAGTCATTAGCTTCACTTTGGTTGATTCTATTTTTTAGCACATTAGTTTCCTCAGTCAGTTTTTGAAGGTCCTTTTCCATATGTTTTTCCATTTCACACATTTTTTTAAATTTAGTTTTTATTTCTTTTCTTGTTTACATTATTCATTTTCATTACATTTTTTGAATTACACATTTTCTCCCCATCTTGCTCCTGCCCCAACCCTATAACAGCAATCCCACTGTAAAGCCCCTACCCTGCTTTGCTCTCTTATATTCTGGTAGGGAAGGGGGGGGTCTCCCTATCCCAGCTCCTGTATATCTTAATTCCTAGTGGCAGGTATTGCAGAACTTTAAATTCTAGATTCTATCTATTCCTCCCTTGTCACCCACCCCTACTAGAAGGACACTCAGTTCAATACAGGCTATGGATGTGTGATTATACAGGATATCTTCATAGTGGACAGATTGTAACAGTGATCATCTGTCTCTCCTTCCTATCCCTCCTCCCCCCATGTTCCGTTCTCTACCCTGTCCTTGTTTACTGAGGTGTGTGT
>CM053601.1:45155674-45170851 GCA_028646575.1 Pseudocheirus occidentalis
CCCTTGGACTAAACTTAGGTTTGTTGTAAAACAAGGGGTGGAAGGGTTTGTGTGGCTGTCTAAGAACTTTATTTGGAAACTAAAGTTAATGATTACCCCAGGAGTGGCAGATCAGTATACTGTGAACTGTTAATTAAATCAACTCCCTTGTAGGAAAACTAGGTCATTCCTTTGTTAAGTAATTGATTGGATCTCTGATTAGACTGATTGAATCTTTAAGTGTTAAGCTGGTTTCTCCCTTAGGGAAACCAGCTGATTCTTTTTTTGTTTCTGGTTCTAAATATTGTGTCTTTCTGAAATAAGATATAATATAGAGACTTTCCTTGTCCTGAAGATTGTATGTAATATTGTGAACTGTTGAAACTGTGAATGTTGTACTGAATAAAGATTTGGAATGGAATAAACAGTGTTCACTAATACTGTGTAATCCGAATCTTAAAAGCTCTTCACAGTAGCATTCTCTCAGGAATCTACTGCTGATTGGCATTACAGTCATTAACCTCTCAGTGTCCCCAAACAATTCTTAGACTAAAGTTTCAGAAAAGATGTTGAGTTCTAGTAATAAAGGAAATTCCCTAGAGTTCCTGGAAGTTCTAATCTGGTCATATAGTGAGGAGTAAGGATGACTGGTAGAAAAAACCAAATGTTCTGTTTTTCCCTTGTCAGGACAGGAGAACTTGAGGATGTACTCCAGCACATTGAGTGGACCCATGTAGTGAACACATTAAAGGAGAGAGAAGAGTCTGTCAGATGTCTAGGCATGGATCACTTGTAATCCATAATCCATGAGAACATTCCAAAATAGACGAGATCAAAGATCTGTGAGTATCTGAATATGAATTATCATGAAAAGAAACACAGAGTTACAAATACATCACGATTTGGTGTTTGTTATACTTAATTTCTTTCCTAAATTCTAATTCACTACTTTAATTTAAGGTTGGCATGATGTCTATGCTTGCTAATATAATTACAGTTAGCAATTATATAATGATTTAGAGTTTAAAAATCATTTTACAATCATTAACTCATTTGATCTTCACAGCAAGTATCAGAAGTAGGTCCTATTCTTATCCCCTTTATAAGGATGAGAAAAACTGAGGCAGAGAGAAGTAAGGTAATTTACCAAGAATCACACTGGTCTTCCTGATTGCAGGTACATCACTCTGTGCCCTGTGCCTCCTAAGTGCTCGATGTATGCAACCTTTCAGTGAAACCCATGAAATCTTCTAAGACTGAAGTTTCAGAACAGATGTTGAGTTGTAGTGATAAAGGAAATTCCCTAGAGTTCCTGGGAGCTCTAATCTGGTCATATAGTGAAGAGTAAGAATGACAGGTAAATGAACACATACATGTGTTGAAGTATGTGTTGTTGATACATATTGCTGATATTAAAAAAATAACTTGGTGTTGTTTTCATAATTTTCATTTATATCCAATTTTTTCAAACTCTTTCTGGAGTATTCTTCACAAAGATGCTGGAATGGTTCACCCTTTCCTTCTCCAGTTCATTTTAGTGATGAGGCAAACAGGGTTAAGTGACTGGCCCAGGGTCACATAATAATAAGATTCTGAAGTCGGGTTTGAACTTGCATGTTCCTGACTCCAGGACCAGAACTCTATTTACTGAATTACCTGGAAGGATTATTTTAAAGAATTCTATTAGAGAACTTTTGATTCAAACTCCCTTAGGCCATGGTGCTGAATACCTTGGAGAGGTTTGGTTTGGTTATGTTTTGTTTTTATATCTAGTTAATGTGACCTATTTGAATTCCGGAGTGCTGAAGGCCACAACTATCAACACCTCCACAACAATAAGATGTAAGTGAGCAGTGGTTGCCATAGAACACATCACTTCTCACAGCATTATCACTGCAAACCCCACATACTAAATAACTCTTTCCTGAATCACTGTGAAAATGCCATGTTCAGTGGCCCTTGACATTTCTCATTTCTTTCCCACTGAGAAGATGATGGACTGCCTGAAAATCATATTGCAACATAAAACAGATGAGGAGGATGGAAAAAAGAACACTTGGAACCACTTTTTTCCCCACTTAAATCTGACTGCAATTAAGGGCACCTGTGCTTTTTCAAGAAAGAGAATTAAAATATTTGTTTGAGATTCCTTTCCCCACACAAGAAAGTAGAGACTTTATATCTCTCTATCTCTCTATCACTCTATGTCAATATTTATGTCTATATCTATATCTATACCAATATCTATATCTATAACTACATTTACATCTATATCTGTGTCTGTCTTTCTGTCTATCTATCTATCTATCTATCTATCCACACTCAAATTACTAATAATACAACCATGGGAACAGAAGAAACTTCCATTTCAACAGGTAGTGAATATATCCTTCAAGGTCAGGAAAGATCATATTTTAATAATAGCTCTTCCAGTCTCCCTATAGCTAGACCAAGATTCAGAATCTTCTCTATAGAAAAGCAATTCTGATAATGACATATTAATGCTACGTCACTAAGATCTGCTTGATTATCAAAACACATACACACAGAGGGAAAGAGAGAGAGAATACAACAGAAATAACATTGAGCGCTAGCTGTGTGTTAGGAGTCTGTATGAGATACCAAAGCAGCAGCTATGTAGCATACTATTTGGTTTTGATAGTTTGATGCTAACAATATATCCTTTCCAAGTTATGTTTATACAGATACCCTACAAATTTAGCCGTCATTATCCCTTCCCCCTCTCTTTCATAGAAGTGTTCATGAGTGTTTCAGCTTTTGAAAGGAGATTCAAGGGCTAGCGGAAGGAGAGAAGTAGTGTCAATGAGGTTCTGTATGAAATAAATCTAGCAAGAAATGTTTTCTCCCTGGAGATATCCAACTGCACATAGGAATATTATACAAAATTTGGGAATTTTCTTTTTTTATTCATGTTTAAGAGGCCTTTAACTCATGCAGGCCAAAAGCTCAAGGGAGAAAATCTCGTCATGAATCAGCACAAGGGCATTCAAAATAAATTTCTGTTAGGCAGTCATTCTGTGAACAGATACATCTGAATGCAGAGACCCAAATCTCCAGTAAAACAGCAACAATTTTCTACTTCTGTACCCTTGAATCCATGTTCTGATTTCTCATGGTCAGATGTAAGACAACACACAAGAGAAGGAAGAAAAGTGGTGCAGATAAAAGGCAGTACCTGGTTCAGGGACATCTTATTACATTTACTTAAAACTAGATAGAGTAGCAGATGCAGAGTGAAATGAGATACAAACGTGAGTTTTTCCTCTACAACTCTCCAATCAAAGTAAAGAGTAGAATAAGGAAGGTGATGCTAATCAAGTCTTGAGTTAGCCACATGATGATGAGATTCGAGGCAATGAGCTTAACCTGAAGAATTAAGGGTCACCTTCTTCCATAAAGTTGAAAACAGTGAGAGCAATCCAAAGGAAAGTCATCCTTTTTAATCCTAATTGAACCCTCTTAATGTTGCTGGATATGCTAAATGTAGCTGTGTCATGACATAAACAGGGCATTAGATTATTTTTGCAAAGAACCACGTGGAAAATTGATTAATAATTTCAAAACTACAGTCAGCCAGTTCAGCTTTATGCTTAGTTTGCTTTCCAATTCAGTTTTTTTTTCTTTGCAGTGGGAGCTACTTATGCCTCGCCAAAGCCCAACATCACATTTCTCCCAGAATCCAGCTGTTTCTGTTTGCTGTTTCTCTCTGCTAGCTTTGTTTCTTTATACTGGTTATCTTCTACACTTGGAATGAACTCTCCTCATAACAGCCTCAACAAATCTCTCTCTTTCTTCAAGATATAGGATAAGCTCAACCTTCTCAAGAAAACCTTCCTGACATCCTGAACTGTTAATGCCTTCCCTCCTAGCTACCTTGAATTTAACTATTTTACATTTATTTTCTTCACATTTATTTTGTATTAGCTTATTTTTGCTTTTAGTGTCTCCCCTTTTAGAATGAAGTTAAGCCTTCTTCTTCCTTCATCTTTTAGTGCCCTCTCCCCTTTACATAGATAGATGATAGATAGATAGATAGATAGAGATATGTGTATACATGTGTGTATGTAAAATATAAACTATATATGCATAAGCTATATATACATACACAGGATATATAATACATATATGGCACATATGTATATGGTGTGTATATATATACACACATACACTTTTTGTCTCCTTCGGTCTAATATAATCTCCTTAAGAAAAAAGAATTGCTTCATACTTTGAATTTGTGTCCCCAATAACTATCAAATTTCTTATCACATACAAGGTGTTTAATCAGTCATGTCTTCCACCTCTAAACCTATGCTGCTGGGTGAAGTCATACAAGTAAACTTAGTCCACTAGAAATTTATGCTATTTAATTTCAACATTGCCTTAACCACATCAAGGCAGTCCTTAGATAGCATGCTCCTCCATCCTTGATTCCCTATATACCACATTCCACAGATGTTGTTACAAATCTATAATCCTCAAACATCAGAGTTTCCACTCCGCCCACCATTTCACATGAAGACTTCACCTCATAATTTTTAGAAAAAATAGAGGCCAAGCTTTACTCTTCTCCTTTCCATTTCTTTTCATATCAAAATCTTTAATATACCCCTTTACTCTTGACTTTCCTTTAGTCTCTGAAAATGAGATGGCCTTTTTACTTTCTCAAGTCCACATTTTTCTGAGAGTGGGGTATTCTTGATATTGTCCCCTCCCATTTTCCAAAGGAGATTATCCCCCTTCAATCTTGCCAATCTCCTCTTACCCATGGGTGTTTTTTTTTGTTCTACTAACTATAAATATGCCAATGTCTCTCCAAAATTTGGAAAAACAGATACAGCTTTTCTAGACACTAGCAATGACTCAGTCTATTATTTCTTACTTTTTTGTCTGTTTAATATTCAAACTGCTAGAAAAAAAGTTTTCTTTATTCTTTGCTGTATTTCTCTGACTTTTAGTCTCATCTCATTTCCCAAACTTATGTTCTCTAGCTACCAATGACATCTTAATTTCAAATTTTATTATTCTTTTTTATTCCTCAGTCCTGAAGACCCCTCTCCAATATTTAACAGTAATCATCTTATCACTGCCATTTGCCCTGCCTCTGACTTTTTCAAAACAATACCACTCCTGTTTCTTCTACTACATGTCTTCCCACTCCTCTAATTTCTTAATCCTCATCCATACCTTGATTCCTGACTATATCCATATCTACTATATGTTTAAAGAAAAGTTGAGGTCAATAATAAATAAAATATTTGAAAAAAATAGGTAAAAGAAATGAGTCCTAAAAAACTTCCTTTTATAATACAAATATGGCTTTGATACCTAAACAAGAGAGAGGAAAAACAGATAATGAAAACCATAGGCTAATTTTTTTTTAATGAATGATTTAAAAAATTTAAATAAAATATTATCCTGGGAGCTACAGCAATATATTACAGATATGATAAGTATAACTAGGTGATATTTGTGCCAAGAATTAAAGGCTAGTTCAATATTAGGAAAAATATAAACGTATTTGAAAATATCAATAATAAAACCAACAGAAATCATATGATTATTTCAATAGATGCAAAAAAGGGCAATATCAAAATGCACCATTCATTCCTATTAAAAAACATTACAGATCACATGAATTAATTAAATATTTCTTAAAGTATTTAGTGTCCACATAAAACCATCAACAAGTATTTGCAATGGAATAAACTTGAAACCTTCAGTATAAGTTCAGATTTGAAGAAATGATGTGCATTATTCAATATTGTAGTAGAAATGATAGCCATGGCAATAAGTCAAGAAAAAACAACTGAAAGAATAACAGGGAATGAGGGAACAAAACCATTACTATTTGCATATGCTATTTTGGCATACTTAGAAGACTCTTGAAAATAAGCTCAAAACAATGAACAAATTTAACAAAATTTCAGGATATTAAAAACATAAATTCTTTGGAGTTTTTGTATACTACCAACATAGTTCTAGAAAAAAAATAGAAACAAATTCATTTTAAAGTGAGAGCAGATAGTATAAAATACTAGGGAGTCTACCTGCCAAAAACCAAAATAAAGCAAACACAAAAGGGGACTATATGAAGACAAATACAAAATACTATCCACAAATAACTACATAACTAAACAATTGGAGAAATATTGTTTGTTCATGGATAGGTTGAGCCAATAAAATAAAATGACAATTATACCTAAGTTAATTTATTTATACAGTATCATACCAATCAAACTACTAAATTATTATTATTATTATTATTATTATCATCATTATTATTTATTTTATTATTGGTGTGAGGGAATCAGGGTTAAATTACTTGCCCAGGGTTTCATAGGTGGTAATTATTTGCCCAGGGTCTCATAGGTGGCAAGTCTCAAGTATTTGAGGCTGTATTTGAACTAAGGTCACAATAACTCCAGGTCTGGCACTCTTTCTATTATTTTCTACCAAAGAATTATTTTATAGAGATTGAGAAAAAAATACAGCAACAACATTCATAGAGAAGAATATAATGTCTAGAATTTCAAAGGAATTAACAAAAAAATGTGAAGGAAGTCAGCCTAGTGTAAAGCCAAGCAACAATAGATTCTCAAAAGAATTCTACTGTGAACAGCTTTTAAGACTCTGATTACACAGTAGTAGTGAACACTCTGTTTATTCCATTACAAATCAAGATTCAGTACAATATTCACAGTATAATATCTTATTATAGAAAGTCACAATATTTAGAACAAGGAACAAAAGAAGAATCGCCCAGTTTCCCTAAAGGGGAAACCAGCTTAACACTTAAAGATTTAATCAACAATTCACAATATACTGATCTTCCACTCACGGGGCAACCATTAACTTTAGTCTCTAATAAAATCCTTAGGAAACCGTACAAACTCTCTACCCCTTGATTTCCAACAAACCTCAGTTTAGTCCAAGGGGAGGTCTTTTCTTCATTTTGACTCTGGGTAGTCTCTCTGATTCCCTGGATCCTCTTCACTAGTCCCAGCTCCCTCCTCAATCTGCCAAACAATCACCTAGATTCAGGAGCTGACAGCTCCCAGGTCCTTGTCTAGTCCTCAGGGCAGTCCCCAGCACACACTGAAGTTCACAGAGTTCAGCACACCTCAAACCCTTAATCACTTCTCTTGCCTGGAACTCAAGGATCAGCCAGGCCACAAACAAAGTCCCATCCTGTTCATGCTTTACTCAGCTTCCAGATACTGGGAAAGGAACTCTCTCTCTCTCTCCCTCTCTTTCTCAGCTGACTTCAGTCTCCATGAAACTTCCTTCACTGAGGAGCCAATTCTAATTCTCTCCCCTCTCTCTAAAATTCTTTTTATACAGCAATGGCTTCCTGTCTCAGCCAATAGCCTTCTTCCAAGTCAACAGGGGAGTTCACACCTTTTCAACAATGGACAGAGTTCATACCTTCTATACTTAGCCCTAAGTTACTAGGTGCTACTTAGCCCTAGGCTACTAAATGCTAAGTATATGATATACTGATTACTATTACACCTAGAAATAGGAAATTTCCAATTATATTACAAAACAGTAATCATAAAACAACTCCGTACTGGCTAAGAAATAGAGTGGTATATAAATTGAATATATTGGGTAAATAATACACATTAGTAAATTATCACAATAATCTACTGTTTGATAAAGCCAGAGGTGTAAGATTGGGGAGGGTGGGTTGGTAATAAATAAATATTTAGACAAAATTTATGGCAAAACTGGAAATCAGTTGAGTAGAAACTAGACATAGTTCAACATCTCACATCATACACAAAATTTATGTCAAAAACAATAAATTATTTAGAAATAAAGGATAATATTTCAAGTTAATTAGGGAGCATGTAAAAATGTGCCTGTCAGATGTATGGATAAGAGAGGAGTTGATGAAGAAAAGCACAGATGGAGAGGATCAGGGGGACTAAATTAGGTAGTGTTGATTGTGCACAATTAAAAAAGACTTTTGGAAAAAAAATAATTCAGCCAAAATTGGAAGGAAAAGAGAATATTTGGAAAACATTTATATCAAATTTCTCTGATAAAAATCACATTTCATATATATTGGGTATTGCAACAAATTTATATAAAAAATAAAAGCCATTCCTCACCTGATCAAATGATCAAGGATATAAAGAGGCAGTTTTCTGAAGAAGAAATCAAAGCTAAGTAAAGTCTTATGAAAAAATGCTGTAAATCACCTTCAATTAGCAAAAGACAAATGATATACCACCTCACACCAGATCGGCTAACATCACAGAGAAGGAAAATGACAAAATTTAGTTACAATGTGGAAAAATTCAGATACTGATGCACTATTGATAGAGTTGTGAAGTAATCAGTAATTCAGTTTAGTGTTGTATTTGCATTAGTATTTGTTACTGCACACAGGGACTATAGATTTGCGCATACCCTTTGACCCAGCAATAACACTCCTAGGTTTGTATCTTAAAGAGATAAAAGGAAAGTAAAAAAAAAACTACTTTCTTGTGCCAAATATACACACAGACATTGACACACACAGACACAGACACACATATATGTATGTGTATATGTCTATATCTCTCTGTGTATATGTATATATGTATGAATGAATATGAATATGAGTGAATATGAATATATTCATATATATATATATTCATTGCAGCTCTTGTGGTGGTGGTAAAGAATTGGAAATTGATTGGATTCCTGTCAATTTGGGAATGGATGACTAAGTTGTGGTATATGTTTTTTTTGTGGAATACTTTGGTCGTGCAAGGAACAATGAACAGATTTATCTTTAGGGAAAAAGAAACCTGGAAAGAATTGCATTAACCAATGCAAAGTGAAGGGAGCAGAACCAGGAGAACATTGTTTACAGGAATAGCAGTACTTTAAAAATGTTAAACTGTGATAGATAGCTGCACTGATAAAAAAAATGATCCTAAACATGCCAAAGGATTCATGATGAAAAACACTATCCTCCTCCAGAAAGAGAACTCATAAATTCTAAATGTTGATTGAAATACACTTTAAAATATTGTTTTATTTTTATGTGTTATTTTGCATCATGAACAACATAGAAATAAAGTTTGAATAATTTCACAAGTATAGCTATTATAAGATTACTTGATTTATCAAGGAGAAAGGTACAGGAGGGAGGGGAAGAAGTTAGAACTCAGGATTTTGATATGTAAATGTTCATTTTTTAGAAAAAAGGGAAATATTTAACAAAATAAATCACACATATAAGTGAATATGTGTGTATGTATACACAAGTATGCACATTTATGTGTATGCATATGCATAGATATAGATACACACAACAGCATAAATACAATATAAAAACAAATGGATAAAAATAGTACTTTAAAAAGAAAATTAATGTATTTACTCCAGAAATAAAACATTAAATTAATCCATTTTCTGGTCATTTCATATGTGCTCTTTCACCATTAGGCTGTGTTTGTGTGATCTGGGAAGTATAATACAGTATTTAATAGACAACAATACTTTACTTGTTTCCTTAGACACAGACATTAACTCTAATGTGTTCCCTTGCCCTATAGGGGTCATTGCTGATACAACCCAGGAGGTTGTTCTATTGCTAATTTAATGGTTGGAGAGTGAGCCAAGTATGTGATTCCTTGCTGTTTATTGCCGTTATTTCCATTTCCTTATTATATATCCAGATAATGTTACTTGAAACACTGAAGTATTTAAATCCTGGTTGGTTGGTTGGTTTGTTTTTCTGCAAAGCTTCAACTTTCCTCCATCCTGCCTGTGTACAATCTAATGATTTGCTCTTCGTGTAACTGACAAATATACTTAGTATAAAATAGACAGTATAGAAAAATGAATAAGGACATTTAATGTAGTCACTGCCCACTAATGACTTCTTCAGGAGCATTTTCAAGTCCGTAAGTTTCCTTATACCATAACTTCCAGTACAGAGTGAACTGCACATTATGACAAACTAATAGGCATCTATTATATGTTAACCATTGTGTCAAGTGATGAGGGTGCAAAGAAAGCAAAACAAATAAACAAAAATCAAAATCCCTAACCTCAAGGAGCTCACAGTCTAACTGGAGAGACAACATATAGCTTTGATGTACAAAAATGGAAAATATATATTGAATTGGAAGGGATCTCCATCCAAAACAGACAAAAATATCTTTGGCCAAAATGGATTCCCAAAAATCTAAAATCTTGTGGGGTTGATTCAATCATGGAGAATTATTATTAACATGTACTTTTCATGGGAGTCAAAATGGTAGACTGAAGTCAGGTACTTTCCTGAGATCTCCCAAATACCCCACCAAATGACTTTAAAACAATATTTCAAATCAAATTCTGGAAAGGTAGAACCAACAAAAGTTTGGGGTTAAACAATTTAGCAGTCTCAGACAACCTAAGAAAGCAGCAGAAAAGTTCTGTTTTAGTTCTTTAGTGATGGCAGCAATTTTAGAAGCTTTTAACATTCAGAAGATGGTGGTGTAGGATAACTAGTCAGAAGGATAAAATAGGAGATCCTTTGCTGGCACTGGTTGTAGAAATCTGTCATATTATCCGTATGAAGTTCCGGGCTGCAGTTCCCCAAGCTAAGAGGATTACTAGCTCACTAAAGCTAGTGACCTCAAGGATAAAGTGGCCCTACTCATAGTTCTATGGAGAAGACTGTATTACCTTAAAGATTAGGTAACAGGCCAAGAGAGCAATGGACATGGGTCTCCTTAAATCATAGCATCTTGGAAGAATTGAATACTTACAGACCCCTCAGTGACTCTAAAAACAGTTGCATGAACAACCTGAGGCTTGAGGCAGTGGCCAGGAGCAGAGCTGAACTTGAACATCAAGTTCAAAGTGAAGAAATAGCCTGGAGATATGAACAAACAACAACAACAAAAAGCATCTGACTAGACAAAGTTACCATGCTGATAGGGAAAGTCAAAACACAAACTCAGAAGACAATAATATCAATACAGTTACATGCAAAATTCAAAACAAAACAAAACAAAATAAAATGTGGATTGGTCTCAGTTAAAAACATATTTCTTGCAAAAGCTCAAAAAAGATTTTTTGGCTCAAATAGTAAAGTTAAAAGAAAATTGGGAAAAAAAATAAAAGTGATACAGGAAAATCATTTGTAAAGGTGTAAATTGCTTGATGAATGAGGAAGAAAAATACTGAAGAAAATAACATTTATTAAAATAAAATAAAAACTAGACCCAATGGTAAGAGGTACACAAAATCCAATGAAAAGAACAATTCTTTAAAATGCAGAATTGGCCAAATGGTAAAAACAAGATGTACAAAAATTCACTGAAGAAAAGAACTCATTGAAAAGTAGAATTGGTCAAATGGAAAAAATAAGCTCACTGAATAAAATAATTTCTTAAAACTTAGTATTGGCAAGCCAAAAATCAATGATTCTATATCAAGCAATGAAAATCAAAAGAATGAAAAAGTAAAAGAACATGTGAAATATCTCGCTGGAAAAATAGCAGACCTGGAGTCACGAAGTGATAATTTAACAATTATTGGACTCCTGAGAGCCACAATAAAAAAATAAATAAAAAACAAGAAAGAAACCATACGTCATCATTCAAGAAGTTATCTTGGAAAACTATATATAGTTTTTTATACATATGTGGATATGTGTAGTGTGTGTGTAGAGACATGGAGTGTGTGTGTGTGTGTGTGTGTGTGTAGAGACACAGAGAGAGATGGAGAGAGAGAGAGAGAGAGTGAGAGAGAGGGAGAGATGAAGAAGAAAAAGAAGTAGAAGCAGAAACAGAAGCAGAAGAAGCAGAAGAAGAAGAAGAAGAAGAAGAAGAAGAAGAAGAAGAAGAAGAAGAACTGCAAAATTATGGAGTTCACAAAAGAGAAAATATTGTAAGCATCCAGAAATAAACAATTCAAATATCATGAAATCACAATCAGGATAATGAAAGATTTAGCAGCTTCTACATTAAACAATCTGCAATATGAGATTCTAGGCAGAGAAGGAGCTAGGACTGCCACCAAAGATCATTTACTTAGCAAAACTGAGTATAATACTACAAAGAAAAAAATGGATATTTAATGAAAAGGAGGGCTTTCAAGAATTTCTTTTGAAATGGGTAGAGCAAAATAAAGACATGAGAGAAGCATAAATAAGTAAACAGGAAAGAGGAATCACAATGCATTTGAAAACTTTAAACAGTTTACATTCCAACATGATAATATACTTGTACCTCTTAAAAAGCTTTATCATTATTAAAATAGTTAGAAGGAATATGAATACTCTGAGGGTCTGGTTGTGAGTTAACTATGATGGGATGATATCAAAATAAATTAATACATCATTGAGAAAGAAAGTGCACAGGGAGAAGAGGAAAGGGGGAGGTAGAAACAAGACAAAATATCTCACAATGGACATACAAAAGAGCTTTTTACAGAAAAAGGGGGAAATGGGAGTTGAGCAATATGTTTGAACCTTACTCTTATTGGAATTGATTCAAGGGGTATCTCTCTGTCTCTCTGTCTCTCTCTGTCTCTGTCTCTGTTTCTGTCTCTGTCTCTGTCTCTCTCTCTTTCTCACACACACACATATTTATTATAGAAATTTATCTTACCCTACAAGGAAGCAGGAGGGCAGAAGGATAAGAAGTGGTAGGGTGGATTGGGGGAGGTAATAAAAGCAAAACACTGTTCATGAGGGACATGATGAGAGAGAGAGAGAGAGAGAGAGAGAGAGAGAGAGAGAGGACAAGGAGGAAGAGGAGGAGAAAGAGGAGGAAAATAGGATGAAAGAAAATACACAGAGATTAAATATGTGAATGAGATAAATTTGCCCTGATGACAGAAGTATTTATCAGAGTGGATTACATGATTTAGATTTAGAGAGAACTATCATAAGAAAAGTAGGGAAGTGTGGTATAGTTTACCTGTCATAGAAGATATGACCAAAAAGAGATCTGTAGAATTACATGATGTAAAATAGAAAATTCTCATAACATTCAATTAAAAAGATGCACCACCACCCCCAACAACATCAAGCATTCAAAATTAGAAAGGAAACAGAAGACTTGTAATACTTTTCTTTTATAGCAACTTTTTAAAGACTTCATTTCTCAAATTACCCCTCTGGAAGTAGATTTACAAAGAGGTAAAAACACAAATAATTTACTGGCAACATGAGTAGGAAAAGGAAGCAAAGTAAGAACAGTAACCAAACTCTAGAATCCTTTTTGGGGGACAAAAAGGATCAAAGTATGGAATGGGAGAAAGACAACACAGTCAGAACTCCCACAACAAATCCTTCCAAGAAACATGAAGATTGTCTACAAGCCATAGAACAATTTTAAAAGAACTTTGAAAAATGAAATAAGAGAAGTAGAGGAAAAATTGGGAAGAGACATGAGAATGATGTGAGAAAATCATGAAAAGAGTCAACAACTGGACTGAAGAGAATAACACCTTAATAAACAGATTAGCTCAAATGGCAAAAGAGGTCCAAAAACCCAATGAGGAGAAGAATGCCTTAAAAAGCTGAATTTGCCAGAAGGAAAAAAAAGAATCTCAAAAGCATTCAGAAGAGAATAAGTCCTTCAGAATTAGAGTGGAGCAAATGGTAGCAAATGACTTTATGAGAAATCAAGATACTATTATACAAATATAAACAAATGAAAAAATAGAAAGCAAAGTGAAATATCTCCTTGAAAAAAACCATCGACCTGGAAAATAGATCCAGGAGAGAATATTTAAAAATTATTGGACTACCTGAAACTTAGGACCAGAAAAACAACTTAGAAACCATCTTTCAAGAAATTCTCAACGAAAATTGCCCAGATATTTTAGAACCAGAGGGCAAAATAGAACTTGAAAGAATTCACCAATTGCCTGTCGAAAAAATCCTTAAAAGAAAACTCATAGAAATGTTATAGCCATGTTTCAGAGTCCCCAGATCAAGGAGAAAATATTACAGGCTGCCAAGAGAAAGCAATTTGAATACTGTAGAAACACAATTCAGATAACCCAGGATCTGGCAGCTTCTACATTGACAGATTGAAGGGTGTGGAATATGATATTCTGGAGATTAAGGGAACTAGGATTAAAACCAAGAATCACCTACCCAGGAAAATTGAGTATAATGTTCCAGGGGAAAATATCGTCATTCAGTGAGGTAGAGGACTTTCAAGTATTCCTGCTGAAAAAAACAAAAAAACAGAATTGATCAGAAAATTTGACAAGCAAACATGGGAAAGAAATCATAAGGAAAGTATCAAAGTTGAAGTATTTACATGCCAAAATGGAAAAATGATAATTGTAACTTATGAAACTTTTCTCAGAATGAGGATAGATGAAAGGAATATAACTGTTTATATACAAATACCTATATATATGTCTGTATAGGAGGGTATATATGCATATGAATACATATCTGAGCATGTGTGTATATGAGTTCATAGAGGTCACAGGATCAATTGAATAGAAAGGGATGATACTTTAAAAGGTGAAATTCTGAGATGGGAGAGGATTAGAATGAGAGGAAACAGGGAGAGACAGAAGGGGGTTAATCGTCCCATATAGAAGAGACAAGGGATAACTGTTACAATGGAGGGGAAGAACTGGAAGACAAAAGGGAAAACGTCAACTGTACTCACATTGAATTTGGCTTAGGGAAGGAATGACATAAACTCTAAACTGGGTATCTTGCCACACAGGACAGTAGGGGGGATGGGGATGAAAGGGGGATGATGGAGGGGAGGGCAGGGTGGAGGGATGGTTGCTGGAAGCACACACTTCTATAAAGGGACAGGGAAGGGTAGATAATAGAACAAACTGGGAGGGATGGGATAGGAAGGAGGGACATATATAACTCTCTCACAATATGTCCACTGTAGAGACGTTCTGTATAATTACACACGTACAGACTGTATAGAATTGCTTGTCCTTCCAGTGGGTGGGTGATGAGGAAGGAACGAAAAGAATGTATAATTTAAATTAAACTATCCAATGTTCATATGCATATATATATATATATATATACATATATATATATATATATATTCACACACACATATACATATGTACACACATATATAAGTATATTATATATTTATTATTATATTATATTATATATATACAGGCTCTGGGGTAGGGAAACCCATCCTGTCCTACCAGAAAGTTAAAGGGATGATGGAG
>CM053601.1:45171351-45193948 GCA_028646575.1 Pseudocheirus occidentalis
GTTTACATGCCAATATGGGAAAATGATAATAGTAACTTATCAAACTTTTCTTAGCATGAGGATAGGTGAAGGGAGTACAAATGTATATATATGTATACTTACACATAGGTCCATATAGGAGGCTATATATGCATATGAACATATATCTGAGCATGTGTGTATAGGGTATATAGAGGGTATAGGATGAATTGAATACAAAGAGATGATACCTTAAAAGGCAAAATTCTGAGGTGGGAGAGGTCTAGAATGAGAGGAGTCAGGGAGAGACAAAATGGGATTAATCATCCCATAGAGATGAGGCAAGAGATTAACTATTACAGTTTTTCTTTCAATTACTCTCATTGAATTTGGCTTAGGGAAGAAATGGCGTAAACTCTAAACTGGGAATCATGCCACACAGGAGAGTAGGGGTTATGGGGATGAGAGGGGGAAGACGGAGGGGAGGTCAGCATCTGGGGAGGGATGCTGGAAGCACGCACTTCAGTAAAGAGACAGGGACAGGGTAGAGAACAGAACAAGGGGAGTGGGAGGGATAGGAAGGAGAGACTGAGGATCACTGTCACAATATGTCCACTATGAAGATGTCCTGTATAATCACACATCCACAGCCTGTATTGAATTGAGTGTCCTTCCAGTTGGGGTTGTTGACAAGGGAGGAATTGAAAGAATCTAGAATTTAACGTTCTGTAATACCTGCAACTAGGAATTAAGATATACAGCAGATAGGGAGACCCGCCCTGCCCTACCAGAAAATAAAAGAGCAGTGCAGGGGAGGGGCTTGACAGTGGGATTGCTGTTCTAGGGGTGCAGCAGGTGCAAGATGGGGAGAAAATTTGTAATTCAAAAATGTAATGAAAATGAATAATATAAACAAGAAAACAAATGAAAATAAAGTTTAAAAAAATTAAAAAAAGAGAAATAGCCAGGGAAACTACATTTTGGTAAAAGGTATCATAAACAATAAAAAAATTTAAGGTAAAAAAAAGAATAAAAAAAATTATTCTTCTTAAAATATGCTGTTTAAAGGGTATCTTCTTTTCCATAGGTGAGAAAAATAATAGTTGGAAAAAGTTCATAAAGAAGGTACACTTTTTACTTAGCATTTTTTTTCAAAATGTATGTTTCGGAGAAATAAGAAAGAAAATTTATATTATATTAAAATAATTCCTAATAAAGAATCGAAGGTTAGAAGGAGGCACAGCCAATATAGCAAAGTAAAAGCACAAACTTGGCATGGGTTCCTGATACAACCACATTCAATACCTGTAAAAATGACTTTAAACAAATTTTAAAGCTACAGAACCCACAGAGAGAAACGAATCTCTGGCCGAAGGCAACCTGGCAGGCCAGCAAGAATGGTGTATTCCAGAGTTGAGTGCAGTCCCCCATGACCCAGAGTTCCAGCCCCAGGGAGGCCCAGACTGACCAGAACAGAAAAAAGCATTAATAGTTTCCAGACTTCTCAACTCATCATTGCCAAAGAGAAAATAAAAGATCTGTAGCAAACTCTATTGGAAGGGTGAAGGAAGAGTGTGGCCCCTCGCCTACCCCTGAGGAAAGAAGCAGTAGAGATGTGGTGGAGGCTGCTGCTGCTACATGGCTTCTTCCAGATCTCCTGGCCTACACATTGTAGGTGGACCAAGTAACCATTCAGAGGTAAATTGCTCTTGCTTCAACCTACTTGGATGTGGATCATGGTCATTGGTGGTGGTACTGGGGTGAATGGCCAATGTGATATAGCTTATGGGGACTGAAGAGAGTGCACCCAAATAATAGCTTCTGCAGCTGTGAAAACCCCAGCAATTTGGGATAAAACTCTCTCCATTGTGGAAGCAGATTTCTATCATGTGGCAGAGCTCAAAAGTCAAGTAATTGGCAAGAAGAGCAAGTAGAGAAAGTGCAATCAGACCATAAATCATTTTGGGGGGAAAAAAAGTACCAAATAATGGAACTGGGGAAGGACAATGACATCAGAACTCCTGCGTCAAAAGCTTCAAAGAAAAATATGGATTGGTTACAGGCCATGGAGGAGTTTAAGAAGGATTCTGAAACTCAAGTAAGAGAGGTGGAGGAAAAAACTAGAAAGATAAATGAGAATGATGCAAGAGAATTATGAAAAGCAAGTCAACAGCCTGTTAAAAGAGACCCCCAAAATACTGAAGAAAATAACACCTTAAAAAGTAGACTAACTCAAATGGTAAAAGAGGTCTAAAAAGCCAATAAGTACAAGAATGCTTTAAAAAGCCAATTTTGCCACATGGAAAAAGAATTTCAAAAACTCATTGAAGAGAATAATTCCTTCAAAATTAGACTGGAGCGAATGGAAGGTAATGGCTTCATTAGAAATTAAGATACTATAAAACTGATTCAAATGATTGAAAAAAGTAGAAAGTAATGTGAAATATCTCAGTGGAAAAAATCACTGACCTGGAAAAGAAGATCCATGAAAGATAATTTAAAAATTATTGATCTACAAGAAAGACATTATAAAAAAAGAGCCTAGACACCATCTTTCTAGCAAACTATCAAGAAATTGTCAAGCAAACACCTTATATTCATCAATATCCATTCCAGGCAGATCACTGACTGTTGAAGAGAATTGGACTTTGATTCTGTAATGCCTGAATTCAATTTCTACCTCCCATGGCTGTTGTAAGAATAAAATGAAATTGTATTTTAAGACGCTTTGCAAATCTGAAAGCAGAATTTTATAAATTGTTGTTGGTATGTAACTTGATCCTCACAACAACTTTTGAGGTAGGTTATTATCACTATTACACAAATGAGATGATGAAGGCAGAAAAAAAATGATTTACATGGGGTCACAGAGTTAGTAATTATCTGAGGAAGAATTAACACTCATTTTTTAAAAAGAATATTTCAGTGACCCCCTTTTTTGTTTGTCATAATAGGTTTAGTCAAAAAAGAATTTATTAACTTACCTTCAATTTTGCTAAGTGATAGGAATTTTTTTAAGGCAAGACAGTGCCCATTCTTATGGAGCTCATAGTTTTGCTAATTCCTTTTCTTTATACTTCCTCCTTTTCATTCACATTGAAGAAAAAAGTGAAAGAAAAAATATAATTAATAAGCATAGTCAAGCAAAACAAGTCAAAATAGACACCATGACCAAATATGTTTGTAGATAAGTAAAGATCATTGTTCTCAAGTTTTCAAAGTGGATAGTGTCAAGATAGTTGAGAAGAAGAAGGAACTCGGTAGAATTCTCCCCAAAACTTGAAAACAGTGACTCAAATTGAATTCTGGTGTGGCAGAGTCAAAAAAAGATTGGAATGAGACATTTTTCCCCAGCTCAAGAAAACTGAGGAGGTTGACAGAGGAGCTTTGGGACAGTGGGATAGGAGCCAGCCTGAAACTATCCACATTGCACACAGTGGCAATACCAGTTGCAACAGCAGCATCAGATTTTGAAGCTCAGCCCAAACACAGTAACAGGATTAAACAATTAGTGAGAAAGAGAATACAAGGTACCATTGTTGGTGCTGAGGGTAGGACTCTGTTTCTTTGCCCATACAGAGTTCCAGCAGTTCTAGGGCAAAAAAGAGCAAAAGCACTTGCTGCTTCAGGAGAGCAAGGGCACCAGGCAAAGTTACAGGACAAAAGGAATGTTCATCATTCACAATCGAGCAGCATCCCTGGTTTCAATTTCAAGTCAGAAAGGACCACTAGTACAAGGAAACAGGGCACCCCATGTAACATCAAGCAAAAAAGTAGTTAAGACCTAGTTCCAGCTACTTATTTGCACCTTCTTTCAGTTGACAACTTCTTTCAGAAGTTTCTTCTGAGTCTTGCCCATGATTGAGTAGCAGAACTTGTGAACCCCACAACTTGTGAACCCTTAAACTTGTGAACTCCTGTTGCCAATGCAACAGGAAGGGGAGGAGCTAATGACCACATATAAAGAGAGGCCCATCCTAGACGCGGCAGAACTGAGAAAGGAGCTCTTGTGGTAGAGAAGGAGGAAACTTGTGGTATCCAGGCACTCCATGTTTGTCTGTTCTGTCTGCATTGATGTTTGATTGTGATATTTTCTCAAGAAGCCCTGAGGCCTTACTGGAAGCCCTGAAAGAGGATTTTCTGGTTGTCTATTTACAGACATTTTGGAGGTCCTGGGAATTTACTGATGGTTTGTATTTACCTTTTGGACTTTGTCTTTGGTTCTTTTTGCTTGGCTTTACACACAGCCAAAGTTACAGGAGAAAGAAGCTCTAACATTAATGAGTGAAAGAGAGACAGATTTCTTCCTGGGTAAAGACCAAAGCAAAGATCAGGATCAGTGACCACACCTCTACCTGGATCATATCACCCTGGAAGCAATGAAAATTTACAGATCCCAGAACTATCTCTAAAACCAGCAGCACAAAACACCTAAAGCATGGAATAGAGTCCTCTTGACCTGGGTAGAAAAACCCAACCTAAAAAAAATTTCAAGAAATCTCATGCAAAATGAGCAAACAACAGTAGCAGCAGCAAGGACAATAGAATGTGGTCATAGAAATCTACTATGGTTACAAGAAAAAATAAGATACAAACACAAAGGGACAACCATGTCAAAAAGGCTATAAGCAAATCTGCAAAGAAAATATTAATTTGATACAAGTCCATCAAGAATTTGGGAAGTGTTTTATTATTTTTATTTATTTTTAAATTCAAATAAGGAAAGAAGAAAAAAGTGGGGTAAACTGGAAGTGATGCAAGAAGATAATGAAAAGAGAATCAACATCTTGGTAAAAGAGACATGAAAGTACTGAAGAAAATAATACCTTAAAACCAAAATTAGCTTAAGAGGGGGGAAAAAAGAAATATGAAAATTCACTGAAAAGTTAAAAAAAACTTAAAAAGCATAATTGCTCAAATAAAAAAAGAGATATAAAAGTTCACTGAAGAAAATAATTCCTTAAAAATTGGATTTGTGCAACTGAAGGCTAATCAAACCATGAGACAGCAAAGATAAAAATGAAGCAAAATCAGAAGAATAGAAAAGAGAGAGAGAAGAGAATGTGAAACATCTTATTAGAAGAGAAAAGCTAGAAAACACATAGAGAAATAATTTAAGAATTATTGGACCAGTTAAAAGCCATAATTAAAAAAAGAACTTTGATATCATACTTAAAGAAACTATTAAGGAAATTTGCCTTTATATTACAGAAGCAGAGGGCAAAATAGAAATGAAAAGAATCTACAGATCTCCACAATGATTTTATCAGTTCATACCTCTACCAACAGTGCATTGCTGTTTTTCTGCATCCCAACATTTGTCATTTTCTTTTTCCATCATATTAGTCAATCTGATAGGTGTCAGGTGGTACCTCAGAAATGTTTTAGTTTGTGGTAGTGATTTGGAGCACTTTTAAAAATTTAATTATAGACAGCTTTGATTTCTTCTTCTGAAAACTGCATATTCATATCATTTGACCATTTATCAATGACATAATGACACATATTATTATAAATTTCACTCTATATATTTGAGAAATAAAGCCTTTTAAAATTTTCTATAATCAAAATTATCCATTTCACATTCTGTAATTCTCTCTGTCTCTTTTTTGGTAATAAATAATTCTCTTATTTATAAATCTGACAGGCAAATACTTCCATATTTCCCTTAATTATTTATAATATTATATTCTATATAAATCATTTCTGCATTTTAACCATATCTTACTATTTGGTGTGAGATATTGGTATCTCCCTAGTTTCTGTCAAATTGCTTTCCAGTTTTCCAAGTAATTTTTATCAAACTATTGCCCTGGTCGCTTGCTACAATATGTTGTGTATAGGCCATTCTACTGCTGTGCCACTCTTTCTTAGACGTATCAGATTGTTTTAATGATTCCTATTTTGTAATATAATTTGAAATCTGCTTTAATTCTTTTTTTATCGATTCCCTCTACATTCTTGATCTTTTGTTATTCCAGATTACTTCTGTTACCATGTTATCATGGCTCTATAAAAATGATTTTTGGGTACTATGATTGGTATGGAATTGAATAAGTAAATTACTTACGTGTGATTGTAATTAATTATACTATCTTAGTCTGCCCACATGAAGATGAAATTGGGGCAACTGCTAGAAGTAATTTTGTCAAATCATATGCCAGGAAAAAAAAACACCTGACAAAGTGAAATGGATAACTATTTACAAGAAATATAAACTTCCTAGATTAACAGAAGAGGAAATATAATATTTAAATAACCCCATCTTAGAAAAAAAATGAATTAAACAGGCCATCAATGAACCCCTTAGGTAAAAATACCCGGTACCAAATCGATTTACAAGTCAATTCTCCAACTTAAAGAAAAATGAATCCCAATATTATATAAACTGTTCTAAAATAAATGAAATAAGTCAAAGAATCTTACAGAACTCCTTTATTTTTCTGGCACAAATATGGATGGGCTATCTAAATCAGGAAGAGCGAAAACAAAGGAAGAAAATTGCTGACAAATTTTGCAAATGAATATGAAGAACAATTTTAATTAAAATACTAGCAAGAGGATTACAACATATCATAAAGGTTATAGACCAAGACCAGGTGGCATTTATATCAGGAATGAAAGACTAATTCAATATCAGGACAACTATCAGCCTATTTGACCATGTAATTGACAGAAACAGCAATAATTATCTTTGTTTCATCAAACAACAAATAACAATCCCAAGTCAAGCTTTTGTGGCTCATTGCTTAACTTTTTTTGTGGTCTAGTGAAAATAGCAATTATTTTCTGCTCTGGTCAGAAACTCTGATTCCAGTAAACTGAGTCATCATTTTTTTTCTGAACTCTTACCTAGGGCACATTCATTGAATGATCATGGCCTCAGACAAACTGAGATCTGACAAATACCTTAATTTAGAAAGTCTAAGCTCCCCCAGTGAATCTTGGGACATTGCAAGTTGAATTGACCATTGTCATGCCACTAGATTTTGATGAGACAGTGAGGCTGACAATTTTGTGAAACTCTGCCTCCCTTATATCCAATTAAGATAGAAGTTAAGACATTAATCTCATGATGTCATTGGTCATCTTGAATAATGAAGGATGAACAAAACAACATCAGGATCTCTAGATTTCTGTACCCCTAGGTGGTATGATCAGCCCAAATAATTCTTGCCTTTAGTCTCTTATGTTTTTGAAATTGTTCACAGTGTTAGGTTTACATGGAACTTTAAATTTCAGAATACTGGAACTTGAATCAATCAAATCCTCATTAAGTCAGAACCTACTCTCTCTACAATATCTGAGGACTACATATGAAGGATCTTAGGTTTTGGAATATTGTGGTCAGAGACTAGCACTGATAATTATTGTGATGTTCTCTTGAACTTTTGCATGATATTCCTGTGGGTTTGCTGGAATTTTTGTAGGTAAGCCTTTTTCTCTTGATGCATCTAAACGAGGATCCCTGAATATTCTAACTTTTTCTGGGCTGACTTAAAAGCTAAAGACTATTAGTAGATACCAGTAGTACCATCCTTTCAGGCAGTCCCCCCCGCCCCACTCTTCCTATAGTTTGTGGGCTGCTGAATGACATTATCTGAAGTGTTGAAGTTAAGAAGTAATTTTTCATTGCATTTATTAATCATTATTTTATTTCCTTGAGATTTAAATGTTGTAAAGAGAAATAAAGCCTTTTACAGACACATTTTGATTAGGTTCATTTATTTAATGGTTAATACAGGCTGAAGTTTGAACCCAAAGTGAACAGATGGCAGGATGCCAGGAACGTTGTAGGTGAAAACTGATGTTGGCTGATAAAAATATTGTAAATTGTTTTGCAGACAAGATATAGTTCAGGAACAAGGTGTGAATTGAGCTCATTATTTAGAGTTATTGAAATCTTCAATATTAATTCCAGTATCTGGCAATTTCCCCAATTAGGTAGCAAATAGTCTGGCCCTCTAAGCACAAGACATTTGTTTCTCAATCATTCATCTGGTTGACAAGCAACTCTTGGCACCTCCTTCAGAGCTGACAGAGACAATCCAATTCTCCCACTCCAAAGGAAAAGACAGGACACTACAAATAGTGTCATACTTATTAACATACTTATTAAAGACATGTGCTTCCCATACTGATTTTAAAGCACTTTCTCCTACTCTTATAGTGTGACAGACACATTTTGTTTTAACCATGTGTGATTTCATTACCATAGGCTTCTTTCATTGAAACAAGTCTCCAGCAAAGCAAATATGCACCTACTCTGCATCTCAGTGTTCTTGAGAACTTCCAGGGTACTTGAGAGGTTAGACTTCCCTGGGGGATTCATACAAGCAGTGTGTGGGACTTTAATCAAGGTCTGCCTTTAAACCATGAGGCCAACTCTCTGTCCACTATTCAATTTTCCTTTCTTCTGTGCATTTTTAACCTAAAACTCTTATGTTAAGGGAAAATTTTAATAATATGAATAAATTTCACAGGCAAGGCTAACACAATGCAACAGATCTGCACAGCCTACATTTTTCTGGGGCCATCTAAAATCTTTCGCCATGTCAGTGGATCTAAGTTTTTGCAGGCCTGCACTATGATAATAAGTAGGTTACATCCCTTAAAATAATTTAGTTGCTCCATATTTTGTTTTTCCAAACTATCAAGCTAGAATTAATGATTTATCTGTACACAAGGCACTCTATATCTTTTGTGATCTATAGTCAAGGTTAATGAAATTATTGACTTTGCACCAGTGAATAGGCAGCAAAGTACTGATGTGCATCACTAGTTAAAGTTGGAGGAAGAAAATCTAAATCTAAAGAAAAGATGATGCTAACTCATACACTTAACACTTACTAGCCATGTGACCTTAGGCAAGTCGTTTAATCCCAGTTGACCTGCCCTTCCCCTTACAAAAAGCAAAAAACCCCACTTTCAATAAAAAAGAAAAGATGAAACTCCCAAATAAAAATCTTTCTTAATTATAAGACAGCATGATTGACATAGAGCTGCTATATAGTGCAAGGATGTAGAAACCTCATCTATGCCAATGCTTTTTTATATGAACATGTTATAGTCATTGATGACATAAATTATGCCTTAAGAGGCATATTGCCCACTCATCTTTGTCTCAAAGATGACAACTTATTATTTGTATTCCAGAAGAAATGGTAAGGTAGAAATTCAAAGAATACTCTAGAACATAAACATGCTTTTTGTCTCCCATAGCCTAGGAGAATGATGAGTCTTCTGTATGCCATTCCTTACTTACATTATAAACTTTTCTCTCAAGTGGTAACCCATGAAAAAATGAGCAAATCAATCAGAATGGAGTTCATTCCCTACCTTTACCTGATAGTGAGGCCTACAGCAAATATATATATATATATATATATATATATATATAAGCAGTATAATCACAGCTCTGAATCAACTTTATCACAGAATGGCTGTTACTTTCAGAATACATCAGTACAGCTGCTACAATACACAGAGGTTCAAAAGATCAATAAATAGAGCTCTATCCCTGAAGCAAAATGGGTGAGCATGAGGGGAATAAACTTCAAATGACACAAGACAAATGTAAAATTTTACATAAGCATGCCATACTCTAAAAAAAAAAGTGGGTGGGGAAGGGATAGCCGAGAAAAAATAAGAAGTTACCTGAGTTCTACCCAGTTTACCTTGTAAATAACATTAAATCAAATCTCTAAACAGATTCTGGAGCAACAGGACATACAGCTTAGGATAATTTTGAAAGACTCTAGGAAAGGTCATTATCACTTATGTAAAGGGGAGCATAGCCCAGTGCAGCCCAGAATAGACAGTATCTGGGCAAGCCATTATGAGACTCTTAGCTGTGGTAGAGATCAGGAACCAATGTCCTGAGTTTCCAGGTCAGCAGGCCAGTGGCACTATAGGCCAGTTCTGAGGTCTCCAGCCCCATCACAGAAGGTAAATTTTCAGACTCACAATCTAGAGCAGAACAGGTACCCCTAGGCAAGGCAAGCTCAGCACAGTGGATAGGCCACAAGAACCAGAGGCCCCATTTAAGAAGGTCAGTGACCAGGTCCCTGTGTCTCAGCAAAAGAAGCTTGGAACAGTGCCCCCTGTGTCCCAGGAGCATAATTCAACTTTAAAAGTCATGAAATATACTTAAAAATAAGCATAAACAGAAAAGAGCCCTGAGCATAGAAAGCTACAATGGTGACAGGGAAGATCAAAACACAAATTCCAAAGAGGACAATGTCAAAATGCTTATACGTGAAACCTCAAAGGGGAATATTAATTGTCCTCAAGCCCCCCCGCAAAAAAAACCTTCTTGAAACAACTCCAAAAGGATTTTAAAATCAAGTAAAATTGGTAGAAGAAAAATTGGGAAAAGAAAAGAGATATGCAAGTTAGAGTCAACAGCTTAGAAAAGGAAAGACAAAAATTAACTGAAGAAAATAACTACTTAAAAAGGAGAATTGGTCAAATGGAAAAGGGACTACAAAGGATAACTGAAGATAATAATTATTTAAAAATTAGAATTGTGCAAGTGGAAGCTAAAGACTCTATGAGACATCAAGGATGAGTTCAGTTGAATACAAAAGAGGACAAAGAATAAAAAAGAGTAAAAAGATTACAAATGAGTCCAAAGAATACCAAAAACATAGAAGAAATTATAAAATGTCTCATTGGAAAAACAACTGACTTGGAAAACAGATCCAAGAAGTATAATTTAAGGATTATTAGACTATTTGAAGGCTGTGATAACAACAAAAGAACCTGGACAGAATATTTGAAGGAATATTCAAGGAAAACTGCAGTGATATCCTAGAATCAGAAGGAAAAATAGTCACTGAGCACTTTTGGAAAGAGATCCTAAAATGAAAATTCAAATTGTTGTTGCCAAATACCAGAATAATCAGGTCAGAAAAATTACTGCAGAATCCAGAAAGAAGTAATTCAAATATAAAGGAACCACAGTGAGGATTACATAGGGTTTAGCAGGTTGTACCTTAAAGAATTAGAGGGTTTGGAATGTGATATTGCAGAAGTCAAAGGAACTTGGAGTACAGCAAAGAATCAACTACCTGGCAAAATTGAGCATAATCTTTCAGGGGAAATGGTGGATATTTGATGAGATAGAGACTTTCAAATTTCTCTGGTGGAAAGACCAGAGCTGAGGGGGAAAAAAATGATTTTCAAATACAATACTCAAGAGAAGTGTAAACGGTAAACAGGAAAGAAAACAAAATGTTTTTCAATTAGGCTAAACTGTTTACATCCCCACATGGCAGGATGATATTTTAATTGTTTCCCTTTTTTTTGGCTTTTTGGAGGGGGTAAGATAGGGCAACTGGGGTTAAGAGAGTTGCCCAAGGTCACATGGCTAGTAAGTGTTAAGAGTCTGAGGTTGGATTGGAACTCAGATCCTGCTGACTCCAGGGCCAGTGCTCTATTCACTGCACCACCTAGCAACCCCCAAAAGGATATTTTTCACTTTTGATAATTCTATCTCTATCAGAGCACTTAGAAAGGGCATACATAGAGGGTGGGGGTGCAAATTGAATTTGATGCTATGATATAAAAAAGTGTCTCCAAAAATTAGAATTGTACTGAGAGAAGAGGAAAGGGGAAGATTGACTAGGGTAAATTACACGGCATAAAGAGGGACAAAGTCTCTATTACATTAGAGGGAAAGAAGGGGGAGGGTGAGCATTGTTTGAATGTTACTCTCATCATACTTGGCTACAAGAAGGAATAACATATTGTCTGTTGGGTGTATAAGTTTGTATTACCTTATATGAAAGTAGGAGGGAAAAGAGGAAGGAAAAAGGGTGAATAGAAGGGAGAAAATAAGGGAGGGCAGAAGTAGGAGGGAAAAGGGAGAAGAAAAAGAGAAATGACTGATGGAACGGATGGCAGTTTGAGTGAGGTGGTGATTAGAAGCAAAACACTGGTGAGCAAGGACAGGGTTAAAAGAGAGAGAAACGTATAAGTAGGGAGAAAATAGGATGGGGGGGAAACAAACTTAGGAAACATGACTGAGAATGTGAATGGGATGAACTCTCACATAAAACAGAGTCAGAGAGAGTGGTTTAAGAAAAATGTAGCAAAAAACACATCTGGAAAATGGCAGAGTAGAAGCAGAAACTTGGCATGAGCTCCCTCTCCAATCACTTCCAATAAATGTAAAAATGACTCTAAACCAACTTTAGAGCTACAGAACCCAAAAAGTGAAGGAGAGAAAGAAATCTCCCATTCAAAGAAGCCGAGTAGGCAGACAGGAAGTGTCTATCACACCAAGCTGGAACCCAATTACAGTCCCACCCTGAGACCTGTGGTTCTAGCCCCTAGGGGACCCCAGACCAATGATGGCCAGAGCAGACTTCAGGAGAGTGGTGGTTTCCAGAATGCTCAGCCCATAAACACCAAAGACAAAATGAAAGGTCATTGTAGAACTCTGTTATAACGGTGCAGTAAGAGGACTGAAAAGTGTGATCCAGCTCAAATATGTGAGTGTGGCCATATTTATGTTTGTATATACATAGATTGAGGGCACAGGATATGGGATGACATCTAAAAAACAAAATTAAGATGTGAGAGAGGAATTTATTGGGAGAAGGAGAAAGGGAGGGATAGATTAGAGTAAATTATCTCATATAAAAGAGGCAAGAGAACACTGTTAAAATGGAAGGCAAGAGCAGGAAGGTGAGAGGGAATGGGATAGCCTGATTCTCATTGAATTTGGCTTAAGGAGGGAATAACAAACACTCTCAATTGAGTATCTTACCCTACTGTAAAATAAGTGGTGGGTGGGATAGGATGGAGGGAAATATAGTTAGTCTTTCATGACATAACTACTATGGAAATGATTTGGGTTACTACACATGTACAACCTATATTGAATTGCTTATCTTCCCAGTGGGGGTGGGCGAAAAGTAAAGAAGGGAAAAAATCTGGAACTCACAGTTTTAAAATCAGATGTTTAAAAATTGTTAGTTTTTTTTACATGCAACTGAGGAATAAGATATACAGGTACTGGGATATAGAAGTCCAAAAACAATGAAAAAACACATGCTTTGTTTAGCCTCAAGATGAAAGTCCATGTGAAATTTATGCTTGTTTTTATAGCAATAAATAAACAGCAGAAATGAGCTATAAATGGTGAAGAGTAATATATGGAAAAGGCATTGTTTTCAAGTTTCTTACAAACTATTGTTTGAAACAATACACACACACAAGTAATTATATGCAAAATATATGCCATTTAAATACAATTTATTTGTATATCAAGTCATCTGTAAGTGAGGGAGAGGGAGTACTGATAGGGGATCAAAGTATTTTAAGACATTTGATGATTTTATTTTCTTACTCTTATTTTTGGTAGTTACAAGAGGATCCCCTTCTCTTAAAATATTGACAATTTAAAATAAACACATACAGATTGCATTTGGGGACATTTTAAGCCCTTGTAGCTTCTATCCATGTTAGCAAATAAGGGATATCTCTCTTAGTTTGCTTTTAATCTATAAATTTTACTAAACTTAAAAAAATCATAATGGGACCAAATACTTATTGTTGTATGTATTTCCAGGACAAAAAGACTTTGTTTCAGTTTATTCAGTCTTCAAATGGATGTAAGTCCATTTTGTTGGTGAGATCATTTTATAGCCAAAAGAAGACAAGCTACAAACACAGATAAAGAGTGAATACTAAAAGATGACAAATTATAAAAATAGATGATAAAGCTTGATGAGAAATACATAACAAATACCATATAGTACAAATTGTAGCTCAACTATTGACATTTAAGGGGGGAAAGTGTTCCATAATATTTAAGTTTAAAAAAAAACATCTTTGTAATCTCAAAGGTGGAGATGAGAAGAGAATGTATTTTAGACATGAATATGCCTCCATAGTTTTGAAAGTAGAGGGCAGAATGCAACCTTTGGTGAAATAAGTCAGTTTATATGGAGCATGGAGTGTTTCAAGGGGGAAATAGGGCAAGAGGAAGATTTTGAAGGGCCCTACATACCAAAATAAAGAAGATGCATGATGTTTGTATTAGAAGGCAGTTTTTGGTTGTTGTTGTTTTTTTGCATAGAGTGCTGAACTTGGAGCCAATAAGATTTGAGTCAGAGTTCTGCCCCAGTTCTGTAGTACTTGTGTAACACTGGACAAATTACAGAACTTCTCTCAGCTTCAGGTACGTCCCTCATCTGTGCAGAATGGGTACAGTTTTAGAATCTAGTTTACTCCAGTTATTGTGACCAAAAAAATGACATAATTAATGCAAATTATTTAACAAACTGTACAGCATATAGATGTTTAGTTGCTTTTATTGTTTTTATTATAAAGCCTATTTACAACAGGGACACCCTGAAAGTTATTGAGTGAGGGAGTGGCATGGTCAAATTTATTGTTAAGAAGTTTGTTTATGCAGCTATGTAAAGGATGGATTTGAAGGAGAGAAATTTAAAGCCAAGGATCAAATTGGATTCAGCTGCAATGATTGCAGTGAAAAGTTATAAGTGAAATAGCATGTAAATGGAGAAAAGAAGAGGAATAAATATGATGCAATGGAGATGAAATATATAAGACTTGGTAATTGATTAGAAACTGGAGGAAGAAAAAAATGAACTAAAGAGCATGATTCTGGGGTTGAGAATTTGTGGTTGCCCAGTTTGAGGGGGGTAGGGTGGTAATGATAATTAGTTATATCCCATATATGTTGAGATTAAGTGCCTAGAGAATTTGAAATTAGAGAAGTCCCAAACAGCAATTCATCATGTAAAACTGATGAGAGATCAAGGTTGCAAAAAGAGATCTGGTAGATATACACATAGAGATGATAAATTAACCAATCATAGATGATAATATCATGAAATGAGTGCAGGGGAAGGGGGACTATGTAACATAAAGAATTGGAGATTCTTTGTAGTTACTAAGAAAGATATGTGTATTGAATGCAAAATGAGAAAGCATAAGAATGATCACATAACCTGAAGAAATAAGATAGGAAGGGCATAAAAATTCATAGAATAGGAGGATCCAGGATCAGGAGGTTGTCTGCAATGTCAAAAATTATAGCTTTGTCAAGAAAGGCGAGAACTAATAAAAGAATATTAAAATTAATTATTAAGAGATCTTTGGTATCCTTGGAAATAACAGTCTCACTGAAGGTAATAAGGTGACTGGATTCCAGATTGCAAAGGGTTGAGAAGTGAGTGGAATGAAAGGAAATTGAACCAACTGGTATAGAAAGTCCCCCCTTCCTCCCCATCAAGGATTTGACTATGAAAATGAAAAGATATAGGATCATAGTTTGAGGAGATAAAAGTGAAAAGATAAATAAAAGATATGGAAGGTCAGGACAGGCTTGCGGTTAACAAGAAGGAAGTGCAGCAGGTAAGAAATATTAAAGAATAGAGCAGTGAGCAACAGCTGAAGGGTCTAGATAATATGGAAGACTGGAGGTAATGAGATCAATGCCATGGGAGACAACCCAGTGAATGGTCTTGGTAAATGTTTAAACCATATTTTCATTGGAGATTCAAGCAAAAGAAAAGAAAATAGAGGATGCATATAAATGTTGAATGGTGGAATACAGGAGACAAGAAAGCTCTTTATAAATGATCTCTATTTTCTTAGTAAATTATTAAGTTAGGTCCTTTGTTGAAGAAAAAGAAAGGAGATGGTGTACGAGGTTTGACAAGACAACAGCAGGGTTAGTAAGAGAGGGGAAAGTGACAGAGAATCAATAAAAGAAGCATTTTAAGATTTCTAAGTAGTAGTGTGAGCCTGTTTGCATTATAAAATGAATTTGGAAGTGAGACAGGTCATTATGTTTGTATGACTACCTTCCACTATATTTTTTTTTCAGCAACATATGTATAGAAATGCAAACATCAGGCAAGTGAGTTGTGGGGAGGAAGAGGGCTGCTGTGAGCAGAAAACCCAGGTTTTCTGGTATGAGTCATATCACAAGAAGCATGGTATTGATTAGTAGAGGGCAATCAACAAAGGGTGAAGGGAAGAAAATAATGCCAAAACAAGCTTAACAAATGAGAGTGATAGTAGGAGTAGAATGCCTATAGCTATAATGAGGGGAAAGACTATAGTTAAGAAAAATCTGGGCAAATGGAAAGATAGAATAAGATTTTGGGATAATGGAAGGTAAGAATACAATCTTTTATTACTGCCTTCTCTCTTGAGCACTTTTTACAAATATCTCTTTGATCCCAGGAAGTAAGTACAATTAATACCCCCGTTTTATAACTGAAGAAACTGAAGCAAACAGAGGTCAAGTGATTTGCCCACTAGCAAATGTCCTTTGCAAGATTTGAACTCGTTTTTCTCCTAACTCAGGACCTAGTTCTCTATTCAGTCAATCACCTATAAGAATGTTAGAATTCTGGGTTGTGGATCATTGAGGCAGCACTCTTATGGTTGAAATGGAGTGAAGATGTATTGGAGTTGAAGAGATTAATGAACTGAGAGATAAGTATACTAATGTAGAATATAAATGTGTGTGTGTGTGTATACACACACACACATAGAAATATACATGCATATATACAAATATACACAAACGAGTGTGCCATGAGCTGAATTACTGGGGAAAGTAGGAAATATAAGAATACACCTTAAAGGAATGGTAGTTGTTTAGTAACAACTGTGAACAAAGGGCTAGAAAGCAGAGTGAAAAGTAATAAGTTCATATGCTCCTCAAGCCTTTTAATTATCAGAAAGCTGCTAATCTGCTTTCCCTGGACCATTCTTTATGGTAACAATCAATCAGATTAGGCTAAAGATATAAATCAAACAGATTAATCCAATCAAAATTTGACTTCTATTGCCTTAATCAATGGTAAGGCTCCTCCCTCTTCTCTGACTTTATATCAATGATTTTTTATTCCATGAAGATGAGTAAAATATAGCAAACCATAAAGTCAGAACTTTCTATATGTAATTTCTTTGCTTACAGTCATAGAACCAACAAAAAGATTAGAAACAAAACTATTTAAGCAACCTTTATGTGGCTGTATTGCTATTCAATTCAAGAACATTCTAAGACAGTAAACAAAGACTCCTGCATGTTGATGCAATCATGGATAAACATCCAATCCATTATCTTTCTGGATTTGTATACTCTTTCCTTTAGGGTTGCTTTTCCTTATTTTTGATGTCTCCCTGCTATGCTACTCATCAATTTGTATCTCTAAGATTTTAAAACTTAAACCTTACTCACTGCTAAGAGAATGATAAAAGCATAGAAGCATATAAGGTATATCCTTAAAAAAAACTGTGGCATCTCTCCTTGGCAGCCCTTCTGTGTCTATTCATCTGAAAAGTATGCTATTCTTTATGTTTTGTATCCTCAGGGCCTAATCTGGAGGAGAACAGGAGGAAAATAAGAGAAAGGAAGTTATACAAAGACATTTTGGAAGCAAAGAGAATCAAAGTAATAGGGAACAAAAACAAAGAAACAAAAATTATTGAAGGGGAAATGTTCATATTTCCATCCAGACAAGGCCTTGAAAAAAACCTTATAAAAGGGTTCTGTATAAACTCCCCTTTGTCACTGGCACAATGTGCATGGAGGCTTCAAAGAACCTCCATTTTTATTTATATTGTTCCTAGGGATGAAATTAAGGGATTGATTTTCTTCTTTAGGCAGTTACATACAAGAGGTTCAAACGTTTATCCTGGCTTTGATACTAAATTATGGGATTTTCTAAATCCACCCTTGCCACAAGTCTTCTCACACTAGAGATGACCCTATCATTGTTCCCCTATTTTGAAAAGCTTGAAATGGAAAAAGGATGTCATGGTGTCCAATCCCCAGGAAGAACTAAGAGTTGTTGAGCAGACATGAAGACTTTTGCATGTGAACAGTCTCCAATGGAAGTAGTGAGAATAAAATTAAAAGTATTATAGGATTTCCTTTCTTTCTGTTTTTTTTTCCCTTGGCAATCAAAGGAGCACTCATGAACTCTTATTCCTCCCCCACTCTCACCAAAGACAGCCCAAGAGCATGATTGGCAGGGGTTCTTTACAACTTTAATGCCTACACATGGAATATCCAACTGATTCTAGGTCAGGTACCTATTAATAATAAATTTCCATCAAAATTTTTGTGGTCTTTATCCTCAGTTTTGTGGAAGTCACTTTTTTTGCATTTCTATGTACCTTGTAGAGAAAGAGATTTCAATGATATTTATGTGTAATATTCTGCATTAAATTATTTCTGTCACAAAGGATGGAACCAAAATAGTAAAGTCAGGAACTCACCTGAATACTCCCCAAGTCACCTCCAATGTTAAAATTATGCATGAATTTTGGAATGCAAGAACCAAGAAAAGGACTGGGTAAAACAAATTTTCAGCTGAAGATTACTTAAAAGGCGGCAAGAAAAGTCTACCTTACCAGGGTGAGAGTAAACTACATTATACCTCAAGTAAGGCTACCATAAGCCCCACCCACAAAGTATACACTATGACCAGGTGAGAATTATACCGGGAATGATGGTCTGATTCAATATAAGGGGGAAAAATCATCATGATTTACCACATCAATAACAAAAATAACAGAAACCATAATATTATCTCAATAGATGAAGAAAAATTCTTGACAAAATGTAAAATAACATGTTTGTTTAAAACAGTAAAAACAGAAATAAATGGAGCTTTCTTTAAAATGACAAATATGACCCATCTAATACCATCAACAAACATTTTCTATATTGGAGATAAGCTAAAAAACCTCCCAAGTACTATCACACCAGAAGTGAAGCAAGGGTGATCATTATCACTACTATTACCAAATTGCAAGCTATAGCAATAAGAGAAGAAAAAAGATATTTAAAGAATTGGAATAGACAATGAAGAAGCAAAACTATTATTCAAAAAGGGGCAGAGCCAAGATAATGGAGAAGAAGCAGGAAAATTCCTTGAGCTCCCCTGTGACCATCTCAAATACATATAAGTCTAAACAAATTTTAGAGCTACAGAACCCACAAAGTGACAGAAAGAAACAAATATCCCACTAGAGGCAGCCTGTCAGATGGACAGGAAGGGTCCATCACTGAGTGCTGTGAGCTGAGTCAAGCCACACATTAGCCCCAGATTTTAGTCCCAGGGCAGCCTTGACCAGCAGCAATGGTATCAGACTCTGGGAGAGTGAATCAACAGTAACTGTGGTGGTTTCCAGAAATATCAATCCATAAATGTCAAAGACAAAGTAAAAGGTCAATGTGGAACTCTGTTGTAACTGTGCTGGGGGAGACAGAATGTGGTCTGGCCTCTTCCCCCTGGGAGAAAAGTGGTGGAGGTGCTGTGGCCATGCACCCACCTCCTTGTGGCTTCTTAAGAGCTCCTGGAGTGCAGATTGCAGGGACAAGTGAATATTTAGAGGGTAATTATTCTTGCTTTATCTTGCCTGGGTAAGGATCATGATCTTGGGTACTGGTCCTGAGATGTGTGACTAGTGAGCCAGAACATGTGGAAGCAGTAGAGAGGGCACCCAACTAATAGATCTGGGAGCTGTGAAAACCCCAGAAATTTGGGACAACATTCTCCTCTCTGGAATCAGAGTTCTACTGTGGCAAAGAGCTCAAAAGTCAAGTAATTGAGTGGCAACATGAGCAAGCAAAGGAAGCAAAGCAAGCAAAGCCATGCAACTTTTTGGAAACAAAAGGGATAAGAGCATGGAACAGGAAGAAGATAGCACAGTCAGGACTTCTGCATCAAAAGCTTAGAAGAAAAAAATACAAATTGGTTACAAACCATGGAGGAGCTCAAGAATTTTGAAAAATCAAGAGAAGTGGAGAAAAAATTGGGAAGAGAAATGAAAATGGTGCAAGAAAATCACAAAAAGAGAGTCAACAACCTGACTGAAGAAAATAACATCTTAAAAAGGAGATTAACTCAAATAGGAAAAGAGTCCCAAAAAGCCAATGAGGAGAAGAATGTCTTAAAAATCCTAATTTAGCAGATGAAAAATGAATTTCCAAAGCTCAATGAAGAGAATAATTCATTCAGATTTAGACTGGAGCAAATGGAAGCAAATGACTTTATGAGAAATCAAGATTCTATTAAACAGATGAAAACAAAAGAAAAAATAGAAGGCAATGTGAAATATCTCCTTGAAAGAAACACTAACCTGGAAAATAGATCCAGGAGAGACAATTTGAAAATTATTAGACTACCTCAAAGTTATGATAAAAAAGGAACCTAGAAATCATCCATTAAGAAATTGTCAAGGAAAATTGACCTGATACTTTCGAACCAGAAGGAAAAATAGAAATAAAAAGAATTCAACACTCACCTCTTGAAAAACCTCCCCCAAAGAAAACTCCTAGGAATATTACAGCCAGATTCCAGAGTTCCTAGCTCATGGAGAAAAGATTACAAGCAGCCAAGAATAAACTATTTAAATACTGTAGAAACACAATCAGTATAACACAAGATCTGGCAGCTTCTACATTAAGGGATTAAAAGGCTTGGAATATTATATTCTAGAAGTCAACGAGCTAGGACTAAAAGCAAGAATCATGTACCCAGCAACACTGAGTGTAATGTTTCAGGGTAAAATATGGTCATTCAATGAAATAGAGGACTTTCAAGTATTCTTGATAAAAAAAACAGAGTTTCACAAAAAAATTTGACTTTTAAATACAAAAAGCAAGAGAAGCATGGGAAGGTAAATAGGGAAAAGAAATCATAAGGAACTTATGAAAGTTGAACTACTTACATGCCTACATGGAAAAATGATAATAGCAACTTATGAAACTTTTCACATTATGAGGATAGTCTGTATGGATATAGGAGAGAGAGAGAGAGAGAGAGAGAGAGAGAGAGAGAGAGAGAGAGAGAGAGAGAGAGAGAAGAGAGAGAGAGAGAGAGAGAGAGAGTGAGAGAGAGAGAGAGAGAGAGAGAGAGAGAGAGAGAGAGATTTTCACACATATATGTATACATTCATACAAATGTCTATATAGGAGGGTATATGAACATATGAATACATATGTGAGTGTATGTATACATGTGTATAGGATCCAAATAAAGAGAGTACATGATCAATTTAATAGGAAGGGATGATATTTTAGAAATGAAACTGAGGTGAGAGAGAAATATAATGGGAGGAAAAGGAAGAGACAAAATAGAATACATTATCTCATATAAAAGAAGCAAGGGAAAACTCTTATAATGGAGGGGACATGGTCAAAGAAGAAAAGAGAAGAAGTGGGGGGGCAGGATAGGATGGAGGAAAATATTGTCAGTTTTTCACAATATATACACTATGGAAATGTTTTGCATAGCTACACATGTACAAAATATATTTAATTGCTTAGTTTGCCATTAAGGGTGGGTGACAATGGAAGAAGGGAAAGAATCTGGAATTCAAAGTTTTAAAATCAAATGTTTAAAAAATTATCATTTTTTAAAATACTTTTTAATTTTTTTTGTTTTGTCTTCTTTGGAGGAGGGAGGGCAGGGCAATTGGTCTTAAGTGACTTGCTTAAGGTGATATGGCTAATAAGTGTAAAGTGTCTGAGGCAGGATTTGAATTCAGGTCCTTCTGACTCAAGGGTCAGTGCTCTATTCACTGTGCCACCTAGCCACCCTTATTATTAGTAGTAGTATTGGGGGTTTTTTATGTGCAACTGGGAAATAAGATATACAGACACTAGGGTATGGAGATCTATCTTGCCCTACCAGAAAGATGAAGGAGGAAGGGTGGATGATATAAGAGAAAGGAATTAAACAGTAGTTGCTTTAATTTAAAATGTATTTTTCCTTGATGCTTTCCATTGTTACTATTTATTATATATCATTGTATTTTAATTAAAAGATGTTTCACATGAAAAATTTTAAAATAAAGAATATTGAATATGAATAAATTTCTATCTTTATTTTTAAATCAATTATTTTATTTATTTTCTTGTTTACATCATTCATTTCCACTAGATTTTGAGTTACACATTTTCTCATCATCTTTCCTCTACCCCCAACCCCCAAACAGCTATCACATTATAAAGTCCCTTCCCCAATCTGCTCTCTTTTATGTCCTCTTCCAATGCCCCTCTAACTTTCTGGTAAGGCAGGGTGGATCTCCCTACCCCAGTTCCTGTATATATTAATTCCCAGTTGCATGTAGTTAATAATAATGATTTAATAATTATATATATATATACACATATATATATATATATACATACAGAGAGAGAGAGAGGGAGAGAGAGAGAGAGAGAGAAAGAGAGAGAGAGAGAGAGAGAGAGAGAGAGAGAGAGAGAGAGAGAGAGAGAGAGATGTTTCTAACATTTAATTGTAGAACTTTAAATTCTACATTCTTTTCGTTCCTCCCTCCTTACCCATCCCCATTGGAAGGACAAGCAATTCAATACAGGCTGTATATGTGTAGTTATGCAGGACGTCTCCACAGTGGACATAGTGTGAGAGGCTGATTATATGTCCCCCCTTTCTATCCCACCCCCCCTCTTATTCTATTCTCTGCCCTGTTCCTGTACCATTACTGAAGTGCGTGCTTCCAGCAACCCTTCCCCAGACCCTGCCCTCCCCTCCATCATCCTGCCTCTCATCCTGTCCCCCCTACTCTCCTGTGTGTCAAGATACCCAGTTTAGAGTTTATGTCA
>CM053601.1:45194448-45211248 GCA_028646575.1 Pseudocheirus occidentalis
AGAGGCTGATTATATGTCCCCCCTTTCTATCCCACCCCCCCTCTTATTCTATTCTCTGCCCTGTTCCTGTACCATTACTGAAGTGCGTGCTTCCAGCAACCCTTCCCCAGACCCTGCCCTCCCCTCCATCATCCTGCCTCTCATCCTGTCCCCCCTACTCTCCTGTGTGTCAAGATACCCAGTTTAGAGTTTATGTCATTCCTTCCCTAAGCCAAATTCAATGAGAGTAATTAAACGTAAAGTTGTAATAGTTATCCCTTGCCTCTTCTATATGGGAAAATTAACCTCATTTTGTCTCTCCCTGTCTCCTCTCATTCTAGTCCACTCCCACTTCAGAATTTCACCTTTTAAAGTATTATCCCTTTGTATTCAATTGATCCTGTACCCTCTATGTACACACATACACACATGTTCAGATGTGTATTCATACACACACACACATATATGCATATATGTATATATATATATATATACACCCTCCTATATAGACATAAATGTAGGTATACATAAATATATTCATTTGTATTCCCTTCACCTATCCTCATACTAGGAAAAGTTTCATGAGTGACTATTATTGTTTTTCCATACTGGCATGTAAATAGTTCAACATTGATAAGTTCCTTATGGTTTCTTTCCCATGTTTACCTTCTCATGCTTCTTGTGTTTGAATGTCAATTTTTCTGTTCAGTTATGGTTTTTGTAGCAAGAAAGCTTAAAATTCCTCCACCTCACTGAATGACCTTATTTTCACCTGGAACATTATACTCAGTTTTGCTGGGTAGGTGATTCTTGGTTTTAATCCTAGCTCCCTTGATCACCAGAATATTATATTTTGATCCCTTCGATCCCTCAATGTAGAAGCTGTCAGATCCTGGGTTATCCTAATTGTATTTCTACAGTATTCAAATTGCTTCCTCTTGGCTGCCTGTAATATTTTCTCCTTGGTCTGGGGATTCAGGAATCTGATTATAATATTTCTAGGAGTTTTGTTTTGGGAATCTTTTTCCAGACGTGATTGGTGAATTCTTTAAGTTCTATTTTGTCCCCTGATTCTAAAATATCAAGGCAATTTTCCTTGAGAATTTCTTGAAGGATGTTTTCCAAGTTCTTTTTTTTGATCTTGGCTTTTAAGTAGTCCAATAACTTTTAGATTGTCTCTCCTGGATCTCTTTTCCAGGTCAGTGGTTTTTTCAAGGATATATTTCACATTGCTTTCTATTTTTTCATTGGTTTGTATCTGTTTAATAGTATCTTGGTTTCTCATAAAGTCATTTGCTTCCACTTGCTCCACTGTATTTCTGAAGGGGTTATTCTCTTCAGAATGCTTTTGAGATTCTTTTCCCATATGGTTAATTTGACTTTTTAAGGCATTCTTCTCATTGGCTTTCTGGGCCTCTTTTGCCGTTTGAGTTAATTTGTTCTTTAGAGTGTTATTTTCTTCAGTCAGGTTGTTGACAGTCTTTTCATGATTTCCTTGCATCATTCTCATTTCTCTTCCCAATTTTTCCTCCATTTCTCTTATTTCCTTTTTTGTCAATCTATGGTTTGTAGGCAATCTTCACGTTTCTTAGAATCATTTGGTGTGGGAGTTCTGACTGTGTTGCCTTCCCCCCATTCCAAGCTTTGATCCTTTTTGTCCTCAAAAAAGTATTCTAGAGTTTTGTTGTTCTTACTTTGTTCCCTTTTCCTGCTTATATTGGCCAATCAATTAATTGCTTGATTTTTTTTAGCTCTGTGCAGCTCTGCTTCCAAGGGGTAAAGGTCTGTCCCAAATCTCTGGGGTTCTCACAGGTGCCAGAGCTATTAGGGGTGTGCTGCAGCCCCCATCAGCTTCGGCTCACTGAAAGCACACCCCCGGACCAATACCAAAGACCACCATCTGGATCCAGGCCACTCAACATAAGAGCACTTGGCCTCTGATCAATTGCCTTACCCACTTCAATCTGCAGGCCAGGAGCCCTGAAGCAGCCTGGTAAAGGTTGCTGGCACTTGCAGCCATTTCTGCTGCTACTGTCACTTCTACTGTTTACCACTTTTCTCCCCCAAATTCAGCTGAATTCCACTGACGTTTCTTGTGGTCCTTATTTTTCCTTGATAAATGTGGAAATTGCCATGGGTGCCGTTAATCCACTCTCCTGAAGACTCCATCTGTGGCTCCTCTTGACCACCCTCAGGTCAGTCTGCAGTTTCATACTGGACTGATTTTGTCTCCCAGCCTGCTGTGATGAGCCCCACCTGCAGAGCTCCCTTCAGCAAGCGATGTGTTTCCTGTATTTTTTGTGAGTTTGGGAGTGCTAAAATTTGTTTAGAGTCATATTTTATGGGTATTTAAGGTGGCTATGTGGGAGCTGCAAAACTTTGCTGCTTCTACACCACCATCTTGGCTCTGCTCCCCTCTATTTATCTTAAAAAAATGAAATAAAAATAGAAGCAAAACTATTACTCTTTGCAGATGATTAGATAGTATACTTGGAGAAATGTAGATAAAATAAATGAAATAATTAAGACCTTTAACAAAGTTACAGTATATAAAATAAAACAAAATAAATCATCAGCATTTTTTTCTGTTGCCAACAAAATCTGGCAGGAGGAGATAAAAAGAAAAATTTTATTTAAAATAACTATAGGTAATAGTAAGTATTTAGCCATCTTTGTGCCAAGACAAATCCAGGAACTACACAAACAACACACACTTTTCACACAAATAGAGTAAGACCTACACAATTTGAGAAATTATAATTGCTGGTGGACAGAAAAAGCCAATATAATAACAATGACAATTCTACTTAAATTAATTTACTTTTCAAGCACCACACAAATCAAACTACCTAATTTTTTCATTGTTAAAAAACGACAACAAAATTTATCTGGAAGAATAAAATGTCAAGAATTTCAAAGTAATCAATGAAAAAAAAAGGTTAATAAAAGTGCCTTAGCTATACCAAATCTCAAACTGTATTACAAAGTGATAATTGTCAAAAGAATCTGCTATGAACTAAGAAAAAGAATGGTGCATCACTGAAATTGATTATGTACACAACATACAGTAGTAAATGACCATAATATTCTAATGTTTGATAAAAATCCAAGCCTTAGGCTGCTTGGAAAACAAACAAAGAGAAAACTATGCCTCAAATCAGTTATAAACTAATATCTGATCCTGTATACCTAGATAAGGTCAATATGTATACATGATTTATGAAAAAAAATGGCAATGCAATAAAAAATTTAGTTAAGTATAGAACAATTACCTTCTCAGATCTAAGGATGAGGGAAGAATTTATGATTAAACAAGAGATAGAGAATATTATATGTAAAATGGGTAATTTTGATTACATTAAATTTTTAAAAAATTGCTCAAACAAAATCAATACAGTCAAGACCAGAAGGAAAACAGGAAACTGGGGAAAATGTCAACAACATGTTTCTCTGATAAATTCTTATATTACCACTTCATTTTTTTGAAATAAAAATCATTCCTCATTTGATAATAGATATGCAAATCATTCTTTAGAAGAAGAAAACAAAACTATTGTCATATAAAAATGCTCTAAATCATTGTTTCTCAACCTGTGGGTTATGTTCAATTTGTAACAATGAAAATACATCCTGCATATCACATAGATTCATAACAGTAGCAAAATTACAGTTATGAAGTAGCAACGAAAATAATTTTATGGTTGGGGGGGTCATCACAACATGAGGAACTGTATTAAAGGGTCGTGACATTAGGAAGGTTGAGAACCACTGTTCTAAATAATTATTGATTAGAGAAATGCAAGTAAAAAATTCTGAGGTAGCATCTCACACCTATCATAAATGGCTAATATAGCAGAAAAGGGAAAAGACAAATGTTGAAAGAGATGCAGGAGAATTGGAAATCTAATTCATTGTTGCTGGAGTTATGAACTGATATAACTTTTTTGTATAGCTATTTGAAACTATGCCCCAAGGTCTCTAAATCTGGGCATACATTTTGACCCAATAACACCCATGTTATGTCTATATCCCAAGGAGGTAATATAAAGAAAAAAGTGACCTAATTGTACAAAAATATTTATAGTCATTCTTTTTTGTAGTGATGAAGAATTGAAAAGTGAAGGGATTTGTTGAAAGGTTTAATAAATTTTGTTACATGGTGTGATGGAATTTTCTTTTGCTATAAGAAATGCTGAGCAGTTTACTTTCAGAAAAAGAAAAAAAATACTTAGAAAGACTTACATAAACTGATGCCAAATGAAGTGAGTAGAAACAGGAGAATAGTGTGCTAGCAATATTATCCTATGATGATTACCTGTGACTTATTTACATATTATCAGCAATACAATTATCTAAGACAATTCCAAAGGACTCATTATGAAAAATACTGTCCACCTCCAGAGAAAAATCTGATGAAAATTAAATGCAGATCAAAACTTCACTAAAACAAAACAAAAAATATTTTATTGTATTTTATAATATCTACAATAACTTTAAATGGTATTTCTCTTTCTATCTCTTACTGTTGGATTTTGATAGAAATACATAGTAATTCTGGGGATTTATGTGGGTTTATTTTATATCCTGCAACTTTGCTAAATGTATTTATTATCTCAAGTAGTTTTTTATTTTATTCTCTAGAATTCTCTAAGTATATCATCATATCATTGGCAAAAAGTGATAGCTTAGTCTCCTTCCCCTGATCTGATTCCTTCAATTTCTTTTTTTTCTCTTTTTGCTTCTACTAACATTTCTAATACCAATTTGAATAAGAGGGGGGATAGTGGACATCTTTGTTTCACCTCTGATTTCACTGGAAATGCTTCTAGCTTATCGCTATTATATATAATATGTCTTGAACATTTTAGATAGATGTTACTTATCATATTAAGGAAGATTCCATTTATTCCTATACTTTCTAGTGTTTTGACAGGAATGGGTGTTGTATTTGGTAAAAAGATTTTTCTGCATCTGTTGAGATAATCATATGGTTTTTGCCAGTTTTGTTGTTGAAATGATCAATTAAACTGATGGTTTTCCTAATATTGAACCATTCTGGCATTCCTGGAATAATACTACGTGATCAAAGTGTATTATTCTTGTGATAAGTTACTGCAGTCTTTTTGCCTATATTTTATTTAAAATTTTTGCATCTATATTCATGAGGGAAATTGGTCAATAATTTTCTTTCTCTGTTTTTCTCTTCTTGATTTAGATTTCAGTAGTATATTTATGTCATAAAAAAGAATTTAGTAGGACTTCTTCTTCACCAATATTGATCCCTCCTTGAACTAGAACCAATGAGAATAAAGTTCATATGATATTCATCTCCCTCCCTTCTTTCCCTCTACTCTACTGTGTTTCTATGGCTCTTCATGTGGCATAATTTGTCCTCTTTTACCTCAGCCTTTCCTTTTCTCTCATGACAGTCCTTTTGTACCTCTTAATAAGATTTTTTTTTAATCATCAAATTGGTTCATTCATACCCACACCATCTACCTATCTATATCCCTTTTAAATGTTGCAATAATTATATAAATTTCAGTATTGACAGGTATCAGCTTCTCATATAGGGATATAAACAGTTTGGTCTTATTGAATCGCAAGTTGTGTGTATGTGTGTGTGTGTGTGTGTGCTTTCCCTGTTTACCTTTTTATATTTCTCTTGAGTCTTGTATTTAAAGATCACATTTTCCATTGAGCTCTGGCTTGTTCATCAGGAAAGTCTGGAAGTCCCTTTTTTCACTAAATGACCATCCCCTTGCCTGAAAGATTTTGCTCAGTTTTGCCAGATGGTTGATCCATTCCTTCAATCTATTAAGGTAGAAGGTGCTTGTTCCTGTATAATCCTGACTACAGTTCCATGATATTTGAATTTTTGTGGATGTTTGCAACATTTTCACCTTGACCCTTTAACTTTGGAATTTGGCAGTGATATTTCTTGGTGTTTACAATTTGGGGTCTCTTTTAGGAGGAGTCTGGGGAATTCTTTCAATCACTATTTTCCCTCTGAACCTAGTACCTCAGGACAGTTTTCTTTGACCATCTCTTAGAGGATGTTGTCCAGGCTGCTTTTTTTATCCTGACTTTCTAGTAGACCAATGGTTCTTAGGTTATCTCTCCTAGATCAGTTCTCCAAGCCAGTAGTTTTTTCCATTGAGATATTTTACACTTTTTTTCTAATTTTTCAGTCTTTCTGCTTTTTTTGACTAACTCTTGATGCACCATAGATTCCATAGCTACATGGCTATACCTTTGAACCCAAGTCACTCTTCCTCTCACTGTCTGACCAATAACAATAGCTTTGATTTGAGTGATTCTAATTTTTAGTGAATTACTTAGTTTTTAAAGCTCCTCTTTTAGGGAGGTATTTTCTCCAGTTAGATTTTGAATCTCCCATGCCAGTACACAAATTTTACTTTTTAAGGATTAGTTTTCTTCAGTGATTTTTTTCCAATTTGGTTAATATAGATTTAAATATATCTTCTGTCTCTCTAATTTGGCTTTTAAAATATTTCTTGAGCTTCTCCAGAAATGCTTTTTTTCAGCTCAAGAACAGTTCACATTTCCTTCTGTAATCTCAGTTTTGAATATAGAGTCCATATTGTCCCCTGAATTTGGTTGTTCTTCTCACTATAATAGGATTGTATCATACTTAATTTCACAGTTTCCTTCTTTTCCATTGTGATTACCTATGTCCTGACTTTTAGGGTGGGTTTCTTCTTCTGGCATACAGAGGGCTCTGACCCATACTTGTCCATCTGGGAGCCAAGGGCTTTGTTGACTTTGTGTTCTATAGCCTCTTGGTGTCTACACCGAGACCAAGACCAGGACTATAAATGTTTCCCCTGTGTTACCCTGTGTGAGGCTTCTTGTGAGTAACTTGTAAATTGTAAATTTACAAAGAGTACATTGTGAGAAAGGGTTGGTCTATCCACTTCAAGTTTCAGACTCTGTCCCTGGCCAACACCAGGTAGCATCAGTGGCTGGTGGCTGGCAGCATTGGTGTCTGCAGATTCCCCTGGTGGTGCTAAGCCACACCTGGGATTCTGTTGTTAGAGCTTGCTCCTCCACCTTCCTTGGGCTTTGAGATCTCCTGCTGTTCAGCTGAGGTGGGGCTTGTTTTTATGCCTCCTGGTACTTCAGTTCAGGCTCAGAACAAACCCTTCCTCTAGGACTCCTAAGGCTGTTTCCACTGTTTTAATATTTTACACTGGGTAACCTCTGTGTTTTCAGAGTCTGGTATGAGGATTAGAGCAGCTAAAGTTTACACTGTGATCTTGGCTCCCAAAGTTCAGGTAGGTAACTTTTTAAACTTCCAAGCTGCAGGATGATAGCCCCAGGGAAGCTGCTACTGCTGCTGTGTAAATACAGCTGTGAGACATCTGGAAATTGCCCCCATCTGCTCCTCATTCCCCCTGCCCAGACCTTTGTGGGCACTTTCCTGGGCTGTGGATCTGCTATGCTCCATCTCCCAAAGGATCCTGTCACTCTAAAATCCAATCAGATTCACTTTTTAGAATTTTGTGATGGAATTCGTGGAGGAACACAGAAAAGTTCTTGCCTCTGTTCTGCCATTTTTGATCCACTCCCCACCCCTACACCAGGAATATGAATTTTGATCACTTTTACTTTGCAAGTTATCTTGGGATTTGAGGTTGATTGTATTTCTTCCCCAGTTATTTATTCTGTCTTTACAAAAAGAGTAGGACTAAAAACTGTTTTGTTTCATGGAGTTCTTATTTATGGTTTCTTGAAATACAGTTCTGAAAATTCAGGCTTTGATAAATTCCATTGTGATTCAAATGGAGCTACATTGCTATACCTTTGAACCCAAGTCACTCTTCCTCTCACTGTCTGACCAATAACAATACTGTCCTTCCCCCTTCAGCTTAAGTTAATCATTGGGTTTTGATGTCTCAGAGAGAGTGTAAATAGCAATTGTTTCTTTTCTGGTGAGAAGTTCTGAGGGTCTTCCTCTCCTTGGTGTATTCTTTTGTGAAGGCAAAGTAGGTTGTCTTTTACTTCAGTTCTTACCTAGTCTTTAACTACTGAATGGGTGTTGCCTCAGACAAATTGAGACCTGAGGAAAATATTATCTTAAAAAGTGACTGCTTCCTGGTTCATTGTCAGTTGTTCTGACATATTGTATCAATAATAAGATATTCACAACACCCATGATGGTTATGAATATGCTGGTATAGTTCTGGATCAAAAAATGTAGCAAACTCTCCACATGGAAGGCAGAACCAAGGTCTTTATTCAGAAACCATAACACTGAGTCCCAAAACCAGAAGGACAAGTCCCAAAACCAGAAATCCAAAGTCATTATAGTGGTCACAAAGTTGATACACATAGTTAATGCAGTGGACACCCACATTCCCAAGCCTTCACAAATAGAACAGGATCCCTCAAGCAGGGATCCCTCTCAGACTCATGACAGTTTCTCAGCCTGGTCCTTGGAAGTTCTCAGTAGAATCTGTAGAAGGAGAGTCTCAGAAAAAGGTGCAATCTCCAGGTGATGTCTGAGAAAAAGAGCTCAAGGTTCTCCTTGTTCTCTCCTTACATACAGTGTAGCTCCTCCCTGTTCAACCCCTTCCTGTTAAGGTGTGAACTACTCCCAAGGAGTTAACTGGAAGTAAGGAGCTAAGCCTTTACGAGGTGCTAAGTGCCTTTACTAGGTGCCAATAGAAAGGGGCATGGAAGATCTTCTGATTTCATTAACATTACACATATATCTTGCTACTGGTCTTTGATGACTCTGGAGGAGAGAATGGAGTTGATAACTTAGAATACCTCTCCCTCACCTAAACCCAATTCATTGCAATCAAGGCATAACCCTCCTTTTCAAGAATTAAGGAAGAAGAAGAGTCACAACAACAACAAGCCTGAAGTACAGTACAGCACAGGTCACATGCCTGCAAGCCAGGAGTCAGGTCCTGGAAGTTGCTGCATCAGTGGCAGAATCAGTTTTGGGAACTTGCAGTCCACAGAGAGTAAGTTGATTAAAAGGAGATTACAAGGAAATCTTACCTGACAATTGAGGAAGGAATATTTTTGCATTGCACATTTATAGTCCTGGATCAGAGTTCCAAGGCAGAAAAGAGTGTGTGTGTGTGTGTGTGTGTGGTTGCTCACAAGAGTAAAGGGCCTTTGATCTCAAGTGTAAGGCAGAACAAAACACTAATGCTTATTTGAATGACGATAGCAGAACAAGGGTCCTAAGTCACAGTTCCAGTATGGATAAGGGTGATTATGGTCACTCAGAGGAGAGCACAGGTAAGCAGATCAGTGAACTCATCTCTTCTTAGATTGTATCACCTTGGAAGAATAAAAAACATACAGACCTCCTAAAAAAGCTCTAAAATCCAAATCAAGAAAACCTCCAATGCCCCTTCCATCTGAAAGCAAGGTACAACTTTAACATGAAGTTTAAAGTCAAGAAATAGGCTGGAAAAATGAGCAAACCACCACTACCACCCCAATAACAACAACAAAATATGAATATACAAAGTTAATAGTGACAGGGATCATCAAGACATAAACTAAGAAGACAAAAAACTCAAAAGTACTGTGTGCAAAGCCCAAATAAAAATGTGTGTTACATAGAAGCCCAAAAATTCTTCCTGGAAGAGGTAAAAAAAAAATCATTTTTACAATCATACAAGAGAGTTTAAGGAAACATCAGAAAACGAAATGAGAGTAATGCAAGAAAATATGAAAAAAATAGTAGCAGCTTGGTTAAAAAAAAGACACAAAAATACTGAAGAAAATAACTGCTCTAAGCATGCTTATTTTTTTTCATTTCAGTGTTCTCATACAAAATGACTTACATGGAAGCAACTTAAATAATTGTGCATGCATAAACTATATCTGATTGCTTACCATCTCAGGTAGTGAGAAGAGGAGGGAGGGATAGTGTTTGGCACTCAAAAATAAAAAAAAAACATACTTAATATTGTTTTAGCATGTAATTTGGAGAAATAAAATATATTAATTAAAAAGAAGAATGCCTTAAAAGTATAATTTTAAACAAAGTTTTGAATAAAATATTTGGAATGAAATTATAGCAATATTTCATGAAGATTATACAGTATAAAAAGGTGGGATTTATGTTAGAACTGAAGGACTGGTTCAATTTTATGAAAGCAATCAGTGTAACTGACACTATCAATAACAAAAACAATAGGAATTTTATTTTCTCAATAAATGCAGTAAAAGACACATATATATGTATATATATAGTGATACAATTTAATAATTATATATATATAATACCCATTCCTGTTGAAGACACTAGAAAACATATTTATTTTGTTTATTTTCTTTTGCAAATTGGCTAATGTAGATATCTGTTTGGCGTGACCTTACATGTGTAATCTGAATAAAATGCTTGTTTTCCAGTGGATGGTGGTTGGGAGGGATTTTCTAGGAGGATAAGGGCACCACACCAGTAATACAAGATTTAGGGGACAAAAGAGTATTTGAAGGGGAAAATAATGAATTCAGCCTTGTATGTGTTGAGTTGAAGATGACTACATGACACCTTATTAAAATGACTAAAAGACTATTGGAGATGTGAAAAAGGCCCCACCACATTCAAGGTACAGTGTAGTCTGATTTAAATCAAAAGTATATCACCAGCTGTCATCAACATGTTTAATTCTAATTAGTCAAATGGAAGCCCTAATTAGAATAATGCAAATGAATTTCCTATAAAGCAAAGTAACAGTAGATCCCACCCTTCCATAAACCAGGGGAACTACCTTGTTTCAGCTACTTAAGTGTTTAGCAATTTGTTTGAGTTCAAGTGTCTTTGAGCCTTGCCCATGATTACATCAAGTCTTTGTTCAGTGACAGAAATTGTGAACCCCATAACTTGAAGACCCTATAACCTTTGAACCCCTTTTGCCGATGCAAAAGGAAGGGGAAGAAAAAGGAGGAGTTAATGACCATATATAAGGAGAAATCCAAGCTGGGAGAGACCAGAATTGAGAAGAAAACACTTGTGGAGGCAGAATTGAGAAGGACAATGTTGTGGTGGCCAGGAACTTTATTAGTCTATTCTGTTTGTATTGATTAATGCTTGTGATGCTTTGTACAGAAGTACTTTAGGCTTGTTGTTGTTGTGACTCTTCTTCCTTCATTCTTGAGGAGGACCAATGATATCAGTAGGGTGAATCTTTGACTGCAATGAATTGGGTTTAGGTGAGGGAGAGGTGTGAGAAGTCATCAACCCCATTCTCTCCTCCTGCAGATATTTCCTTACTGGAAACCCTGAAAGAGGATTTCCTTTTCTATTTACAGAAGTACTGGGGAGGGTTTCAGAGGTCCTGGGACTCTATTGCCAATTTGTGTTGAGTTCTCAGACTTTATATGTGGGTCTCTGTTGATTGCACAGGCAGAAAGTGAATTTATGAAGATGCCAGCAATGTGTATGAATGCGGCTCTGTTAAGCTTTGTCTTCTCAGAAACAGAAACAGCAAAGGACTTGAGGTGGAATGGACACTGTGAGCTTCAATATGGAACTGGACAAGGAACTGGATGAGGAACTGGATGAGCAGCTGGAGGAGAAGCTGTAGGAGGAGGTAAGAGCTGCCTATCTGTGAATCTAGGTGATGGTTGTATAGATTCAGTCAGGAGTTGGACCCATGGAAGAAGAACTATGGAATCTGAGAGCCAGCCTCTAATCAAGATGAAAAGACCTCTCTTAGGGTACTTATTAGTGGAGAACTATGTACTCTGTACCTTGTATCTCTTAAGGATGATTGAGTTAAAGATGATTGGAAACTAATCTCCAATTAAGAACAAAGAAGATTTTTTGACTGAGATATTAAGAGAATGTGACCTAGAGGTGGAAAACTTTGACCTTTGTGCTTTGTGTTCCTTAAGGAGGCTTGCTTCATAAGGATGATTGAGTTAAGAACTTACTGAATGATATCTTTTGCTTAAAACTATGTGGCCACCTTGGTGAAAACTATGTGGTCTATTTAGTGATAAGCTGTTATATTAGATCATTGTGAATGCTGAACTTTGGTTTCTTTGAATGTTTTCCTTTAATTTACTGCTGAATAAATAGAGATTTCACTGTATTATGTGGTCTCTTAGAGCTATCCACAGCAACAGTCCTCTGGAAAGTTCATTGCTCCCCCACCAACATATTCACAAGAGGTATAAATGTACAAGTATAGTAATCCTAAAAGAGAGGCACATGTGAAGGGAACATTAGTTCTTCAGTCTCTGAGGCTAAACATTTTCTTAACATTACCTTATACATTTCTAATTTAGCCTGATAAACTGTTCAATTTCTATTTCCCATTGGGTGCTATACCACTGTTATACTCTAGGAGTGATGTTTCTGCTTTTCCCTGTTATTCTCTCTACTGCCATTCTTTGGCTTTCATCTTTTCAGGATATCAATTCACAATCTAAGCCCTGACCTACTAAGGTTCAATGAATAGTTAGCCTCTAGATAAGGACAGGTGGATAGTTCTTTAGATATAACAAAGAATTTGAATGATAATATTCAGTTAAGCATAAACTAAAGACAAAATATAAGTAAGGGTGCCTCAGGGCAATACTGATTCTATCTCTTTTTTAAACCTAATATGTGTGAGGCTAAATTCGAGTCCATTGTCTCACATAAATATCTGACAAGGTGAAATGTTCCTTTTAATTCCCATTTAGCATTTCACAAGGCTCTTATGCTTCTAAAATGCATTTAAGGAAATTCTTCCAAATATATCCTTTAAAGATGGAATAAAATCTAGGGATTAGAGAATGATTTGATCACTAAGATTTCTTAGGGTTCATACATAAATGAGTTCAAACAAGTACAAATAAAAAAAAATATTGTCCTGGACTCTACTGGCCTTTTTCCTGACTTCATTATTAATACCTTTCAGCAAAAGAAAACAATTACTTTTATATTCTGATTTTGTATTCTGATCACTGATAAACTTCTTATTATTACTTTCTTCAGACTCATAGTTGGTAGAAGGCAATATAATTTACTCTTAGGTCTCAATTTTATATATAAGAAAACTCAAGGTAAATGGAGTTAAATAATGGCAAACATATTAAAAAATATCAGAGTCATATATGGAAATTTCTCTTGAATGACTACACATACATCACCTCTCTCACACTCCTTGCCATCTCAATTAAGTAGGATGGAAGAAAATGAGAGAATTTGGAACTCAAAATTTGAAAAAAATAATAAATGTTAAAATTGTTATTACATGGAATTGAGAAAATAAAATATTAAATAAAAACATCAAAGTCTGTATTAGAATGCAAGCTTGATTGTTTTCCATATACTTTTCTTTGAATGGAAATTTATCAACCATTTTTAAAACTTGACCAATTCTACTACACAAGGAAACATCAAGAAAATAAACTTTATAACATTTTGATCTTTGCTCCAGTAAATATATATTTTGTTAACTATTTGATAGAGAGCAAATCTAGAACACGGAAATCAATTTTCTTCAAAATACAAATCATGGAATAAGTATAACACATCCATTTTTTGATTCAAAGGCAAAAAATATCAGATTCAAAGGCAAAAAAAAATCAATCAAATTTAAAGGCTGGGAATGTGGGTCAAATATGCCCTTCTCCCAGGCTTGTTTCTAAGATAAGATTCCTGTGCCTGAATTTTTGACAGTAGTAGACAAGGGCTATTAGCATAGTATCTTTCTAGATCCTAATAGGAACCATATACCTGAAGCAACTTCATAGGTAAATGTCTGTGTTCCTCAGTCCAGATGTACTCATACTTTGTCTCCAGATCATCAAATCTATGGACTCTGAAATGCAGGGAAGTAGTACCTCCTCAACTTCCCCCTAACCCCACACACACACCAACCCCCACATATACTTTATATTTTTCTAGGGGAGTGAATGAATTTACATTCTTGGGAGGGAGGTAATTGGCACTATGTTTAAAATCATGAAGATGAGAGTTCTAATTTGGCCTATAATTTTTACTATCTCTGTGACTCTGGGGAAGTTTGGTTCCTCATCTCTAAAATGGAGGTAATAATATTATCTAACTCATAGGATAGTTTTTTGAGGATAAAATGTGAAAATACTTGTAAAAATCACCTGGCATGGTGCTTGACCTATATAGTAAACCGTGATAGAATGCCTATTTCCCCTCCTTCCACCTCTTAACAATTATTGAGAATCACCTCTTGCCACAAAAGTATCTTTATTTACCTTCATTATACCTATCATTATTTACCATATAAGAAACTAAAGCATCTTATCACTTTTATCAAAATCATTTAGACCTCACTGACCCTCTGATAATATTTTGCTGATCCCCAAGGGTCCACTGATGATACTTTGAGAACACTTAGTCTAATGGAGAATCATGTTCAGGCAAATATTGCACTAGAGAAGGTCTCCAGTTCTGAGAAGCTATTGATTCTTTGATTGTAATATTTTTATTGGAGCTTTCTTTAGTTACACAAGAAACAAAATATTAACTTAGCTTCTCCTTTTCTTCCACTCTTCTTTGTCTCAACTGCATTATGCCATTGTTTTTTTCATAGTCTCCTTACTCCAGAGATTAAAATATTATGTTTACATATATACAAAATACAATATTTTAGAACAGGCTGCATCCTGACAATAGAGTAACATAATTGTCACATTAAAAAGAGAAAGAATGACATTTTGGCTCATGTGTTGATTATTGAATCCCAATGTAATTTATTTACATATGCTAATTTGATAGCAGGTTTTTTTCTACTTGAGTGGCATTACTGACATTGTAAACTCATGGTTCTTATAAATACTTTAGTAAAATAATAAAAATATGAACAAAGCAAAACTAAACTCTCCTATAAAAATATGAGAGTAGTTACACTGTGCTCCTACTAGCATGAATCTTCATTAAGTAGCACTAATTACAAAGTGTCCTGAAAGATAGGACACTTTTTAACCATTGGCAGCTCTATTGCTGTCAGATACCTCCTGATGAAACACTAAAATAAAAATAACATGAACCTGTTTTAATAAATGTATTTTTTTCAGGATTTATTTTTATTTAAATAAGTTTCTAAAGTCCTTCAATCTTTCTATGGTCTTAAGTATTTTAAACTTTCATAATCTTGTTCAAAACCATTCACTTCAATTGAAAAGGCAATATTAAGCAAGAGTTACAAACACAAGGCACAGTGCTGAACCTGAGGGAACAGGGTTTAAAAAAATATCCTTCCTGAAGGAGCTTCCATTCTACTTAGAGGACATAACATGAAACCATACAGATACCTCTGACAAATAGGAAATGAAAAGAGCAAAAGGATCTTTCAGAAAAAGAAGATGTTTCAACTGAAGAGAGAAGAAAAGGTTTAATGGAGTGCATATTATCTCTTCCATTATTTCAATGCACACTCCATCTGATTCTTCAAGGAAGTACCAAGATCTTACTGTTGTTTTTTGTCTTTTTTTCTCAAAGAGGACCATGATATCAGGAAGGTGATGTCTTCATCACATTGAAAGTGAGGGATGGGTATAGAACATCACCGACCTCACTTTCTCCTCTTCAGAGTCATCTAATTCCAGTGGCAAAACTTAGATCAAGCCAACTTGAGATGGCCCTGGATGCAGATGGATACTTTGGCCTTTTTTAGCTAAGGTCTTTGCTAGGTAAGAAATGAGACCCCAAAATGGCTTATTTTACATAGTCAAAAGAAAATCCACTTGGGAGAGGAAGACCCTAAGAATTTCTGGCTGAAACAGAAGCAAGCAATTGTATTTACACTCACTCTAAGCCACCAGGAACCAAATAGATGACCAGGTGTGGCTTGGTCTGGGATCTACTGTTAGTCAATCAGTGAGAACAAGAGTCATTTGGGTTTAAGATATGGTCCTCAAAAAACAAGTCTAGTCTGTAAATACCAAGATATCTTGTGAGATTTCAATGATCAAATTTATGTTCTTTGGGGCAAAACATTTTCAGGTAAGGTTATAATATCCTATGTAGTCAGAGGGAGAGGAAGGAGGGTATGTTGAAGTATCAAAACTGTAAATTAAGTGAGGTTAAATTAATCATGCAATCTATGCTTAGCCAAATTAAAATTATAATAGCAGAAGAAGGAAACAAATGTAATTTTTCTACAAAATATTTCTCTCTTTAAAAAATTGTTTTAGAGAAATGCACATTATAACAACTTTGAGATATAATTTTACACCTATCAGAGTGACTAAAATGTTTGAAGGGTAATGTGACAAATGTTGGATGGGGATGTGAAAAAAATTGGGATACTAATTCACTCTTGGTGGAATTGTGAATTGATCCAATTACTTTGGACAAAAACCTAGAATTATGCCGAAAGAAATATTTAATAGCTTTTGAAAATTACCTTTAACCTAGTAGTACCATTTCAGAAGACTATTAGAGAAGAAGGAAAGTAACCTATATTCTCCAAATGGAGTCAAAGAACTTGAAATTGTGTGGATGTCCATTATTTGGGGAAGGTTTGAATAAGTTGTGGTATATGATTGTGTTGGAATACTTATACAATAAGAAATGATGAGCTTGATAATGTTAGAAAAAACATGGATAGAATTGCATGAAATAATGAAGAGAAAAAAGAGTAGAACCAAGTGATTGTTGCATACTTAATAGCAATATTGTTGCAAGAATAACTTGGGCCTTTTCCCTGCTCGCTGCTGCCATGGCTCGTGGACCCAAGAAACACCTGAAGCGCGTCGCCGCCCCCAAGCACTGGATGCTGGACAAGCTGACGGGCGTGTTTGCTCCCAGACCATCCACAGGCCCCCACAAGCTGAGAGAATGCCTCCCAC
>CM053601.1:45211748-45237885 GCA_028646575.1 Pseudocheirus occidentalis
CTTCTCATGCTCCTTGTGTTTGATTGTCAAATTTTCTGTTCAGTTCTGGTTTTTTCAGCAAAAAATGTTTGAAAGTCCTCCACCTCATTGAATGACCATATTTTCCCCTAGAACAATATGCTCAATTTTGCTGGGTACTTGATTCTTGATTTTAATCCCAGCTCCCTTAATCTTTAAAATATCATATTCCAGGCCCTTCAGTCCCTCAGTGCAGAAGCTGCCAGATCCTGGGTTATCTTGATAGTGCTTTCACAGTATTCAAATGGTTTTCTCTTGGAAGCCTGTAATATTTTCTCCTTTAACTGAGGATTCTGGAACCTGGTAACAACATTTTTCGGAGTTTTTTTGGGGGGGATCTTTTTTGAGAGATGATTGGTGAATTCTTGCAAGTTCTATTTTGCCTTCTAAATCTAAAACATAAGGGCAATTTTCCTTGAGAATTTCTTGAACGATGCTTTCTAATTTCTAATTTTTTTTTTGAGCATGGCTTTCAGCTAGTCCACTAATTTTTTAAATTGTCTCTCCTGGATCTCCTGGATCTTTTTTCCAGGTCAGTGGTTTTTTCAAGGAGTTATTTCACATTACCTTCTATTTTTTCATTGTATTTGTTTAATACTCTCTTGTTTTCTCATAAAGTCATTTGCTTCCATTGCTCCACTTTAATTTTGAAGGAATTATTCACTTCAGAATGCTTTTGAGATCCTTTTTCCATCTGGCAACTTCAACTTTTTAAGCCATTCTCTTCCTCATTAGCTTTTTGGGCCTCTTTCACCATCTGAGTTAATTTGTTCTTTAGGGTGTTATTTTCTTCAGTCAGGTTGTTGACTCTCTTTTCATGATTTTCTCGCATCATTTTCATTTCTCTTCCCAATTTTTCCTCCACTTCTCTTATTTGGTTTTCAAAGTCCTTTTTCAGTAAATCTATGGCTGGTGGGCAATTTTCACGTTTCTTTGAAGCATTTTGTGTAAGAATTCTGACTGTGTTGTCTCCATCCCACTTCATTTATTGATCCTTTTTGTCCCCAAAGGAGGATTCTAGAGTTTGATTACTGTTCGTACTTTACTTCCTTTTCCTCGTGTTGGTTAGTCAATTAATTGCTTGATTTTTTAGCTCTGTGGAATTCTGCTTCCAGAGGGGAAATCTCTGTCCCAAATTGTTGTGGTTTTCACAGCTGCTGGAGCGATTGGGGGTGGTGTGCTACAGCCCCCACTAGCTTTGGCTTGCTGAAATCTCACCCCAGGACCTCCACCCAAGACCACAATCTGGATCCAGGCCACTCAACACAAGAGCCCTTGGCCTTTGATCAATTGTTTTGGCACCCCAACAGTCTGCAGGTGGGAGTTCTTAAGAAGCTGGTTTGGGCTATTTCCTTGTCCTCAGGGCAGTTCAGCCAGACCACTTTTTTCCTCAAAATTTAGCTTGAATTCCACTTTCTATTAGTCTTATTTCTCCAAGCTTGATAAATGTGGAAACTGCCCCAGGTGCCACCAATCCAGTATCCTATAGACTCCATCTGTGGCTCCTCCAGACCACCCTGGAGCCACGCCATGGTTTCAGGCTGAGCTGCCCTTGGCTCCCAGCCTATTGTGATACCCACCTGCCGAGATACCTTCAGCCAGAGATGTGTTTTCTGTATCTTTGTGAGTTTTGGAGTCCTAAAATTTGTTTAGAGTCATATTTTATGGGTATTTAAGTTGGCTGTGTGGGAAATTCAAAACTTTTCTGCTTCTACGACACCATCTTGGCTCTGCCTTTCCCCCTCCCCCAAGAGAAATTAAAGTCATTCCTTTTGTCAAAAATAAATTCAGTGTTATTTTCTTTGCACTTCCCAAAATCTAGCCCACATGACTTCCCAAAACTATTGTCTTTCATTTCCCCATAGGTAAGAAACCTTTCCAATGAAGACCTTTTTGTGTTTTGTTTCCTCACTTCTTTTACATATGGATGAAATTGGGAGATGAAAATAATAAAAAAAAATAGGATTAGTATAAGAAGGCTAATCAGATACTACTGGCCAAACAATTCATTTTGGAACATAAGTTATCCAAGTAATATATATTAGCCATAAGAAACAACAAAAGCAAACTAAAAATTCTTAACTGTCTACAGGTAGCTGGATGGTTTAGTGAATGAAGCAGTAGCCTGGAGTCAGAAAGATCTCAGTTCAAATTTGACCCCATATAATTGCTAGCTGTGTAACACTGATAAAGTTCTCAACTTCTATTCACCTTAATTTTCTTGTGTATAAAATGAAGATACTATCACCTACTTTCCAGAGTTGTGAGTATAAAAGGTGGTAATATTTTTTTGAAGGACAATTGGGGTTAAGTGACTTGCCCAAGTTCATATGGCTAGTAAGTGTAAGGTGGCTGAGGCTGGATTTGTACTCAGGTCCTCCTGACTCAAGGGCTAGCGTTCTATTCACTGTGTCACCTAGCCACCCCTGAGGTAATATTTTTTACATGCTTTGCAAATACCTTGCACTTATAAGGCAATGTATAAATGCATACTCTTTCCTCCTTGATTTTTAGTAATAGCTATGAGCAGACAGAAATTGCAGTAAAAAAAAAAACTATTTAGATTCTTCAACAAAAATTGATATAACAAGTGACCTAAACAATGAGGGTCATTTTGACTGAAATATACCCAGATGCTCTAAAGAGAACATACTAATGACAACATTAGATTTGGTATGTTCTCTCATTTGTAGCACATGAGAGCAGAAAGAAGAAGAAAATAAATATTTATTCATTAAAAAATATATTTCAATCAGTGCATTAAAGTGGTTGGATATTATCTTTTTCAAAGGTGAAGAACTTGGTGCCTAAAAAGATCAGGATTAGATTTTTGGTTTGATTAAAAGAAAACCTCAAAAATCTCTTTGGAAATAAATACAATTTTCAAATAATATCTGAAAATTGTGTTTTGAAAAGGTATAGAAAATGAACTACGGCATAAATATGAAGGATCAAATAACCTTTTCAAGGATATACAATGATGTCTTTTTTGAATATAAATAGTTTTATGTACTAAAGTGGTAGGGGTTTATGAACTGCTAAAATGAAGAAACACAGTTGAAGGACACAAATTATTAGAGGTAGGAATTTTGCTTACTTAAAACTTAATTGCATGTAACTTTTTTAAGGCTGTAAGGAAAGACATTAGATAAGAATATAATAAATTGGAAAAATCTAATTTTTGGAGACTATAAATTCAGTAAAGATTCTTGATTTCATAGTGGGTATTAGATGAACTTTTACTCCATAATAGAAAAACATGGTTTTCTGAATACCAAGAGAGCGTGTTTTAAGACAGATAAAGAAATAAGTAGTGTGGGATAAAGAAGAGAGAAAAACCTGGCAAGGGACAATTGAAATAAGATCACAAAACACAACTACATTGAAGATCTGTTTATAGATAACTGTTGGAAAAAAGTTAACTACAAAATTCCTGATTGGTTGGAGAGAGGATCAACCTCAATGGATAAAAAAATAAAGCACTGACAGCTCTTGCCTGGCCTTCAGTAGCCCCTAGATTTTGTGACAGGTAAATCATTTCAAAGGTGATAAGATTTTGTAGATGGTTTTACAAACTGGTATGGTCATTGGCTGCCGTAATTTTCAGGTATATACTAGCAGAGGCAATTTTAGGTTCAGCAACTTTTAAGTTGCTTATTCCACTTCTATAGAAAATGATGTTGGTCTTTGTTGACATTCCTTTATTACCCATTTTTCCAGCATCCATAGCTTATTTAAGTAGATTGCATTAGAGTTTTGAAATTTGTTTTAGTATCTTCTCATTTTTATTCTATTTTCCCTTTTGTGATCATTTTTAGAGGTTTTTCTATGCTCACTTTTGCATGGAAATTATCTCTGCAAGTATTTTTTAATTTTACAGTTTTAGCTCCTTGTTTTATTTATATGAAGAATTTCAATGTTGATGTGATTTTTCAGTTTTTCACATAATATGTTGGTTTGGTATTTGGACCAATGTCCTACTTTTAAGAATATCAACAATTCAATTAATTCCTACAGATGGTCTTTGTGATTCTTAACACCCTTTGTTCCTTTTCTCACCAATCTGTTAATACCACTGAAGGAGCGACTAAGGGCCTAAGGACTGAGGGTTTCTTTGTAATTTTCATGGTGGAACCTACTAGAGCTCACTTGCATATGGCCTTTGAGAACTTGGGTTTGCCTCTGGCTATAGTGAAGCATCATAGTAGGACGTCAGTGAGAAAATACATGATCATAAAAAGTTTCTTTGAATCCAATTAACATTTTCAAAATTAATTTGCATTTTATTAATCAACAATAATGTGTATACATTTGATAAATGATAGTAACTCATTGTAAAAGATTATATGTTCATTATATGGAATATGTGTTTGCTACTTATACTGGTCACCCACATATTTTTTTTGGAAATAAAGATGAAAGTGACAAAAAAGTTCACATTGCTTTCTACTACCAGCTCCAATTTAAGAGGGAAAAGGAAAGTGTGTGTGGTGGGGGAGACTTTCCAGTTTTCCTGCTGTGAGAACTGTTTGCTACAAATTGATTGATCAGTGTATCATCTTGGTGACTGAAAAGCTGGGTTGCATTAGCTGCCATTTCCAGAGAGTCAAACTGAGCTATTTTGGTGCTAGCTCTTTATGGTATGAACTTACTGTTCAATGTATCATCCTGTCAGCTTAACTGTATTGCCCAGAGAAAAAAATGCCCCAATAAGAACTGAAGTTCTCTGGCCTAAAGAAAGCTGATATCCAAATTGCATGTAATATTTAATGAATTCCCCTTTAAAGATGATTGATAGTTAAAAGCTCCTGTAAAAGATTCATAATTTGAGAGTAGAAGAGATTTGCCCAGAAGTAATACAAGAAAAACAGAAGGACATCATTTATTGTAGAATCAATTTCATGTGGTACAGATGTTCTTAAAAAACACCATGGTTACTGAGTACATTGGTGAGATAATTTGGTTTAAGTTTAAGTGGATTTTGTGAGATATTTATTATTCTTGAATTGTTTTAATATATGAGTATGAGGTACATAATTTTCATGTAGGGAATCCCTATATGTCCCCTATAACTGTGGGGTTTTATTTGTAGAACAAAGGAAGAAGCCCATGAACTCCAGACTGTTTATAGATAGTAGTTTAATGAATTTGGGTTGCTTAGATTTGGGACAGTATTATGGATCACTGCCAAGATAATAATAATTCTGGGACTGGGCTGGCAGCCAAACCAATCAGAGTGTCTCCTGAAAGAACTCCCCAAATCCCCGTGATAATAATAAAAACAAAACAGACAAAGGGAGGAGGAGCTATACAATACATCAGTACTGGTTGTTGGATACTTTCTGGCTTGATAGTTAAGTCAATGTTATGCCCAAACATAAGTTCCTGTATCAATCATGTCCTGGTCACATATAGTCACAATATAGTTGTTTTGACTTTCTTAAGTAAGTATCTTAAGTTATGGCTTAATATCTAAAATACAAGTTTGTAACGAATCTATGATTCTAAACAGGTCACAATGTTGCCTTTCACAGAGTTTAAGATTATTTTGCTTTTCCCTTATTATTTTTAATACTAAATTTCCTCTCCAAAAGGAACACCACAATGAGTATTTATTATTATTATTGTTGTTGTTGTTGTTGATATTGTTATTATTGTTTTGTTTGGTTGTTAAGTATATAGTGATGCTTAAACTTTAGAAGCATCACCATAATGATTGACTGATTTTATGTAAATGGAATGACACTTAGGCTTGAGTCATATAGTTGTGAGTAGGAGGAAGATATTTCTTCACAACAGTGTTATTCTTTGGATAGTAAGAGAGTATTTGTATGATCCTTGTGTTAAACCTAGAGCTGCTGGTTTAAGAGCAAGTTAGAGTGAGTGAAGTAGTCCAAAATATCAACAGGGGCCACATTTATTGTGAGAGAAGTTTAAAATGGTTCAGTAAGGAAGCTATGCCACATCAGAACACAAAGAGGAATGAAAAAGAAAACTAGGTAAGACATTAAAAATAAGGGAACAGAATTTATTGTCTTTGTAATTGAGATTCAAAAGAAGGATATACAATCATAGGGGAAAGGGTTCGGAGAGGGGTCAGTAAAGGAACTTCAGTCAGAAAAAGGAAAAATCAAAGTAGAATAAATATACACAATGGGTTAGGAAATATATATGTACATATATATGTACAAGAAGGAAACTGGAGGGTGTGAAGAGAGAAGAAATATATAGATTGAGTCATTGAAGGCAAAATTGAAATAAATATCAAATTTGGAAGATCTAAAATAAAGGAGGGAGAGTTAAAAGTAAAGAAAAACACATACAAACTATTTATCAGAATCTGACCAAAGGGAAAAACAGATGGAGAGTGGGATAGAAGCAGCACATTTCAATTACACTATTAGTGTTGATCATATTCCTTCTCTTTCATCAGGATGAGAAAAAGTACAAGAATATGATTGATGGAATTATGCAATTAACAGTCCTTACTGTAAATGTAAATAGATTGAATTCAAATATAAAATGGACATGACAAAGCAAAACCTTCCAATTTGCTATTACAATACTGGGAGTCACAGGTGGGATTTACAGCTAGATCCTGTAATGAGAGAATCAGTACATGCTGCTCTAATGAAAAAATCAGCATGCTTCTTCTCAAGAAAAAAGTCTCATGGTAGAATATAGCTATTGGACAGATATATATATATATATATATATATATATATATATAGATAGATAGATAGATAGATAGATAGATAGATAGATAGATAGATAGATAGACAGAGTATTCACATACATATATAGACACATAACCATATGTGTATGTGTTTTCATTTATATCTATAAATACTAGAAAATATGAATGAGTTGGGGCTTGGCTATTCATGTTTGCAACAAGCTGGTTTTTGGTTGTTGTTCTTTTTGTTTTGTTTTGGTTTTCCTGTGTGAAGGAGATGAGGTGCTGAGAGAGGTAAGTAATACAGCACCAATATGTACAAGAAGGAAGGGAAGGAAGAGAAGGAGGAAAAGAGAAAGGATAGAAGAAAGAGAGAGACAGAGACATAGAAAGAGAGCAAAAGGAGAGTAGAGATAAAGGAAGAAGGAAGGAAGGAAGGAACAAAGAAAAGAAAGAACAAAAGTATAAAGATAGGAAGGAAAAGAGGGAAGGAGAGATATCATTGGAAGTTGATTTTAAAAAAATAGAATTAAACATAAGGATGTCCAGAAAGAAAACAAAAACAATGTAGACAAGCAGTAGAGCTTTGAAACATTCAGGTTGCAGTAATAATAGTATTAAAAATTATATAAAAAAACAATCTTTCTTGCCCAAAAGACCTACATTAGGGTGCCGAATCAATCTACATGTGCAGAAAGTTGACTTAAACTGCCTCACATCTACTCCATAGCTTTTCTTTTCACAACATTCTTGATTCATTTTGTGGGGGATTAATCCAAGTATACCCAGTTCTGTCAGTGTCCTTTTCCATAAGAATATGTCTTTTTCAGTCATGTACAGTTACAGGATGTTATCAGTACTTCTTGACCTAAGAAAATATATTCTCCATCTCTCTTTTCAAGCCTCAAACCAGCACTTGAAAATTCAGTGTTTATTGCAAAATAGTAGGAAGAGATTGTGCCACTCTATGGGTTTCCCTTAATACCAGAATGTTTTGTCTTTCATTAGAATGTAAGTCAGAATGTAATTGTTTAAAAAGAAAGGCGTCATATTCATCAATAATTTATATTATATCTTTTTGTAATGACAAAGAGTTAGAAATAATACACGTACTTTCCAACTGAGGAATGGACAAACAAATTTTGGCACAAAAATGAAATGGAATATTACTCTACTTTATGAAATGATGACTATGATGACTACAGAGAAACATGAAAAAACTTAATGTGAACTGATGCAAAGTGAAATAAACAGAAGAGCCAAAAATACGCATACATAGAAACACACACACAATGACTAAAAATACTAATGGGGAAAATAACAACTACAAAAATATTAAAACTGTATGTTGAAGGGGCAGCTAGGTGGTGCAGTAAATAGAGCACCGGCCCTGGAGTCAAGAGGACCTGAGTTCAAATCCGGCCTCTGACACTTAACACAAAAACTAGCCGTGTGACCTTGGGCAAGTCACTTAACTCCAACTGCCCTCCAAAAAGCAAAAAAAAAAACCAAAACTGTATGTTGAAAAAATATGGAAAGCAAGGTTGACCCATAAAAGAGGCATGGGAAGACAACTTACCAACATCCATCAGTGACAATCCTTTGATGGGGTGGGAGGTTTACAACCATGAAACATTACGCATGTTATCAGATTATTGTTCTGTGTTGATGTATTCTGCTATTTTCTCTTTCATCTTCTTTTCACTTAAATGTTCTTTTATAAGGAATGACTCTCTAAGAGGGTAGCATGAGAATAAAATAGCTAAATTGAGTGATATAAGAAGAAATTACCTAAATAAATATACTTTAAATACCAAGAAACAGAAATATGAAAAAAGAAGATAATCTCATTGAAAGCAAGACTCTTTTGTTCCTCTTTGAATTTCTGACATTTATTCAGTACCGACCACAAAATAAGGGGTAGAGACAAGACCTGTGGTTTCATTGATATGGTAAACACTCTTCACTAATTCAGGTCAACCCTTTCTCTGTAATTTATGATTCCAGAGATTTGTAGAGCACTAAGATGTTAGATTACTTTCCTATGATCATATAGCCAATTTTTGTCAGAGGGGGACTAACTTTATGACCTTGGACAAGTCACTTAATCATGTTTTTCTCAGTTCCTCATCTGTAAAATGAGCTAGAGAAGGAAATTGGAAAGTAGTTCAGTAATTTTGTTAAGAAAACCCCAAATGGGGTCATAAAGAGTTGGACACAACTGAAAAAATAACAATAGCAACAACTCCTTTTTGTGTATAAAGTAGTGCTGTTAGCTTCAGGCCCATAATGATAATAAGACATAAATAAGGCAAGGGTAATATTTGTAGCCTCAAAACTCCAGTTCTAGAAGAATCCAAAAAAATTAGAAGTTAAATAGACTCAAACAGCTGTGATAAGAAGTACTAGAGAATGAGACTAGGTTGCATATAAAGTGAAAAATACAAACATAAATAAATATGTGTATATATTTATATCTATCTTTCTATGTGTGTGTATGTGTATGTATGTGTGTAGTTATTTGTCCTTTGTTTAGAAGACAACAAGTGAATGAAGTCTTGACATATGGGTAAATTGGAGTTAAGAGTGCAGAGCCGCACAAAGTTATCAGCCTCACTCTTTCTTTCAGAGTCCAGTGGCAATACAAAAGTCAGGATCACAGGTGATGGCCAAAATGTCATCAGCCCCTGATGTAGTTGATGATATTGGTGTCTCAGATGTCTAACCAAGCTTTGAGCATGCCAAAGGGTCAACTTCAATTACCTTCATGGATGTTGGAATGAATCATTTTCATTATCTTTGTTTGTTTGTTTGTTTTAACCAGGGGAAGTCTTCATATACTTGGGGTAGACATCCTCCTAACTCAGCTACAAATTTGAGGCTTATTGGTTACCCTCAACATAGTTTATGTTTTCACTCATGTGTGGCCACTGTTCATGCTACAGTTTCTTGGAGTCAGATAAAACATTTATCTCCCAATTTGCTTTATATAGAACAATGATGCCAAAGAACCAAAACTGGCATTCATAAAGTACTACAAGAACTTCCTTCCCTGAGAGTGCATGTGTGTATGTGTTTGCACATGTGTTTCGGTGTGTGTTTTTAAGTGTGTCTCTGTGTGTGCATGTGTTTCTGTGTTTCTGTCAGTGTATGTGTGTGTGTGTGTGTGTGTGTGTGTGTGTGTGTGTGTGTGTATGTGGGTGATGGAAAGGTATTATGCCTTGTGTAACTGTATTAGTTTATCTTGAACCCTACAGATATATTGGGTGACTTTTGATTATTATATGCTTAAGTTTAAAAAAAGGTTTTTGACATAGAAAAAGTAATACAGGGGGCGGAGCCAAGATGGTGGCATAGAAACAACAAGGTTCTGTAGGTGTCACATAGCCACCTCAAATACCCTTAAAATAAGATTCTAAGCAAATTTTAGGACTCCCAAATTCCCCCAAATGCAGAAAAATGCATCCTGCTAAAGGTAGCTCAGAAGGAAGGGCTCATCACAGCATGCTTGGAGCCTATACCAGCCCAGCCTGAAACTGTGGCTTGTCCCCAGGATGAGGGGTGGCCAGGACTAGCTGAAGCTGGAGCCTTCAGGATAGTGGATCAGTGGTAGCTGTGGCAATTTACAGAATTATCAAGCCATAAGAAACAAGGACTAAGTGAAAGGTCAGTGGAACTCAGCTAAATTTAGGGGAGAAAAGAGGTTTGGCCAATGTGCCTTCAGGGCAAGGAAATGGCAGAAGTGGCAGCCCTGCAGCCACCTCCACATGTCTGCTTCAGAAGCTCCCAGCCTGCAGACTGAAAGGGGACTACGTGATCATTCAGAGGCAAAGTGCTCTTGTCTTGAGTGCCTGGATCCTGAGTATGGTCTTGGGTGGTGGTCCTGGGGTGCATTTTCAGTGAGCCAAAGCTGGTAGGGGCTGCAAAAAATGGCAGCCTCCTAACAGGAGACCTGGCAGCTGCGAAAACTCCAGTGATTTGGGACAGAGCTTTCCCCTGTGGAAGCAGAGTTCCACGGAGCTAAAAAGTCAAATAATCAATTGACTGGCAACATGAACAGGCAAAGGAAGCAAAGTAAGAACAGCAGCCAAACTTTGAATTCCTTCTTTGGGGACAAAAAGGATCAAAGCATGGAATGGGAGGAAGACAAGACAGTCAGAATGCCCACACCAAAAGCTTCTGAGAAACATGAAAACAGCCTACAAGCCGTAGATCAGCTTCAGAAGGATTTTGAAAACCCAGTAAGAGAAGTGGAAGAAAAATGTAGAAGAGAAATGAGAATGATGCAAGAAAATCATGAAAAGAGAGTCAAAAGACTGACTGAATAAAATAACACCCTCAAGAACAATTTGAGTCAAATGGCAAAAGAGGCCCAAAAAGCCACTGAGGAGAAGAATGCCTTAAACAGTCAAATTTGCCAGATGGAAAAAGGATCTCAAAATCATTCTGAAGAGAATAAGTCCTTCAAAATTAGAGTGGAGGAAGTGGAAGCAAATGACTTTATGAGAAATCAAGATAGTATTAGGAATGTTATATAGCCAGGTTCCCAAGTCCCCAAATCAAGGAGAAAATATTACAGGCTGCCAAGAAGGAACAATTTGAATACTGTGGAAACACAATCAGGATAACAGAGGATCTAGCAGCTTCTAAATTAAGGGATCAAAGGGCCTGGAATATTATATTCTGGAGATCAAAGGAGCTAGGATTAAAACCAAGAATTGCCTATCCAGCAAACTGAGTATAATATTCAAGGGGAAAATATGGTCATTCAGTGAGATGGAGGACTTTCAAACATTCTTGCTGAAAAAAAAACAACTGAAAAGAAAATGTGATACTCAAATACAAGAAGCATGAGAAGGTAAACACAGAAAAAAAATTATACAGAACTTATCAAAGTTAAACTATTTACATGCCAACATGGAAAAATGATAATTGTAACTTATGAAAGTTTTCTCAGTATAAGTATAGGTGAATGGAATACAAATGTACATATACATATACTTACTCATATGTCTATATAGGAAGATAGAAACACATATATGAGTATGTGCATATGTGAATACATAGAGGGCACAGAATCAATTGAATAGGAAGGGATAATACTCTAAAAGATAAAATTCTGATATGGGTGAGGGTTAGAATGAGAGGAGACAGGGAGTGACAGAATAGGATTAATCATCTCATATAGAAGAGGCAAGGGATAACTGTTTCAGTGGAGGGGAAGAACAGGATGGCAAAAGGGAAAGTTTCAACCTTAACCTCATTGAATTTGACTTAAGGAAGCAATGTCATAAACTCTAAACTGGGTATCTTGCCACATAGGAGAGTAGGGGGGATGAAAATGAGAGGTGGGATGATGGAGGGGAGGACAAGGTGAGAGAAGGGTTGCTGGAAGTACAGACTTCTGTAAAGGGACTGGGATAGGGTAAAGAATAGGGAAAGGGGGGCTCATAGGAAGGAGGAACATATAATCAGTCCCTCACAATATGCCCACTCTGGAGATGTTCTGTGTAATTAAACATGTACGTTCATTAGTTAATTGCATGTCCTTACAGTGGGGGGGGGGGAGGTGATGAGAGAGGAAGGGAAAGAACACAGAATTCAATGTTCTATAAAAATGATAAAATTTATTATTATTATTATTATTATTATTATTATCATTATCATCATCATTATTATTATTATTATTATTAACTACATCCAATTGGGAATTAACATATACAGGCATTGTGGTAGGGAGATTCATCCTGCCCTGCCAGAAAGTCAGAGGGGTGAGGGGTAGCACAGGAGAGCAGATTGAGGGAGGGGTTATACAGTGGGATGGCTGTTATGAGGTGTTGGGTAAGGGAAAGATGGGGAGAAAATTTGTATCTCACAATCTTGTGGAAATTAATGATGCAAACAAGAAAATAAATAAATAAATAAATTTTTTTTAAAGTGATACATATGTTAGGAATTCTAAGCAGAAAAACAAATAAGATTATGGGAAACCCCAATTTGACCTATATTAAGAAATCATACTTAATATATATATTTTTTTCCATTTACATTCTAAATATAGTGTTTTCCTGACTGGCTTCACAATATTTGAATTGTTTGTTTGTGACTCCTTGCTGTATTTTCTCTTTGGTCTGAGAGGCTTGGAATTTAGCTATAATATTTCTGGGTGCTTTTATTTTGGAGATGTTTAGGGGATTATTCCCATTTTATTTTGTTCTCTTGTTCTAGAATATCAGGGTAGTTTTCCTTGATAATTTCTTGAAAAAACGATGTGAAGGCTCTTTTTGATCATAACTTTGAGGTAGCTCAGTAAGTGTTAAATAATCTCTAATGGATCTATTGTCCAATAAGATATTTCACATTCTTTTCTACTTTTTGATTATTTTAGTTTTGTTTGATTGTTTCTTGATGTTTCATGAAATCATTAGCTTCCACTTTTCCAGTTATCACTTTCAAGTAATCATTTTTCCAGTGAGATTTTGTACCTCATTTTCCATATAGCGAATTCTGCATTTTACAAAATTCTCTTCAGTGAAATTTTTAAATCTCTTTCTTCCCTCCACTCCCCAATCTGGCCAATTCTGCTTTTCAAGGAATTATTCTCTTCACTGGATTTTTGTGCCTCTTTTATCATTTGGCTTATTCTGTTTTTTAAGATATTATTACAGTAATTTTTTTTTGGTCTCCTTTACCAAGCTGTTGATTCTTTTCCTCCATTATTTTCTTGCATCACTCTTAGTCTTCTTCCAAATTTTTCTTCTATCTCTCTAATTTGATTTTCAAAATTCTTTTTAAGCTCATCCATGGCCTGGGTTCAATTCATGTTTATCACAGAGGTTTGGATGGAGGGATTTTTACTTTTTTTTTCTGAATGTTTATTTGGATCTTCATTGTCACCACAAAATTTTTCTATGACCACATTTTTTCTCTTTTTTTGTTCATTTTCCACTTTATTTCTTAACTTTTAACTATATGCTAAAGTGGGACTCTTTTTCCTAAGTAGTGTGGGCATTTCAGGTATTTTGTGCAGAGGTAATTCTGAGGAGCTGCACTGGTATGATCTAGGGCAGTGATTCTCAACCTGTGTGTCATGTTTGATTTGTAACAATGAAAATATATCCTGCATATCATATATTTACATTATGATTCATAACAGTAGCAAAATTACAGTTATGAATTTGCAACAAATATAATTTTATGGTTGGGGGTCACCAAGAAATGAGGATCTATATTAAAGTGTCTTGGCATTAGGGAGGTTAAGAATCACTGATCTAGGGGAAAGTGTGTTTACTATTCTCCTGTACTGTGCACTGGTTTGTGAGCAACCATAAGTGAATATACACTAAAATTGATATTCTGATACACATATATATCACAAAGTTAAATGTCATAAATTCAATACAGCAGTAATTTCAGTAGTGACTTCAGACTAAACATAGTAAAAAAAACTGATATGATTAATAAAAAAGGCACCTATGAAGAGTAGCAGCAATAATGAAGTTAAAATATGTGATTCATGAATATTCATCAAGAAAATATAAACTACTAAGGATAACAATATTTAATTTAGTGATTTAGTGATTTTTCCTTTCCATGGAATTTGCAAACCAAATATATAGCATACTCTTTTCTTCCTCCTTCAAAATTCTATTTCCCTTTTCACTTTTGAGGAATGAAAATGAAGAGTGAAACATGAGAAAGAAGAACAATTAAAATTATCTGGTCATAATCTAGATGCATGTAATGGGGGATATATATGAGTATTCAAATTTGGCTAGCACCTCTACTATGAAGGCTGGCCAATCCCTTTTCAGGGATGCTTGTCCACCTTTGGTATCTACCTGGCATTCTTCTCTCACCTGTGGATCCAAGATTTTGTCGTCTGTACAACAGCCATTGTCACTAATCATAACTATGTTCTTCATTCTTGCCACTGGACTTGCATGACTCTAGAAGAAAGAATAAGGTTCATGAGTTGTGTAACACTGCCTCACTTAAATCTAATTCATTTAAAAGTCAAAATATCACCTGTGATATCATTGCTCCTCTCTTAAAATGAAATACAAACAACAACAGGTGGATCTGAAGTAAAGTGGTATCTGTGCTAGAAGAGAGAATTATAGTGCTGATGTTAATTACAGCAATGACACAGTTAAGTTGTTTAATTTTACAGTTTATGGAGGAATTTCTTTATAATGTTTAAGAGAAGTAGACATCAAAGGTAAAATAATATCTATTTTGTAATGAGTAAAGTGCCTCACAGAAATTAAATTACTTGCCCATGGTCACATTCATAATAAATTATATGTCTGGCATTCAATTGAACCCAATTCTCTTGACCTTTGATTGAGTGCCTACACTTTCTAATACACCATGCATTGTTTCTATTCTCAAAGATTTTAAATAGATCATAGGATTTTTGGATTTAGCACCACCATGAAACATAGTGGTCAAGTGATCATATACTCCAAACTCTTCCTTCTTTAGATTAGAAAATATCCTTCTGAAATCAATTACTGAAGTTCAAATCTTAATGCATCTGCTTTATGGTATTTCTGATGTGCTATGAAAGTCAAGAAAAATAGCAGCAAATGAAGCTATTGTCAATTTAATTGTAGTCATGACAACCTAAATTGTATTGATATATGAAAAGCTCTGGAATACAAAATTAGACTGAATTTCATTTCAGCCCTCAATGAGTTCAAGTCACCAGGTCCAGATGATCTACCCTCCACCAGGGTTCTGAAAAACAAAAGAAAGCAAAATAAATAAACAAACAAGAACAGCAGTGGATGGGATTAGTTGTGACTATAAATGATATTTTTAAAGTCTTAGAGATGGAAAAAAATATTACATCAGACTAGACATATGCTAGTTTGGGATTTTTCCCCCCAAAATTTAGAAAAGGCTTACATCCTCATATATAACAATGAACCAATGAATTTGGTTCATTCCGTGGAAGTCAAAAAAATAAATTCTTAAAGCAATGGGTTGTGAGTAATTAGAAGACAATGTGATGATCACTAAGAGAAAGAATGGCTTGGTCAAAAAAAAAAAGAGCCTGGATCAAGTGAAACTTAAGTTTGTTTTGTTTTAGTCAGGATTAATCAGCTTGTATGATTTGCCTGAATTAAGCAAAACATTTGAAAAAGCTTCTTATGCTACCCTTTGGATTACAAATGTCTTTGTTTTGGTTATGATTTCACTTGTATAAAGAACTCTGAGTAAAACTCTCCCTCTACCAAGGAAGATTTGTCACCTGTTTTTAAATATATATACTGAAAAGAGTTGCCTGAGGCAGACCATTTTAATTCACACTGAGAAATTAAATACTTTACCTCCCATTAGACAGTCACTATGTGCTAGAGGCAGATTTTTGAATCTAAGTCTTCCTGACTCAAAGGTCAGCACTCTATACACTATTCTATGATAAATCTCAGTGATTTAATTATTAGAGGCAAAGAGCAGTCCTTAACAGAATGTCAACTCTAAGACATGCATTCGCATCTTTGGCCCTTTGTTTTTCATTATTTTTAATAATAATTTGGATCAAGGGGGGGGGGGGAAATGAGTGATTATTTTATATAATCCCAAACCAGAAAGGATTGATTAATGAATTTGTTAAATCAGAGTCAAAACTTATAATTTTTTAACTGTTTAAAATAGGGACCCAGATTGAATAAGATCTAATTTTATAGGGATAAATGAATGTAAAGGTCTATATATGAATTAAAAATAATAACAGCACAAGCATAGGTTAATTATGGTGGGAGCAGGAGGGAGGGAATGTATATAAGAGAGTTTGGGAATGGACAGCCTAGTTAACTTCAAAATGAATATATTAGCCATATATTCTATAAGCCAAAGAGTTCATTTAAACTTGGCTACATTAAAATAGATACAGTATACAGGACTAAGACATCAACAGTACCAGTAAACCTTAACTTCTTTAGACAATATGTACAAAGGTGTCAAGAGTATGGTTGTGGGCACATACAGATGACAAGACTATTGAGAGTGGCCCAGAACTGATTAAAATGTAATTGAGGAAATACATAACTAAATTAAAAGGAAAGAATGAGATTACATTTTAAAACTAAGTCATTTTGTGGCCCACAGGAATTCTTGGGTAGAATTTAGAAGTTACCACTTCTATTTGATACCACAGCTCTTGAGAATTCATTTTAGCTCTGGTTCTCATTTTTTAACAAGGAGAGTAAGAAGTGTGAATGGGGTGGGGAAGCTGCAGCCTTGAGGCCACATGTGTCCTCGTCCCTTGACTGTAGTCTTTTTACTGAGTCTAAATTTTACAGAATAAATCCTTTTATTAAGGGGGCATTGTTCTGTGAAATTTGATTTCTCTCAAAGGGCTGCACTTGAGGACCTAGAAGGCCACATGTGACCTCCAAGCCAGAGGTTCCCCACTCCTGGCACTGTGGGAGATTAAGATCTATATCCTATGAGGATCAGCTTGGAGAAAAAAACACTGGGGTTTTGGCTTAAGAAGGAAAGACAAATGATGACAAGATAGTTATCTTCAAATATTTAAAGGGGTATCATACAAAAGAGAGTTCATAATAACTGGCAAAATCAAGGACTCTTAGCTATAGGGAGGCAAATTCAATTCAATGTAATGGAAACTTGCTAACCATTGTCCAAACATCTTACCAATGATTTTGTAAATACATTGATTACCAATGATATTGTAACTACAAAACCCTAAGGCCCTTTTCTCTGTTTTCATTTTACTTCTCGTCTTTGAAATGTTTGACCCTTTTTGACCACATTCTCCTCCTGTATATTTTTCTCCATTAAGTTCAGGGATAATAATCTCTTCATTGTCTTCCATACATATGTCAGTGATTCCTTTCCAGTATTTTAAAACATGGCATTTTTCTCCTTCCATTCATGGAATATAAGCATGTCCCCTGCCCCAGGCATGACATATGCATATGTCTTTTCTCACATTGTCTTCTATCTTTCTAAATAATTTTCTGTTTCTTCTTTTAATGTACCTATGTAGATGAAACCAGAATCCATGCAACCAGCTTTAGTTTTTATACTGAACAACAGTGTGAAGCATTAACTGTCTCCTGGACATCTCTGTAAGATATACTAAAATTATCATCATGAAAGAAATTATATTTTTTTCCCTAAACCCATCCTTCCTCCAAAGGTTCCCATTTCGGTTAATGACAGCATCATTCCTCCAGTAAGTTTGGGTCACATCATTAGACTTATGACAAACTCTTCTCTTTTCTTGAACTGAGATTTCTATTCAGTCACCAAGTCCAGTTTACCCTATCTTCAAAGCATCACTCACATCCCTGCTTCTCCATTTATACATCCTATATCTGAGCTCAAGTCCTCATCATCTTTCACTTGAACAATTGAAAGAGCCTTATCATTGTTTTCCCTGACTCCTGAATCTGTACTTTTTTATTCATTTTCTTTAAACAAATTTTTATTACTTTCTTACTCAAAAATGTCAATGATTCACTACTGTCTTTATGAAAAAACTTTGAATTCTCCACCTAGCATTTAAAGCCTTTCACAATATAGCTGACCTATGGCTTTTTAGATTTTTTTTCATATTATTGATTCTTATAAAATCTCAGTTGTAGCTAAACTACTATTTGTTGTTCTATACATTCAACATTTCATCTCCCACCTGCATGTTTTTGGACAAATTTTTCTACTCAAGTTTATAATACCATTCTCCCTTTCCTCTATTTCACAGAATCAATAGCTTCCTTTATAGTTCAGTTTCTACTTTAACCACAACACCTTTCATGAGCCTCCATGCACTTCTCTTTCTTTAGTATACTCTTTAAATTAGTATTATTTTTTACCCTTTGTATTTACTGTTGTGTTTTCAGTACCATTTCCACTCTAGAAGACAGGGAGCCTTTTGAGGACAGGATTTTAGAGAGGAAGTGAGTGGGAAGGAGGGAGCAAAGGAAGGAGGAAAGGAAAGGTGGAGGCAGGAAGAAATCTTAGAGAAGAGCATAAAAATCAAAATAAGAATTCAATAATTCTTTGAAGTTCTTTTTTCAAATAAATATACACAGAAACACAATAGTGTAATAGGAAGAGAAATGAATTGGGAGATCTAAATTCAAATAGCTGTCCTTACTAACTGTTTAACCTTGGGCAAGTTGATTAGCCTTCCTGGACCTCATGATCCTTGTTTTAAAATTAAGAAATTGAACTAGAATATCATAGTATCATAAATTTAGAGCTTGAGGGGGCATGAGAGATAAACTAGCTTGTTTTTTGTTTGTTTGTTTTGTTTTTAATGATAAAAGTGATTCCAAGAAAAGACATGAATTTTGCTAAAGCTCACATGGGTAGTATCAGAGTTGCAATAATAGAATCATAGATATAGAGCTGGAAGGAACTTCAGAGGCCACTGAGTCTAATACTTTGACTCTACAGAGAAGGATATTTGAATCACCAAGTAATATAGGGACTTTCCACTCAGGTAGAAAGTAGCAGAGTCATAATGTGAACCCATGTCTCAGACAATAAATCAATAACTTTTTCCTAGTTTAACTGAGATAAACCTTAAACTCTGAATTCTAAGACTATATGAAGTTGAATATTGGCTATTTCTGGGAATTTTCCCTTGAGCAAATGATATAATATCAAATTAGATAATATTTGCCAAGCAGTTAACAAAATGACTGACATTTAGAAGATGCTTATAAAATGCAGATCACCTTTGCTTTCCCCTGATATACATTTTTAAAAATAAAGTATTTGATATGAAAATAAAGGAAGAACAAAAGAAAGACATTTCCATCCAAAACCTGGGGCCACACTGTTTCCTATGCTATCTTGGTTTCTGGGAAATGGAGATAAAAATTTAAAGGCATTTTAAACAGTAACATACAGTAACCATACCAAGCTATTTTTTTTTTGGGGGGGGAGGCAATTAGGGTTAAGTGACTTACCAAAGTCACACAGCTAATTAGTGTCTGAGGCCATATTTGAACTTAGGTCTTTGTGAATCCAGGACCACTGCACCACCAAGTTCATTTCAGAATTCACCAGAGACAAAGGATGAAACACTTTAATTTCTTTTTTACCTTTGGTTTGTGCTGGGTCAAACAGTTTTCTCAGAAATTTGTTCCTCATGATCCACACTGGCCTCAAAATCTACCTAAATATACACAAAACTCAAGCTCCCAAATCTCTGATGGATCACTGTTCAGACTTTTTAAACTTCACAAGGCAACAGCTGTCTTTTACTTAAAAGAAAGAAAAAATAGACATGATAGAAACCTAAGTAACATGGCCATAAGGTAGAAATTCCATGGAGAGATAAAGGCCTGAGGCCAAGGATATGAGCTAGAGCCAGCTTGTACTGGCTTAAGATCTCACTGTTAAATTTTCGGTGAAACAATATTTACATCAGAGTCGGCAAACACTACAAATCAGGACTTAATTTGTTGTTTTGCTGATTGCGTAGACTTAAGAAAGTAATGTACAAAATAGTTAATGCAACTTAAACTTAATGTTGTGTTATTTGTACATTCCCTGCCCCCCCATGAGAATTGATTGTTAAACAATGGCCCACAGAAACCTGCTGAGGCTAGTATTCCACCCAAGAAGTCCAGCATTTCTTGACTCAAAACTGAAACATTGTCAAGTCAGTAATCATTTATTTAAAAACTACCATGTGTCAGTGTTATGGTAATTAATTTAATTTTGAAGACCCCCTTTTTCTTATGTCAATTACACAGGTACTTAGCCCTTAGTAAAGCCTGTGTGAAAGAGGCAAAGGGTGTGAACTCTGTCTCCTCTTGTTGACATAACAGAAAGAGTTTGGTTGAAGCAGGAAGCCAATGCTGTTTATATATATAAGAAAAGGCCCAGAGAGGAAGAAATAGAATTTTTCTCCTGGTAGGCTCCTGGTGGAGGAAGAATTATGGAGACCAAAGCCAAGAGAGAGAGGCAGACAGAGAGACAGAGAGACAGACAGAGACACAGAGACACAGATACAGAGACAGAGAGAGAGAAAGACAGAGAGAGACAGAGAGACGGAGGGAGGGAGGGAAAGAGAGATTCTCTTGCAACATCTGGAAGCTAAGCTGTTATGACTAGACTGAGAAATGAGTAGGAGTTTTCTTGAGACCATAATCTGTTGAAGACTCATGTTGCCACTGCCAGATTTCTTCTTGGTCCTAGGGCCAGCTGAACTGCTAGAGGACTGAAGAAGCATGATAGAGATAAAGACTTTGTGGCTTGATTGATCCTTGAGTTCCCAAAAACAGAAGTTGTAAAAGATTTGAGATGTATTAGACTCTGTGAACTTCATTGTATAGGAGGAATTGCCTGGAGGACTGGACAAGGACCTGAGAGCTGTCTGCCTCTGAATCCAGGTGAATATTTGGTGGATTCAGGAAGGAGCTGGGACCATGGGAGGAGATCCAGGGAATCTGAGAAACCAACCATAGTCAAGATAAAGAAAAGGCCTCTCCTTGGATATTGAATGCAGTGATGAAACTGAAGTATACTAGACACCTGAGAGGTGGAGGATTTGTGTAATTTTCTAATGATTGTATTTCGTGATTAACAATACTTAGTGACTGATTGCTATATAAGTGATCAAGTTAAGTTTAAGTTAAGCTATGAAGTTAACCTATGATTGCCCCCTGAGTGGAAGACTGACTACTGTATTTTGAGATGACTGAATGACTGAGTAAGGAGGCAAGCCTCCTTAAGGATAACAGATGATTGTTCTTTTGTTCTTTGTTCTAAATAATGTGACCATTTTGGTGAAAACTATATGGCCGTTTTAATGTTAATTAAAAATATTATGAAAAATATTGTGAAATCCCAATATATTGGGATTTTCTGTAATAAGACGTAATGTTGTGTATATTGTATCTTGATTTGTTGTGAATGTCTACCTTGATTTGTTATGAAATAAATGGAGTGTTCACTATACTGTGTAATCAGAACCTTAGAAGCTACTCACAGCAGCATTCTTCTGGGTCTTGTGCAGAGAATAAGAGTGAGACAAGGCCTGGGTTCAAGATAAATTTAGGTGTGGATTTATTGATCAAGCACATGACTACCTGGAGTGTACACTCAAATCAGGCAGTGATCTTTGGCATTTACAGATATGATTTTATAGGCTAAAACCACAAAACCACAATCAGGTAGGGGAGCTAGCAGAAGCCATGATGTACAAAAGCAAAGAATGGCCATTGGTTGGATCTATAGTTCAGCACTAAATTTAGAATATAGTGTGAGGGTACAGGGGTGCAGTCTTCCTGTGACTCAGGTTTCTCTAGGAAGAACAGGGGTAGTCAGTTCTTTCCAGAACAGGGTGGCAGATCATGGGGTAATGCAGAGCTGAAAGATCTCAGTTCAGGCCAGGTTCATGTTCCAGACAGAGGGTGTGGGGATCCTGCTTGGTCAGCAGTACAGAACAGGGTATTCTCTATATTGCACCATAATCCTGAGTTGCACTTTCTACACTCATAATGATTTATGGAAAGAAATATATATAGAATGATAATAAGGAACTTCACACTGAGCAATGCACAGGCATGCCTTTAAGCTGTTCCAAGCTAAGACAGGATATAGGATAGGGACAAAGACAAAAATATAAAAGGGGGCTTAACGCTGGGTCACAAATCAGGTGCTGCACAGTGACCTAGGATTTGGGTTTAGGCACAATATGGGAAGCTGCTCATTCATGGCATTAGGATCAGATATTGTTCTAAGCTCTTAGGATACAAAGAAATGACTTCCCCTATTAAAAACAAACAAACTAATAATAATAATAATATGATGTGGATGATGATGATGATGATGATGATGATGATACCAAGCAAAAACCAAACCAAAACAAAGTAGTCTGTTTCTTAGGAGTTCTCAGTCTAATGGGGGTGGGTGGGAGAAAAATTTCTAACAACTATGTGCAAACAAAATATATATGTTAATTATAGAAAATATCAGAGGGAAAGAATGATGATTAAAAGCTTCCTATAATATGTTGGGTCTTAGCTGAGACCTGAAGGAAGATAAAGGATCCAGATTATTCCTAGGCAAGAAAGAGTCAGACTAAAAAAGGCTTCCTCTGAAAGATTAGTGACTTTTAAATGTGCTCACTTTGGGTCCACAGTCAATGAATAATGTTCTACACCACACATTTTTCATATCAGAACCAGTTACAGAATGAAAGTATATGCTCCATATTTGAGAACAGGGCCTTGCCTTACACATTATCATGTGTTTCACAAAGCAATGTCCACAGACTCTTCAATGTTAGTAAAGTTTCAGCCAGAAACATTGTGAATACTCATTATACCCAGATTAAAAGGGTATTTCAAAATCTGTTTTCTGGGACCTCCAAAGATTTTCCCTTTCTCAAAATTGGACTTCCTTTCAGTATTTCTTTTTCATTTATACAATAGTTAGTCTGTATGCTGTTTTTTTTGGTTTTACTTATTTCATTCTGCGCCTGTTCAAAAAATCCCCATATCACTTTTCTGAATTCCATATGTGTGTGAGTGTACAATAAATTAATCAATGATTGAAAAACCACTTATTAAAAACCTATTTTGTACCAACCACTTTCCTAAGCATTGGGAACATATATAAGAAAAGGTAGCTCTTCCCCTCAAAGAGCTTACCTTCTATTGGGCAGCTCAAAAACATGAGAAATGCTTAGTCTGGAAAGCTACAACAATGATCAGCAGGATCATAGGGAATAAATTGACAAAACCAGTGCTATTCTTCAAACAAGATACTCTCCTGACTCCTAGAATTTTTTGTGAAATGGGAAACATTGGGAGTCTGATGAATTCTATAAACTCTTCAGGATAATGATTTGATTTGAATTTAATGTTTATTTTTTGTTTTCAGCAATGGATGGAAAAATCTAAATTGGATTTGGAGCTCAGTAAAAATAAAGTTGCTAGGTTGTTTTTTTTTCCTGTTCAAGTTGAGTAATCCCTTGAAATTCATCCATGTACAATGGATCCAAGGTTAGGAATCCTTGTCCTGAACATGAACCTGGTCCAAAAAAACATAAGGGGAATATTATAGTGTATTTATTATCTCTTCAAGGTGTGCATTGTTCTACACATAAATTAGCATTAGCAAATGGAGTTTATTAGTCTGTTTTCTAGTCTTTGTAATACAGTAGCAGAAACAACAGATCATTCGAGTGCTAGTAACAGATGGTAAGGATAGTAACTGAATCCTCAATGCCTGTGTAGAACTTCTAAGAGAATCATCATCATATAAGGCGAGAAGAAAAGGAGGGAGATAGTAGACATCAGTGGCATCAAAATAAAATAGAAATGGTGACCATTACATTTAATATAAGGATCCTTGTAGGCTACATATTTGCCTAGCTTTAAAATGCAATGCTCTCTTTTATTTTAGTGTTGTTATTTCAATTTATTTTGTTAAATATTTCCAAATATATTTGATTTTGGGTGGTCTGATTTGGTTGGAGACATGTGGTGTCAGACTCTCATGGCGTACATGGATCTTTTAAAGTATCAAAGTAACCATCTCAGTTTTCACTGATGCATTTATATTAAGGTGAAAATATAACCACCACTGGATTCCATATCACTTTTATTCAGTCACTGGCATATTTTTAACTTTGGATTAAAAAACCTTACATTATCCCCATTCCTTGTATTTTATATACGTTAGATGGCAACTTAGAGATCTCTAAAGTTCTTTTCAGTCCTAACATTCAGAGATTCTAAATATTTTAAAAACTCCATTCATTTTTAAAATGTGCTAGGTTTTTTTTAAGGACAAGGAGTTAGACTCTTCTTGGATATAATCATCTCCTTAAACTTTTACTGTTGTTATTGAAAATTTGTTTTTTTAAAGTTGTCAAAACAGACCATTAGTATTAACTAAGTTAAATCAAATTTAAATTAATGCAGACAGCTCATCACATGAATAAATCTGTATGCGAAGTACAATACTTGAGTAAAATATAGAATTTAATATTAGGAGTTCTTGGGAATGGGAATCACATCTAGTGTAATTTAACCTAATTGAGGATGATTTTAAATCATTTTTATTTCAAAGGGAAATTTTTTTTTTCTCAGACAGCCTTTCATTTTTTTTTACTATGTAAAATGCATAGCCTTTTTGAATCTATCTCTTCTTCTTTGCTTACTTTTCATTTTGTTATCAATCCACTGTGTAGATGAATTCCATTTTGGAAAAATTCTATTATCTTCTTCTTTGATTAGTGATCATTATAATTTAGAGCATTTGCTTTACCTTGTTTATAAGTCTGTCAGCCTCTGTTACTTTTAATTAACATGTTAATTTACATAAAACTCCCAAAAGATGCTCTATTATATTCTGTTTTGGAGAAATAGTACTCATAAATAATTGCTTTAAAAAATAAATTGTATTATGTTGAAAATGTGCCAGTCCCTTTGAATATTATTATTGGAAGTACCTTCATTTCATAGCTAATATTACTTAATTAAAACAAAGCAAATGGAGAGCCTTCAGTGTATAATAGAGATATAACATAAATATGAGAAATCATCCTATAATCCCTTCTGCCTAATGACAGCACTAATAGAGTAAACATAGAGAGAAATATGTTAGAAGTTGAAAGATATGGAGTAATAACAGCTAAATTATCAAAAGTACCAACTGAATGTAAGGGGTAGGGAGAAAGACTTTTGCTTAGCCATAGGATTTCAGTTAAAGGTCAAAACTCCAGTCCATCTTGGGTTTGTTGAAATTCTAGAATACTTTTCTGCATGGGTCTGGTGCCAAGGATGAGATAAGAATTCAAAGGGATTTCAATGTCCCAAACTGAATGTCAGTTGAGCCTGAAGGAATTTTTATTGAGTGAGCCTAGTGTGCTTTACAGGGATTAGAAGTTAGGGGGAGAGTGGTGAATGAGGAGAAGAAAAGATATTGATCTGAAAGACTGTTTTGCACATTGGAGTTGCATATATTGATTGGTCCTAGATATGGGATAGTTACACAACTAATAAAGGTGTTTTTAAGGCAGAAAAAAAATGTTGGCTAAAGAAAGGTCTGGCTTAAAGAAATAGCTCATTACAGAAGCCCATCATCTGATGACAACGTTTAGGTTTAGAAGAAATACAAAGCAACTCCAGGGAAAAAGATGAAAGGCAATGGTGGAAGCAAATTAGACCATATCCAGTTGCTGAGAGAATCATGGATGGTATTCCAGGCAGGTTGCAATGATAAAAGCATAAATTGTATGAGGTAAATATTCAGCAAGGGAAACTGCGGGAGGTTACTTTTTTTTTCTCTTTTTTTTTTAACATTTCTAGGAGTTTTCTTTTGGGGATCTTTTTGAAGAGGTGATAGGTGAATTCTTTCAAGTTCTATTTTGCCCTCTGATTCTAAAACATCCGGGCAATTTTCTTTGAGGATTTCTTGAAGGATGCTTTCCAA
>CM053601.1:45238385-45281877 GCA_028646575.1 Pseudocheirus occidentalis
CTATTTTCCAGGTCAGTGGTTTTTTCAAGGAGATATTTCACATTGCTTTCTATTTTTTCATTTCTTTATAACTGTTTAATAGTATCTTGGTTTCTCATAAAGTCATTAGCTTCTACGTGCTCCACTCTAATTCTGAAGGAATTATTCTCTTCAGAATGCTTTTGAGACTCTTTCTCCATCTGGCAAATTTGACTTTTTAAGGCATTTTTCTCTTCATTGGCTTTCTGGGCCTCCTTAGCCAGCTGAGCCAATTTGCTCTTTAAGGAATTGTTTTCTTCAGTCAGGTTGCTGACTCTCTTTTCATGACTTTCTCGCATCATTCTCATTTCTCCTTCCAATTTTTCCTCCACGTCTCTCATTTGGTTTTCAAAGTCCTTTTTCAGTTGATTTATAACTTCTAGGCATTCTTCAATTGTCTTGGAAGCATTTGGTGTGGGAGTTCTGGTTTCTGGGCTCTCTTCCTCCCCTTCCATGCTTTGACCCTTTTTATCCATAAAAAAGGATTCTAGAGTTTTATTGGTGTTTTTATTTTGCTTCCTCTTTCTCATGTTGGCTAGTCAACGGTTGTTTTTTTTAGGTCTGTGAAACTCTGCTTCTAGGGGGGGAAGCTCTGTTCCAAGTCACTGGGGTTTTCCCAGCTTCCGGAGCTATTAGGGGGGTGTTTCAAGTCCCCCCAGCTTTGGCTTGCTGAAAGTGCACCCCAGGACCACCACCCAAGACCACGATCTGGATCCAGGCCACTCAACACAAGAGCACTTAGCCCCGATCAATCGATTCAGCCCCCCTGCGGAGTCTGCAGGCCAGGGGCTCTGAAGCAGCCTGGTGGGGGCCACTGCTGCTGGTTCCAGTAGTTCCCCTCCCCCACTGCTCCCTTGCCCCGGGGGTAGAATGGCTGAACTGCTTTACCCCCTCCCAATTAAGTTTCAAAGTTTCAGCTTTCACTAACCATCTCTGACCGAAGCTCCCCTCAGGCCGGTGCTTTAGATTTTCTTTGAAGTAGACTCAAGCTGTGCTTGGGAGGCTCCACTGCTCCTCATGGCCACCCTGGGGCCTTGCCTGGCCGCTGCTGTGGTTTTGGGCTGGCCGTTCTCTGCTCCTCTGCATTGTGAGCTGCCTCTCCGTCCTGCTCCTCATGCCTTGGCAGATGTGGAGGTGCTGGAGTCTGTAGAACCGCTGCAGGCTGGCTGCGGGGTTCTGCTCAGCTCCTTTCCCAGGAGGTTACTTTGAATGAGGGTAGAGCCAGTATGTTACATTTAAAAAATATATATTTTTTACTAATTAAAATCTTATCTATTTATGTTTGCTAATATGCTGGTAGAAGATACAGCAGATGGGGATTTCCAAGATTTAGAGCTGAAAGATATTCTAAAGATCATACAGACCCCAGCAGTGGGCAACCAGTGGCCTTGAAGTCATATGTGGCCTTCAAGTGTGGCCCTTTTTGTGAACTGAAACTTCACACAACAAATCCTCTTAATAAAAGAATTTGTTCTGTAAAACTTCACTTTACTCAAAAGGCCACACACAAGGACCTAGAGGGGCACATGTGGCCTCTAGGCTACAAGTACCCCCTTCATTTTAGAGATGAAGATTTGAATCACAGGAAGAAAAAGTAATTTGCTCAAGGTAACAAATGTAAGGTACACTGTCTCTTTAAGAATTTTTCAGCAGATAAAGTTAATAATACGTAGGGAGGGGGGAAAATTATAAGTTAAGATCTTATTTTATGGTCAAAGGATGTAACTTACTGATGCTATCATGAATACTTTGATACTTAATATGAGTTTAAAATTACTTAGTTTTAATTTTAACTGCTAAAAAGTGTATAAGAAACAGCTTTTTGATGGGACTTTGAATAGGTATGAAAAAACATTCATTTATGTCATAGATTTGAGAATTTGAATCTGTTTAGAAACAGTGAATGATGTTTTTTATGTGGGAGCAATGATCTTTCATTTATTGAAAATTAGAGAAATGAGATAGAATGAAATATAGATTCAAGGACAGAAAATAAATGAATTGCCTTGTTGAAGACTTCAAAGGCTAAGCATGATGGGTACCTCTCCTAATTTGTATATGTTTGCTTTATGACTTTAAAGATGGTAATGCTAAGACAATAAGAAAACTTATACAAACATTTAGAGATTGAGTTGTCATCAAAAATGACTTGAATTGATAGAAGTGTGGGAAGTTTTGACTTTGAAAAGAGTTGATTCCTCAAGTCAGGTGTCTCTCCTTTAAGTCATTTAATTTAGAGAAAGAAGGATGAGGCAAAATTTGAAAAAAAAAACATCAGAAACATGGAAGGCACAGTAGAGGTCTGAAAAATCTGTTCAGTCATAACTGTGGCAAATAGAAACAGTCACCTGAAAAAAAATATTGCAGCAGAGTGATTCCTTACTGGTCAGAAAGAATTGATGTTGACATTAGCATTGGCAATGATTTCAATGTTAGTAATGGCACTTCAGTAACATGGAGACTTAGAGGAGGGTAAAGTATTACATAAAGACTTGCTCTCTGATGACTCTAATTATCTGAGAAAGAAAAAAAAAACATAAGCGGTATTGTAAGTGCTTTAGTATCCTTAGCTTAAGGACTGAAACTGAATTGTTATTGTCACTAAACTTCAGTATGAATGTACAACACATCATCTGGATAAATAAATAATGATCCGATCATATAATAGCTCAAAGGTACTCAGTGTGCTGAACTTCACATTTCTGTAACTTAAAGAGAACTGCTATGCAAAACATCTAATCCTAAAGATTCTTTTAAGGGTAGTGATTAATTTTAAATAGTTTATAATATCTATGTTTACATAGAGAAAAGTAAATCAAATGAAGAGTAGTAAAGGTCAATAATTAAATACTAACCTATCCCTCTCCTAACTTTCCAGTCTTATACCATCCATTTTCCCTTCCACACAATCTTCAAATCAATGACACTGCTCTCCTGGCTATTTAACAAAGGAAACACTGAATCTCTTTTCTCCAATCCTGGAATGTTCACTTTCCTCAGTTCCACCAATTGATTCCTCTTGCTTTTTTAAGTATTAACTGAAATTCCTTCTTTTATAGGAAAAATTTCCCAAACTCTCTTCATTCTGGTGCTTTCCCTTCTTTAATTATTGTCTCTTTATCTGGTATATAGATTTCTTTGAATATACTTCTTGGCATGATTTCTCCTCCAATAGATTATAAGTTCCTTGATGTGGAGAATGGAGAAATTGAATACAAAACAAGAGAGAGAGAAACTTATGAAATGGAAATGGAATTATTTTTCACATTGCTTCTATTATTTCATTTTTGGTTTTATTGAATAATTTCCTTTTTTCTCATAAAGTCGTTAACTTCCATTTGCTCCATTCTAATTCTGAAGGAATTATTTTCTTCAGTGAACATTTAAACTTCCTTTTTCATTTGGCCAATTTTGCTTTTTTTTTTTAAATCATTCTTCTCCTCATTGGCTTTTTGCACCTCTTTTACTATTTGGGTTAGTCTATTTTTGAAGGTGTTATTTTCTTAAGCATTTTTTGGGTCTTCTTTAGCAAGCTGTTGACTAATTTTTCATGATTTTCTTGCACACTTCCATTTCTCTTCCCAATTTTTCCTCTACTTCTCTTACTTGATTTTCAAAATCTTTTCTGGACTCTTTCAAGGATTGAGATCAATTCATAGTTTTTCTTGGAGGCTTTGAATGTAGAAGCTTTGACTTTGTTGTCTTCTTCTGGTTATATGTGTTGATCATGCTGGTCACCAAGGATATAAGCAAATACATTTTCACCAACGAAGTAAACTTCTACAAATCTATTTTCCTCCCTGTTTGCTCATTTTCCTAGTCAGTTACTTGACTTTTGAGTTCTTTGTTAAGTACAAGATGTACTACCCCGTGCTTCAGGAGTTTTGTGCAGCTGTATTCAGAGATATTTTAGGGACCTATAAATTTTCAGGTCTTTCAAAGTGCTATGATCAAAGTAGAGGTGTTTACTCCCCTCCTGGTCTCTACTGTTTTCTGTGAGCAACCACAAGCAATTTTTTCTGCCTTAGAGCTGTGTGGAGGAATCCCTCTTCACTGCTACCACAAGGTCTGTCACACTAGTGCTCCTCTTCTCCCCAGGACTACCACCCAGATCCAGGCATGGGCAAAACAAGAGAATCCTGTCTCATAGCCAGCAATAAGATCTCTATAATCCCCCTATGATCTGCCAATAAATTCTCCTACTATCTGTAGGCCTAGAGCTCCAAAATCAGTCACTCAGTAGCAGTGGCTGCTGTCACCCTGGCTGTGGGACTCATGCAGGGGCTGGACCATCCTCCTCTCGCAACCAGGTGACAGATCTTTCCCACTGAACTTGAAAGCTGTTTTTGGTGTTTGTGGGTTGAGAAGACAGGAAACTGTGCATCTGTCAGTTATTCAGAGCCCTGAGTCCTGCTCCAGTCCCATCTGTGCCAGGGCATGCAGGCTGAGCTGCTCTCTACTCCCAGCCTGATGCAATAGACACTTCCTGTCAGCCTTCTAGATTTTCATTTTGATTCAGTCTGTCATTTTCTGACTTCTTCTACTCTACAATTTGTTTAGAGTCATTTTTGCAGGCATTTTGAGAGGTCTGGGGGAGAGTTCAATCAGTCCCTCCTTTTATTCTGCCATCTTGGCTCTTCCACCAATGATTGGACAGTTTTTGAGGTAAAGAAAATACATTAGTGATAAACTGAAGAACAGGGAAATTCTATCTTTCCTCAAAAGATTTTTTTCCCCCTAGGAGCCCAACAAAACTAGATTATAATTGTATGGTACTGATCTATCTAATGGGTGACCAGGTTGGATGAGTGAGCCAACAAAGAGTAAACTGTGATGTTTTGTGTATCTAGGTGAAAATGTGAGGTCTCCAGTATGACATTTTCAGGGTATTTATAATTGTCATTATAGTGACTAGACCTTGATGAACACTTGTATTATTATAATGTGGTGAATTGTTAATGTATTTTTACATTACAAATCATGGTAACACATGATCTGTAGCAGCTCATTAAGGGGTAGTCAAATAGGTAATAGGGAGTAGATCCAAGATTTGAATTCAGGTCCATTAACTACAAATCCAACACTCTACTATGTTTTGTTCCCTACTGTCACTATTATATTCAAAATACTTCAGGACAAATCTATGGATTGCAAGTGCTGGGGAAAAAGTGGGTGGGGGGGTAGGAAGGGAGAGATTTTACAATGGAAATCTTCCACGTCAATTTGAAGACTGACTTCATCATGAAACAATTTAAGTAATGAAATACACACAAGAGTACCTCAAAAGACTCATTACTTTTTAAACTGGGAGAAAAATCTGATCTCATTTGGACAAAAATGGAGTAATTGATGTAAGGAAGAGGCATCATGGAAAGCATACTCCTAGTTCAATTAAAGGAATTAAAAATAGTATATAAAACTATCCTAGAGGAATAAGGATTTCAAATTACCTGAGCTATTATAACAAGATATTAATTTATACATTTATGGAACATAAAAGTTGAACATAGTTTAGCTACCGCATTTGTACAATTTAAATTTCTACCAGACTGAAAAAGTAAATTTAAAACCTTATTACATTTTTGTTTGCTTTCATTTTAAACAAAGTTTAACTTCAGATTATTTTAAAAAATATACATTACTTACTTTTTTAAAAATTATTTTTTAAATTTTGAGTTCCAAATTCTTTCACTCCTTCTTACTCTTTTTAAAGTTACTGGGAAGGCAAGCAATATGATGTCAATATAGCTGTGAAACCATGCAAGAACAAGGAAGTGAGAAAACTATTCAGTATGTACATTTGCAGTTGGAGTTTATTAGCTCTGCCTCTGAAGGTGGATTACATTTTTCTTCATGAATATTTGGAATTGTTTTGAATTATTTTCTTGGTCAGAATAGTTAAATCCTTCATAATTGATCATCATTACAATATTATTGTTACTGTGTACAATGATCTCCTCTGAACAGCACTTTGGTTCCCTTCAATATGCATCAGTTCACATAAGTCTTCACATGTTTGTGTGTTTGTTTTCTGAAACTGCTCCCTTCATCATTTCTTGTGGTATAATAGTACCCCCATCCTAATCCTATGCCATACCTTTTTCAGTCATTACTCAACTAATGCTCCCCCATTATATTTCCAATTCTTTCCCAACGCAACAAGAGTTGCTATAAATATTTTGTACATACATGCCATTTTCTTTTTTCCCCTCTCTATTATTTCCATAGCACCAGAATGAATTTTGCTAGGCTGTATTTTCTTTTCCTTTTTTAAAGTTAATTTATTTAATTTTAACTTTCAACATTCACTTCTGTAAGTTTTAAGTTTTCTCACCCTCTCTCCCTTCCTCCCTCCCCATGATGGCATGTGATATAGGTTTTACATATACCTTCCTATTAAAAACATTTTTTCAATAATAATGTTGTATAGAAGAAGTATAACAAATAGGAAAAACCATGAGAAAGGAAACAAACCAAAAAAAATAGCAACAACAAAAAGAAAAGAGTTTGCTTCACTCTGCATTCATGTTGCATAATTCTTTCTTTGTATGTGAATGACATTTTCCATGATGAATCCTTTGGAATTGGTTTAGGTCCTTGTATTGCTAAGAAGGCCTAAGTCTATCAAAATTGGTCATCACATACTGTGATTATCGCTGTGTATAATGTTCTCCTAATACTGTTCACTTCACTCAGCAAAGATTCATGTAAGTATTTCCAAGTTTTCTTGAATTCCAATTTTTTATAGCACACTAGCATTCCATTATATTCATATACCACAACTTGTTCAGCCATTCTTCAATTGATGGGCATTCCCTGATTTCTAGTTCTTGGCCACCACAAAAAGAGCCTCTGTAAATATTTTCTGTACATATGTGTCCTTTCACCATTTTTATGATCTCTTTGGGATACAGCCCTAGAAGTGATATTGCTGGGTCAAAGGATGCACATATTTTATAGATAGTTGGGCATAGTTTCAAATTTCTTTTCAGAACTTTTGAATCAGCTCTCAATTCCACCAAAAATAAATTAGTGTTCTTACATTCCCATATCTTTTCCAACATTTATCATGTTCCTGTTTTGTCATGTTATTCAATATGATAGGTGTGATGTCATGCCTCAGAGTTCTTTTGATTTGCATCTCTCTAATCAATAGTGATTTAGAATATTTTATATGATGATGCATAGCTTTATATTTTATATGACGATGCATAGCTTTAATTCCTGCCTCTGAAAATTGCTTATTCATATCCTTTAATTATATATTAATAAGGGAATTATTTCTATTCTCATTAATTTGTCCCAGTTCTCTATATATTTTAGAAATGAGGCAGGGACAGAGTCAAGATGGCTGTGTAGAAGCTGGAAAATTCGCCAGCTTCCCCTATAACCACCTAAAATACCTATAAAATATGACTCTAAACAATTGTAGAACTCCAGAACCCACAAAATTACAGAGTAACAAAACTCCTGAAAAAGGCACTCTGGCAGGGAAGGGGTTCATCACAGCCCACTGGGAGCCCAGACCAGCACTGCATGAACCTGTGGCTTGAGCTCTAGGGTGGCCAGGGCAAGCCACGGCTAGATATTTCAAGAGAGTTGATATCTGGCATTTGTGGTGGTTTTCAGAATTATAAAACCATAAGAAACAAGGACTAAGTGAAAGGCCAGTGGAACTCAGCTAAATTTGGGGGAAAGAGTTCAGCTGTCTGCCTCCAGGGCAAGAAGCAGCTACGGCAGCCCTGCAGCCACCACCAAGTGGCTGCTTCAGAGATCCCAGCTTGCAGATTGCAGGGGGCCAAGCAATCATTCAGAGGCTAAGTGCTCTTTCCTTAAATGGCCTGGATTGGGATCATGGTCTTGGATGGTGGTCCTCAGGTGTGTGATCAGAGAGCCAAACCTGGTGGGGGCTTCAGATAAAGTGGCCTCCTGTAACAGTAATCAATTTAGTAGATACTTAGCACTTATCAACTTAGGGCTAAGTTTGGAAAGTGTGAGTTCTGTATGGAAGGTGTGAGCCCTCTCCATTGTTGAGAAGACATTAACTCCCTTGTTGACGTGGAAGAAGGGGATTGACTGAGATAGGAGGCCAATGTGTGGATATAAGCAAGAATTCCAGAGACAGAGAGACAGAATTGGCTTTGCCTCCTTTTGGAGGAAGCAGGAATGTCCCAGCATCTATCTGGGGGCTGGGCTACTGGACTGAAGAAGTGAGTTGGAGTTTTCTTGAGAGAGAGAGAGAGAGATACACAGAGAAAGAGAGACAGAGACAGAGAGAGACAGAGAGAGAGAGAAAGAGATTCTCTCCCCACATCTGGAAGCAGAATGAGAACTGAGATAGAGTTTTCCTGAGACCAGAATCTGGCAAAGGCCACCTGGAAAGCTGAGAGGGCTTGCCTGGAAGGCCGATATTCCTTCTGGATCCTAGGGCCAGATGAAGTGCTGGAGGACTGCAGAAGCATGACCAGGATAATACTTGATTTGTTCTTGGCCTGGCTGACCCTTGAGTTCCAGGCAAGAGAAGTGGTGAAGAGTTTGAGATGTGCTGGATGCTGTGAACCTCAGTGTATGCCAGGGACTGCCATGAGGACTGGACAAGGACCTGGGAGCTGTCTACTTCTGAGGCCTAGATGATGACCTGGGAGCTGTCTGCTTCTGAATCCAGGTGACTGTCTGGTGGATTCAGGTGGGAGCTGGGACCATGAAAGGCGATCCAGGGAATCCAAGAGACCACCCAGAGTCAATATGAAGAAAAGGCTTCTTCTTGGATGGAATTGAGGTTCACTGGACACTGAGGGGTAAAGGGTTTGTTTGGTTTTAATGACTGTATTTAATGACTGATTGAGTTGATATATGGTTACCCTGTGGGTGAAAGTCTGATTATTGTATTGTGAATTGATTGAATGATTGAGTATTGATTACTGTATTGTCAATTGACTGAATGATTTGTTCTAAATATTGTAGCCACTGTAGTGAAAACTGTGTTGCTATTCCAATGTTAAGCCATTAGGAAAGCTATATTCTGACTTTCTGTGATAAGATGTAATGTTATGAATATTATATTGTGATATATTATGAATGTTTGCCTTGATTTGTAGTGGAATAAACAGAGTGCTCACTATACTGTGTAATATGAATCTTAAAAAGCTGTTCACAGTAGCTTTCTTTTGGGAATCTGCTGGAACATGGTGTTACACATCTTAATAGTCCTGGCAGCAGCAAAAACCTCAGTGATTTGGGACAAAGCTCTCCCCTCTGTAAGCAGATTTCAACTAAGACCAAAAGTTAAGTAACTGACTGGCAAAATGAGCAGGCAAAGGAAGTAAAGCAAGCCCAGCAATCCAACTTTATATTCCTTATTTGGGGACAAAAAGGGATCAAAGCATGGAACAGGAGAAAGACAACAGTCAGAACTCCCACACCAAAAACTTCCAAGAAACATGAAGATTGCCTAAAAGGCTTAGATCAGCTTCAGAAGAATTTTGAAAATCAAATAAGAGAAGTGGAGGAAAAAATTGGAAGAGAAATGAGAATGATGCAAGAAATTTATGAAAAGAGAGTCAACAACCTGACTGAAGAAAATAACATCTTAAAAAATGGATTAACTCAAATGGCAAAAGAGGCCCAAAAAGCCAATGAAGATAAGAATGCCTTAAGCAATTGAATTTGCCAGATGGAAAAAGAATCTCAAAGGCTTTATGAAGAGAATAATTCCTTCAGAATTAGAGTGAAGAAAATGGAAGCAAATGAATTTATGAGAAATCAGTATACTATTAAACTGATCCAAAAAATGAAAAATAGAAGGCAATATCACTGATGTTTTTAACAGTTTTTAAATCTGATTTTATTTGTGTGAGAAGTATTTTGTAATTGTGTTCATATAGTTCCTGGGTTTGTTTTGGCAGGTAGACTCGCAAATATTTTATACTGTCTACATTAATTTTAATCAAATTTATCTTTCTATCTCTTGCTATTTGGCTTTGCTAGTAATATATAGAAATGTTGATGATTTATGTGGGTTTATTTTATATCCTGCAACTTTGCTAAAGATATTTATTATTTCAAGTCATGAGGGAAATTGAAAGAAATTCAGGCAACTTCCTGGCTTCTCTCCACCGTCTTGGCTTTCCTTCCCTTGCCTATTCCAGGTCCAATTTTTAAGTATCTTTTTTTCTTCAGTGAGCTTTTGCTCTTCATTTTCCCTTTGAACAATTTTGCTTTTTATCAATTATTTTACTATGTGAGTTGTTATGCTTCTTTTGCAATTAAGCAATTCTGTTTTGTAATTTTTAAAAAATATTTTTGTGCCTTTTTACCAAGAAAAAAATTCTCTTTTCATAATTTTCTTGCTTTCCTTTCATTTCTTTCCCCAATTATTCCTCAGCAACTCTTATCTCTTTCTTTAACACTTTCATCAATTCTTTTTTTGGCTTAAGTCCAACTTATTATTTTCTTTGTGCCTTTTAGCTAATTTTTTAAAACTCTTGTCTTCTGAGTTTGTGTCTTGATCTTCCCAGCCACTATAGTAAGTTTTGTTTTGTTTGGGTTAATTTTTGTTGTTCTTGTTTTCTTATTTTTCAGGCTATTTTCTTGACTTTGAATTTCATTTTAAATTTATACTCTGCTGACCTAAGAATGTATTGGCATTGTTTCATACCCCATTTTATTTGTGCTGCTATTTTCAAAGGTAGCTCTGGGTGTTTGCAAGTTTTTAATATTTTCCAAAATTACATGATCCAGGGAAAGGTCCAGGCTCTTTATCCTGGAAATGCTACCTAGCACTGTATTATGGGAAATAGAATTGCCAGTCAGTGTCAGCTGCACCCAATATCAGCAAAGGGTGCTCTGTAATCCGTATCTGATAAGTTGTCCAACTCTCTTGTTCTCTCAGGGCTAAGTGTTCCCAGAGCTACTGTTGCCACTCTCTAAGTCACTTTCAAAGTCCATCATTAGTGTTTCCATTGTGTGCTCTCTGGTTGGTCCCCTACCCCTGTGTCATAGATTTTTTCCTTGCAATTTAAGTTGTCCTTGACTGGAAAAACATTCTCAGTCTAACAGTTTGGTAGTTTTTATTTAATTATGTCTACACTGTCATCTTGGCTCCCTAGCATCATTTTAGTAGCACAGAGTCAATTGAAAGAAAGAACCTTTCCACTAAAGAATCTTTCTTTCAACCTTTGAAAAAAATATAAGAAGTAACAAATATTATGTAATCCAAAGGGGGACAACACAAAATCCCAAAAGACTGTAATTGAAGTTATATCTAACATGAACTAACTGCGTAGCCCTAGGACAAGTCACTTTACCTTTTAGTCATCTAGGCAAATGTTGAAAAGTACAAGTCATAGAAAAAAATGCTGATTTATATTCCTACAGGGAGTTTCACGTAACAGTGAAGTCACAGGTGTAAAGCCTACAACTATTTAGTTTCTCCTCTTCCCTCCAAGGAATTATAGCCAAATTTGTTTGTAATTACCCTTAATTTGCAGATTCTTCCTTTTTCATTTTTTTAATGAGACAATGCCATTCATCATTCCTATAGTATGTATCCTTTTCTCTAAGCACTTAAAAAAAAGACTACTTCAGTAGTGTGATTTACTGTTAATCAAGTGTGTCATTCATCTGAGATAGATGATTTAAAATGGTCAAGAACATCTATGTTTTCTCTTAGCTTCATAGTTCTCATAGTTTTCACCTCCCAATCATGTATTGATCATTCTCTTTTCCCTAGTACAGATAAAAAGAAAACCACAAAGAACATTATTCAACATATATCACTGTTTCATTTTATGCCAATAGTAAAAAAAAATCCCCTTGGTTCTTTCCTCTTATGTTCTGAAGACTTTACTTTAGATGGATGCTTTTGTGCTCAGTTGCTGTGGGTCTGAACCCACAATTAAGAAAATGTTCTAACACCTAGGCAATTGGTTGGATTTCTGTTTAGTTTTCCATTTATATCTATTTCTAGTTCCCTCCTAGCTCCATTGTGTTTAAAGAAAAATTCAGTTTACTAGAAACATATGTATAACAACTCATCACATTGTATTATAGTGTTCTTTGCATACATAGTTATTGATAGAGAAAAGTGAAGAAAAAGATGACCTTTCTTTGGAATTTCTCCTCTTTGAGTCCTTTTCTCTGAGATACCTATGGATCAACAATTCTCATCACTTCTGCTCTTCCCTACCAGAGCCTAGTCCTCAATTTATTTCATGCTTGCTCTAACCTCCTGGGCCCAGACACTAACAATCTCTTCCCATTAATTCTCACATAGTTTCTCTTTTTTAAAAAACTGCTTAAGGCATGCCTTAATCCCTCTCAGTAACTGACATTAAAATCTTTGCACAGTTAACATTTTGTTGTTTATATTTTATGTTTACTTTATTTTTAATTCATGCAAGAAAACAAGTATTTTCTATTTCTATAACAGTATATATATATATTTAATATGATGGTACATGGAACCACAAATCTATTATATATCATTTGCTATTCCTTTTAAATATGTAGTAAAGTTATGATGTAAGTTTCTTTTTTTTTTTTTTTTGGTTTTTGGAGAGCAGTTGGGATTAAGTGACTTGCTCAAGGTCACCACAGCTAGCTTTTTGTGTTAAGTGTCTGAGGCCGGATTTGAACTCAGGTACTCCTGACTCCAGGGCCGGTGCTCTATTCACTGTGCCACCTAGCCATCCCTTGTAAGTTTCTTTTTATTTCCTTCCCTGCTCTCCACCTAAGAGATGGCTACCATCAGACACAAATAGGTATATATGTGTGAAATTACTCCATACAAACTTCTATTTATCAGTGCTTTCTCTGCTCACAATATCTTTCTTCATATGTTCTTTATGGTTAATCTGTATATTTATAATAGTCAAAATAACTCATTTGCTCAATGCCATTCATAAAACAATATTGTTCTTGTATATAATATTCCCTTGGTTATGTTCTTTTTGCCCTTTATTATTTTGTGTATAAAGACCCATGTCTTTTTAAAATAAAGTTCATCATTTCTTACACCACAGCATTCAATCACAATCATATATCACAATTAGTTTAGCTATTTCACAATTTATGGACATTCCTTCAATTTCTAGTTCTTTGCCACCAATGAAATTGTTGTTGCTTTCAAATAACATTTTCTAAAAAATACTGTAAAGTCTAGGATTTTTCTGAAATATTTTTTGACGATGTAATTTCAAATTGTCATCTTCAAAAATAATGAATGAAAAATATATGTATCCTGTAGTTGAGAAAAAAATAACTATTATTTCACATTTCCCATCTTTTGAGATATATGTGTCTTTCTTTAATCCTATTTTCTAGCCTTAATTTATTATCTTTAATCTACCTGGAATTCACTCCTCTACCACACAGTCAGCTCCCCTTCCCAATTCAAGTTACTCATGTGCCCAGCAAAAGGAAAGTTACAACACCTATAAAAAAAGAAAGCTCAATTAAATTTAAAAATAATAATAATATGAACTGCTTAAAATAAGAGAGAGAGAGAATGTGAGATATGTGTGGAAAGTTATTTTCTTGCAAAGTGCCACGTAATTTTTCTCATAGGTATTTTGAATCATTAGCCGTCAGTTATTAGTATCAATCACTATCTATTGGTTTGTTGCCTGACACATCTATTCTCTTAGTATTAATTGGTTTTGATTATTGTTTTGTAATATGATTTTAAATCTAAGAGTGAAAGAGCTTCATGTGCTGATTTTTAGCATCTTCCTTCATATTTTTATCCATTTAGTTATTACATAAATTTCATTATGCAATTAGCAAGATGTTTTGAATCAGTACTTTATTGTTGTGATTGATATTTAATTAATATGTACACTCATTGATATACTATTACAATTTTACTATATTAATTCTACCCACTCATGAACATTTAAACAATCTCCAATTATATAGGAATTTTATTTCCATAATTTTAGCTTTATAGTAGTGTTGTAGGGAACATATATTTCTACTTCAGATTACTTATAAACATTTTTGTCATTATTTTAAATTAGATTTTCATTTTTCTTGTGGCCAGCACAGTCTGGGCCTAGGTACCAGCTGAGTAAAACAAAGAGAAAGTGAGAGAAAGCTTCTAGCTGAACAAGAAAAGGAGGAGAGCAACAGGGATGTATTTCATAGTCTGTTTATTGCAGAACCATTTCATACAGAGCCATTTCATACAAGAAAATCATAGAGCTTATATCTCCTATTGAAGGGATGAGTATGTGACTTGGGTCTCACCTTTCCCCTACCTCAGCCTGAGGCTAATCACTCATTAATATCTTTATCCTAGAAAGACTTCCAGAGGCACAAACAAACCAGGAGTCCCAATCAAGACTTGCAAATTAACCTTCAGTACCTTCTTTAGATATTCACAAAACCAATGAGAGCACCCACCCAACAAGATTATACTCTCCTTGCATATATGCCTAATGACCTTGTAGAACTGGGGAGCTAAAGTGGCCAAGACCCCTGAAAGTCTTGGCCTACTACAATTTTATCATGTTTTTCATCATTATTATTGGTAAATAAATATATTAATACTTTTTGGTTAATTTTATGTGCTATAACTTCCCTGAACTCATTTGTCTTTTCATTTTTTTGAATTACATATTTTGTCAGACTTGTTTCATGTGTTCATTGTTGCTTTTCAATCGGTTAAGTTATGTCTATCTTTGTAACTCCATTTTCAGTTTTTCTTTGAAAAGATACTAGAGCATTTTGCCATTTCTTCCTCGAGTTCATTTTATGTATGATGAACTAAGGCAAACAGGATTAAGTGCCTTGCTCAGGGTCACCCAGCTAATAAACATCTGAGGTCAGATATGAACTCCGGATGATTAGACTTCCTGACTCCAGGTTCAGTACTCTATCTACTGTGCCACCTAGTTGCCTTGTATTAGTTTTGTTGAATTGCATTTTTTCCCCTCTTTTTTAGTCCTTTGTTAAAAGGTAGGACTTATTCTGAATGGGAGTGGAGAGGGATATATTTATGCATGTCAGTAAAGTAAAAACAAGCTAATGTTTGAATACATACATACATATGTATATACATACATATATACATATATATATATAGTGGAAAAGTATATATTTTCTAAACACATTATACTGGGTTAGGTGAATTATAGTGTCTTGATCTCTTCCTTTCCATCATTTTTCCTCCTTAATATATTTCTCTATTACTTCAGTTTTTGGAAATTATAGTGTTATGTTAAATAAAGTACTGAATCTGAAAATTGTCATCTTTTCACTGTTTTTCATGGGAATATTGCTAACTGATCTATATATTACTTGGTTCATTAAGCTACACACTCTTTTTTTAACTGAGTCAAGGAGAAATTTATCTTTTTCCATTACTTTTTGTCAGGAATTTACCCTTAGTATTATTTATTTCATCATGAATGAATGTTGCATTGAAGCAAATCCTTTTTGACATCTATTGGTAAATTTGATTTTAAGTTGTTTTTGTTTTTGTTCTGTATGATATTGATGACGAATTAGTTTTGTATGTTTATTACAATTCTTACCTAGTCATAGGAAATTTGTAATGTATTACTACAATATGTTAGCTATTATTTAGCCTTTTTTCTTACATCTAGAAAGCCAAAATAGATTGATCACTAAGCATGGAGAAAGAAAGCCCTAGGTTTGAATTCTCTTTCATACCACTATGTAAGTATATGTATTGTGAAGTCATTTAAATTCTTTGAGCCTTTAATCCCTGACATGTAATTTGGTGGTGATATCTCCCTTGTCTATCTCACAAGCATAATTCATATGTGGTAAAAAAAAAATCTTATATTAAATACCTACTAGGTGCCACTGTGATAAATCTCTGAGGCTACAAAGAAAGGTAAAAAGACAATCAGTTTTCCAAGTATTTACAGGTTGAAGAGATACCCTGAAAATAATTATACATTAGAAATTCTATTACTAATAAACAAGATATATTTAAGAAAGGGAGGACATAAGTACATACTGCTTTCCTGCTTGCATCAACAGCTTCCTGGATAACATGTCAACCTAGATATTCCATAAGAATCTCAAGCTCAGCTTGGTCAAAACTGAACCCATTGTCTTGTCTGCTCTCACTCTTCTCTTTAGCATTTCTATTCATGCTGAAAGCATCACCGTTCTTCTGGTCACTCAGGTTCACAACAGTCATCCACAATTCCTCATTCTCTCTCACCCTCCCACCTTATACAAGCCAAGTTGTCAAATCTATTCAATTGTATCAGTTCACATTTTCTTATACTCAACTCCTTTTCTCTATTCACACCACAATTATTTTAGAAGAAGCCCTTATTGCCTCTCTCGTGGGTTGTTGCAATAATGGAAAAGCCTTCTTAAATGCCCCCTGTCAAATCAATACAACATGTAGCTGTCCAATTGTTATTCTTTTTTTTTACTTTTTTATTTTTAGTTTTTAATTAATTTGCTAATTTACTTTCAGTTTATAAGACTCAGTTCTGCAGACCCTTTCATTTCAAATTTTCTCCCCTCCCCCCCCACCATGGAAACATGCAGTCAAGTATAGGATCTACAAATACTTTCACATTGGACATTAATCTGGTTGTATAGAATGGTTGTGAACAATGGGAAATAAGAAAGAAAACCAAACATGAAAAAGAACGATAGCATGTAGTTTGCTTTAGTCTCCATTTAAACTCTGGTCTTTCTAGATCAGTGACTCCTTTTGGGGCTTAGAATTTACTACATTACCACAGAGGTCATTTACATTTCTGAAATTCCAAATTTCTGTGAAGAAATACTCATAGGGATGGACTTATATTGAAATATGTGAAGTATTCATACAATTAAGCTTTTTATTCATATACAAAATGAAGGCAAGAATGAATAAAGCAACCACAATATAATCATTAATTGCCATCTAAATATTTGACACTTTGCTACTCATTAAGGGTCTTAGTAGAGAGAATGCCCAGACTGGATCCAGGAAGGTATGTGTTCAAAGTCTGGCTCAGACAATAGGTGTGACTCTTGACAAATCATTTAAGCATTGTTTGCTGCAGTTTCTTCATCTACATAATGCTGGTGATAATAGCACGTATGCCCCAGGGATGGGGATCAAATGACATATCATTTATGAAGTACTTAGCAAAGTACCTGGAGTATAGTAAGCACTTTATTAACAGTAGATACTCCTATTATTTTTATTATTAATAATATTATTGGCAATGATCAGCAATGTAAAAATAAAAATAAATGTTTCCTACCCCAAAGGAGCTTGACTCATATTGGCAGGCAATATCTTCACATAAAATTACCTGAAAAGAGAAGTAAAATAAATGCAAGATAATTTTGGGGAGGGATGAGATGCTTTGATAGTAGAACTGCATCAGAAAAGACATCCTTCAGATGACATGCATTAAAATTTGAAAAATAAAAGATGTGCATGGAGTTTTTAAAATGCATAGATGAAGAGGGAGTATTAATAGCTGTTGGAGTCTACCATGTATAATGCAAGGAGATGGAGTAGCATATATGGAAAAACAGTAAGAAAACCTGATTATTTGGTTTAGAGTTTGAGTACTATTGTAAATGATATTACAAAATAAGTTCATTGGGATGACAATTTGAAGAACTTAAATAAACAGTGAAATATTAAATTTGAACTCTAAGTATATACAGAGAAAACTGGATTTTATTAATATGCTGATAAATAAGCTTGAATTATGTTTTATAATCACTGTTTAAACCATGAAAAGGAAGGCTTAGAGAAGGCAGAGAATTAAGGCATGAAAACCAATCAGGAGGCTATTGTAATTGAGTGAATGCCATGTTTTAGAAAGAATATTGACACAGTAGAATGCAACTAGAAACATTAGCCTAGAAAGATGAAAGAACTATTTTTTTTCTTAATTCTGCTCTATCAGTAACAGAAGAAAGAATTGGGATGATTGCCTGATGAAAAAGACTTGAAAGGAATATGATAGTTATTTTCAAATATTTGGGGGAAATGGCATGGGGAATATAATAGAGCTTAGAGCAACGAGCAGAGAATGCAGAGAGGCAAATATTCAATTGATGCAAATATGATACTCCACTTGGGGATCATTTGTTCAACTCATTGACATTAGAATGTTGGCACCCTAGACGGGTGGTGGCTACTATTATTAAAGTTCTAAGCATCACACTGTGGTTGGTAACTTCCTGACATTAATTAGTTCACAATCCCCTACCCTCACTGTTGTTTTTTCTCACTATCAACCAGTAGACTCCAATAGTTCTTTAGAAAAGACATTTACTTAAATGAATGGCAGGAAAAAATTGGTTATAAGGCATCCATCTCCCCTAATATCAGACACATGTGTATGTATGCACATATATGTAAACATGTATATACACATATATGCATATGCATATACACATAGACCAACAGAGAGATATACATATATGCATGTGTATGTATATATGTACATGTGTGTGCACATGTGCATGGTGTGTATGTGTATTGTATGCATACGTGTATGTATATGCATGTGTGTTACGCACATATATGTATGCATCTGTGTATGTGCATGTGAGGGTGTATGTGCATATACCCAGAGTCTTTGTGTAAAAAAGTAGATAAAATCTTAAAACATCATGGTAATGAGATACATATCCAGTGAAGGTTCATGATCAAAGCAAGTCAATTCTGCAAGTAGTAAGCCTTGATGTCTATTGTTTCTCTGGAGAGCTTTCACAATTATCTCTGTGAGGCATGTTAAGAATTATGGCTAAATCTCTCTACTGCTTTAATCAGCTGATTGCTCATAGGATTCAGCGTCTTGGCTAGACAGATCAGGTGTCTTCTTAAGACTTACCAGAAACTTTTCCTTCTTTCTCTTTAAGTCAATAAACATTTGAGTTCCTACTATGGTCCAAACACTGTGATACTTCCTCTTGCAATTTTATCAGGTCCCTTGGATTCATTTATCCTTTCAATGTATTCTTCCTATGTTTCCAAAGCCTCTAAATTTGGCCTTATCCTCTCTCATATACTACACTTTCCCAGTATCAGTTTCCCAATAAGGATCTCCATCTAGATGCCTGATAAAATCCCAAAATCATTATGGCCAAAACGGAATTCCCCAATATTCCCCCTGAACATGCCCTTTTTCTAAACTTCCTCCTTTCTGATGATGTTACTCCAATTCTCCCAGTTATGGTTCCTCTTTTTCCTTTGTCTTTCAATAATTTTCCAAACTTTGATGATTTTACTTCTAGAACATGTCTCAAATGTGTTCCCTTCTCAATTTTCACAGGAACACTACCCAGTTTCAGGCTCTCATTATCTTTCATCTGGACTGTTGTAATATTTCCCTACCTGGCTTCCATGAATCTGCTATCTCCCCTTATCTATTTCCTACAGATAACCTAAAACAACTACCTTAAGAAGAATAAGTATGACCATGTTACTCAAAAGTCTTTAAAAGATGTATTGCCTTTAGGATATGATACAAACACTTCAAACTATAATTTAAAGAACTCCATAACATGACTATAAAAATTTATTTTTTCTAGAGTAGTTTCACACAACCCCCTTTCACACATTGCTTTAACAAAATTGGCCTCTGGCTTATTGACTGAGCTACATCTGCTGCCTCTTTGAATTTCCAAAATTGAGCCTATGTCTGATGTTCTGTATTTTCTCAAACAGATTTTTTCCTGAACTAAGGTCAAATTTTGTCTCTCCTGTTAAACCTTTCCTAGCTTCTCCACATCCCCCCAAATAAAGCTCTTAGCTATATCTTCCTCCCCAAGTCTCTTTTCCCTTTTAAAGTCCATACATACACACACACACACACACACACACACACACACATACACACACACACACACACTTAAATGGTCAAAAAGATATGTAATGGGTATTCAAATATATATATGTGTTTGTGTGTGTTTGTGTGTGTGTATGTGTGTATGTATGTATGTATAAATTTCTGGCCATATATAATTCATATAATCTATTAACACACATATGGGTATGTTTTCCCAAATTTAGAGCCAAAACTGACATTAATAATTTTCACAAAAGTTTGAGATTTGTTCTGTTAGGCCATAAAGAGTAAAGAACAAAATAATGAAAACAGACAAAATAAGACTTGATGGCAGAAAAACATCTTAAGAATTAGAGCTGCTAATATATATATATATATATATATATATAATAGGCTACGCCTCCATGAAGGTCTCTAGACTGAGGGTGGATGCCCATTTGTTAGGTAATTTAAAGTGTGGCTTCCTTTCCTGAATCAGATGGCTGCTGGTGCCATTTCAAACTCCTAAATTTTGTGGTTTTGTGAGTCAGAACTCTTCATTTTGCTAATGAGAAAAGAGACTCAAAGAATTTTGTCTTAGGCCAGACAGGTACTTATTGGGAGATCTAAAATTATATCCTTCCCTTCTCCCAGTAGAACATAAACTCCTGGAGAGAAGAAAATGGTTGATTTTTTGTCTTTATATAGCTAAGTGCCTATCAGAGTGCCTTATGTGTATTGAGCTCCCAGCATATGATTTTTAAAAATTGAATTGCTTTTCCTAATCTGAAGATATTTACCATTTAATCCTAAAAAAAGTTCAGGATAAAAAAATAGAAACAATTGCCCCAGGGCAAACTAATATGCTATTTTAATCAGTGATAATTTAAGGGGATAAAAATTTAGTCATTTAGCAGTGAAATCATTTCATAATCTGAGTAAAGACAGCATGGGAATTATGCCCTCACTGTATGAATTTGCTGCTTCTTGATAGAAAATTTTATTCATGCTCTGCTAACCTTAGAATTGCAATTGATAACAAAAGATCAGCACCATGACAAAATTATGGCTGGCAAGTTGTGAACTCAGTCCATCAGCAAGAAATGAACTGGAAAGAATAAACCCACTGAGGCATGAGTTGCTTGTTCTTAAATACCCAGAACTGAATCAATTCTAGATCAATTTGGGCAAGCAAGTAAAAAGGACAAGGTATTTATCTTCATTCCCTATTTTTCTAAACTTTTGTTTCTACAAATTCTGCTTTATAATATTCAACTCAAGAGAAATTTGTAGAAAGAGTAGAAAATAGAACATGTGAATTCACAAAACATTCTGATTAAAAAAAAACCCTGCTGATTAGGTCCATGTTTGGTAAAATGTAATTTAGGATAAAAATTCTCTGGTGCTATTTTAATAAATACAAACACATATGCAAGGCAAGCTCAAACCTCTTTTAGTTTTGGGCTATCCAAAATACTTCCATAATCCACAAAGGAGAATGGAAAAATTAAGAAACAAGAGGTCTCCAGAACCTCAGAATGTTTAGTATGACTTGGGTTAATTGCTTTAACGTGGATGATGACCAAGTTTAGTCTAGTTTTGGAGGCTGAAATCAGGAGGTTTTAGAATGCACACCATAGACTACTGCAAGATGTGAAGTCTTAAATCCAACAACAAGGATACCCAGGTCAACACCAAAATAAGAACAACATATTTGAATCTAAGTAGCTACTTAGAATAATCTGTGTTCTTTCTTCTAAAAAGCTTGGCTTTTAGGGTTGAGGATCTCTTGTGGTAACTGAGAGCCTTCAGTAACATCATCAGGACTCTGAAGGGAATAAGAAGAAAAAAGCCACAGTGGTGATTTTGGACTCTTTTCCTTCTTCTCTGTCTCTTGTCTCCCAAAAAGCCTTTTTTTTCTTTTCTTTTGGTTTAGTTTTTGTTCATGTCTGAGTAGTCTGCTTTTCTAAAAGTGTGTAAAGTCTGTTCTTCCCATCTTCCCATGAAAAAGAGAAATAACATTTCAGGTAAGGACTTAAGTAATCAATACACATTTATTAAGCACCCATTATGTATCAAGAACTATGCTAAGTGCTGCATGGTCATGTTGCCAGGAATCCCATGAATCCCAACAGTGGGTGGAGATTTCTCTTCCAGCAGATAACTCTTCCACTGTGAAGCAGGGCATTATTATCCAGAAGAAACAAGCAAGCAAGCAAACAAACAAAAAAAAACCAGAACCAAAGGTAAAAATATATTGACACCACTACAAAACAGATGCATATTTGGAGCACAAGAAGTATGAGCTACCTTTAATATTGTGTGCTTCTATCATGAGTTCTATTTCTGGGAGAATGATTTCCCTTTCTTGTAGTGGATGAAATGGTGGGATCCAGAGTGAGGAAGACCTGAGCAAGTGCCTTAACTTCTTTCAGTATAATTTACTTCATCTGTAAAATGGGGTCAATAAAATCACCTACCTCACAGGGTTGTTGTGAGGATAGGGATAGCTAACATATGGGTTGTGAACTCTAAACTACTTTACAAATAACTGCTATTGTGTGTGTATGTGTGTATGAGTTCCCTATGTCTGTTTATTTTCTCATGATGATCTCTGTATTTGTGGTATAATACCATCAAGGTTTAAAGTGAAAATGATTTGTTGCTATTTTTCTATGCCATTACATTAAATGATTTTGAATTAATTGTGTCCTCTACCTAACTTTTAGAGGCAAGTTCATTGGTAGGATCACATGAACTGTGGTTTTACTTACTGTGGTCTCACAGTAATTTGAACCAGAAAAAGCCAACTCTGGGGACTCTATGCTGTGAGATGGGTAGGGGTGGTGTCCCCAGTTACTACATATTCTTTTTTCTTCCTTGGCATATTAGGATGCCTGGGGAGGCACTGGAAATGATCTGCAAAAAGAGAGTTCCGATCCTTACCAGCTTGGATGCCTTCCTGAATATTGACTACTTTAATTCCATTACATATTCTCCTGGATCCCCAACAGTGATTTTCAGAATGAAGACTTTAAGACTTTGGGCAGGGGGGAGATCAGAGCTCTGTAAGGATGTCACATGGAAAAGAGATTTGGGGACTTATCTTTACAGCTTCTTAAGAGCAGAATGTAGCTTAATGGTTGGAAAATATCAAAAGGCATAAATATACTTCAATATGATAAAGAACTTCCTAATGATTTAAGTTTCCTCCAATGGAATAGATTGTTTCATGAGATAGTGAGTTCATGGGATTTTAGACTTCAAGATGGAAGAGAAGATAGAGGTTAGAGTCTGAACCCTCAAAAAAAATTGGGAAGCTAAAGCCCCAAACAGTTGAAGGACCTGCTCAGGGTCATATAACTTTTAAATATCTAGTTTAGAAATTCAGTCCAAATTTTCCAGATGCCAAATCTAGTGATTTAACTTCCAAACTTGTATTATTAGTATTGGAATTTGAGCCAAGGATGTTGAGAGATTATCGATTCTTTGGGAAATGTTTGGGATGGGTATCTTCTGAGATGCCTTCCAAAGAGGGATTCTTTAACTCTTCAAACAAAATTAAGTTTTTGGCTCCTTACAGACTCTGAATTAAGGTAAATGACATCAGATTATTAATGATCTTCACTTTCTGGTCAAGTATAATTTCAATAACACATCCCAAAAGAGATGCAAAATCTTCATTGTCACAATTTGTCCTGTGAATAGCATTTTGAAATAAACAGAAGTAAATCAGGCCATTATACGATAGAAAAATATTTTAAAAGTATGCATACTTGAAAGAGGAAAAAAGGGGTGCAGTAAAGCATTTTCATTTGTGTATCTGGTCTAAAGTTTGTTTATGAATATATGTGGATATATGTATGCATGAATCTGTTTATACACATATGAATAGGCATATTTGTATAAACATGAATACATACACACGTATACATTCATGTTTATATATGTTTATATGCATATACATAAATATATACACACATATGTATGTGTACATGTACATGCACACACATACCCTTATTTATGTAGTATCTAGAGAGTCAAACTTTGCTTATCATCCAGAACCATAATTAGGAGGGGTTTTTGCAGCTTAAGAAAGAGACAGAAAAGACTACCTGAGTTTTAGGGAAAGAGTGAGTTTCAGGAGTGGGAGGAGAGGCAGAGGCAGAAACTCATGACATGGTAGAGGTTGCGGAATGAGTTCACCATTTTGGATCAATTGGTAGTTTCTTATCCAAACCAAACCAATTTAGTAAGCAACTAATGGAATGCAAGAGCACTGTAATGGAGCATGGAGATATAAAAGTAAAATGAAAAGTTCACCTTGACTTTATGTTTTGCTAGAGGGACAGAGGGAGATAATGCAAATAACTAGGGAGATCAGGAAAAGATTCCTTTGGGAAAGAGCACATGAGCTGAGTCTTAAGAGAAATTCACTGCCACATATTTCCTAAGGCTGCCCATTACCACAAGGTACATTTCTAGATAAGAGTCTTCTTGTATCAGCAAGCACCCTGGAATACTCAAGATGGCTGCAAGCACAGGTTCTTAGGTCTGCTTTTCTAAAGCAACTCAAAATGAGCTAACAATATTACCTTAATCAAACATATATCATTTACCTACTTCTGGGTGGGAAAGTTAGCACCCTGAACTTCAGAGAATACAAACAGAAGTTACAAGCAGACAAAGAAACAGATGGGCAGATGGGCTTCCAGCAGTCTGTCCTTTACTTCAGTTAAGTCAGTTACCAGAGAAGGAAGAGTTAACATCTGAGTTTTCAAAGCTGGATGACTCAGTGGCTACTCAGAGTCTCATCTGGCCCAATCACACAACTATTTCCAAACTGAACCCCAAAACAAAAACTCACATCATAGTCTTCTCCTGGATCAGGGAATGTCACAACCTGCTTGACCCATTGCCCAATCACAAAGTAATAAAGGGCAGGCATTCCTGAAGAACAAGCCTCCTGCCACAGGCTCCATGTGACCACATTCAGTTTATAAGGGGGAAGAGTATATTTTCAAATCAGGGAAGGCTCTCAGAATCATGTAAGCCTATCAAGGGGCCTAGGCACAGGGAAGATCTTCATATTCCCATTCCCATAAAACTTGTCAAGGGAGCCCAGACAGAAATATTTTGCCTTCATCAAGAGGTTCATTTTATGTTCCCATATTTTCCCTTTAAGACCTCATCTGCCAACTCTTCAGCCACTAGGGGATATTGAACATGAGTTTGCCGTGGGACATAGCTGAAAGGACAGTCACTAGGGGAATTCAGTTCCCTAAAATAATAAACAGCTAAAAAGACTCAAATAGCTTAGAATCATTTAGGCTACTTCATTTAAGAGTATGGATAAAAATTGAAAACTTGAACTATCAGATACTTTATACTATATGTATTATCTAACGTAGAGGTGGGGAACCTTTCTCTTTACATGTGGCCCTACAGATACTCAAGTGAAGCCCTTTGACTGAATCCAAGCTTCACAAACAAATCCCCTTAATAAAAGGATTTATTCTGTGAATTATAGAGTCGGTCAAAGGGCAACATCTGAAGAACTAGAGGGCCACATGTGGCCTTGAGTATGAAGTTACCCACCCCTGACATAGGGCAAAGTTTTTAACTTCCCTGGTCCTCAGTTTCTTATTTGTAAAATGAGGGGGACAGAAAAAAATAGTTTTTGAGGTCCCTTTCAGTTTCAAATATATAACCCCGAAATTCAGTCACTCCTTTATTCCCCAATCCCCTCACCTGTGAAGTGAGCAGAAGGGACTCAATAGGTACTTTCAACTCTATTATATAGATTATGACCACTCTTTAGATTGCAATGACATTGTTTTCATAAGTTTTAAATGGAGTGTACTGAAATTGTGCTTAATAAAATTTAATGCAAAGTATAAAAAAACTAGCACAGCCTGGGCAAATATTTTGATATAATTCTCATAATGTGGTAACTTGCAATAAGAAGATAGATTTCAATGAGTTATTGGCGTACAATGCTTCCTCTAAATGACTCATCACGAGAAGGAAGTTCTCCTGGTTTTTCAAAGGCAATATCATCAAAACACAAACTCCAATAAGATCTACTAAGCTGGCAAGAATTTGAGGCCCATTAAACGATTATAAGAATAAGCAGAGACAAGAAGCAGAGTAAAGGCAAGAACTCACCTAAGTTCTCCTAGAAATCCCTCAAAATACCTTTAAAAATGACTCTAAATAAATTCTAGAGGAGAAGAACCTATGAAAAGACTGAGTGAAAGAAATTTCCAGCCCAAGGCAACTTGGAATCTCAGCAGGAAATGTCTGTTGTATCAGGGTGAGAGAAGAGTGCAGCCCAGGATAGATGGAGTCAACTGTGTTTGGGTCCCAGAAATCCAGAACAGGCCTCTGAACAACTGAATTATTGGCAGCAGTGGCAGTTTCTAGACCTCTTAGACAAAAGAGCCAAAGACTGTTTAGAACATCATCAGGAAAAGAATGTTGCACCTGGGTGAGAATGAAGAGTAGTCATGAATGATTTAGCTAATCTCAGCAATGTAATGATCCATCACAACTCTGAAGGAGTTAGGATGGAAAATATTATCCATTGCAGGAAAAAGATCGTATGGTGTCTGAGTACAGATTGAAGCATACTCTTTAACTTTATTTATTTTTCCTGATTTCTTCCTTCTTTGTTTTCTTTCGCAACATGATTATTATGAATATGTGTTGCATGACTCTCCATGTATGACCTACATTGAATTGCTTGCCTTCTCAATGAAGAGGGGGAGGAGGAAGGAAGAGACCCAATTTATTCTGACCAAAGACATTTAATGAAGTGGTATCATATTGAAAAAAAAAACAATAATGCCTGAGTTTAGATCCTGTATCTGACACTTATCAAATGTGTGACCTTGGGCAAACAATTTAACTTCTGCTTGCCTCAATTTTATCATTTGCAAAATTAGGTTAAGAAAAACATCTGTCTTACAGAGTTGCTTTGAGGCTCCATATAGGCAGTCTATGTAAAACACTTTGTAAAAGTGCAAAGAAGGAAAAGAAAGGTAAAGAGAGGAGTGAAGAGGGAGAGAAAAGGAAAAGGAAAATGGCCATACGGCATTCCCTCCACAGAGCTCAGACTTACTCTCTCAGACATTTAGACACCATTCAAAAGAATGACTACACACAGAAATCATATGTAAATTATACCTATAGGAAACATCTGGCTCCAGAGCACATTCTTGGAAGGACAACTCATATCTCAAGTACTGCCCTGCCCCAATCCTTCCCACAAGGACCTGGTGTCATCACTTCTGTTCTCTCTGGGCCTTCTTCCCATTTGTCAGTGTTCTTTATGATGAGCCAGCACCTGAGCTTCAAGTTTTATCTCTGGTGCTCTTTGCTTCTCTCTCATAGATCCTTCTCAATACTGACAGTTATACAGGTTGCAGGCAGATTCTCTCAACAAGGATTCTTATTAGCTCTTCCCAATAAGAGAAAGTTCTGACTCTGCTCTGTCTTCCATTGTAGATCACAGACTAAACTGCAACTCACATATAAGTAAATGAATACAATGAATACAGAAAGTAGCCTTGTAACCAAGATTTCTTCAATTCTGAGTCTACTACTCCACCATTACATTGTTTATCTTCAGTAACTTTCAGTCATATCCAACTCTTTGTGATAGCATTTGGGGTTTTCTTTGCAAAGATACTGGAGTGTTTTGCCATTTTGCCATTTTATTCTCCACTTCATTTTCCAGATAAGCAAACAGTGGTAAATGATTTGCCCAGGATCAGGTATCTAGTACATATCTGAGGCCAGATTTGAATTCAGGAAGACTTCAGGTCTGATACTGTATCCATTGTGCAACCTAGCTTCCTATTGTTACATTATTCTACTATTGAAAAAAAATGTCTAAAAACAAGATGTTTCTGGATATCTACAATCTCTGTCTCTGTCTCTCTGTTTCTCTGCCTCCCCCCCAGATTCCCCGTCTCTCTTCCTCTCTGTCGCTGGCTCCCTCTGTCCCTGTCTCTGTCTGTCTATCTCTGTCTCTCTGTCTCTATCTGATTCTCTCTCTGTCTCTTTCTCTCTCTCTCTCTTTCCCCTCCCCTCTCCCTCTCCTAATATTCTGTACCTTTCTTTACCATTCTTGAATTTATCTTTGAATACAAATATAATGGGAGGATACATGGCCTTGGAGTCAGAAGATCTGAGTTCTAATTCTGCTTCTCATACTAACTATGTGAACCTAAATGAGGCATATTACTTCTATAAATATCAGGTAATTCTGTAGTCCTTTTGTGCTCTAAACTTAGACTCCCCAGTGCTGATGAAATTTAACACTGAGAAATGTCAATAAATTATTTAGAGCTAGTAATGACCATGAGATGAACTAATCTAACTTCCCAATTTAAAGATGAGAAAATGATGCCCCATGAAGGTTAAATGACATGTTTGCCATACTCAGAGTAATGAGTAGAGACAGTATAGAAAACGAAGACAAATACTGGATTTGAAGGCAGAGGAACTAAAATGGAAACTGAGTCTGTCACTATAACTTTGGGCAAGGTACTTAAACTTGCTATGCCTTGATTTCTTCATCAATTAGATGGGAGTTGGAATAGATGTCCTCTAAAGTCCCTTCCTCTCTAAATCTATCATTCTATGGTATGATCCAGGAAAATAAGTACTCAAAAGTATTTCAGGCAACTATTGGTTTTCTCGTTATATCTATTAAAACAAGAAAATTAGCAGTAAACAAGAGTAATATGAAATGAACTTAGAAAAATGAATTGTAAAGATCATATTTGGTGGGTATTAGCCCTTTTATTTTGTTAGTAACTGCAAGGTACTAGAACTAACAGGATAATTTGACCATACCTAAAGGTAAAAAAAAGATTATAGTTGTATACATTTGCATATTGTAAAATTTTATTTGTATTTATTCGCCTGTAAAATTCACTTGCTCATAATAGAACAGATTAATTCTATGGGTTTTCAAGGTACATTTCCCTTAAATATCTTGCCAGAATAGAACAAATACCCATAAACACAAAGTTATTCTTTAGTAAGGATGGAGCAACATTTTATTTTGAAAAGGGGAAGAGAAAAATAATGATTTTTAAAAGGAGAATAATGATGATATGAAACACTGGTGGTTATTAGTTGCCATTAATTTTCATCTTTTCTTTTTCCCATAATTCACTCATCAGTATTAACGAATTTTAAAATACTATGTGTCAGAATTTTGTGAGATCAGTTCCTCTTCCACAGAAAGAGAGGGAATGTTCCCACTTCCTACTTCAGTAAGGTTCTATAATATATATCACTCAAGGTGATGTCAAAGTCAGTGTTTTCCTGTTCTTTAAAGTCATTTAAATGGTATTTTAATTAATATCAAAGCTGGCTGGGTAAATCATCAATCCTAACTATTTTTGCTGGGTGATTTCACTATCTATGAAAGACTAAACCATAAAGAGAAAGTTGGTAATAGTTGGAATGTTATTTACAGAGAAAGATGCAAAGGAGTTTTCTGTTCAAATCCTATATATCCAAAGCCAGCATCCTGTTCTGGATAGGGGTTTGATCCAAGTTGGAAAGAATTTTATTAATATTATCTCATTAATATCTCAAACATGGCAACAAACCACAAGAATCTGGAATATTAACTCAGCAATTCCTGATCAATGAGTAAACACATTTAAGTGGTGGAAGGTCACTGGTTGGTTAACATACCAGACAAATTTCCTCCCCTTCTCCTCAACATTGTTCTCTCCCAGATAAATCTCTGACTCTATTTGACCCTGAAGGAGAGTCAAGTCAAAGTGCTGACTAAAGGAAAGTACTGTATTTTGCCCCATATTCTGTTACAATTTATGCCTAATTTTTAAAAAGTTGAATGTGACTGTCATGTGAATTTTGAAATGAATTATGACAGTATTACTTAAAAATCATTTATTACAAAACTGTCTTTGGTGCAACATTAGGATGCATGGAATACTCATAAATATCCATTAAAAATGAGTAGTGATAATGGGCATGTGCTGAGAATTCTAGGCTGCTTGCTCACAATGTTGGGTATTCATATGCCACTGGTAAATATATTGCTGCTTTCAGGTGGTGTGACAAACAGAATTTTACCATATGATGATTATGTGATGAAAGATTATAAACTAATTTTTGGACTGAAAACAAAAAAAGGATGCAATGATCATAAGGCAGTGATGGTTATGTAGTAAAATATTGCAGTACCACAGGACTGGTTTAAAGAAAGAGATAACTATGGTTGCTTGTTTAAAGAAAGATATATGACTCCACCCACACAATGTTGGTGGCCAACCAGGAGGACATTCTACTAACCTAAACTTATCTACACACATACAAGGCTACACTTGTGATGAGAAGTAAATATTCTATGTAGACGCAATGGATTATTTTGCAGGATAATAAATAATGAAAGTAGCAACCTTGGAGAAAACTGGGAGGATCATTATGAAATGACCTAAATTAAAGTACATAAAACCAGGAAAGTAATTTATACAGTTTCCATGACATTGTTAGGAAAAAAACAACAACAAAAAAGACTTTAAAAACTATTTTTATTTCAATGCCCTTTCATAATTCCAGAAAATTGAAAATCAAATCAATGTTTCTCCCCAGCTCTTGGCATAGAAGTGATTAGACTGAGATATGAACGGTGATGTACCTTTTCTAACATAAACAACATAACATTTTTTTTTTGTTTAACCATATTCTTTTATTTTATTTTTGTTGTTGTTTTTGTTTTACTGAAAAGGGCTTTAGTTTTTCTTGGGGTAGGGCAGATAGGGTAATGGTAGCAAAAATAGTGATGCAAAGCAAAAAAGAGACAAGAATAAAGGAAACATTTAAAAATATGTAGGAAATAATGTGACTTAATCAGAAGGAAACACCGATAAGCAGGACATTTTATATCTACCTCACTAATTTTTAACATATTCTTAAAGGAAACCAAGCTATTTAATAGAGAATCCTGGTATCATATACAAAATTTCTTTTTTTGAGGGGGGGTATGAGAAAATGATGCCATAGGTTGATAATTATTATTTTTAGTTAAAAAAAATAAATTACTACAATGCATTTCAACACTCATAGAAAAAAAAAGAATATGGTGTAATTCTAAGGCTTCTTTCACAATGCATTCCATGTATCTAGTTACATTAATAGATAAATTAATCAATTTAGAATGAACTATCCCAGAAATCAATTTCCTAAAAAGCCTGAACTTATATAAGTAGGAAACCTGTAGTTGACACAAGCTGAGAATTTTTTTTAAGTTTGAGTTTTACACCTAGAGACAGTATAGAAATCTATTTATAATCTCACCAAAAATTTCAGCATATATTAAAAAAACATGCATTATCAAACCTACTTCAGAGAAAAAGCTGTTTCTGGAAATACTTATTAATTTGCATAGTTAATAACAGATAGTTCTTTTTCTGTTAAAGTGCATTATATAGCTAAGTTCAAAATTGCCAGGAAAACAATTCCCGAAGGATCACTCAGTTCCTGTAGGCAAGCTTCAGCTTTTCTTTGCCACTAGTAGTATTGACAGCTGGAAGTTCCAACTTTTGAGACAATTTATCTTCACACTGCATATTTATTGAGACTTAGCTTGTTGTAGTATTGACCTTACACCAATGGGAAAGTGGTGGATAATAGCAAAATCTCTTCGGTCCTGACAGATGGGTTTTGTATTTAGTTTAGCTGACAGCAATGGTCCTAAAGGCATATGCAAAACAAAGTGAACATTAGCCTTTGAAGTGAAAATAAAATATTATCTGGAACAGAGAGGCAATGTGGCTATTTGCATACAAGATGTGTGCCTAGTACAGGATTTGATAGGCAACCTTGTTCAATAGGTTAAGAAGCATCCAAGGCTAAATATAAAACATTATCGCTAATACCCTGTAATACTGATATTGGAGGCAGATGGACCATTTGTAAAAAGAATCACATATGCTAGTCTAAACTCAGTTGTTGAACAATAAAACTATGCTCCTATTTCTGTGGGGTTTTTTTCCAGATCATTTTACAGCATAACAAAAACCATGTATAAATGAAATAATGTTTTAGAGACTAAATTTTGCTAGATTTCCCTTGAGGTAATTATACCTTGGTCAAAACAGTTCTTTCAAAATTTAGTAATGCATTTTATTTCTGACTATATTCAAATGAAGGCCCTGAAAGAAAAAGTAAGATCACATACACATTGTAATGCTGTGCCTCCTCACTTAAGGACAAGGCCAGAGTACACAAGCACAATTTGGGTCAGGGTCAATATGTCTTTAAATTAAATCTCAAAATCAAATTAGATCATCTTACTTGAATAATCAAAGAATGATAGATCTTCCAGACATCAAAAGCAATTAAGTCCATCCTGTTCCCTAACAAAAATGGCAACATATACACAAAGTGGCCCTCCAACTTGTGTTTACATATATCAAATGATTGGAAACCCTCTACCTTTCAAGGAAGTCTATCCACCTTTTGAAATGGACTAATTTTTAAAAAAAAAAATTTCTTTATATCAGTCTTAAATTTGCACTGTTTCCAGTTTCTGTTTTCACACTGCTATCTTCTGGGGCCAAACAAAACAAGTCTAATCAATCTTCCACATGAGAGCTCTTTGAATACTTAAATAATCTAATTTCTATTCTCCACGCCACATCTCCAGATCTTGTAGCTGACAGTGGCATAAATTTAAGGTTAGTAATTGTGATTCATTAAGTCATTAATTCAATATTTTTACCACATGTAGCCTCTCAAATATTTTAGGGTCTGTAAGTAAATATAAATAGAGAAATAGAATGGCATTTGATACCTTTACAAATAAATAATCTATGGCTAGATGTCTATATCTATCTTTATACATATATATATGTAATTATGCATGTAAACACATAGATACAGACTTACATGTGTTGTATATACATGCCTTTAATTTATACTTATATACTTATATTTATATAGAATAATGTGTACATATACAAAAAGTGAGAAGTTATTAGCAACTGGGAAAAGTCACGGATCCTCTTTCACTGGGGGTAGTATTAGGGATTAAATACTAGGAATTCTCTCTAGGATACAGAGATGAGAAAGGAATGCATTCCAGTCCACAAAACCATGTACAAGTATTGAGGCAGAGGAATGCTCGTCATTATAGTGTTAGACTTGGCTTCAGTAATTTGACTAGTTTGGCTTAAACACAGTGTTTGAAAATGAGTAATGTGTAGCTAACCAAGAATGTCAGATTGCGTATGGCTTTAAAAGCCAAGAGAGGAGTTGGTATTTAATATTAGAGATGAGACAAAAGACAAACACTGTCAGGTTTTGAGAAAAGGATTACTTAGGCCACTGATGGGGATAACAAAGGAGAATGAAGGTAGGTATCTTATAAAAGGAGAAGAAACATAGAACATAGAAAGCTAAATAGACCTTGGGGATGGGGGCACAGGTAGGGAGAGAGAGAGAGAGAGAGAGACAGAGAGAGAGAGAGAGAGAGAGAGAGAGAGAGAGACAGAGAGAGAGAGAGAGACAGAGACAGAGACAGAGACAGAGAGACAGAGACAGAGACAGAGAGAGAGACAGAGAGAGACAGAGACAGAGAGACAGAGAGAGAGAGAGAGACAGAGAGACAGAGAGACAGAGAGACAGAGAGACAGAGAGAGAGAGAGAGAGAGGGAAGACAGAGACGGAGATGGAGACAGAGAGACAGAGAGACAGAGAGACAGAAAGAAGATCAATGAATTGGGCATGCAAATATACAAAAAAATCTACAAAAGAACAAATTAAAAATTCCAAATTAAACACCAAATCATAAATCTTAAGAGAGATGAACAAAATTAAAAGTAAGATAACAATTGAAATAAATAAAGGCGGGAGCTGGTTTTATGAATAAAACAATGAAATAAACCATTGACTAATTTGATTTTTAAAAGAAAAAACCAAATTACCAGTCTCAGAAAAGGAACTGCTGAATACACCATTAATGAAGGTTAAATTAAACCAATTATTAGGAGGTATTTTGCCCAATTACATGCTACTAAGTATGACAATATAAGTGAAATGTGCAGATATTTACAAAAATAAAACCTTCCAAGAATAACAGAAAATAGAATATTTAAGTAACTTAATCTTAGAAAAAATCAAAATAAGCCATAAACGTGCTCTCTAAGAGAAAATCACTAGGACAAGATGGATTCATGAGTTAATTCTATGAAACATCTGAAGAATTAATTCCAACAACATATAAACTATTCATAACAAGTTGAAGAAAGAGTTCTAGTAAATTTCCTTACTGACACAAATATAGTGTTTAATATAGAAACTTGGAAGAGTAAAGACAGAAAGACAACTATGGACCATTTTCTCTAATTAATATTGATATAAAATGTTGAATAAAATAATATCAAGGATATTACAGCACTGTCTCACAAAGATGATATACTATCACCAGGGAGTATTTGTATTAGGAATGAAAGTCTGGTTGAATAATTGGAAAACAATCAGCATATTGACCATATAAATGACAAAAACAACAAAAATATATGATTGTATCAATTGATGCAGAATATAATACTCACTGCTACTGAAAATATGGGGCAGCATAGGAATGAGGAAACTCTGCTTAAAATCATAAATAGTATCTATCCAAAATCATCAGCAAAAATTATCCCTATTATAATGCGGATCAACTAGAAGCCCTCCCAGTAAGATCACGGCTGAAGCAAAGATGTCCATGATCATCACTATCATTCAGTTTGGTGTTAGAAATGCAGCAATAGCAATGAAAGAAGAAAAATAGAAATGTAAGGAATTATAATAGGATAGGAGGAAATAAAACAATTGCTCTTTGCTGATACTATGATGCTATACTTAGAGAAATCTAGAATATATGTGTCTATGTATGTATGTATAGGGACATTACACTGAAAAAGGTTTTGTACAAACAAAACCAAATGCAGTCAACATTAGAAGAAAAGAAGGAAATTTTCTCTGATTTTCTCAAATATAGAGAGAACTTAACCAAATTTGTAAGCATGCCAGTCATTCCCTGACTAATAGATTGTCAAAGGATATGAGTAGGCATTTTTCAGAAGAAGAAATTAAAGCTATAGTCATTTGAATAAAAAATGTTCTATGGCACTGATGACATGAGAAATGCAAATTAAAATAGTTCTGACCTACTATCTCACACATAGTGGACTGACAAATATGGCAGAAATGGTAAATGACAAATTTTGGAGTGGATGTAGAAAAAATAAGGACACTAATGCATTGTTAGTGAGGTTGTGAACTGACCTCACCATTCTAGAAAGCAAATTGGAACATGATTAAGGAACTTAATATAACTTATAACCATGCATACACTTTGACCTAGAAATACCACAACTAGGTATGTATCCCAAAGAGAACAAAGACAAAAGGAAACAGATTAATGTGTACAAAAATATTTATAACAGCTCTTTTTGTAGTAGCAAAGAATTAAAAATCTAAACTAAAGGCTGAATCAGTAGTAAATTATTGTGATGGAATAATATTCTGCTATAAGTAATGATCAGTATGATAGTTTCAGAAAAGCCTGGAAGACTTTTGTGAACTGATGCAAAGTAAAGTGAGCAGAACGTGGAGAATATTGTACACTAGTATTGTACATTAGTATTCTATGATTATCAACTATGAATGCCTTAGCTATTGTGATCAATACAGTGATCCAAGATAATTCTGAAGGACGTATGATGACAAATACCATTCACCATCAGAGAAAGAACTGATGGCAACAATGCAGATTGAAACCCAATTAAGATCGTAATCTCTTTGAAATGAAAGATGGTTTTTTTTCCCCATTTTTTCTCTGACAAAGCACCTAGTAAAATGTTAGTAATAATAATAGTAATTCATGAAAGACAACTTTTTGTTGAATAGTTAATAGATGTGAACCATGATCTCTCTTTTTTTCCAATCACAGAAGTTAATTGTTAATCTTATTTAATATTCCACTTCCCCAATCTCATGCAGAAAAAATTAAATCTTTTTTTATTTGAGTTCCAAATTCTCTTCCTCCCTCCCCTTTCCCCCAACCACATTTCAGTGTAAGTTATTCTGAGAAAGAAAACACAACCAAACACACAAGAAAAACAAAGAAAGTAAAGAAAAAAGTATCTTTGATCTGCATTCAGGCTCTACCAGTTCTTTCACTACAGATGAAAAACACCTTTCATCATAAGCCCTATAAGATTGTTTTGGATAAGTGTATTTCTGAGAAGATTTAAGTCTACCATGATTGATCACAATACAATGTTGCTATTACTATGTTCAATGTTCTACTGGTTCTGCTTACTTGACTCAGCATCAGTTCATGTAAGATTTTTAAGTTATTTTCTGAAATTCACCTGCTCATCATTTCTTAGGACACATTAATATTCTACTACATTCACATACTAAAAATTGTTCAGTCATCTCACAATTGATATGTACCCCTCAATTTAATATTCTTTGCCACCACTAAAAAAGCTGCTATATTTTTTCAAACATAGGTCCTTTTCCTTTTTGTTTGTTTGTTTCTCTTTGGGATACAGACCTGGTCGTGGTATTACTTAGTCAAAGGGTATGCATGGTTTTATTGCTGTTTGAGAAATTGTTCTCCAGAATGATTGAAGCCACATACACTTTTGTCAAGTGGTACATTAGTGTTTTAATTTCCCCACATCCCATACAACATATTTCATTTTTTTTTGCCATATTAGCCGATATGACAAGTGCAAAGTAGTAGCTAAGAGTTGTTTTACTTTGCATTTCTTTCATCAGTAGTGTCTGAAAATGTCATTTCATATCCTATGACCATTTATAAATTAAGGAATGGCTCTTATTCCTATAAATTTGATTCAGTTTTCTATGTGATTGAGAAATTAAGTCTTTATCAGAAAAGCTCACAGAATTTTTTTTCACAATAATGACCAAGTACATATTTCCTCCATCTTATTTTCCTCCTATTTATCTTATTCTCTCTCTCCTTTTACTCAGTCCATTCTCAAAAAAATGTTTTAATTCTGATTTTAATCTTTCCAAACCTGTCTTCCCTCCCATCCACTCCCCATACACACTTCTCTTATCCCTTTCCCTTCCTACTTTCCTGTATCATAAGATAGATTTCTACAACTGAGAGTGTATATTATTTCCCTCTTTGAGCAAATTCTGATTAGAGTGTTATTTTTTTGTTGTTCTCTGCACCCCACATCCTCCATTTTGCCCTCCAGTATAAAATCTCTTTCAGGCCTCTTTTATGTCACATAATTTACTCCCTTATACCTTTCCTTTTCCTCTCCTCCTAGTGAGTTTTTTCTCATCCCTTAATTTTATTTTTTAGATAATTATACCATCACATTCAACTCACACCTCTGCTTTCTGTATATGTATATTCTTTCTAACTGTCTTAATAATGAGAAAGGTCTTAGGACTTATAAATATCATTTTCCCATGTAGGACTATAACAGTTTAACCTTTTTGTATCTCATATGATGTACCTTTCTTGTTTAGTTTTTATGCATCTTTTCATCTTGTATTTGAACATCAGATTTTCTATTCAATCTGGTCTTTTCATTAGGAATGCTTGAAAGTCCTCTGTTTAATTGAGTATTCATTTTCCCCCACAAATGATTATACTTAGTTTTTCTGAGTAAGTGATTCTAGGCTGTAAGGCTAGCTCTTTACCCTCCAGAATATCATATTCCAAGTCCTCCAATCCTTCAATAAATAAACTGTTCATTCTTTTGTTATACTGATTGTGACTTCACATTATTTGAGTTGCTGCTTTTGGGCTGTTAACAATATTTTTTTCCTTGATTTGGGAGGTGTTGAATTTGGTTATAATATTCCTCAGAGTTTTCATTTAGGGATCTTTTTCAGAAAATTACAAGTGGATTCTTTCATTTTTTCCCTCTGGTTCTGGAACTTCAGGGCAATTTTCCCTGGTTATGTCTTGAAAGATGATGCCTAGACTTTTTGATCATGATTTTTGGATAGCACAATAATACTTAAGTTCTCTTTCCTTAATCTATTTTCCAGGTCAGTTGGTCTTCCATTGTGATGTTTCACATTTACTTCTATTTTTTCATTGTTTTGATTTTATTTCTTCATGGCTCATAAAGTCATTTGTTTCCACTTCCCCAATTCTAACTTTTAAGGAATTATTTTCTTCAGTGAATTTTTATGCCTCCTTTTCCATTTAATAAATTCTATTTTTCAAGGAATTCTTTTTTCTTCATTGGATTTTTGTCTCTCTTTTACCATTTGGCATTCTCTTTTGAAATGTGTTATTTTCTTCACTCTACTTTTGTTCCCCCTTTACCAATCTGTTTACTCTTTTTTGATGATTTTCTTGCATTGCTTTCATTTTTCTTCTCATTTTCTCCTCTGTTTTCTTACTTGATTTTAAAAATCATGTTTGAACTCTTCCATGCCCTTAGATCATTCATATTTTTTATAGGCTTTGGATGCAGATATTATGACTTCATTGTCTTCATCTGTGTGTGTGTTTTGATCTTTCTTATCACCACAATAACTCTCTATACTAATATTTTTTTCTGTTTGCTCATTTTGTATTTCTTGACTTTTAATTCTATGATAAAGTGGGTGTCTGCTTCCCAAGTGGAGGGGACACTATCCTAAAGTTCATATTTTGCGTGCAACTGTTTTCAGAGGTCACTCTGTGGACCTGTATGTTTTTAGCACATCTAAGATTTTATGATCTAGGGAGAAGTGTGTTTACTATTCTCTTGTACCGTGCATTGGTTTGTGAATGACCACAAACACTCTTCTCAATTCTGGAACTGTGACCAAGGTCCCTGATCCCCTGCAGGAGCAAATTCTTCTCTGCTAGTGTTCCCCCTCACACTGGGACTTTGACCCCAATCTAATAGAATGCTGCCCTAGCACCAGGAGAGACCCCTGTAAATCTCCTTCTGACACCATTGCCTAATCCCCTTACTATCTCTGGGATAAAATGTCTGAAAACTACCACTTTAGTCACTGATTTATTCACTCCAAGGCATTCTCCTGATGTGCTGGGGCCCAACCTGTGCTGGGACAGTCTGCTCTTGATTGTGCTCCTCTCTCAACCTGGTGCAACAGAACTTACCTATCAATCTTCTAAGTGATCTTAGGTAGGACTTTTTTTCACTCTTTGTTGTTGTTGTTGTTGTTCTACCACTCTAGAATCTGTTTAGAGTCATTATTAAAAGGTGTATGTATGGGTTTGGGGAGAGTTCAAGTGAATCACCAAGGAAAATCATGCAGAGATTATGAGAGATTAGAGGGGAATGAATTTTTTTTTTGTAGCTGGAACAATATTTCTGGTAGAATGAAGGAAGATTTTGTAGGTTCAGCAAATTAGATAATTTCCTTGGCAATAAAATGCTTCCATAGATGGATTACCAAGCTATTATTGACACTGACATAATGAGTCTTTGTTGTTGTGACTTTTTCTTATGCTTCAGTATGGTGATGGTTGTGTAACAGTTCTCATTTCCTTTACCTAGTGCTTACAAACAAAGGTCAAGTATCCTGCTTGTACCTTCATTTGCTGCTGAGGGTGACACTCCCCAGGGATAAGTTACATTGAAAACACTGGAATGGAGCCTGCCTTTACACTAAGGTAATTGGTCCTAATACACCACATTGTCTGGGAACCCAAACCACAGAAGTTACTTAAGATAAGTCTATAATGATCAGAGGAGCCTGGAAAGATTGGCTACTTCTCCTCAAGTGCCTAAATGAGATCTTATTCTAACCCTCTTCAATCTGTATAATTCCCTATATTTAAAGACGTTTTTTTCCTTTTAACAAACTCCCCTTTATCTTCTATCTCTCCATTTCACATTCTTTTGAACTTCTGTGGTTAATGAAACCTAACTGAATCCAAAAGAATCCCATAGCAGTCTTCCAAAGTCTGATTGCCTTCTCTCTCACATTTCCTAGTACAAGGTGCCAGGACAAGGTGGTGGCACTGTAACTTTGTCTTTCTCTTAACTTTCCCTGTGACTATCATTATATCAAAATTTCTCCTTTTTTGAAGGCCATCACATTCTATTTATACCCTTGTTGCTCTCTTTCATGAGTGTCTAAATCACTTTCTCTTCTCTCTAATGAATTTCGCACTTGACTTAGAGTTGTCTTTACCCCAACCCCTACATACTCTGATCACGCTAACCTCCAGATTCCTGAATCTATTCAGTTCCTTAGAACTCTGTCTACTGCCTCAACCACTCATAGCAATGCCTTTATCCCCAACATTCGTGCATTTATCATATGGGCACACAAACACATGCATAGAGACCTACACACAGACACCCATGCACACACACACACACACACAATTTATCTCAGGCACTAGAATTACTATACTTCTTGATTGTGAAGCTATTAGAAATGACTTACACAGCAGTTATGAAATTCAAATAGAAATGGGGTTCACCCATATGTGTATATAAGAATTCTTGTGGGACACACCTAGGCTCAGAAAGCCATAAATCAATATTAACTCCTTTATTGTATTTGTATTTATTTTGTTAAATATTCTGTAATTACATTTTAATCTGCATTGGACCAAACTTGCCAGTTTTGTGAATAGTGTATTTGATACTTCTGAATATACGTTTTCTTTAAAGCCAATCAGATTTAGTTATCCAATCCTGAAGTTTAATTTGGTTTCCTTTTAAAAAGAAAATCATCCTAGGAACAATAGAACTCACAGTTTAGAACCTTTGAAAGTTTACAAAGCACTTCCCTCGGAGTATAGGTTTAGAGCTGAAAGGGATCTCAATGACATTGGATATCATCTAGACAAGCCTTCTTCTTTTACAGATGATGAAACTGAGGCCAGAGACAGTGTTATGTACCTAGTAGGTCACAAGTAGTAAGAGGTAGCACTGGTACTTGGACTTGCAACCTCTGGCTATGAAACATGACTTTTTTCTACTATTCCTCTCTAAACACTGGGCTACCTCTAACTTGCTGCATGACTTGATAAATCACTTTTCCTCACTGGATCTCAGTTTCCACATTTGTAAAAAGAGGGTTTGGGATTAAATTATAACTAATTTATACGGATATGAGTAGAAAATTTAAATGCCATTTCCAAAGCTATGTCCAGCACACTCTGTTAGTCAGTCCAGGACAGAGAATGCAGGATGAATAAGAGAAGGTGAATCACCAGATGCTCTTTCTTTTAGTGCATTTATCTCCTATTTCTCAAGAATTCCTAAAGCTCCCTGAATGCTCTTTCTGTGCCTTCTAGCTACTGAGACAACCATTGTGATCTAATAAAAACATTGACTTAGCCTCTAATCTAGATTCTTTCTACTTGATAAAAATATCCAGCGGCAATTTCAAAATTACATTTTTATCACTGTCTGTCCAAATCTGATTATGTTTCTAAGGCTGATTCTCCACTGTCTGTTGAAGAACTTTCACTTCCTTTTCCTCCTTGGATTGCTCATAGAGCTGTATACCTCTTTTATGAATTAATAGATTGTAAACCTCTTTAGGAGATCTGTGTTATATAAATTTTGCATGTCCATCACTCCCTAGCACAGTTTTTTGCACACAGCAGTCACCTAATGAATTTTCACTGGATTTGTATCATTATGTACTTTGCAGCACAACTATTTATTTTTATCTTTATTTTCCTCCTAGATAGTAAACTTCCTCAGGGAAGGAATGATTTTTTTATATGTCTGCAATTCTAACAGCATGGAGTACAGCCCTCTGTAAATAGAAGACTTTTAATAAATTTTTTTAACTAATTTATACCCAAAACAAAATTTTGATTTTAAGAAACTTATCAACCTACCTCTTTAATACATTATTCTTCCTTTGATGCTCTAGTCAAACTCATCTTCTTGTTATTCCTCACATTTCATTTCCCATCTCTCTATTTTTTCACTAGCAGTCTTACAACTAGAAAGCACTCCATTCTCATCTCAGTCCTTAGAATCTGCCTGGTTTTCTATAAAAGTCTTAGTAAGCATTCATTCCCTTCTACATGAAGTCTTTCCCAATCCCCCAGCTAATACAGGTAGGCCCCATTTTACAAGAACAAAGAATTCTATGAACTACTCCCATAATTCTGTCTCATATGGTTTGTTTCCATTGTATTGGAACCATTCATCATATTTGACATAATTATAAATTTGAACATGGCAAAATGAAGTAGTATCCTCTGAAACCCTATGAAAAAATTATCTTGTATTAATCTTACACATATTTTATATATACATGTATTTATTTATATAAGTGTTGCCTCCCTTCAGGAAAATAAGCTCCTTGAGGATATGGGGTTGTTTTATTTTAGTCTTTGTTTCAAATATAGAACATATAGTCAGTAGTTAATAAATGCTTATGATAGATTAAATTTTTATGAACTTCTAGGTTACCTTACTTTCAACTTGTGTGAAGTGTTAGTGAAAGAACAAAATTGCTTTAATATCTTGAAGAATAAAGCATACTTGATCTAACCAGCTTAGTAGTAACACTATCAGCTGAATAATAGGGCCATCAAAAAGCCCTTGCCCTTATGCATTATGCCTAAGATAGAGTGCCTTATATCAATCAAAAATACCTTTAAAGGACAGAATTAAAGATAAACCTAAAAGCAAGGGATAGCCTTTAGAGATTAAATGCCATCACAGCATAATACACTTTACAACTTGAACTTCAAGTACATTTTAGAACTGCAAGCTGCTATACTTTTGTTGTCCTTGTGTAAAAATTATTTTTTCCTTCTCCAAATAAAATCATAAAGATAGCAACTATAAACCCATATGGTTGTTTGCAGTACTTGGCTAAACCCATCAAGGAATTCATCTTTTGTTTCTAATAGGAGGTATGCTACCAATGATTTATAGCCTAACATATAAGTTCAAGTGCCTGGAGAATGGTAGAAAAGGGTCTCATCTTCCAAAGAGCCTGAGCCTTATAGAACAAAGGCAAGAGAGGGTTAAGACTTCCTGGGAATCAATGACTGAAGCTGAAGATCTTTCAAATGTGTCTCACTCCTACCTTTTGGGGGGTGAGACCCTAAGGCTAGCAATCAAGCATTAGTTCAGTTTCTGGGACCCCAAGCATCACCTCATTCTTATGCCTCAGAGAATGATTATAATAAGAGCACCTGGGACTTTTGGACCCAAATGCAAGAGGAAGACTGCTTTTCAGGGGAGTTATATCCATCAAACAATTCTGAGCTTCAGGGTGATAGGAATAGTGGGGAATCTCATCCAAAGCAGGCTCAAATCCATCCCAAATCCTAAGCATCAGGAAACCCAAGGAAGTCCAGCTTCCTTTGAACTTAGAGATTAGGTATATTAACTCAAGTTGTCCCCTGGTCATGTTGCATCCTCCACCACGTCATGAAGAGGTTATTGGACTGGTAAAGACGTGAGTTGTCAAACACATGACTGAATATCCCCACACAAAACAAAACACTAGCAAGTGCAGATTGAACCAGAATAAAATGGAATTGGGTAATATTGTTTTTTGTTGTTTTTTTTTTTAGTTTTTATTTGTTTTCTTGTTTACATTATTCATTTTCATTACATTTTTTGAATTACACATTTTCTCCCCCTCTTGCTCCTGCCCCAACCCCATAACAGCAATCCCACTGTAAAGCCCCTCCCCTG
>CM053601.1:45282377-45313555 GCA_028646575.1 Pseudocheirus occidentalis
GGAGGGGTCTTACAGTGGGATCAATGTTCTGGGCTGGGGGGTAGGGACAAAAAGGGGAGAAAATTTGTAACTCAAAACCTTGTGGAAATGAATGATATAACCAAGAAATAAATTAAAATTTACATTAAAAAAAAAGAAAGTTAGAATTAGGAAAATGGAAGCTATTGTCTCTAAGAGGCATCATGAATCAATCAAATTTTTAAAAATAGGGAAAAATAACCAAATTTATAATATTATCTTTGGATAAATAACTGACCTAAAATACATCCAGGAGAGACAATGTTAGAAGCATTGTGCTACCTGAAAGCCATAATCAAAAGGAGGTCCTGGACAGTATCTTTCAAGAAATTATCAAGGAAAACTACCTGGATATCTTGAAACCAGAGGGCAAAATAGGCATTGAAGAATCAATCAATCACCTTAGGACAGAGATCTCAAAATAAAAACTCCAAGAAGTGTTATAACCAAATTATAGAACTCTAAGATCAATTGCAAAATACTGCAAGTTGCTAGAAAGGAAGAATCAAACCTCAGGGAGCTACAATCTGGATTACACAGGCCCCAAAAGTTGTAAAATTAAAGAATGAGAAATCATGGAACATAATATTCAGAAGATACAGAAGCTAGGACTAGAATGGAAAATCACCTCCCTGGTAAAATTGACATAATACTCCAAGGGAAAAAATGTTCATTCAATGAAATAGAAGGATTTAAAGCTTTCATAAAGGGAAGAACAGAACTGAGCACAACCAAAACCAAACCAAAACACAGACACAGACACAGACACTCAGAAACACACACACACACACACACACACACACAAGCAAGCAAAAAAAGCCTGATTTTCAATATCAGGACCCAAGAGAAGTCTAAAAAGGGGGAAAAGGGGAAAGAAAAAATAAGGTATTTAATGGACCTGAACTTTTGCAACACCATATGGGAAAATATTACTTGTAATTCATTAAAATATTACCACTAGTAATATAGCTAGAAGGAATATACATACAGAGAAAAAGTATAAGGCAAATTTGAGAGAATGATATAAAAATAATTAAAGGATGAGAAAGAAGAATACACTGGGTGTGGAAAGAAAAGAGTGGTAGAACTGGGTAAACTATTTCACATAAAGAAGTGTAAAAGGCCTATTATAGTGGAGGGCAATATAGGAGGGTGGCCAAATCAGAATGAGGAAATGGGAATTGCTTAAACCTTACTACAATCAGTATTGGCTCAAGGAGGCAATAATATGCATAATAAGGTGGATATAGAAATCTATCTTACCCAGCAGGAAACTAGAAGTAGAACAGATTAAATAAAGGAAGTGGTGGTGACAAAATGAAGAGCATATGGGGGAGGCCATAGACCTGCAATTCTCAAACTGTGAGTTATGTTCAATTTGTAACAATGAAAATGCATACTGCATGTCAGATATTTACATTATGATTCATAAGAGTTACAAAATTACATTTATGAAGTAGCAACAAAAATAATTTTATAGTTGGGAGTCACCACAACATGAGGAACTGTATTAAAGGGTTATGACATTAGGCAGGTTGAGAACCACTGCCATAGAGAGAAGCAAAACACTGTCAAGTAGGGAAAGGGTGAAAACAGAGAGAGGACAACAGGAGGAAAAATATGATGGAGTGAAATACACAGTTATTAATCCTAATGGAATGTGAAGGGGATGAACTCTTCCATAAAATGGAAGCTGATAGCAGAGTGTATCAAAAACCAGAATCATATAATATGTTTATAAGTAGTGCACAAAACAGAGAAACATGCACAGGGTAAATGTAAGAGGGTTTAACAGAATCTATCTTATACTTCAGCTGAAGGGGGGAGAAAAGCAGGGCTAGTAAACCACATCTTAAAGCAAAAGTGTAAATACACCTAATTAAAAGAGATAAGGAAGGAAACTTCATCTTGTTAAAAAAAAACACCACATACAATGAAGGAAAAACATTACTATACAGGTATGCATCAAGTTGCATTACATCCACATTTTTAAATGAGAAGTTAAGTGAGTTACAGGTTCATGACTAAACAAGATTTAGAGAGCATTAAGAAAGGTAAAATACATCATTTTATTATATTAAATTATAAAGCTTTTGAATAAAAAAATGCCACCAAGATTAGTAGGAAAGCAGAAAGCTGGAAAACAATCTTTGGCAAGTGTCTCTGATAAAGGATTCAGTTCTCAAATATATAGAGAACTGAGTCAAATTTATAAGAATACAAGTTACTCCCCAGTTGATAAAGGGTCAAATGATATGAACTGGTCATTTTCAAGTAAAACAAAAAACAAAAAATATATAGGCATATGTAGAATTTCTTTAAATCACTTTTGATCAGAGAAATGCAAATAAAAGCTACTCTAAGGGACCACCTCATACCTGTCATTTGGCTGATATGACAAAAAAGAAAATAATGAATGTTGGAGAGCATGTGGGAAATTTGGGACAGTAATGCACAATTGATAGAATTGTGAACTGATGCAACCATTCTGCAGAGCAATTTGGAACCATGACTAAAGGGCAACCAAACTGTGCATGCTCTTTGATACAGCAATAGCACTAATAAGTCTGTATCTTAAATAGATCAATAAAAAGTGATAAGGATGTAAATGTGAAAAAATATCAATAACAGGCATTTTATGGCAACAAAGATCTATATAAATTGATAGGATACCCTTCAATTGGGGAATGGCTTAACAAGCTGTGTGTATTGTGTGTGTGCATGTGTATATAATACACATATATATTTTGGTTTATTTTGACTACTATTTATATGCATACATTTTACAACCTAGTTTGTATTTTTATAGGATAGTATTCCTTATTTCGTACTGGAAGAAAATGACAAATAGAAGATTAGACAAAAATGCAATAAAAAAAATTACTGTCAGTTTTTGAGACAAGCAGAGAGACATGGCATCTTATGAATATAGATCTAGAAGGAAATTAGATTTCATCAAACCCGACCCTTCATTTTAAAACTGAGGGGAAAAAAGACTCAGAGTGGGTAAAGGACTTACTTGGGATCGCACAATAAATTTTCCAGATATTTGAACTCAGTATCTGGGACTCCAAGTTAACGGCTCTCCCTGCTGTATCACTGTCCCACTTATCTTCCTATGTGTGAATAACAGGAAGTGACGCTTTTAGGATGACTGTTTCCCAAGATAAAAATTTAGGAAATTTGCCATATGATCATAAACTTAAATTTATTCCTGACTAAACCAAGATTCAAAATAAATTATATCATTTCCCCATTAATAGGAAAGTATCTAGAAAGGTTAAGTCATCTTAAATTAGCTTTAATTTCCTGCCCTGTCTTCTGGTATTTCATTCTTTCTAGTCAGAACAGCAACATTCCACCTCTGCAGAAATATCATCCTTTCTAATAGGTCCACATCAGACTCTATTCTGTTTATATATTTGTTTGAGGTGAACATATTGCTCGAGAAAGGTAATGGATTGACAGTGCTAGAAGGCAAACCCTCTGGCATTTGTTCACAGGACAAGAGAATGACATTGAAAGCCTTCCCATCCATCTGTCAATGAAAACCAGAGTTACATAACCTGGTGACCATGAGAATAGTATTTATGTATATGGGGGAAATTGGGGGTGGGATAGCTCCTTTTTAAAAAAAATGGATTTTTATTCAGAAGGGCTAAAACTTGGGCCATACATGTAGCTGCCCAATAGTGAAAAAAAAGACCACAAGGAGGCATCACATGCTTCCTCAAAGTTCTGACCAACAGACCAGCTGTAATGGTAATGTAATTTCAATTTGAAGATCCCTTTGTGTTGGCAAAGGTAGCAGGCACTTAGCACTTAGTAACTGATCAAGCCTCTTTTGGGGAAACATAAGGTATGAACTCCTGTTTCCTGTTGCTGACTTAAACAGGAAGGAGTTGGTTGAAACAGGAAGTAAATGCTGTGTGTATATAAGAAAAACTCCAGAGATGGAGAGGGAAAAGGAGATTTTCTTGCAACATGCTCAGTGGAAGATGAAGAGGAACTGAAGAGGCTGAAGAGGAAAGTCCCTCCCAGGTTCGAGAGAATGATTTTGATTTTGAAAACCTGGATGGAGTGATTTTGATTTTTGGAACCAGCTGAAATTTCTGATGAGTCCAAGGGCCATATGGAGTTGTTGATGATTTCTGAAAGCCAGACAGAGCTGAGGGCCAGGCAGATTTGTTGAGGCTGTTGAGGATATTTGAGGGCCAGCCAAGTTGCTGAGGAGTTGCAGAAGATTTCCATTGGCCATCCAGAGCTGCCAAAGACTTAGGAAGCATGATCGTTATGCTGGTACTTTGCTGAACCTATGTGTGGCTTTGTTAAGCCTTCTCTTCCTGGGAACAGAGACTTTGAAGGAGTTGAGATGGACTGGACACTGTGGGCTCCAATGTGGAGCAAGAACTGCACAGAATGGTGGACAAGGACATGGGAGCTATCTGCTTTGAATGCAGGTGACAGTTTGGTGGATCCAGGTAGGATCAGGGACCATGGAAGGGGACCAGAGAATCCAAGAAAATACCCCAAGCGAAGCTGAAAGAAGACTTTACTTGGATTCTGTGTACTGACTGAGAAATCGTAAATTTACCAGTGACCTAATGGTGGAGGGTCTGTGTAGTTTCTAATGATCAAGTAGTGAACAATGAAGGATGGTTGACTGACTAAATGATTGTACTTTGGGACTGAGGACTGAATAAGTAATTGACTTGTAACCTAGTATTTGCTATGAGTGGAAAACTGTCACTATTATACTTTGTGATTAAATTTAGGATTTTGTGAATGCTTGAGTTACTAAGTGATTGTCTGTTCAAAGCTTTGTGACCACTGGAGTGGAAACATTGTGGCCCTTTTCTGTGATAAGTTGTTCTGAATGCTGTATTTTTATTATCTGTGATAAGCTACAATATTGTGAATGCTGTACCTTGATTTCTGTGAATGTTTTGATTTGATTTGTTATTGAATAAATAGAGTGTTCACTATATTGTGTAATTATAACCTTAAAAGCTGTTCATATTAGAATTCTTCTGAAAGGCTCCTAATGCTTGGCTTTATACCTGGTGGTTAACACAGAGGTAAAGAAGCTACATGCAACTTAATCAGTTCTGAATCTTGGCTGAATATATCTTTCCCTCCTGTGGCTCAGACTGTAACATGTAGAGTAATTACTAAGTAATGATGGTTTTGAAATATTTTTGATTTTTCCATACTCTTTCTATGTTCCCAGGGGGAAAAATTAGTCTAGAACTGACCCAGTTTTCATAGTTGAGCAAACTGTTCAATTATAGTTCATGTGTCTGAACAAATAATGGCCAGGCAAAAACTTCCACTTACTGTACAATTCCAACACATTCAGAGTCATTATGCAAAAATATTAGAGTACAGAGTCAAAAGTCTAGATGTCTAGGTGTCTTTAAAGCCAAGGATGAACATCTTTCCAGAGGCCTGCTTCTGTGAATAGCTCTAAGGTTCTGACCACATGGTATCACAAACTCTCTATTCATTCAGCAGTAAACAAAAGCAAAACATTCACATAAACCAAAGTACTGCATTCACAATGATATAACACAACAACATGTTATATGTAAAGTGTTTACATAGTTTTCACTTAAAGCAGTGGTTCTCAACATGTGGCTTATGTTCAATTTATAACAATGAAAATACATCCTCCATATCAGATATTTACATTCCTATTCATAACAGTAGCAAAATTGGAGTTATGAAATAGCAAAGAAAATAATTTTATGGTTGGGGGTCACCACAACATGAGGAACTGTATTAAAAGGTTGTGGCATTAGAAAGGTTGAGAACCACTAACTTAAAGTGACCACATCGTTTTAAACAAAAAAATATATATCATTCAGTAAGTCTAACCCAAATCATCCTTAAGGAGCAATCCTCCTTAAGTGACACAAAGTAAAAAGGTCTAAGTTTTTCCACACCTAGATCACATTGTCTTGATCCTTTAGATAAAAAGTCTTCTTTCTATTTGGGTGGAGATTAGTTTCCAATCATTCTTAACTCAATCATCCTTAAGTGCTATGAGGTATAGAGTACCAAGTTCTCCCACCCCTAGATCACAGTAAATCATGAAAATGTTAGTCATCACTAAGTACCCAAGGAGAGGTCTTTTCAATTTACCTTGAGACTGGCTTCCAAATTCCATGGTTTGTTTTCCATGGATTCAGTTCCCTGGATTCACAGGCAGACATCTCTCAGATCCTTATTCAGATCCTCACCCAGCAACTTGTACAGCTCTTTGTCCAACTCCTCATTCAATTCCCATATTGAAACTCACGGTGTCTAGTCCACCTCAAGTCCTTTGCTGTTTCTGTTTCTGGGAGATAAAGCTTAACAGAGTCAAAACAACATTCATAAACATTGCTGGCACCAGTATAAATTAACTATCTGCCTGTGAAATCAACACAGACCCAACAACAAGCTCTGAGAACTCAATACAAACCCAGAAACAAGGTCTGAGAACTCAACAAAAATCATCAGTATAGTTCCAGCACCTCTGAAACCCTCCTCCAAGACTTCTGTAAACAGACAACAAAAAATCCTCTTTCAGGGCTTCCAGTGATGTCCCAGGACTTCTGTACAAAGTATAACAAACAGAACAGAACAAACTGAGTGCCTGGCCTCCCCTCCACAACCATTCCTCTTCTCAGTTCTTCTCAGTTGTTCTCCTGCTTATATATGATGGTTCTCCTTCCTGTTCTCCCACTTTCTATTGTATCTGCAAGTTCCTCCCATCTTCAAATCACAAGGGGCTCAAACAAGATGCTAAATACATAGGTAACTGAAACAAGGCTCTAAGTACTTCTTTGCTTGCCATTACAGTGCCTCTCCTCTAACTTTGTATTCTCTCTAAAATATTTAATTATTTTTAACCCTAATATGATGTATTTTAGAGCTAGAAGAGACTTTGCCCATCATTTAGTCTTGCACATAGAATAGAGCCGGGTACAGATAAGACCAATAATAAATGTTCATTGAATTAAATGGAAATGTATTTAATAGATGAGGAAACAAGTCCCAAGAGGTAAAATAATTTCCACTAGGTCACACAGGTACTTAAGAAGCAGTTTTAATGTGGTAGAAGCAGTATCTGTCTTGTAGGCGAGGTATTGAATCCATCTTTCAGACTTAATTGTCTGAGGAGACTAAGAAGGTTCAGGTCAGCTCACAAGGAATCAGCATCTCTTTCAGACTTCTGATTGATAGAATAACATGGACAAAACATGGGTAGAAAATGGATACCACACGGAATCAATACTGTATCCGAATATTCTTTTTTTTCTGCTATTGTTCAGTAAATTGACTTTTGTTAACTGGTAAATGGTTTCATTTCAAATCCAATCTAATCTTTGTACTTGAGCAGCCTAACTTAGGCCCCACCTGTAACAACTGGAATTCAAACTCAAGTCCTCTGATTCCTCATAGTACTCTTTCCTTTTACCTGAGTCTCTTTTCTATTTTTGAAATATAATATCAAATTGAAAAGACAGGGCAGGAGAGAGAAGCTAAAAAAAAGTAAATGAAAAAATTTACTTTAGAGAGAAAGACATAAATTAAAATTTAGGTGACACAATGATTTGGATATTTTATTTTTTCAATAGATTTTCCAAGTTCTATTGGGCAGCAGAATATATTGAAGGAAATATGTATGCTTATTTCAGAGAAGAGAAAAGAAGGAGCTTAATAACTTTCTTCAAGTATATAAATGGCTACACTGTGGAAGAGAGATTAGACTTGTTCTCTTTGATCCCAGAGGGACAGAAAGGAGGAAAGGGATGAGGGAGAAGGTATAAAATGTCAAATTAACCTAGATATTGTGGGGAAAAAAACTTTTTAATAATTACACCTATCCAAAAGTGAAATTTGCTTCTTCAAAAGGTGGGGAGTCTTTCTCAGAGGTCTTCCAATATAGGCTTCTCCATCACTTATTATGGACATTGAAAGAGGGGATCTTTTTTTCTGTATGGTTTGGGCTAAATGACCTTTGAGAAACCTTTTAACTCTCAAATTCTATGGTTCTGTGATATTCTGATGTACTTTTGATCAAGGAGGTAAAAGATCATTAATGACATTTTTCCTTTCCCTGTGCAATTATTTCTGTGTTTTTCTACAACCTTAGTTGTATATGCCCAAAAGCCAAGTATTATGGTGCCTTGTGACCTACAATTTACTATTAAAGCACCTGCATAATGCATAGGAGGAAGATTAAGTTTTGTGAAAGTTCAGAGTAAATGTGAAACTGTTCAATATGTGAAAAACATGGGGTGCATCTGTGTGTGTTTGTAAGTACAAAGTCTTGTAATCATTATTACATGCCTGAGAAATCACCCATGCAAAGCATCTCCATCCTTCAGTGCTTCTGTTACACTATCAGTCTGCCCCACATTCAAACTAATGGCCTGAAGGAGGGGAAAAAATGTTCCACTTAATTTTTTTTTACCTTCTCCTCTAAACATCTATTTCATTATTCCATTTAGGCTCAGCCCTGCATAATAAGCTCAGGATATGCACTGCTTGAACAGACTGCTTGTACTGCAATTTATATGCAAACAGGTAATACAGTAGAGCAGTGATGGTTAGGGGGATGAAACTTCCCTTCCATCTCCTTTAGAGAAGCAAGTGATGCCATTTGTCCTTTAAAGCATTCGCTGAAATTTATTGAAATGCTAAAAAGATAATTGATTAGCATATTAAAGAAATAATTTGAACCCCAGAATCATTAATAATGCAAGCTAACTTAAAGAGGCCTTTGCCATCTTTAACGTTCAGCATTTTTTTTTTGCAAGAACACAGTAGTAAGAAATACTGAAGATTATACCTAAATAATAGACAGAATACTGGATTTGGAATCAGAGGATTTGGGTTTGAATCTTGGCCCTGCTAGGTATTCCTGGGTAAATTATTTTCCCTTTCTAAGCTTCCCAAGCTGTAAGCAGGGTTCAACCAGACAATACCTAAGATCACTTTGTACTCTAATTTGCTATCTTTAGATGCATAGACAGTGTAAACGATTCTATTACATCCAAGTAAGTGGCAATAGCCTCTTGAATTGAGGACCACAAGGCATTGTACATTGAGCAATTATCAGAGATTTAGAGGTAGAAGGGACTGTGAAGGTAATTAAATCCAACTAATTCATTTTAAAAATAGGGAAATTGAGTCATAGAGAGTTTTTTAAGTGAATTGCCCTAAATCAAACAGTTAATCAATGTCTGAGGTAAGATCTCAACCTGTGTTCCTCTCTCCTAGTTTAGTGCCCTATTTCAAGTTGTACCTTTCCTTTCTGCCAGGAGCAGATGATCACGACCCAGTCTTTAGGGCAAATTGCCCAAAACTTAGCTCAATAGTAATTTTAAGGGATACCAGGATGCTTCCATCCTACCAGTCTTGGGACATCATAAGAAAAGGCAACATATTCACATCCAACTGGGCAAATGGCTAGTTTCCCTTTGGAGCAATTCAGTTCTATCCTATTGCTCAATATTGATTTTCATCTTTATTTCCATGTGCAATTAAAAATTGGATTTAACCTCTGGTCAGAAAAGCAGCTTGACTTTTCCCACTTAATAAAGCAGGAAGCAGTAAGTCTTTGTGACATTCTGTGCTCTGCTAAGGAAGTTTAAAACTGAGAAAATGACAGGTTATCTCTCTCTTCCTCTCTCTCTCTCTCTCTCTCTCTCTCTCTCTCTCTCTGTCTCTCTCTCTCTGTCTCTCTTTCTCTGTCTCTCTTTCTTTCCTCTATTTCTACAGAGTGGTAATCATACTTGTCTCTTTCCTTTGTTATAATAATAATATTAACAATAATAATAATAATAACACATGATTGCAATACAAAGAGCAGAGAAAGAGTGCTATATTCAAACAAAGACTTAAGATTATAATGATTGGATCCATCATTATTTGGTAATATTAGACAGGAAAGAGGGTGGAGAGCCAGACTTGGAGTCAGAAAGCCCTGAGTTAAAATTCTGTCTCAGAACCTTACTTGCTGTATGAATCTGGCCAAGTCAATTAACATCTCTGTGTCTCAGCTTCCTCATCTGTAAAATGAATTACTAACAGTATCTAACCTGAGGGGTTGTTGTGAAGATTAAATAAAACATAATGTAAAATGATTTGCATCTCACTATATTAATGTTAGTTATTCTTCTTCTAAAAAATATTATTAGTATTATTATCCTGAGGAAGAGGAGTAGAACACTTACTTCTGCATGTGATTAAAAATGAAAATAGGAGAGAATTTGGGGAATATGGCAGATTATGTCAGAAAATTCCCGAGCTCTCAATATAAAATAATGTTTAAGGGTAAACACAGTGCAGGTAAAAATAAATAAAAATAATGGCACAAAAGGAGTCTTCCTGGGATAATTTGAGATCAGAAGAAAAACCTGGGAAGATGTTTGGTCCCTGTGAGAAGTAAACACTCCAGGTTAGGTGCCACTTTAATAACAAGCTGAAAACCCTGGGGTTAGTTGGAGCTGGGTAAAGATTCAGGGAATCTCTGCTGACAAGGATTGCCAGAACGAGCTGTGCTGTGAAGAAAAGAACAGCAAGCATGAGAAGGAACCAGAACAAGCCCAGTGAGTACTGAAGCAGTGGAACAAAAAAGCCCCTGAATGTGGACACTTATAGGAGGTTGGAGCTTTTAGTTTTGTTCCAGGTTAGAGGAGAGAACTGAATATACCAGGGCTAGAGGTGAGTGTGAAAATTAAGCTATTACCATAACCAAATTCACAGGTAAAGAAAAAATAATCCAAGCGTAGAAAGCTATTATGGAAATAGAGAAGAGCAGGGTTTATCCTCAAAGTATAGAGAAGTAAAGAAACCCCAAAAGAGTAATGTTAATTAGTCACCTGTCCAAAAAGAATTCATAGAAGATATTAAAAAATACTCTTAAAATCAAATGAGAGAGATGGAGGAGATACTCAAAATATATATAATAATCCAAGAAAAACAAAAAGATTATAAAAGGAAAGTCAGGTAATTACTAAAGGAGATCTGGAATCTTAAGGAAGAAAATGATACCTGGAAAATTAGAATTAGGCAAAGTGTAGCCAGCAACATTACAAGAAATCAAGAAATAATTTTTTAAAATATCAATAATAGGGATGGTTATGTGGCACAGGGCATAGAGAACTGACTTGGGAGTCAGGAGGACCTGAATACAAATCTGGCTTCTGACATTTAACACTTGCTAGCTGTGTGACTTTGGGCAAATCACTTAACCCCAATTGCTCTGCCCTCCCCCTCCCACCCAAGAAATATGAATAATCAACAAAATAGAAGAGAAGTGAAACATAACAAAAACAACAGATCTGAATAATAGATCAAGAAGAGAAAATTTAAAAAAATAATGAGACTAACTGGGAGCTATGATAAAAAAGAATCTTGAGAATAAAAAAATGACAAATTATCTCAAAGTATTTGAACAAAGGAGAAAAGTAGAAATAGAAAAAAATTTTATCAATCATCTCTTAAAAGAGATCCTGTAAGGAAAACTCATAGGAATAATAAAGTCAAATTTCATAACCCCCAGCTCAAGTATAAAATGTTAACTGCAATAAGAACAAAACAATTTAAATATGACAGTGTCACATTAAGAATCACACAATACCTAGTGGCATTGACATTAAAAACCCACAAGTCTTAGAACACTGTATATTAAAGAGAAAAAAACACTAGGGTTCCAGCCAAAAATATACTCCTGAATTTTTAAAAAATGAACATTTGATCAACTATCAGATTTTCAAGACTTTGTTATAAAAAAAAACCCTGAAGATTCGGCATACAAGAACCAAGGGAAACATAAAGTACATATCAAAGACTGATTATAAGGGATTCATTAAGGACTGATTATTCACTTTTTATATGTGTAAAATGCAGAATATATGTCTAAGATTCTTGTTAAGAATTGGGTAGCTCCTAAGAAAGATTGTGGTAAGCCTCAGAATGATATGAATTTTAAAAATTAAACCATTTAAGAACAGTTAAAATAATATTTATTTTATTATAATTGTTTATTTTTATAATTATTGTTTTATTACACAAATACAAATATAAGCACATATTAAAGCCTTCTGAATTCTGAAGATATAAAGTGGTAAGGGGGATAGGGAGGGTGTAAGGACAAGGAAGAGATCTTTAGAGGGGAGGGTGAGGGACTAGGTGAAAGGGGGAGTATAGAAGGGCATTTAGATTTATGGAGTTGGAAGATAGGAGAGGGAAACTTGGAGGAAGATAGTCCAGTAACAGGAGGGTAAGGAAGAAGGTAGAAGTAAAGTAGAAAAGGTAAGAGGGATAGGAAACAAGAGATAAGCACAAAAATAAAAGCAAAGATCAGGAGTAGAATATCTTTAGGAAAGTAAATGTCTATATATGTAAGTATATATGTATATGTATATATCTATAGATATAGAGAAATGTGTCTGCACTTAATTGTAGCCTTCTGGGGAAGGGAGGAGAACAAAGTAAAAACAAAATGTGCAGCAGAGAACAAAAGGAAACTCATAAGGAAGCAAAGACAGACAATCCTTAACACAATGTGTAGTGCTTATCATACAGGCTTTCTTGAAATAAAAATTTATTATTACATATTTTGAATCCTCTCTTGTGTTCTGCTATGCACTTGACATGCTTTTTATCCCCTTTCTTACTTTGTACTTAAGTTCCAATATTTTATTTTATATGTTTTGATTTCTTTTCTCTATTCTGCATTTGTGTTCTGGTGTTTGAGTCTAAAATAATTTTAATTGGAAATTGAAGTTGATAAAGGCAATATTCCCCTAAAAACAATTTATAAAAATCCTTCCAATCAAATTTTGGAGTGGAAAAGCCAAAAAAGGGTCAGAAGGCAATATTTTTTTCAGCCCAAGGCAATTTAGGTAGCCCTCAGGAGAGATCTCTAAGAGTATGGTGGTTACCAGCCCCAAACAGGCAGAAGCAGTCATGATGATGGACTTTGGAGGTTGCCCCAACAGCATCTATAGCAGCACCTTCAGAACTCTCATCCTAGAGATGATAAGGGGTCAGACAACTAGTCAGAAAAAGATTACAAGGGATCCACTATTTTTACTAGGTTACCTGGTGCTGATTGATAACCCCATTGCTCATAATCAGCTTTGGGTTGCACTGTTTGGTCAGAGAGGAGCACTTCTCCCCATGTCACAAGGGAGCACGGGCTGTCATCTCAGTTCCAGAGTCAAGAGGAGCACTAGTGCAAATGACTGTAGGGGAGCAAGCATGCTTTCCGGGTAAAGAACAAGACACAGATCAGAAGAACAGTGACCCTACTGCTCCTTAGATTACACCACTTTTAAAGTACTAAAAAGGTAAAGAAATTGATAAGAGTGGTAGAAGAGAAATTGGGGAAAGGAATGAGAGTGACTCAAGAAAATTATAAAAAGATAATTAACATCTAGGTTAAAGAGGAACCAAAAAATGCAGAAGAAATTAAGCCTTGAAAAAACATAACTGGCCTAATGACAAGAGGCACAAAATATAATAATCTGTCTTCCACTCATAGGGCAATTATAGATTAACTTAATCAGTCACTTATCTAGCAGTTAGTCACTAAGTACCATTAATCACTAAATACGATCATTAGAAAATTAAACAAACCATCCACCCCTTGATCTCTAATGAACTTCAATTTCATCACTGCATTCAATATCCAAGGAGAGGCCTTTTCTTCATCTTGACTCAGGGTAGTCTCTCAAATTCCCTTGATCCCCTTCCATGGTCCCAGGTCCTACCTGCATCCACCAAATAGTCACATGGATTCAGAGGCAGACAGATCCCAGGTTCTTGTCCAGTCCTCCAGGCACTTCCTGCTACACAATGAAGTTCACAGCACATCTTGAAACCATAATTCCTGTTCCTGGGAACTCAAAGATCAACCAAGCCACAAAGTTTTATCTATGTTGTGCTTCTTCAGTCCTCCAGCAATTTTGCTGACCCTAGCACCCCGAAGAAACCTCAGTCTTCCAGGCAACCTTCTCAGCAAGAAATTTCAGCCTTTTGTGTGGCCTTCTAGGCAGCAACTTCAGCCTTCACCAGATTCTGGTCTCAAGAAATCTCCAACTCAGTTCTGAGTCCAGCAAGTAGCAGCCCAGCTTCCAGATGCTGGGAAAATTCTGCTTCCTCCACCAGGACCTTGCTAAGAGAAAAAATTTTAATTCTGACTATCTCTCTCTGGGCCTCTTCTTACATGCACACAAAGCATTGGCTTCCTGTTTCAGCCAATCCCTTCCTGTTATGTCAGCAATAGGAGACAGAGTTCACAACCTCTGTCTCTTAGCCACAAAGGTTTGATTAGTTACTAAGGGCTAAGTACCTGCTTACTTGACATAACAAAAAAGGGGTCTTCAAATTTAAATTAATTACCATTATGCTCACAAAAGATTTGACATTCTAAGATGGAGCTTGTGGTCTGATTCTGAATCAACAAACAACTAGCCCTGGGAGCAGCTGGTAAGGAGGTAGCCCCAGCCTCAGGAGTTTTCACCTTACAGACAATGTGGGGATTGGACTGTTGATGCCAGGCCTAGACAGATACTGAACAGAAACTGTGGTCTTGGGCTGAAGTTACAGGTGAGGGGTGAGGATACATCCACGAGTGCACTAGAACAGGAGTGGGAACCCTGCTGACTGTGGACATTTGTAGGAGATCAGAGTATGAGCATGTCATGAGGAAGGGCCTTCCTGCCTCCAAGGGATTCCTCCTTAGGTATTTCATTAGTAGCCATAATTACTCCAAATTATTGAATGATACAAGCTTATCCTTATCTGATCTAAACTTAGACTACATTAACAGAGGATTAGTATCTAGAGAACAGGTAAAAGCAATTTCATTTTTTTCTGTCCTTGATAGAATGCATATGGAGCAATGAAATCATTCTTGGGCCATGTATTTTGTGAAGGATGTTGCCAAATGAAAAGTTTCCAAAGGAGAATATCTAGGAGTGTGAAGAAATTGTAAAATATCATAAATGATGATCTGTTGAAAGAATCTCAAACACTTAACTTGGGATAAACAAACATGATGGTCAGGAACAAGTATTTTTTTTTTTGGGGGGGAGGTGTCATGAAGAAAATGGCACATGGCTTCTCCCCAGAGGATTAAGCCAGCAGCCTTTGACCAGTATTGATAAGAAATCAGGAGATGGAAAATATCACAAAGGCCATCAAGTCCAATGCCTTTATTTTCTGATGGGATAACTGAGACATAGGGGAGGTTAAATTACTGACCCAGAATGACACAGGTACTATCAGAAAAGGCATTAAATCCCATGTCTTCTGACTATGGAACCAGTGTTCTTTGTACTATAAGATACTGAAAATGAGAAACATGCATATGTATCTGTCTGTATATATACATATATATGTATATATATACATACATACACATATATATGCATATATATTTGTGTGTGTGCATGCACACACACATGTACATACACACACATACAACAGTATGAATGTTGGAAGAGAAAAGAAAAATCTTCCCTAATGTATGCAATGATACCAAAGTAAAATGTGCTATCTACAATGCATGTGTTCTCCATTAATAATCATATTCAAACAGAGGCCAAGGTCGACTGGCCAAAAACACCACAGAAGAGATTTCCTTGCTGAAACAGATTGGACTCAATGACCTCTGAATTCCCTTCCTGCTCTGTGACATTATAAAAGGTTTAGAATATACTCCCAAACAACTCCAATGACTTTCATGTGAAGTACACCACTAAGATCTGATAGGAATATTAAATTCCATCAGTGTTCCTATTTCTAATAATATGACAAATAGTAACAAGTTCCTTTTATTTTAATCTAAAGCTGAAGCAACTTTGAATATAAACTAGACTTTTTACTAAAATGAAAGCTTTTAAAATTCAGTCCCTGAAGGGTGATTATGATTTTATCAGTTCCTTATTAACATTCAGAGTGCCAGAGACAGAATGGCACTATTAGTCCCAGGAGTGAACTCTGAGATAATGATACACATGTTGTTACTTGTGAAGTGATCTTAAGGAACATAAAAACTTACATAGGGGAGAGGAGCAAAGCAGGGGAGTGGAGCTACATTAGTTCATTAAAAAAATAGGCAATTGTGGTGTTATAGTAATGTAACAATGAAGTATTTTGACAAATTAAGTATCTCTCATATTAATTACCCTTTTTAGTAACAAAAAGTAGGAGAAAAATGATTAGATAGATGACCTAAGAGTGAACATAACCTGGGATCACACCCCACCTGTCCAAAGCTGCCTACAGTATTCTTTTTTGCAGTGGTCATTTACCTTCTCAGTGACCTTGATAGCTTTCTAAGGCTAGAAATTGAAAGGGAGATTCCAATCCGTATTGGTAGAGGGATTTTCTTTATCCAGTATCTTTCTTATCTAATAAAATCAAAGACCTAATACCCACCCCCACACACACCCCAAAAGGAGGAAAATCATGTATCTGAGTGACTGTGTCTTTTCACATGATTATTCCAAAACCTGTACCTTGTCACCATGGCTGTATTAGTCACAATAGGATCAACTCAATATTTTCAAACATATGTGCGATGTATTGTGCTGTTCTTAATAAAAATATACCACGTGTTGACTTCAGTTGTTAGGATGGTTTAATATGCCAATTCCACTATCCTATAGTCTTTTTTCCCAGTCATCTAGACTTAGCCTATGCCAATTTTTCTTGGATTGATTTTCATCTTCTCCACTTCTTTTGCAGGTCTACCAAACTCTGGAGGGTCTTATTGATTGCCCCACAATTTGCAATGAGAAAGACATGGAATTGAATGTTTAGAGAAATGCACAATTTTCCTGAACCATCTTTCATTTTGCTGTAACTCAATTTCATTAAAAAAAAAAAGATGACAAAATTTTCTGCATTATGTACTCAGATTCCATGTTCATTTACTTTCTAGAATTTTCCTGAAACACCTTACTACAATCAGACCCAAACTAAACAGTTATTTTATAAGCAGGTGTCTTATAAGTAAAAGAACTTTTAAAGAGTAATTTTTAGAGATTTCAGTGAATTTATTTGCATTCATTCTGACTTTGAGCATAAACTATAAAAACCAAACTGCCATATGAAACTAACAATATAAAAATTAAATATTTAAGTAGCTGAATATCTTCTTCAATAAATTATAGTGGTGATTTGTGGAATACTGTCCATAAGACTGAGCTCTGCTTTTGATTTTTTCCCCCACAATATCAAAAGTTCCTCATTGTTAAATCAATATGGTACTTTAAAAACCATTTGGAATATTTTGGGCAGCATACTCTGAAACAGATCCCATCAACCTCATATTATTGCTACTGTAAATTTGTTTATACATATTGAATTTCTTGGTGTGTTATGGACAACAGACATCCATAACTAATAAAAACTTGCAGGGACTTTCTAAACCACTAGTGTGGGCCAGATGGCATAACAATAAAGACAAATAATGTAATAATGTAGTAAGATTAAACAGCCACACTCGATTAAAAAAATTCTCATCCCCATCAAAAGGATTTAAATCCTCTGTGCATATGATCACAGAGTAGTTAATAGAGGGTTTATAGCTAGAAGGAAACTTAGGGCACATCTGTTCTTTATTTTTGTAGATGAGGAAACCAAGTCACATTGAAGGGAAATAAAACTAGACCAAAGTTACACAGATTCAAAATAACAGAGTAGAATTTGAACCCAGGACATTAAGTTCCAAATAAAACAGTCCTTCTACTAAACCACACTATTTCCCCATTCCAACTCAGATAGCAGAAACCTAACTTAGATTAATATGCATTAAATTCTTAGTATGCCATATAAATAATATACACAATCCCAGAAGCTACTTTGTTTTCTTTATTTAACCTTATACGACAGGAAAAAAAAATGTAAAGATGCATTCAGAGCAGAAGAGCTTCTAGGAATACAGGTATGATAGATTTTATTTTTTAAAGAAATTGATATATAATAATGAATTTGTTTCAAGTCAGTTATGGGTCAGGTCAAAAACACAAACCTCTCCCAAGAGTAATTATGGTAAGTGACTTTCCAGTGTTTGTCTGTGAAAGAGATGCCAAAGAAAATAATTTTGGTTTGGGCATGAGGAAGACTTGGCAAATCAAATGTCTATTGGTAATATACACACATCCTTATGATTGGAGTGAATTTACTTTATGTTCTACAACATTGATTTAGTTATTCTTTCCATTAATTTCAGTTAATTCTACAGATTTTTGTCACTTCAATAATCAAGTAAAAAGATATACCCATATTTTGCTAAGATTTAATATTTTTTTTTTGCCTTTTCTGGAGGAGTTGGATTTCAGGTCTTTACTTTTATTAGTATCATATTATAGTGATGAAAACAAGCATAATTCTTCATCCCCAATCTTATGGAAAGACTGTTATACCAATTATATATAATGATGGTTCATATTTTTTCATAGTTGCCACTTATTATGTTAAGGGACAGTCCATTTATTCCAATATTTTCTAGTTGTAGTTTTTTTTTTTTTTAAGTGGAAGCTCTCAACCTGTGGGTCGCAACCCTTTGAGGGGTGTAATGGCCCTTTCACATGTGAAAACACATATTTACCATGGTCTTAGGAACTGAGATATCACTCCTATATCCATCTCCAGGCAGGTCTGTCCACATGCAGACACTCCCACATCTGAGTATTAAAGGGATGTGGCATTAGGAAGGTTGAGAGCCACTGTTTAAAAAAAATGTAATTTATTCAGTCAAAATTTTCTGGATGCATTTATATAATCATATATTCTTTTAGTTTTTTTAGATTATTTATATAATCTGTTATGTTTATAGTTTTCTTTTCCTTACCTTATATTTATAGCTTGTAATTTTAAACCATCCCTGAATTCCTGATATAAATCTTAACTGGTTATGGTAAATATTTTCTGTTGTCATTATCTTTAATGAAATTATCTCTCATATCTATGATTTTTCCTTTACTAATTGTAATTATTAAGTTATTTTTGTCTAATTTTAATCCTTTCTTTAATCTTCCTTATTGTATTGGAGTCAGTGCTCTCTCTTAGCTTTTCAATTTCTTTTGCTAAGATTTTTTTTATGCCCTTAGATATGGTTGATTTTGTAAAGAAGCCATGCATAGTAGAGAAGTGCATATGTATATTTATATATAATATCTATTTCTCCTAGTGACTCATTTAACTTTTTGATATTATATTTTTGCTACAAATATATTAGTACTGAAATTAATTAACATGGGGCATCTCATCAAAATTGAATTTTCTTGTTTATTTCTTGTAATCAAGTTTATTTTTGCTATTGGCTTATCTAAAATAATGCTTATAAATTTCAGCTAAAACATAGTAGATTTTGCTCCAGTTACCTATTTTAATAGTGCGTAATTCTTTGTGGTTTCAATAATGTTTCTTGTAAACAAAATATTGTTAGATTCTTCTTTTCAATCCATTGTTTTCTTTCCTTTTTATGGGTAAATTTACTCCATTCATATTCACAGAGATGGTACTTTTTTTTTGCTTTTTTTTGGAGGGCAGTTGGGGTTAAGTGATTTGCCAAGGTCACACGCCTAGTTTGTGTGTGTGTGTGTATGTGTGTGTGTGTGTGTGTGTGTGTGTGTGTGTGTGTGTGTGTGTGTGTGTGTGTGTGTTAAGTGTCTGAGGCTGGATTTGAACTCAGGTACTCCTGACTCCAGGGTCGGTGCTCTATTCACTGTACCACATAGCCGCCCCTCACATATATGGCTCTTAATTATGTATTTCCATCCATCTTATTCCCTTACACTTTTTCCTCTCTCTTAAAGCTTCCATTGCTTTTTTGCAAAGAAGAGAATCAGGGGAAAAGGGTATGTTCTGTACCAATTCTCCATGTTTAATGTGATCAACCTTTATTCCCCTCTCTCTCTTCTTTTCACCTTTGTTAAACCCCAATGCCAGTTGATTTCCTTTCTTTTAAACCCTCTTGGCATGTGGCCTTCTTGAAATTTAGAGTTTGTTTTTCTTATGACATGTCTCCTTAACTTTACCATCCCTCTTATTGCTCTGTTTTACTATCATAATCCCCCCTATATCAAATTAAATATATTTTCTAAATCAAACTCTGTGTTAGTGTGTTCTTTCCACCTCTGATCAATTCTAATGAGAGTTGGATACTTACCCCCTTCCTCCCCTAGGTCAGGAGTCAGAAAAGCATGACCAACAGCCAAAACAATCTAGATTCTATTTTTTATCTCCTGCAAACTAAGAATGTGCGCTTTTTTTGTTTTTTTTTCTTTTCGTTTTTGTATGGGGTATTACATATTAAAATACATTAGAGCTTTATTAAAAGTGTAAATTATGCTCTTAGCTAAAAAGCTGTAAAAAACAGATAGCAGGCTAGATTTGACTTGAGATGGGGGTTGTAGTTTACTAGTATTTCTTCTATCCCTTTTCCCCATACCTTTCCTTTATATTTTTAAGATTATCAAAACATAAAGAAGTCACTCTCATACTCTGCCTTTTTTCTCACCATAAGGTGAGACTCAGGGACACTTGTGTCATTCCCCCTCCCTACCTCATTAGAATGTAAATAATTTCAGCTTTTATATTAATTTTGGATTGTTCACTTGTATCTTTCCTTTTCATATTTCACTTGATTCCCATGTTTGCATTTCAAAGTTTCGACTCAACTCTAGTCTTCTCATCAGGAATTCTTGGAAGTCATCTATTCATTAAAGTAAACATTTCCCCTACAAAATTGTGCTTAGTTTTTCTTGCTAAGTTATTACTTTTGCAAGCTTATAATTTTTGTATTTCACACTATTGTATTCCATGCTTTCTGCTTCTTTCAGAACTGTGTATTCCTTGCTTTCTTTCTTTAACAGTAGATGCTAAATCTTGTGTGATCCTTAATATGGTTCCTGAGTACTTGAACTTTTTTCTTTCCAGCTGCTTACAGATTTTTTTCACCCCTTTTACCTGGAAGCTTTGGGTTTGGGCTCTCACATGAGACTTTTCATCATGACTGCTTTCTTTTTGGTGAAGCCAGTAGAATCCCCACCCCCCCAACCCATTTTCTTTTACTTTACCTCCTGGTTCTAAGACATTTAGATGGTTTTATTTTATGATTTCTTAAACTATGGTATCTGTGGTATGTGTGTGTGTGTGTGTGTGAGAGAGAGAGAGATAGAGAGAGAGAGAGAGAGAGAGACAGACAGACAGACAGAGACAGAGAGAGAGAGAGACAGAGAGGACTTTCAAGAAGTTTGGGGATTTTTAATTTTCTCTCCTCGATCTATTTTCCAGGCCACTTGTTTTTGACATAATATCTTATATTTTCTTCTATCTTTCAATAATTTGGCTTTGATTTAATATTTCTTTTCAGCTCATTGAGTCATTAACTTCTGTGTGGTCCATTCTAATGTTCAAGTTGTCTCTTTCTTGGGTAAAGCATTTTATCTCTTGTACTGACAACTAGTTCTTTATTCTAAACCTATAATCCATTAGGTCTGATTTATTTTAAACTTGTGCTTAAATTTCATTGAGGAATTATAATAGATCATGTGACCAAGCTCTGTTATATTTTATAGCTTTGCTTACAAGTATTCGTGGATTTATTCTGTACTGATTTATTCTGTACTTCTGTGTTTGTGTTCAAAACATCCTTGGCATTATAATTCTAAACATCCTTGGCATATATAATTATAAAATTATAAAGAATTTATGATTCTTGTCATTTATTCTCCCCTATTTGGACTTTGTGTTAGATAAGACTATTATAACCTTAAGGTTCTGGTCTGTCTAATCTAGTGTACTTCTGCAATGTTCTTTAGGTGATTTCTTCAAATATAATAGGAATATTTGGGGCCCAGGTGCTGCCAACCTTAGGAAAATCTTTTGTATTCAGATAAAAAGCACAGTCTGGTTACTATCCTCCTGGGCTTTCAAGATTCCATGCCCTGGTTTTCATCTAGGTAACACAACTGCACAATTTTCCCTGGGTGACACTGTAGTAGAAAATACTTGAACACAACCCCTGCCAGTTAACTGAAAAATTTCACATTCAAAGTGACTCTGCTTCTGACCTGTCTTTGTTTTGGGGCTAGCATTAAGTTTCAAATCACCTCTGAGGATGCTGTTCATATCTTGCTATTATAGACCGTGGGGTGGGTTGTAAATCTGCCTAGGGAGACCTCCATTTGCAGATTTCAGCCTAACCCCTATATCTTATCCCTTCTTGTATACTGGATGATACTACCACAGAGCTGCCTTGTCAAGTACCTAAGTCTATGACCCACACTTGGCTTCTATACTGCTGGTACAATCCTGATCATTGACCTGGGGTCTTGAGTCATCAATCCAGTGCTTTGAGAAACCTCATGCTTTTCTGTTCTTGGTCAAATTTGTCCTGATTTTTAAAATGACATGGGGGTTAAGTCCCTTTTCACAACAACTGAAAATTACCTTATATTGTTAATCTGAATTCAGGATTTAATTTATGATCCTATCTTACCTTTGTTGTACAGTTCCTTCCCTGGTCATTTGCTTAAGGTCAAATTGTGAAAAAAGAATTCTACACCAGGTTTAGGTTGACATAATCATACTCGGAGATTTGGCTTTAGATAAGGGAGTAAGCCAAAACTGAAGTTCATTAGAGGACAACATTGTTGAAAGATCTAGAGAATGATGACATTAATTTGGTCCATAGCTCCATTTTTTTCAGTGCAATACGATAGGAACTAATTTCATTGAATATTTATAAAATGACAGCTAAGGGCTAAATTCTGAATATTCAAGTCACTGTACAATATCATAGCTGTACTTTTCTTCATGAATGATAGGATATACATATCATGTGATTATGTGATGGTAAAATTTTACAATATAAAAAATCCAAATTATACTAGCCAATTAATATTCAGTGTCCTTGAGAGGCTATATATTGGGTGTAATAATGTTTCTGTTAGTCAAATAGTTCTTTGACTTCCACTTTGTGAATTGTCTTCAGAGACAGCAGGTCTTTTTTGTTTGTTTGTTTGTTTGTTTGTTTGCTTGCTTGTTTTTTGTCCCAAATAGCCTGAATACTTGAAAATCATTATCCTTTGAGAGTGAATCTGATGTGTTTGATAATAAAGTCTGGAATATGTCAAAATGGATAAGTATAGTTTTATCACCATGGAATTACAATTCAGCTTAGAATCTAGTTCATCACATTTTGAAGTATTTTGTCTCATGGCCAATACATGACACCATCTCCCTACATATGTGAAATCTTTGTTGTGATTCTCATCTGAAACCCCTAAGTATCAATTGCTAAATATAGATCTGGCATTTCTAAGAGGAAAAATTGAGTTTGACAAAGAGTGACTACAACTAACTGAATCATGTTAAATCACACACACACACACATTTGATGTTACATTTTTATCTTGTTTCATTTCAAATTTAAGCCGAATCACAAATATTTACTATTTTCCCATTTTAGTGAATTCTGTGTTAAGCTCAAAGGAAGTCAGGAAAGGGAAGAAGGCAGATGAGAGGTAAGGGCTACGTACTTATAGTCAGATGTCAACTACGACACAAAGCACTTCAGCATAAAATGTTGCAAAACAAAATGCTAGAAAGATGAAATTAAAACAGTCATATCCAATGTTACCTCTTCTCTTTCACTTCTTTTGCTACTACTGTTATTAGGAGAATTGTTTGGGTTGAATAAGCTAGGAAATATTTCCTTTAGTGTTGGCCCTTATTTTAATGGAAAGAAGCAAGATATAAGTTGAAGAAATTACCAAGTGGCTATTATTTATCATAACCTGTACTAAACATTTACAGCTATTTCATTTGATCCTTATAACAATGCTGGGGGGTTCACTTTACATTTGAAGAAAATGAGGTTGATGAATGTTAAGTGACCTGTACCCAATATCTGAAGCTGGATTTGAACTCATGTCTTCCTGACTCTTGTTCCATTATTCTCTCTATTGTACCATCTGAAATAACAATCAAACTTCCAACCAAAAAATAGAATGTAGGTGAATATAATAAAGGATTAAGGATAAGGATATAGATTATGCCCTATATAACTTCAAGAAGGCTCTTTAAAATGTCATGATGGGCTGGATTACCATAGACAATTCATGTTTCCTATAATTAGTCATCTTTCTTTTATGAGGAGCACAGTCTGATACTTAATATTTGACTTAAGTTGACAGTGACATTAATTTGACAGTGACATTAAGTATTTTTCATATGAATTATCAGTTACAATGTTGAAAGAAACAACAACAGAAATTGAGAGCCACCCCAAATAAAAAGAAACTAAAGATTCCTAAAACTTACTTTCTCAGAGGTCAAAAGTTATTAAACATGTCAGGTCAGTCACTCTGCCATCTTCTGCTTTCCTGCTTATATATTAAGAAATTAAAAGATGCACTCTAAGTATTAAAAGAATTTTGAGGAAGTCACCCCTGAAATCTGTAATGTATGGATAGCTTGAGGGTTGAGGAGAAGCAACAGAATGCAAATTGTTTAATTTTTTTAAATAAATGCATTATTAATTTGTTTTTAAGATTCTTTTTTTTTAAATTTTGAGTTTCAAATTTTCTCCTTCCGTCCCACCTCTATCCTATCCACTAAGAAGACAAGCAAAATACATGTTAAATCATGGTAAACATTTCCATACTAGCTATATAGAAAGAAAGAAAGAAAGAAAGAAAGAAAGAAAGAAAGAGAAAGAAAGAGGAAGGAAGGAAGCAAGGAAGGAAGGAAGGAAGGAATGAAGGAACGAAGGAACGAAGGAACGAAGAAATGAAGGAAGGAACGAAGGAAGGAATGAAGGAGGGAACGAAGGAAGGAACGAAGGAAGAAATCAAATGAAAGAAATTGAAAGAAAGAAAGAAATTGATACTTAAATTTGCACTCAGATTTCATCTATTCTCTCTCAGGAGGTGAATTATCTTTTCTTCTATCATGAGTCTTTTGAAGTTGTCTTGGAACATTATATTGATTGGTTGAACAATATTTTAACATTGCTGTTACTGATTACAATGATCTTCCAGTTCTCACTTCTCTTTGCATCAGTCTTGCCATTTTTACCCTGTGATACCATCCCTCTCATCACAATATTATACCATAACGTTCATATGCTACAACTTGATTACTTATCCTTTTCCTATGATCTTGGAATACAGACCTAGTAATAATATTCCCGGATCAAAGGATGTATACTGTTTCTTAGCCATTGGGCATAGTTCTGAATTATTCTCCAGAATGATTGGACTAGTTCATAACTCTACCAACATTTTATTAGTGTACTTATTTTTTTCTCAACCATTGCAATATTTGTCATTTCTGATAAGTGTAAGGTTGTTCCCCAGCATTGCTTTAATTTTCATTTCTCTAATCAATAGTGACTCAGCATTTTTCTTATAAAAATTGATAGCTTCAATTCATTTTTCTCAAAGATGCCTGTTCACATTCTTTGACCATTTACCAATTGTGGAATGGCATATTATTAACAATTTGAATATGTTGCCTATATGTTTGATAAATGGGGCTTTTTATCAGAGAAACTTCTGTAAAATGTTTTGATATTAATTCATTCTTTATATTACTTTTTAGCAAAATATAGTTTCTTTAATGATCTCTTTTAATCAGATTTATTTTTGCTTTTGCTTTGTCTGACATGATGATTATTACTTCTGCCCTTTTTACTTCACCTGACACATAATTTATTCTGCTCCTTACTTTTATTTTAATTCTGTGTATGTCCCTGAATTTCAAGTGTGCTTTTTATAGACAAAATATTGACAAATTGTGGTTTCTTATCCATTCTGCTATCCCCTCGATTCCTAGGATTCAGCATGTATTCAGGTATTTACCTGCATGTATACAGGCAGGAACTTATTAACCAATAAATGGCAAGAGCATGGATTAGGGGATGGAAAGTTTATGTTGTATTTGTGTCTCTAGTACCTGGGACACACTAAGTTCTTGTAAATGTGGATTGGTTTATTGCATTAGGGTTTATTTTGTACTTTTTCCCCCAGGGTTCCTAGCACATGTTCAATATGCAACCAAACCAAATGAGCAAGAACATTTATTAAATGCTGTACATGTACCAGACACTGTGCTAAGAATTAAACATTATAAAGTTTAAAAATAGCCCCTGTTTTAAAGTAATTTGCAGTTTAGTAGGAGAGACTACATTAGAAAAATAAAGAAAACTATGTATGATAGGATAAATTGAATATAATCAACAGCAAGAAAGCACTAACACTAAAGGAAATGGGAAGATTTTAGCTGGGACTTAAAGGAAGTCCAGTAGTCCAAGAAATAGAGATGAGGAAGGAAAGAACTCCAGGCATGAGTGTTTTGCAATAAATTTTAAATAATTTTAAAAATTCATTTCATTAAATGTTTTCCAGTTTCATGTAAAAATGAACAGTAATAAATAATAATTATTAATGATTGATCTATCACGTAGTACCCCTATCTGGGCTAAGTATTCCAAAAGCTTCTAGTCTGAGTGGGCTCAATTTCCAGATAATGATTGAGGATATTTTCTTTTGGATTGTAGGGTTAGTCCTGAGGGGTTTGGGTATTTCTAATACTATTGCCCATGAGCCCCCTTAGGGTGCTTCCTTTGCACTGTCAGTTGAATCCTGCAGGAAGAGAAGCAACCATACTCTGGGGACGTGGTCAACAATGTGTTTGGCTGATATCAATGAAGCAAAGAATGCCCAAGTCTTATACCTTTACACCAAATTATTATACTCCACTAATGGCTTCCAAGTAATGATTCATTGCATATTATGTAATCAGTTTTAAATGAGTGTAGAAGTGTCATTTTTGGAATTCTCCATGGTTCTTTATCTTACTAACTCACAGAACTGATGTGAGAAAATCACTTTGTTAACCTTAAGTAATATATAACTGTCTTCTACTACTTGTGTTAGTACAAGAAGGGTGATTATTTTTTTTCCCTTCAGAAACAAGGGCTCAAAAAAGACACTTATGCTAGCTAATTTAAACATTTTCAAAAGTCTAATTCTGCTGCTGCTTTGGAAACAAAGCAAAGTTAAAAAAATAAATGCAGTTCTCTTATATTTTCTCTTTGGGTTTCTTAAGAATAAAAAATTCAGCAAGATACACACATTTCAATATTCCACAATGCTCTAAAAATTTTTTTCTTTTGCCCTAATATACCTTTAGGAATTAAAACCTAAGAGGAAATATTAGACATCTCTTTGTGAATTTATACCTTGGCCTTGATTTAACGGTAAACAAAAGAAAAACAATGAATAGCCAGATCAATTTTCCAGATTTTAGCAGTAAAGAGAGCATCATTTATATAATAGAAAGATACAGATATATACAAACAAATATGGAGATGACAGAGAAACAGAGTTGAGAAATCCAAATAGGTATATAGAAGAACAGAAAAAAGAGATATATTGCTAGAAATGGTATGGTATATCTATAATTATAAAAGTTAGATAAATGTACACAAATATTTGGAGAGAGAGAGAGAGAGAGAGACAAGGAAAGAGAGAGAGAGAGAAACAGAGAGACAGAGACAGAGACAGAGAGAGACAGAGAGATGATGATGATCATGATGATGATAGAAAGATAAGTTTGTAGGTGGCCAGGAGTAAGAAACTCTCATCTTAACGTCTGTTTGCCTTAATTCACCAGAGAAGGAAATGGGAAACCACTCCAGTATCTTTGCTTAGAAAACTCTGTACAGTATATGTCAGCAGATCATGAAAAGTCAGACACAACTGAATGACTTAACAGCAGCAAAATGGGCCTAAATCTCGGATTTCATTCACCAAGAGACCTCCACCAATTCAGATTGATACTACTCTGAAATATAGTCTGAGAATTTCCTAGAGCACTGAAAGATAATATGATTTCACCTAGGAACAACATAGCTAGTACATGCCAAAGAATTGAGTATAACTCAGAAGTTCCTGGCTCCAAAACTCAGCTCCCTCTGCATCCCCGAGGGGAGATAGCCTATCTCTACTCATAAATTTATTTGGAGAGAAATAGTGCATGCACGTATGCCTATACATGCACACACACACACACAAAAACACACGCAGTGTCTGTATGTGAGAGAGTCATATCTATCTGAGCCATTTCTTTTTCTTACCACCTGTGTAAATTTCAGCAAATCACTTGGAAATCTTTTAATGCTCCCTGTTATTTCGTATCTCTCCTATATATATGCATGTTTGCATGTTGTCTCCCCTATTATATTATGAGCTCCTTGGAGGACAGACTGTCTTTTGCCTCTTTTTGTTTCTTTGATACTTAGCATGGTGCCTGGCACAGGGTAGGCGTTTAATAAATGTTTATTGCAAGCACGGTCAAGACAGCAGAGTAAAAGCAAAAACTTACTTGAACTCTCTCCCAAACCTTTTCAAATACCTGTAAAAATGTCTCTAAACAAATTCTAGAGCAGCAGAACCCACAAAATGACAGGGTGAAACAAATTCCCAGCACAAAACAATCTGGAATGTAGACAGAAGGTCTGTTCTACCAATCAGTGTTAGAGAGAAGCATAGTCCAACACAAAATGTGTCAATAGAAACCTAGCCACAGCAAACCTGGAGCAGGCATCAGGATACTGGATCACTGGCATCTGTGGAAGTTTCCAGACTTCTCAATCCATAAATGCCAAAAACAACTTAGAACGTCAGTAGGAAAGGTCTATCAGACCGGTGTTATAAAGGATTGTGGTCTGGCCTCAGCCCTGGGACAGTGGCAGTGGTGGTGCTAGAGTCTCTTTCCAGAGTCTCGGCCCATAGACAGTGGGCCCATAGACAAGTACCTGATAAGAATATGATTGCAGAGATCTCTTTGCTGGCACTGAGGCAAAATTCCCTTGCTTTGCCTGTCCTTGGTTCTGGGTTGCAGTTTCCAGGTCAAGGAGAAAATATTGCAATCAGCCAGAATTAAACAATTAAAGTATTGCAGAAAGACAATCAAAATAAGGCAAAATTTATCAGCTTCTACATTAAGGTATCAGATGGTTGGAATATGTTATTTTAGATATCAAAGGAGTTAGGATTAAAACCAAGAATCACCTACCCAGCAAAAGTAATTGTATCCTTCAGGGGAAAATGGACATCCAATGAAATAGAGGTGGAAAGGATAGTATAAAGGGAAATATAGTTAGCCTTTCACAACATGACTATTATTCTATCTATTATCAAAGTACATGTAAAGCCTGTATTAAATTGTTTAACTTCTTTTTTGAAGGAGGAAAGCAAGGCACTTGGGGTTTACTGACTTGCCCAAGGTCACACTGCTAGTGTGTCTGAGGTTGAATTTTCTTTTTTTTAAACTGTATTTTTATTTGTTTTCTTGTTTACATTATTCACTTTCATTACATTTTTGAATTATAAATTTTCTCCCCATCTTGCCCCTGCCCCACCCCTAAAACCGCAATCCCACTGTAAAGTCCCTCCCCTGTTCTGCTCTCTTATTTTTTTGGTAGGGCAGGGAGGGTCTCCCTATCGCAGCCCCTGTATATCTTAATTCCTAGTTGCAGTTATTACAGAACTTTAAATTCTAGATTCTTTCGATTCTTCCCTTGTCCCCAACCCCAACTGGAAGGACACTCAATTCAATACAGGCTGTTAATGTATGATTATACAAGACATCTTCATAGTGGACATATTGTGACTGATCCTCTGTCTCTCCTTCCTATCCCTCCCCCCCTTGTTCTGATTTCTACCCTGTCCCTGCCCTTTGCTGAAGTGTATGCTTCCAGCATCCCTCCCTCAGACCCTGTCCTCCCCTCCATCTTCCCCCCTCTCATCCCTATGCCCCCTACTCTCCTGCGTGGCATGATGATCAGTTTAGAGTTTATGCCATTTCTTCCCTAAGGCAAATTCAATGAGAGAAATTGAAAGTAAAACTGTAATAGTTATCTCTTGCCTCATCTCTATGGGATGATTAATCCCATTTTATCTCTCCCTGTCTCCTCTCATTCTAGACCTCTCCCATCTCAGAATTTTGCTTTTAAGGTATCCCTTCACATTCAATTCATCCTATACCCTCTATATACACCTATACACACATGCTCAGATACCTATTCATAAGCATATATAGCCTCCTATATGGACCTATGTGTAAGTATACATATATATACATCTGTATTCCCTTCACCTATCCACATGCTAAGAAAAGTTTCATATGTTACTATTATTGTTTTTCCATATTGGCATGTAAACAATTCAAATTTGACAAGTTCCTTATGATTTCTTTCCCATGTTTACCTTCTCATGCTTCTTGTGTTTGCTTGTCAAATTTTCTATTCAGCTCTGGTTTTTTCAGCAAGAATGCTTGAAAGTCCTCCACCTCATTGAATGACCATATTTTCCCCTGGAACAATATGCTCAATTTTGCTGGGTAGTTGATTCTTGGTTTTAATCTCAGCTCCTTTAATCTTCAAAATATCATATTCCAGGCCCTTCGATCCTTCAGTGTACAAGCTGCCAGATCCTGAGTTATCCTCATAATGCTTCCACAGTATTCAAATTGTTTTCTCTGGGAAGCCTGTAACATTTTCTCCTTCAGGTGGGAATTCTAGAACCTAGCAATAACATTTGTAGGAGTTTTCTTTTGGGGATCTTTTTGAAGAAGTGATCGATGAATTCTTTCAAGTTCTATTTTGCCCTCTGATTCTAAAACCTCAGGGCAATTTTCTTTGAGGATTTCTTGAAGGATGATTTCCAAATTCTTTTCCTGGTCATGGGTTTCACGTAGACAAATAATTTTCAAATTGTCTCTCCTGGATCTATTTTCCAGGTCAGTGGCTTTTTCAAGGAGATATTTCACATTGCTTTCTATTTTTTTCATTTCTTTGTAAAAGTTTAATAGTATCTTGGTTTCTCATAAAGTCATTAGCTTCTACTTGCCCGACTCTAATTCTGAAGGACTTATTCTCTTCAGAATGCTTCTGAGACTATTTTTCCAACTGTGAAATTCGACTTTTTAAGGCATTCTTCTCCTCATTGGCTTTCTGGGCCTCTTTTGTCATTTGAGATAATCTATTCTTTAAAGTGTTGTTTTTTTTCAGTCAGGTTGTTGACTCTCCTTTCATTATTTTTTCGCATCATTCTCATTTCTCTTCC
>CM053601.1:45314055-45354511 GCA_028646575.1 Pseudocheirus occidentalis
AGAAAGAAAGAAAGAAAGAAAGAAAGAAAGAAAGAAAGAAAAAGAAAAAAGAAAGAAAGGAAGGAAGGAAGGAAATGAGGGAAGAAAGGAGGAAAGAAGGAAGGAGTGAGGGAAGAAGAGACAGAGAGACAGAGAGAGGGAGGGAGGGAAGAAAGAAAGAAAGAAAGAAAGAAAAGAAAGAAAGAAAGAAAGAAAGAAAGAAAGAAAGAAAGAAAGAAAGAAAGAAAGAAAGAAAGAAGGGAGGGAGGAAGGGAGGAAGGAGACAAGAAAGGAAAGAAGTGGAGGGGAGGGAGGGAAGGAGGAGAGGGAGGAAAGTGATAGCAATTGCTTTTTTCTTGAGGAAGAAATAGACAAGAATGTTAACTGAGCTGAAAGCTTCAGGTGCTGTCAAGTACATCTGAGACTGCTGTGAAATGCTCTGAAGAAGAATGATATTTGGTGGACCAGCATGGCACAGAAAGTAAACAGAACAGGGATTAGAGAGACTAGGTTGGAGCAGCATCCAGCACTATAGCATCTGCCCGAGTTTCTGAGACCAATACAGAGTAAACTATGACACCATCAGGGAGCAGGTCTACTAAAGAATTTTAACATCATCATTAAATATCAGTATTCCTGAAGGACGGAAACTTTCCTTCCAAGCATGTGCCCTAACACATATGCTCCCTTCATATATGTGCACTCTTTCCACTGGTGTTGTATACATTCTTGAGACAGTGCATACCAACATGTGTGGGAAATATTTTGTTTTTATTCTTCCTACAATGCCATTTTGGTAAATGCATTTTGGTTAAAACAAACTGTCCTCTAAAAGACTGTTAACATTCAAAACAGAGGTGTGAACTACTATAAATTCAAAGATTCAGATAAACAGACTCTCTTGAACCTGAAGTTCAAGGACAATTTGCTTCATGAGTTAGAATTGGGATGGGGAACTTTCAGTCTTGAGACTACATGTGGTCCTCTATGTTGTCCTCAAGTGTGACTCTTTAACTGAATCTAACTTTCACAGAACAAATTTCTCTAATAAAAAGATTTGTTCTGTAAAACTTGGACTCAGGCAAAAGGTCTTATTCAAGAACCTAGAAGGCCAGATGTGACCTTGAGGCCTCAGGTTTTCCATCCTGAGTTAAAGTGTCACTAAGCGCTACATACAATAATGACTGATATAATAACTAAGAGCTACTGAAAAATATTTTTAAAGAGTTAGAAAATCAGTAGTTACATGATACACTGGAAAGTGAGTAATATTCGTATTAAAATATTAATTAGTTTCCATTAACACTTTCTTTAATGAAAAAAAATGTGGAGAAGTGAATGTGCTTAGTGAATTTGTTAACTTCTCTTGTTGCCGTTTTATGGGGACATATTAACATGTAGGATTTTTTTTAATTGGTGGAAGATAGGGCTGAGATTATTAAATCAATTATTTTCAAGCTGAAAGACTGGACTAAACACTTTCTCCTAATGATGGTATCTATTTCGAAAATTCTTTGTTGTTTGGTCATGTTCAACTATTCATGACAACTTTTGGGGTTATTTTGGCAAAGATACTGGAGGAGTTTACCATTTCCTTTTTGAGCTCATTTGATAGATGAGGAAACTGAGGCAAACAGGGTTAACTGAGGCCCAGTGTCATTCTCAGGAAGTTGAGATTTGCTGACTTGAGGTCAGAAATCATATCTACTGTGCCACCTACCTGCCCCATATTTTGAAGATCTGTTGACATAGATGCAGGTAACAGGCAGCTCTCTAGGTTTTAATTTGCATTGATAAAGGTTGTCCTGTCATTGATAGAGAGTAGTTCCCTGAGCAAATGAGATTCAAAGCCCAGTCTTATCCCACTCCATTATGACATAAAAATTTGTTGTTAAACTATTAATAGATTTGTCTTTAAATGGTATTTGTGGACTGTTTTTAATAACACCTATTTTTAATACAGTTATTAAATGCTTACTCCTTTAGAATGGCAAAAGGACTTCATTTGGATTCCAAGGAAAATGCCATTAAGGAAAGGTGAGTAAAAAAGGAATATTTTATTTGTTTTTCTTAATTTTTCTTAATTTGTTTTAAACTTAACTACAAAATAATAAAAGCCAAAAAAGGATTGCCATGTACAGAGTAGAACATAAGAGGGAATTCAAAATATAAAGTAATAAATTTCCATTTCAAGAATGCTCATATAATAAATACTATGCATTGAGTTCAGAGATGTCCTTCTTTTCTTTGCTTCCTTCTAGGTTTTCTTTTGTTCTCTGATGTGTAGTTTTTACTTTGCCCTGCCCCCCCCCTTTTCCCCCTTTCCCCCAAGAAGGCTACAATTAAATGTGTACATACATACATAAGTATGCATGTATATGCACAGGCATACCTGTAAATATACACATCCACTAACATACATATATTCATACATAATACACTAACATACACATACATATATATAGATATAGATATCTATACCATATTTATATATACACTTTTATGCATCTATGCAAGACCATACTAGGCTTGTTAATCCTTTGTTTCTCTGAGTGGATAATATCTTCATTCATAATAAGGCATATTTTTGTATTATTGTCCCTGCTACTTACTTTAAATTCCTATTTTTGAGTGAAATTTTACAGGTACAAATCATGTACATTTCACTAATTAGATATCATTTGAAAAGAACTGTTGATTTACAATGAATCATTTAATGTGTATATCTTTAGTATTAAGTAAGGTAAAGGCTGATTAAAAAAAAACTTAGTTATATTCCTCCTATTAGGAAATGAATATTTAAAAGGAAATCAAAATGGAAAAAAACAAATGTTACACACGGGATGGTCAACTTTAAATGTTACTAAACAGCAAATGTTCCATATTTATTGATCACTCCTTTAATAACTTCTTTTATGGTGTATAGAATATCCATCTGCTGAGTTGAATCAAATATTCACAGTTTTATATCAAAATTATAATTGTGAGAAGTCATCTATTAATTTACTTAAAAGCAATGGTCTATTTTAAAAACAATATTATATATCAAAATAACTACCATCTACTTACTGGTATGAAGTGTTCAGTTTAATCTTATAATTCCTTTTAATCAACAAAAATATCTCTCTCTCTCTCTCTCTCTCTCTCTGTCTCACTCTGTCTCTCTGTCTCTCTGTCTCTCCCTCTCTCTCTGTCTCACTCTCTCTCTGTCTCTCTGTCTCTGTCTCTGTCTCTGTCTCTCTCTGTCTCTCTCTCTCTGTATCTCTCTCTCTCTCTCTCTCTCTCTCTCTCTCTCTCTCTCTCTCTCTCCCTCTCTCTCCTCATTCCCCCAAAAATATTGAAGGGAAAAAAATTATAAACAGATACTGTCAAACAAATCAAATTTCTACACTGGCCATGTCCAACACACAAATACATTCATGTGTATCTATATAAAATATTTATATGTGTGTATATATATATGTGTGTGTGTGTGTCTGTGTTGATTCATTTACCTCTGTGTTAGAACATGGTAAAATGTTTCATCACAAGACATCTGGAATTGTGATTAATCACATTAATCAGAGTTACCATTTTTTTCAGAAGCCTAACTTTATCATGTTGTTGTCTTTGTTTAAATTAGTCTGGTTCTGTTCACTTTGCATCTGCTCCTATGTGTTTTCCAGGTATCTCTGAAAACATCCTTTTCATCATTTCTTAAAGCACAATAGTATTCTATTATATTTATGTACTATAACTTTGCAGCCATTCTGTAATTTATCTCCCCACCTCATTCCCATATATTCATTCTTCTTCACTCCAGAAAGAGCTATAACAATTTTGTGCTTCTTCAGTAATTCTTTTACTTGGAATTAAACTCGTCATTAATTCATTCTCCCTGTAATTGTGTGTTCTCCATTCTCTCCTTTCCATCCTACTTCACTGCTTATTGAATGGTATTTTTCTAATTCTCTCTTCATGTGTATGTGTATGCATTCTTCCCTCCTTTCTCAAGTTAATATGAGAATGAGGTTCAAGTGTCAGTCACTTTCCCTAACTCCCCCTTTTCTTGTTTGTATGGATATCTGCTTAATCACCTTGATGATGGGATATGTATCTTTTCCCCTTTGCCCCATCTCATGCAGTATATTCCTCTCCCCTCTCTTTACGTTCTTCTTTTAATATCATCATTACATGAAACCATTCTGAGACCTTTTATTTAATGGGACACCCTCTATGACCCCTGATAATCATAGGGTTCGTTGGAGACACATGTATCATCTCCCCATGTTAGAGAGTAAATACCTTATCCTTGTTTAGTTCTTATCATTGCTTAGTTCTTTATTATGGTTTATTCATGTTTACCTTTTATGTTTCTTTTAATTCCTAGGTTTCAACTTTGTTATTGCACAGTACTTATCTTCATTAAAAGTTAATTTTTTCCCTTGTAGTATTATATTCATTAGTTTTGGTAAGTAATTCTTGGCTGTAAGTCTTATACACTTTGCCTTCTAGAATATCATATTCCAAGTGTGTTGCATCTCTATAGATGTGGAAGCTATGGATTGTGTCTATCAAGTTTCAAGAAGATAAATAATGGATGCTTTCTTTTTTTAATTAACTTTTAAAAAATTTTTAGTTTATATCATTCATTACCATGAGATTTTGAGTTGAAAATTTTCTCCCCATCTTTCCCCTACCCAACACCTCAAAACAGTGATACCATGTTATATCCCCTCTCCCAATCTGCTCTCTCCTATGTCCTCCCCCTTTGTCCCTCTGACTTTCAGGTAAGGCAAGAGGGACTACCCTACCCCAGTGCCTGTATATCTTATTTCCCAGTTTCATGTAAATAATAATAATAATAATAATAATAATAATATGTGTATAAATATATATATATATATATTAACATTTAATTTTAAAACTGCAAATTCTAGATTCTTCCACTTCCTTCCTCATCACCCACCCCCACTGGAAAGACCAGCAATTCAATATAGGCCATGTATATGTAGTTACGCAGAACATCTCCACAGTGGACATATTGTGAAACACTAACTATATTTCCCTCCTTCCTATCTTGCCTCCCACTTGTTCTATTCTCTGCTTATTTCCTGTCCCTTTACAGAAGTGTGTGCTTCTAACGACCCTCCCCGCAACCTGCCCTCCACTCCATCATGCCCCCCTCTCATCCCCTTTCTCCCTATTCTCTTGTAGGCCAAGATACCCAATTTAGAGTGTATGTCATTCCTTCCCTAAGCCAAACTCAATTAGAATAATGTTGACCTATTCCCTTTTGCCTTCCTGTTCTTTCCCTCCATTGTAAGTTATCCCTTACTTCTATATAAGATGATTAACCTGATTCTGTCTCTCCCTGTCTCCTCTCATTCTATTCCTCTCCCACTTCTCAATTTCACCTTTTTAAAATATCATCCCTTCCTATTCAATTGATCCTGTGTCCTCTGTCTCTGTATACTTGTACACATACATACACACACTCACATATGTATTCATGTGCATATATACCTTTCTATATAGACACATGTGTTTGTATACATATACACACATATGTGTGTATGTATATGTATATAAACATATACTTTTATACACACATGCACATATACATATATATATTCCCTTCACCTGTCCATATACTGAGAAAAGTTTCATAAGTTGCAACTATCATTTTTTATGTTTGCATGTAACTAGTTCAACTTTGATAAGTTCCTTATGATTTCTTTTCCATGTTTATCTTCTCAGGCTTCTTGTATTTGAATATCAAATTTTCTATTCAGTTGTTTTTTTTTTCCTCAAGAATGCTTGAAAGTCCTTCACCTCATTGAATGATCACATTTTGCCCTGAAACATTATACTCAATTTTGCTGTGTAGGTGATTCTTGGTTTTAATCCTAGCCCTCTTGATCTCCAGAATATCATATTCCAGGCCCTTCAGTCCCTTAATGTAGAAACTGCTAGATCCTGTGTTATCCTGATTGTTTTTCCACAGTATTCAAATTGTTTCTTCTTGTCAGGTTGTAATATGTTCTCCTTGGATGCTTTCTTGATTCCTCTTTATTCCTTGATAGTAAGTGATTTGGGAAATTTTCTTTTAGGATTCCTTCAAATATGATATCTAGGTTCTCTGTTTTTTCATCATAACATTTAGGCATTACAGTGATAATTAGACTTATTTCCTCCTCAGTATTTCCCAGAACAATTTTCCCCTCTGTTATGCCTAACTGTTTTTTTCCTATTTTCAATTTAGTCTTTTAAATTTATTTTACTATTTCTTGTCTAATGGATTCATTGTTTTCTATTTGGTTGATTTCTACTTTTACATAGATTTTTCGCTTGGGAAATTTCTTTTCCTCTACTGCCAAGTTATTAATTTCCTTTCCAATGCTTTATCCTATAGGTATCATTTATTTTTCACTTTTTTCCTCACTAGTCTATCATTTCAGTTATAAAAGAAAATATATTTAAACTCTTTTTAAAACCCTCTTTCTTTATCTCTTATAGTAGAATTATTGCCCAAGTTGTGTTTTTCTTTGCAGTTTTACTTGTAGATGTTTTGGAGGCATTCGCATCTTCTATATTCATCTTGAACATACCTTTCAGCATACAAACACCTTGGACTTGATTTTAGGTCTGGACTCTGTGCAGTTATGGAGGGAAGACCTAGGCTTGTCTTTTTCCTACTTTCATGGTTTAATTTATTTGTGCTATTCCAAAACATCAGAGATGGTTCAGGTAGAGAATCTGTATATTTTCATTGTTCACAAAGTGTAATCATCCAAGGGGGTTGATGCTACCTTGGTATTATTTCCAGTTTCTTGGAGTGGGATTGAATCTGGGTAACAGAAGATAGCTGCTAGATCCAATCACTATCAGCCAGCTGGGAATCAACAGTGGTTTAGAATGACAGAAATACAGGTTCCACTTTGATTTTGGATCCTTCCCATGGCTATCAGTCTGCATATTACAGGGTGAGATGAAAACTAGAATGAAACTCTCACTCAACTCCCAGGTTCTGGACCACACAACTACTAGTGGCTTTTAAACTCTTTTCTCCCTCAGTATTTTGCTCAAGGTCTGAGACCACTGTGTCAGGGATAAAGTGGGAACAGGTTGCCTCATCAGTCTACTCTGACTATATGATGCAGAATTTGGTAATAGGTAGCAAAGATGTTCATTCTCATCTGTCCCACTCAAAGGCCCCCTGAATGGATCTGGAACAGGTTATTGAACCTGCACACATCTTCCTGGTTATTTGAATACTCACCACATGAATCTTCCTCTAGACTTCTTCCCCATGTCTGGAAACTTATCTCTCTCCCAATATAGACTGAGAAGACAACTTTTTCTGGGATTTCTCCATCAAGATTTAATCTGAAACATTTACTAAATTTATCTGGAGGAGTTTTGAATAAGAGCACACTAGACACTTTTTTGCTGCTCTGCAATAGATAGATAGATAGATAGATGGATAGATACATACATACATACATACATACATAGACACATAGATACATAGAGATACATAGATACATAGAGAGATACATAGGCAGAGACAGAAGTAGAGATAGAGATAGATAGATACATGACATTTTAAAATCTCAATAATAAATGTGCTTTGTTTTTTGCTTCTTTTATAATAGAAACATGAATTTGGGCCTAATATTCCTGAGGCTGTGTTACAATTAGATATGTTTAAATTTTTACCTGTTCAAGTATTTCAAAAATTAAGTCAAATTTTATCACCGTGTTTCTGCTTATTCATTTGTTCATTTGCTTTGTTTGTTTTTTGTAGGAAACTGTGCCACAAATGAGGCATAGGTACAAATCAGGTAAGTTTATGAGTGATGCAAAAACAGACAGGCACATGAAGCAGTCAGGAAACAGCAAGAAATCTCAAACAATAGTTTTCCTGAAGAGGGATTCTTACAACAAAGAAGAATCAAGCTATAAAAATGCCTTAAAATAATAGCAAATGTGACTGGTGAATCAGTGATATGTGGTGACTCCCAGGGCAATTTCTTCTTTATTGATGCACCTCCATCACAAACCAGCTACAAGTTACATCATAAAACACTGCTATAAAAGTGGAAATGAATAAAATATGCTAATCAGGAAAGTGTAATGTTAGCCAATTTTTTTTGGTCTTGCTTTATTAGATTGGACAATTTCTTTCAACCAAGGTCAATAAAAATCATGTAATAGCATCATAATGATGTTGTTATACCTCTGAGAAAGGAAATTAACACAGAAATATACAACTTTCATATGCCTTTCTCGCAGGAGTCAATCCAGTTTGGCTTAAAACACACATTTCTCTGTGGAAATGAACATATTTTATCTATGATATATAATCATAATAATATTGTGTATTCAAGACCAGATGTTGGATTACAAATGTCAACAATTCATATGCCTCCTAATTCTTCATTTCCTGGAATTTAAAATGACCATAAGGGAAAACATTTTTAGATTTTGAGATTTATATTCTCTTTGGTTGCCAACCTCTTATCTAAGATTTTTCCTGTATTATTCTGTTTTTTGACCTAACCTTGTGACTATATCTGCCACAAAAGCTTAAAGGAAAAAACAATAATTGAAAACAGGTATGTTGTGTTAGGTTTTAACAATTGACTCTCGAGGTGGGGGTGAGGGACAGTTAACCCTTAAAACATGAACATTTAATCACTAATATTGGCATTTCCACATCACTTTCTTCAATCAACAAAGCAGTAAATGAATCTAAAATTTAGAGTGTGATGTTTTCAATGTATAAATGATTGCCTTGAAATTTTAGCAGATTCTTTCAGGGGCCAGTTAAGAGTGACTCCAGCTCTCCTTTTACTATGATGTTCTTTCCATGTAAGTTTAGTTCCTGTCTTGTTCTTTTCTACATTTATTTCTTTTGTTCATTTTTACCCCCTGATTCAGATAGGTTAGGCACATTTAAAAGAACTTTCAGAATTATTTTTAGCCATCTTCCTCACTCAGAAAATTGGAAAAATTCATAATAATGCTTCAATCAGTGATCAGACACCAACTCCTCACTGTGATATCATAAGACAAAAATGTAATCTACAGCTGGAAGAGAATAATAATACCTAACATTTAGAAAGCATTTACTATAAACTAAATACTATACTTAGTGCATTACAGTTATTATCTCATCCAAACATTTTAACAACCCTGAGATGTAAGTGCTGTTATTATCCTCCCTTTTAAAAACAGCTGAGAAAACTGAGGCCAAAAGAATTTAAATGAATGTCCCAGGGTCATGCAACTAGGAAGTTACTGAAGCTGAGTTTGAACTCAAATATTTCTTACTCTGATCCTGGAGCTCTTTTCACTCTGTTAGCCAACTACTACAATGTCAACATCATAAGATCATAGACCTAGGTCGGCCCTTGAATGTCATCTAGCACATAACCCCCTCATTTCACAGACAAGAATACTGTGACCATTTGAGGATAAATGAATTGGCCAGGATGTTTACTGTATGGTATGAGTGTGCATATGTACATGTTTGCATGTGTATATGTGTGAGGTGATGCTTCACATATATATCACTAACATTTCTATTTCAATCAGTAATAAAAACTAACTTCATTTAGTAAATTTTAGAATTGTTAAATTCTTGAAACTTGCAGTAGTTGAAGATAAACATGTAGAGTGCTGTGGATAAAGAGCCGAATTTAGTTTCAAGAAAAACTGCATATTTCAAAAGACATGTTCAAAGATATTAACTGTGTGACCATAGACATATTACTTAACTTGTCAGTGCACTAGGAAACTGAGACCTAAAAGTTCCAGGGCAATGGAAATATACATTTCTCTGTTTTTGTGTGTGTCTGATGTTTAGTGGAGATATTTTGCACTAAAGGTTGCCCACATGAAGAAAAAAAAGGCTATATATTTGAACAAAACAAACAAACATAAATAAGTAAACATAAGTATTACAAGTAGTAATAGGAAATGAAAGGCACACAGAATGGGCTCAACCAAAACATTTAACAACAGTGACAGAAATATCTGTTTTCATTGACCTACATTTTTATCTCATCCTGAATTAAGATTAGGAAGTACCACATAGTATTGCTTTGAGATTTTTAAGATAAATCTCTAACTAGGTAAATTCAAGAAAAACATGGAAAAAATCAAATAAAATAACTTCTGAACCAAAATCGTTTCTAAAATTCTCTCAATCAATTAAATTATTATCAAATTTTAAATGTGTCTTCCATAAATGGACATGGGGTATATACCACATGAATTTAGGTCTGTTCTTACGGGAAATGAAGATTTTTGTTTGCCATGCAAAATCCAATATAGCTCAATGAATGTGCCCTAATTTTCATGGATATAACCATCAATAGATGATCATTGTATACTTACAACAATATTTATAAAAACTCTTTTTTGGTGGTGATGAATTGGAAATTAAGGAGATTTTTCTTAATTGGGGAATGGCTGAACAAGGTTGTGGCATATTAGTTATTTATATACATATAATATATATTTGATGCTATATATAACATATATATATAACCAATAAAAATGGGTTATTTTTGTGTTATAAATTATGAGGAGAGAGGTGGTTTCAGAAAAAAATATGCAAAGATCTATATGAACTGTTGCAAAGTAAAATGAGAAAAACTGGGAGACCATTGTGAACAGAAACAGCGATATAGAAATGGTGATCAACTGTGGAAGATTTGACTCTTATTATCAATGCGATGATTCAAGACAATTCTAAAGGACTCATGATGAGGGAGGAGTGGGGAACTCTAAGTATAAAGTACAACTTTCACACTTTATTTCTGTTTTCTGTTTGTTTGGGGTTTTTCTATTTTTTTTGCTTTTTTAAATATAACTAATGTGGGAATACATTTTTCGTAACATCACATGTATATTAATATTGGTTTGCTACCTATGTCAGTGTGTGGGGGAGGAGGGGCAGGAGTGGGAGGGAGAGAATTTGTAACAATTTAAAAAGAAAGGATGCTAAAATGAATAAATAATAGATTAAAAAGAGTAAATTGTTATTTTTATTTTATTCACTTTTTAATCAAGCTTCAACTAAAATATTAGCTTGTCACAATGGACATCTCTTCCCATAACAGTCGCTCTGTCCTCTGAGTCCTCTGAACTCCAGAAGTTCACTAGGTGTACCATTTTTTTTACTCTTATCATTCACTGCTTTTTATGATTCATGTTTTTATGTGAATCAATAAGACTGAAAGTTTCTTGAAGACTGACTTTGTGCCTTATACTTTTTGTTTTGTTTTGTTTTCACTACATCTTCTACAGTGATGTCTTAAAATATTTATTGGTTGATAACTGTAGATTTGTATGGCTCATTTTAGGGAAATTTATCATAAGTCTGTAGGATATGAATTCCCATAAATTAGTGATAAGAACATGCTTTTAAGTATAATTGGCATTATTAATGTTCTCTCCATCACTTCTTAAGTCTAATCCATCAAAAAATAAATCAGTTGATGTCTGATATATAATGTTTATGCTGAGAATTTAACAATAAACTCTCTCAAAACAGTCCGATACACTTCTGAAAACAACCAGCCCATATATGCTGAAAATAGTTCCATCCATTTTCATAACAGGGGAGCAGAGAGAAGAAAGTTATAGTGACTGAAAGAAATGTGGCTTAGAATGCCAGTCCAATGGTCTTTGGAATGCCTGAATTTGCCAATATAAAATTTGTGATTTTTATTGTTATGAGGAAGTCGAAGTTGTGTTTAACTAGAGTTGGACATAACCTTCTAACTTTTTGCAAGATGAAGAAGTATTTGGATGAGCAAATGTACTCACAAAAGATACATTTTAAAATATGTGATAACTGAAGAGAAGCTAAAACGAAGAACAACACTTTTTAAAGGAGAAAAAAGGAAGCTGGACACAGAAATGCCAATTCTTTACTTGTTTACCTGAACTATGAATTATATAGTTAAGCATGTGAGTCTATGATACTCGTGATGCTATGCACATTAAGAAACTATTTTGAAATTAAAGGATAAATCTTAATATGATCCAAAACTTAAAAAAATTAACGGAGTGTTGTTTCTGGTATTATTTGTGATTAGAAGACAAAAATGATTGTAAAAGCTAATTTCTCCTTTTTTCTGTCTTTAAAAGGATTTCTAAATTCAGCATTTTAAAATTATAATTAGCTCTCACAAAGGTAGATACCTACTTCTCATATAAATGTCTGACAGTTCCCATAAGGCACTGCTCTTCTCTTTGACAAAGTCCATCCTTCAAAATAACAATGAATGCTAACAGGACTTCTGGTTTTTCTTGGACAGCTTTCAGTTTGCTAGAGTTTTTGTAGTTTTTTGCTGCCCTAATTTTTTCACCTCAATTTATAATTCATCACTGATTTTAATTAACCTCAAATAACACTCACGATCCAGCTGTCAGAGCCAGGAGCTGAGTAACAGCTGGGGAGACAAAACAAAAGGCAAGCCAGTGAAGCCTTGAAATAAAAAGGGTTGACAGATCATGAGCAGTATAAGAGGAAATTCATTGTACAAAGCAATCTGTTGGTGTTTTCTTCCAGTCTGAGGCACACTCCTTAAAACACATTCCATATTTAATTTTGCTTGGCTGTTATAGGAATTGTAGGCAGAACTTCATGCAGATAACATATTGTTGAACATTATAGAAGCAATCATACATGTTGTATTGGCTCTTTTAAACTGCCTAGCATACATCTGCACAATGATAATAATAAGGTAATTAGGCATCCGGAGTTTTTATGCATGCTTAATCCTTTAAATCAAGTGTACCTTTCCTCTGAAATGCATACAGTCAACTAAAACCATGCATCTATCACTAATTATTATGATTTTAGGAGACACAAAAGAGCCAAGCAAATTGCCCAAGGTTCAAAGGGAAATTTGATAACAGACATGGAATTTTAACTCAGAAGGCCATTACCATTTACAAAAGAAACCTGCTTTTGATGTTTGGATTTTAGAAAGATTATATGCAAAAATGATATTAATGAAACATGAACACAGAGATTCTAATCTGTCAGAGGCAGGAAATTCAGTTTGGCTCTACATAGCAATTTTATCTACTCCAGTCTTCTATGAATTTATACCTACGAGACTGCTTGTTTGTAATTGTTCCCACCCCACCCCCTCCTACACCCTTTGTTTCAGGAGACACTACAGTCAAGACCACCACAACAATTGGATGTAGTATGAAAAAAAAATTAGTTTCCTGCCTCAGAAACTATTTTCAGGTACTGAACTTGGAATCAAGAAAAAGTGAGTCCAGTTCCTGCCTCAGACACTTGATAGATGTGACACTCAGCAACTAATTTAACTTCTTGAAGCCCATGTTTGTTCATCTGTGAAATGGAGATAATAACATTTACTTCCTGGGGCTATTGAGATAATCTAAAATGCTTTGCAAATCTTAAAGCATTACATTAATGTGAGCTATTATCATTATCAATATTAATAATACTCATAACTCTTGATTTATTAATGGTGTGGCTATCAGTAGTTTATCAGGGGAAGCTTTAAAATTAATGTTTGAAAATTTCACTTTCAATGGACTGAAGCAAAAAAGTTTCCATCCTAAATATATATAGAAGAATCAAAGTGACTTCTCATATATAATTTCATTTAATTCTTACAACATCCTTTTTTGGGAGATACAATTTTTATATGGTGAAATCAGGTCAAATGAGTAGAAGAAAAGCACAACTTGGTCAATGGAAAAAAAGTTGAAATGAGAATCCAAAACATCTAACTCCCAATTCACTTGTGCTACTAAAAAAAAGCCTCACTATGTAGTTTTTGTATTATCTGAAACTCTCATGAAAAACAATGTAAGGAATTAAAAACTACATCAAAATATGCAAACATAAGATGAAGCTGTGATTTGGGGTGTTTGCACAACTGGCAATATCCCAGTAGATAAACCCTGAGGCACTTAGAGGTTAAGCTTTTTGTCTAGAGTCAAACAGAAAACTCAGTTCCTCGTGACTGTGTTATCTGTGCCTATATATACATGTGTATATATATATGTATATATATATATATGTATATATATATATATATACATATATATATACATGCATAACTGGGAAATTCTACTATATCATTGTAAGCATTATTATTTACTGTTATTTGCTTTTATATTTATTGTGATTAAGGGATATATCTTCCTTTATTATACCACATAACAGATCAGTTATATGATTGTTTTGTTAGAAGTTCAAACTTAAAAACAAATCTATGAATTTTATAAATGAAAAGTATAGACCCAGAGAGCATTAAGTGACTGAAGTGAAATTGCCCAGGAAGAGAAAACAGAACCGGAATAAGGTCACATATCTAGTTTCCCAGGCCTACATTCTCTTAACCATACCATAACATCACCTTCAATTCTGTGCAACAAAAATTTACAGAGCATCTGTAATGCTCTTCTTCTTTCTATATGCAGCTGTGGCCTAGGGTACACAGAGTAACTTGTTCATTTCATAACACAAAATTTGTTATTATTTTGTTCAGAATTTACTATGAAAATCCCTGAGAAAGTAAGTTGACACAAAGACCAAGCCTGACTGAACTTTATTGACTCTTGCAAAGTCAATGTAATATTTCATCCCCACCATGCATACATAAGTTCTTTTTCATCCTTTCCTTGACTTTACCTACTTTATCCCACATGTTCTACTACTGGACATCCAGTTTACCTTAAAGCTGTTTTAAATAATTTGAAAAGATGAATTTCCATTAGATTGTGAACTCCTTACAAGCATAACTGTATACTGGCTCATTTTATATACCCCTGAGTTTACCACAGTATATTGCACAGGGTAGGCACTTAATAAATGTCTGTTGATCGCTTCAGAAGTCTGAAGTTCTTTGAAAAGGTGCATTTTCTAATTATCCAAGGCATATATATTATCTGTAGAATGACCTCTGGGGGGTCTGGTTAAGTACATTTCTGGTGTATTCCACTGGGTATTAGAGAAAGCAAGGAGTTGACCTACCTCCTTGATCTACCCTTAGAATTTTAAAGCAGTTAGATGTTACTCATTCCTTGCCCTTACTTCTAGGTGAACAGTGTTCATTTCTTATATCATTCTGTGGAGTCAAATATCCTAGCTCATATATCCCCATGTATTACACTATCCTTTTTATCTCTTACCTGCCTGTGTTCCGTTTAAGATTATTGATAAGAACACACTTCATAAAGGCTTTAATCAGAATAATAGACATATATCCTAGCAGATTGCTTCTAATAGACCTAGTACAACACTACCCAGTCCATAACTCTTTCCATTTCTGCATCAACATCCCTAGTGTCAGGCAGATCAAGATCCTGGAAGTTGACCATTGCTTCCATCAGGGAGCTGACAGAGAGTTACATTTATGCCCTTTAACTCACAACTTACCAGGATGTATCCACTTCACAATGATCCATTGAAAGAACTTTTAGTACAATGAGGAGCCTATCTTAAATAAACAGATTGGTGCAGAGTATTGGGCTTTTCTCTTAATTGTCATCGTTGGTCCTTTGTTTTTGAAGAGAACTGATGATATCGTGGGTGATGTCTTGACTTGGGCATGAGCCTGGATTTAAATGAGAGAGAGTTGCACATAGTCTTCAGCCTCACTCTCTCTTCCTGAGTCATCAAAGTGCAATGGCAGGACAAAATTCAAGATCACAGTTTTAATTCCATATTCTCTAGTTTTCCTTCTCTTCCTAGCAAGAATGTTTAGTGTGTCACAGGTTTGAGTACCATTTGATCAGACATAAATGTCTCTACTTCAAAATAAATCAATAAACACCTCCCTACTAAATATGAGGAGAAAAATACAGAAAAAAAATCCATTTTCTCAAGTATTATATATCTCATATGAGAGACATATAATATAAGTATTACATATCTCATATGAGAGATATGTATTACATATATACAAGATACAATCAAAGTAGATGCATGTTAACTTTAGTGTGGGGGGGATTAGAGGGTAGGAAAGATCTATATTACTAGGTGATTAAGAGGGATCTTGAAGTAAACCAGGAATTCTAAGAGACAGGGGTGAAGAGGAAGACCATTTACATAAATGGGGGAATAGCCTGGATATTTTTGTTTGTCTTAATATAATGCTACACTTTCCCTTGTGGTCCACTCACCTGGAAATGTAATATTAGGCCATTCTTATACCAGGGACTCTATAAAGAGGTCACAACCTCCCAAAATTCTTAAATGCTCAATAAACTTCCATAGTTCTAATTTCATCCTGACACTTGCCTACCACATTCTATTCATGATTTGAAACAAGCTCCCACTTAACCCTGATGTCAGATATGATAACAATTGTATTTGCTACTATCCATTACTGATGTACCCTTCCCTCTCTTCTCTAGAAGATTTCATTCTAACCTATTGCTAACAATTCCTAGAATGGTATCATATTTCCTACCAGTCCTGTGATGAAAGAAAAGAGGAGAATAATTTCTAGAATTTAACTCTTCCAGGAGCATAGGAACCACCTAGAACCAACACAAAACGACTCAGGAGAGTTAACTGTTAAATTTTCAGCAATGAAAATATAAGAATCAGAAATCAGCAAATGCTAAATATTGGGGCTTGCTTTGCTGTTTATTGTATTAATAGACTTAAAATGATGGAGGAAATGATAATGTGGATTAAACTTAAAATTTTATTATTTGCATGTATATACATTTTTATTTTCACATAGCTGATTTTTACATATATACAAGCACACCATTTCTTTTAACCCTCCAGGGAAACTGTCACTATAACCCTATTTTTTAAGGCACAACAATCCCACTCATCAGAACAAGTAATCTGTCAGGGTTTTTCTCCCAGAATGCACAAGACTAGGTGTTTTTGAAAGAATCTCCGGGAGGCAGTGAGTATGTGTGACTAGAATTGTTATGCAAAGCAGCACTATGTTGGATTTTAAATCTCTGAACTTCAGCTACGTCTTTCTCTCTTCTACTTGGCATAATTCTACCCAATTGCTATCCTTTGCAGTTACAGCACTCTCAAAACTTTTAATGACTGTGTTGGGTCATGATGTCAAGAAATGTCCTGAATTTAAGATATCATAACAGGTGAAACTGCAAATATCCAGTAAGTAGGGCATGAGGAGAGGAGATATGTCTACAATACCAGAAAATTCAGTACCAATATCAAACAATCAACAATTCTTTGTTAAAAATCTGCAATGTACCAAGAGTAGAAGGAAATATCAAACTACTCCAGGACCTCTGCCAAGAAAAACCCAAATGGAACCAGAGAGAGTCAGAACATGACTGAAAGTATAAATGACAACAACAAATATACAAGAACTAGGGTAGACAATAAGAATAATAATTCAAATAAATTCACAGAATAAATATAAACAGAATAAAATCAAGATTCACAGTATAGTCAAATAAAAGGTTGCTTGAAAAAGGTGCTAACTGTTGGGGAATCAAGATAGGTTTCAAGCAGAAGGTGATCTTTGGACTATATTCTAAAAGTATGAAGGGATTGTATGAGGCAGTGATCAAGAGGGTATACTTTCCAGGTATGAGGGACAACTAATACCAAGACATAGAGATAAGATAAAAGCTGTCCATTGTGAGGAAAATTCCACTGGGTTTTGGATAAGAAGAGAAAGTCAATTGGCTAGATCACAAAATGTAGAACTGAGAGTGATATACAGTAAGACTGGGAAATGGGTTGGATCCATCTTTATGGGGCCTGAGAAGTTAAAGAGAAGACTTTATATTTTATCCTGGAGGCAATAGGAAATATTTTGATAATTGCATAGGAGAGTCACCTGGTCAATTCTGAGCTAAATGAAAATTACTTTTTCAATAGTTTGTAGAATGGACCTCAATAAGGAGATAACTTGAAGTAAGAAGGCCAATCATAAGGAAACTGGAATAATCTATGTGAAAAGTGATGAAGGATGAACTAATGTGACAGCTATGTGAGAAGAGTTTTAGATGCAAAAAATGTAGTGGAGTTAGAAATAGCAAAATATGGAAACTGAACATATACAGAGGGTGAGAGTGAGTAGAAGATGACACCAAAGTCATTAACATGGAAAACTGAAAGGATGATGGCTCATTCCAAAGAAATAAGGATGTTTCAATAAGGAGAAGGTTCAAGGATAAAATGAGGAGAGACATTTAGACATGTTGAATTTAAGAAGTCATTGGGATATCATGTGTGAAATGTCCACTAGGCAATTGGTGACATATAACTAGAGTTCAGGGAAGACACTAGAGCTTAATAGATAGATCTGGGAGACCCTTATAAAGAAATGATAGTTAAACCCATGGATTTTCAGGAGACAGGGTAGCTACAGAAAAATAAGAGGGCCTAGAATGGAACTTTGGAAATTTTCCAAGTTTAATGGACATGATATGGATGAAGAGTCACAAAGGAACCTGAGAAAATGGTCATTAAAAGAAAGTCTAGAATTACAATTTCTTTCCTCATGATCACTCATCAAAAATATCCAAACTGATCTTATTCAGCAAAGAAAATTAAAAAGTCCCCCAAGTATAGATCAACTTTTTGACATGTCCACTATTTATTTGGAGTACCCATCTTTGTGCTTCAAATGACAAAGGGAAGTATAATAAGACACAGGTAGAATAAAGAGTTTGTTTTTAAATGTTTACCTACATAAGAAAACTCATTTTCCATTTTCAGGTAGATCATCATTTTCCTTGTCTTAGATTTATGTGTGGGTAGAAGGATCAGAAATATTACTCCCTGTTCTCCATCCCCTTCTTATGGTATTTCCATTATTCAGATGTGAGCAAAAGCAAGTTCCGTATCCATGGTGTATGTGACACATAAAAAAGGAATATAGTTGTAACTATATTAGGAGATACAGAATTTATATCAGCTTCTTCCTACTCTGCTCAAGTATATACTCCACTTGCATATATTTAAGAGAGGGGAAAATTCATCTTTATTTACACCTAGGTGCTAAGTAGATAGCTTACAGTGCCTGGAGTAAGCAAGAAATCAAAAGAGTTTGGATCCAGTTTCAGAAACATACTAAGCTATGTGACCCGGGAGAAGTTATTTAACCTCTGCTCACCTCAGTTTCCTCCTCTATAAAATGATAATTTAGGTAAATTAGGCAATGATAGAACTTGCTTCCCACCATTTTTGTGAGAATTGAAAGAGATAATAATTGTAAAAATTTTAGCATGGGTCTTGGAATATAGAGCTATCTAAATGTTAGTTATTATTATAATTATTATTAATTTTAATTTCTCAAATTTAATTACTTTAAATTTTATTTTTCCTTTACTTTTAATGAATTAAATTTGATCTGAAGTCTGGAAGACTCATTATCATATATTCAATTCCAGCCTCAGACATTTACTAGCTCTGTGATGCTGGGAAAGTCACTTAACTCTGTTTGCCTCAGTTTCATCATCTAAAAAATAAACTGGAGAAGAAAGTGGCAAATGACTCCAGTATCTTTGCCAAGAAAACCCTGAATGAGGGCAATAAGAAGTTGGACACAAATCAAACAACTAAAAACAGCAAAGAATAATTATATCAGTATTAATAATTATATGCTGATGAGTGGAATAAAGCACCAATAAATCACTCTCTGCAGTTTATATTGCGACATACAAGTCTTTTCATTATATTATTCCTTTATTACAACTTGCTTGTCTTCTCAGCACAAAGTAGGATTTAGCATGTTAACAGGTTCTCCCAACATGTGTACAGGAATGATGTTTGATAAGCAAGTAGTTTTTGGTTTTGCCACCTTATTTTTTTCAAATAGTTTATATCTTTGGTATTTAAATATAATGTATGTAAGCATTACTTTCCCAACTTTCACCAACTTGAAACTTAATGGATCATAATTGAAATTTAAGGGCCAAATTCTCAGCTTGCTTTGCACCCCCACTGAGATGATCTAAGCACAAAGCACCTTTTGAAGTCAATGGGAGCCCAATGCTCAGATAAGATCTGTCGGAGGTGCATTAGTGAGATGAGAATTTGATCCAAAGGCTCTTTTCAAAGGTGTGATTATCTTTCACACAAGGAAGCATTGTATTTCCATCCATAAAATCAAACTAGACATTTAAACAGGAGGTTGGCTAGGAATATTCAAGAAAACACAACTTATATCTGATTACATAAGAGCAGTAAGTAGAACTTTTTTTTGTTTGTTTTATATCATGTAAGAAAAATGGTAAAAGGACTCTCTAGTTCAAATGCTTTCCAGCGTTCAGGGACTATGCCCTTCTCAAAGTTTTATGCACAGCCAAGTTCACCACAGTAAGCTCAATAAATAAAAATAGCAATGTTTTGTACAGCCTGTATTGAATTGCTGCTTCTTCCAGTGGGAGTGGGTGACAGGGAAGGAATTGCAAGAATCTAGAATTTAAAGCTATACAATCAAATGCAACTGGGAAACAATACATACAGGGAGATCCTCCCTGCCCTACTACAAAGCTAGAGGGGTGTTGGAGAAGGACATAAAAGGGAACAGATTGTGGGAGGGGCTTTACGGTGGGATCAATGTTTTGGGCTGGGGGGCAGGGGAAAGAAGGGGAGAAAATGTGTAACTCAAAACCTTGTGGAAATGAATGCTGTAACCAAGAAAATAAATTAAAATTAAAAAAAATAAAATAAAATAGCAATGCTTTCCTCAATAGAAATTACAAAAAGGATACAATTTGAAACTTCAATGTGTCTGCAGTGTCATGTATTCAGGTTTTTGTGTACAGTATGATTATTGCCTGCTTTCTTCCATGAAGTCCCCTTTGAGAATCTATGCAAAGAATCAAGTGCAATTTGTTGTAGAAAATCATCTGCAAAGCATTTTCTTATGGGTTTCTTTGAATATATAATCACATATACATAGGCCAGCAGTGGGGAACCTGTGGCCTCAAGGTCACATGTTGGCCTCTAGGTCCTCAAATGTGACCATTTGACTGAATTCAAACTTCACAGAATAAATTCCTTTAATAAAAAGTTTTGTTCTGCGAAATTTGCACTCAGTCACAAAGGTACACCCAAGGACCTAGAAGGCCACATGTGCTCTCAGATTGTCAAATTTCCCACACTTGGCACAGACCATTCTAATTAAGATTTTATATAACTAATTAAGTAGTCATATGTATGGGTAATTGCTGTTGTCTTGAAAATGACCCATTTGGGGGTAATGATATATTCTGTTATATTTTCCATTTTACCTGGTATACTCCTATCTTTTGGAATATTTAAAAAATTGAATTTTGGGCAGGAAAAAATGAAATATTTGAGGCAATTAAAACCACTGGATTTCCATTACTTTATCCCAGTAGTTTCATTGAAGGTACATTTTAAAAAGAAGATACTTAGAAAATAATTAAAATGGAGGATGGTTGGGTAAAGACATCAGTCTAGTGGAACTCTCCCCACATCCCACTCCAAGCAACTTTATAATTACACCTAATTTAAAATTTTTAGGCAATGGAGTAAGTAAAGTAAATGTCAGAGTAAGAGATTTTTTTTTCAGTACATGACAGCTTAAGAAGTTGACAGGAAAGGTCTGCGACAATTAAGTGGGGATAAACCCAGAATACATATGCAGCAACACAAATTATGAAATTAAAGGTAATTATGACAGGGGCAAAAGAAAGTCCTAGAGATGTGAACCCAGAGATTGTAAGAAAATGAAAAAAAACACTTTCAGAAAAAGATCACAAGGGATCATTCCCTGGCACTAGGTATGGGAATTGGGGCTGTTTGGGAATTCTATTAACGTAAACAATTCCAGACCACAGTTCCAGGTTGGAGAGGAGTACTTGCTGTTAGTCATAAGGAAATAGAGGTCCTGATCCTGATTCTAAGGCAGAGGGCTTGGAATATGATCTACCAGATGGTAAAGGAGCTAGGATTGCAACCAAGAATCACCTACCCAGCAAAACTGAGAATAATCCTCTGAGGGAAAAATGGATATATAATGAAATAGAGAGCTTTTCAGTGTTACTAATAAAAAGATGAGAACTGGATAGAGAATTTTACTGGAAAAAAAAGACTTAAAAGGAGGATAAAAAGGTAAACAAAAAGAAACCATAAAAGACATAACAAAATCAATGTTTTTATGTCACTATACTAGATGCAATTTCTAAGAGTTTTGTCACTATTAGGGCAATATAAATAGAGAGTCTAAAAGTCTAAACAGAGATCATGAATGAGAATCGATTGTGTTGAGATAATATCAGAAAAAATGAAAAATATTGAAAGAGTAATGCCCGGATAGAAGGGGAAACGGAAGGCAAGGATGGGGAGAAATGAGCTTTTACAACAAAGGGAAAAATGCATGGCAGGGAAGTAGCAGCCAAGACTTCAATCTAATTAGAATTGGCTCAAAGAAGCAAGAACACACACACACACACACACACACACACATTCAGAACAAAAGGGAAAAATGAGAAAGAAAAAAAACACAAAAAAGGGAAAATACTATACTTTAATCTGTATCCATAGATCTTTCTCTAGATGTGGTTAGCTTGTTCTATCATGAGACTTTTGGAATTGTCTTGGATCATTGCATTGCTAAGAAGTGCTAAGTCTATCATAGTTAATCATCACACAATGTTGCTATTAATGTGTATAATGTTCTCCTGGTTCTGCTCATTGTACTCAACATTTGTTAATGTCAGTCTTTCAAAGGTTTGATTTTTTTTTATTCTGAAATCCATCTACTCATTTTTTTCTAATAACACTATAATGCTCCTTTACATTCACATCCACAAGTAATCAATCCATTCCCCAATTTATGGGCATCTCATCAATTTCTAGCTCTTTCCTACCACAAGAAGAGTTGCTCTCTATTTTTGTACATTTGTGTGCTTTTCCTTTTGTATGATCTCTTGAGGATACAGTGCTAGAAGCAGCATTGCTTGGTTAAAGGGTATGCACAGTTTTATAGCACCTTGAGCATAGTTCCAAATGGCTCCCCAGAATGGTTCACCAGTCATGCATCAGTGTTTTAATTTTCCCACATTGTCAAATAACGTTTTTCATTTTCCTTTTCTGTGACATCAGTTAACTGAAAGGTGTGAGGTGGTAGCTCAGAGTTGTTTTAATTTTCATTTCTCTAGTCAATAGAGATTTATAGTGTTTTTTCATATCATAACAGATAACTTTAATTTCTTTATTGGAAAAATTCTTATATTCTTTTACCCTTTATCTATCGGGAAATGACTCAGATTATTATAAATTCCACACAGTTTTCTATATAGTTTTAGAAATAAGGCATTTATTAAAAACAATAAATGTAAACATGCCCTCCTATCTTTATGCTTCCATTACAATTTTGGTTGTGATGGCTTTGTTTGTGCAAAAATCTTTACTTTTTTAAATTTAATGTAATCAAAATTATCAAATTTGCATTTCATAATGTTCTCTATCTCATTTGGTTATGAATTCTTCCCTTCTCTGTAAGTCTAACAAGTAAACTATTTCTTGCTCTCTTAATTTTCTTATGGAATGATCATTTATGACTAAATCATGTGTCCATATTGACCATCTCTTGGCATAGGATATGAGATGTTGGTCTATGTCTAGCTACTGCCATAATATTTTTCAGTTTTCCAAGTAGTTTTTGTCGAATAGATAAGTTCTTGTCCCATAAGCTAGAGTCTATGCATTTATCAAAGAGTAGATTACTATAATCATTACCTACTGTGTCTTGTGTATCTAATCTGTTCCACTGATCCATCACACTTTTTCTTAGCCAGTAACAATGAGTTAACAAGTGAAGATTTCCACTTTATAATATAGTTTTAGATCTGGAAGGATAGGACACCTTCCTTTGCATTTTGAAAAATTAAATAGTTTATTTTTCTTTAATTTTGTTCTTCCTAATGAATTTTGTTATGATTTTTTTTTCTTGCTCCATAACATATTTATGGTAGTTTGATTTTTATGGCACTGAATAAATTAATTTAGTTAGAATTGTTATTTTTGTTGTATTAGCTGAACCTACCCATGAACATTTGTTTTTTCCAATTATTTAGGACTGACTGTATGAAAAGTGCTTTGTAATTGTGCTCATAAAATTCTTGGGTTTGTCTGAGAAGGTAGACTTGCAAATATTTTATATTCTCTATTTTAACTAGAATTTCTCTTTCTATCTCTCTTTTTAAAATAAATGTATCTTTTTATTTTCTTGTTTACATCATTCATTTCCACAAGATTTTGAGTTACAAATTTTCTCCCCATCTTTCCTCAGCCCACCACCCCAAAACAGCTCTACCCCACTGCATAACCCCTCCTCTAATCTGCTCTCTCCTATGTCCTCCCCCAGCCCCTCTGACTCTCCAGTAGGGCAGGATGGCTCTCCCTATGACAGTGACTGTATATCTTAATTCCCAGTTGGATGTAGTTAATAATAATAATAATAATAATAATAATAATAATAATAATAATAATAATAATAACATATGTGTGTGTGCTGTGTAGGTGATTCTTGGTTTAAATCTTAGCTCCCTTGATCTCCAGAATATCATGTTCCAGGCCCTTTGGTCCCTTAATGTAGAAGCTGCTACATCCTGGGTTATCCTAATTGAGTTTCCACAGTATTAAAATTGTTTCTTCTTGGCAGCTTGTTATGTTTTCTCCTTGATCTGGGGACTCTGGAACCTGGTTATAAGATTTCTGGGAGTTTTTGTTAGGGGATGTTTTTCAAGAGGCAATCAGTGTATTCTTTCATTCTATTTTGCCCTCTGGTTCTAAAATATCAGGGCAATTTTCCTTGAGAGTGTCTTGAAGGATGCTTTCTAAGTTCTTATTTTTTAGATCATGGCTTTTAGGTAGTCCAATAAAGTTTAAATTGTCTCTCCTGGATCGATTTTCCAAGTCAGTAGCCTTTTCAAAGAGATATTTCAAATTGCCTTCTATTTTTTTCATTTTTTGGGTCTGTTTAATAGTATCTTGATTTCTCATAAAGTCATTTGCTTCCATTTGCTCCACTCTAATTCTGAGGAAATTACTCTCTTCAGAAAGCTTTTGAGATTATTTTTCCATCTGGTAAATTTAACTTTTTAAGGCATTCTTCTCCTGATTGGTTTTTTGGCCTCTTTTGCCATTTGAGTTAATCTATGTTTTAAGGTACTATTTTCTTCAGTCAGGTTGTTGACTCTCATTTTTCTCCCCAATTTTCCCTCCACTCCTCTTATTTGATTTTCAAAATGCTTCTTAAGCTGCTCTATGGCTTGTAGGCAGTCTTCATGTTTCTTGGAAGCTTTTGGTATGAGAGTTCTGACTGTGTTGTGTTATCTTCTTCCTGTTACATGCTTTGGTCCTTTTTGCTCCCAAAGAAGGAATCTAAAGTTCAGTTGCTGTTTTTGCATTGCTTCCTTTGCCCACTCATATTACCAGTCAATAACTTGATTTTTTAGCTCTGTGGAACTCTGCTTCCAGAGGGGAAAGTTCTGTCCCAAATTGCTGAGGGTTTTGCAGCTACTGGGGCTATTGGGAGGCTGCCATTTTTTTGCAGCCCCCACCAGCTTTGGCTCACATAATATGCACCCTAGGACCACCACTCAAGACCACAATCCTAGATCCAGGCTGCTCATCACAAAAACTCTTAGCCTCTGAACGATTGCTTGGGCCCCCTGCAGTCTCCAGGCTGGGAACTCTGAAGCAGCAATGTGGAGGCAGGTGATAGGCTGCCGCTTCTGCCACTTTCTTGCCCTGGAGACAGTTTGGCCTGACTGCTTTTCTACCACAAATTTTGCTGAGTTCCACTGACCTTTCACTTTGTCCTTGTTTCTTTTGGCTTGATAATTCTTGAAACTGCCACAGCTGCTGCTGATCCAGTCTCCTTAATGCTCTAGGTGCAGCTAGTCCTGGCTGCCTGAGGGCCAAGCTGCCATTTCAGGCTGGGCTCATTTTCGCTCCCAGCATGCTCCAATGAGTCCTTCCTGCCGAGCTGCCTTCAGTGAGAGACATGATTTTCTGTATTTTTGTAAGTTTTGTAGCCCTAAAATTTCTTTAGAGTCATATTTTATGAGTATTTGAGGAGGCTATGCAGGATCTGTGGAATCTTGTTTCTTCTATGACACCATCTTGGCTCTACCCCCTATAGAAAGTCTCTCTCTATCTCTTGCTGCTGGGATTTGTTTGTAATATAAAGAAATGCTGGTGATTTATTTGATTTTATTTTATATCCTGTCACTTGGATAAAAGTGTTATTTCAAATAGTTTCTAATTGATTTTCTGGAATTTGCTAAATATACTATCATATAATCTACAAAAAGTGATAATTTTGTTACCTCATTGTCTAATCTGATTTCTTCAATGTCTTTTTTTCTCTTTTTGTTAAAGCAAACATTTCCAGTGCAATATTGAATAATAGTGCCAATAATGTGTATCCTTGTTTCTTCCCTGATCTTATTGGTAATGTTTCTAGTTTATCTCCCTTACAAATACTGCTTGCTGGTGGTTTAAGATAGATACTACTTATCATGATAAGGAAAATTCCATTTTTTCCAATGCTATGTTGTGTGTGTGTTTTAATAGGAATGAGTCCTGTAATTTGGCAAAAGGTTTTTATGTATCTATTTAGGTGATTGAATGATTTCTGTTAGTTTTGATATTGGTGTAGGAATTTAGGCTAATATGTTCTTTTTTTTGCTGCTAATGTTGTTTGTTTTTTTTTTTTTTAATATTGTACCAGCCCCACATTCCCTATATAAATCTCTCCTGGTCTTTGTGTATAATCCTGGTGATAAATTGCTAAAGTTTTTTTTAGTAATATTTTATTTAAATTTGTTCCATCAATATTCATTAGGGAAATTGGTCTATAATTTTCTTTCTCTGTTTTGGCTCTTCCTGGTTTAGGTATCAGGACTATATTTTTGTCATAAAAGAAATTTTATAGGACTACTTCTTTGCCTATTTGTTTCAAATAACTTTTATAGTATAGAGAATGGTTGTTCTTTAAATGCTTGGTAGAATTAAATTGCAAATCCATCTGTCATAGGAGATTTTTTCTTAAGGAATCATTGACGACTTTTTCAATTTCTTTTTTCTAAAATGGAAATTCTGAAATTCAGTATTTTATATACACTTCTGTTAATTTGTGAAATTTAGATTTTTGTAAATATTCATTCATTTCAATTTATATTGTCAGGTTTATTGCCATTCTGTTGGGCAAAATTGCTCCTAATTATTGTTTTAATTCCCTCTTCATCAGTGCTGAATTCATCCTTTTTCATTTTTGATATTGGTAATTTGGTTTTCAATCTTCTTTTAAATCATATTAACAAAAGGATAATCTATTTTGTTGCTTTTCAATAAAACCAGTTCTTGGTTTTATTTATGAAATCCATAGTTTTATTTCAATATTATTAGATTTTCCTTTGATTTTCTATATTTCTAATTTGATATTTAATTGGGGATTTTTAATTTGTTCTTTTTTTTAGCTTTTTTAGTGGCATGTCCAGTCCACTGATTTCCTCTTTATTTTATTCATGCAAGAAATTAGAGATATAAAATTTCTCTTAATTACCACATTGTTACATCCAATACATTTTGGCATGTCCCATTATTGTCATTCTTTTGGATGAGGTTATTGGTTATTTCTATTATTTATTACTTGACCCATTCATTCTTTAGGATTAGCTTATTTAGTTTCTAATTAATTTTAGTCTATCTTTCTATGGCCTTTTATTCTACATAATTTTTATTGCATCATTATCTAATTAGGATGCACTTAACATATCTATGTTTCTTCATTTACTTATGTGTTTTTTATTCCCTAGTATATAGTCAATTTTTGTATAGATAGCATGTACCAGTGAAAAAAGGTATATTTCAATCTATTCACTGTCAGTTTTCTTTGAAGTTCTATCTTATCTACCTTTTCAAAAATTCTGTTCACTTGCTTAACTTCTATCTTATTTATTTTGTGGTTAAATTTACAAAGTTCCAAAACTGGGAGGTCGAGGTCCCCCAGTAGTATAGTTTTGCTGTTTATTTCTTCCTGTAACACACGTGACTTCTCCTCTAAGAATTTAGACACACTAATTGGTGCATATATGGTTAATATTGATACTGCTTCATTGTCTGTGGTAGGCCTTTTGTGCCTCTTCCTGTGATATAATTTCTCCTATATTTCCTCCCCCTTTCCTCTTCTCCCAATGAAATGCTTTTTTCCACCTCTTAATTTTTTTTTCATATCATCACATCACAGTGATTGTGTATACTCCTTCCAACTGTCCTAAGATACAGTTCTCAAGAGTTATATGTATCATCTTTCCACCTATGGATGTAAATATTTTAACATTATTGAACTTTATGAAACAAGTTGTTTCATGTCAGGTACTGACTAGTACCCCTCCCCTTTCCTGTCGTCTTTTATATGCTGTCTGTTCCTTTATTTTGTGAACTCCTTGAAGGCAGGGCCTGCTGAGTACTGCAGATAAAAAGGGAGGCAAAAGACAGTCCTTGCTCTCAAGGGGCTTACAAAATAGGGATATTCTATTCCCCCTGACAAATTTATTTTATACTTTTTATAATTACTTAGCAGAATAATGGAATTTCTCTTTGTATCTTTTCTTGCTTGGTTTTGTCAGTGATATATAGAAATTATGATTACTTATGTAGATTTATTTTATATTTTTCAACTTTGTTGAAGTAAGTGCTTCAATTAATTTTTTTTTCGTTGAGTTTCTCAATTTTTCCAAATATACAGCTATAGAATCTGGAAAAAAAAGTGATATCTTATTTCTTTTTTTCCTGTGCTTATTTCTTCAATTTTTTTTCTATGATTATTGCTATTGCAATAATTTCTAGGAAGGCCATCTCTAGTTGGGCTGATCTATATCTGTCTATTCACTGGACTTAGATGGCTCTGGAGATGAAAATAAGCTAGTGACTTTGCACAGCCATCTCTCACTTAAATCTAACTCAGTTTCTTGTCCTGCCATCAGCTTCCTGATATCAGAGTCCTCTTCAGTAATGAAGAACCTTTGTAACCTTTGTATTACCCTTTGTACAAATTACCTTTGTGGGGCAGCTAGGTGGCACAGTCAATAGAGTACCAGCCTTGGAGTCAGAAGGACCTGAGTTCAAATCCAGCCTCAGACACTTAACCCCAAAAAAACTAGTCACGTGACCTTGGGCAAGTCACTTAACCCCAACTGCCATGCAAAAAAAAAAGGACAAATTACCTTTGTAACCCCACAACTAGACACAGTGTCTGAATAAACAGTAGGTACTTAATAAATGATTATTGGATTGGATTGGATTGGATTGAGGTCCTTCCTTCCTGAGCAGAGTGAGTCATTGTTCCAACCTTTAGCAAGGCTTGTGCTGGGGGAAAAGGCTCTGCCCAAAGCCAAGAGCATGATCTAAAAGAATTTAGTTCAGTCAATTCCTACAAAGCAGAAAGAGATTCCTTACAGCCAGATGTTCTACATGGTAATAACTTTAGTTCACAATTGTGTTCCCAGCTAGTATTAAGCACTTTACTCATAAAATCAGTTCTCTAAGGAGCTTATTATCTTCTCATCAAAACTTGTTATCAATAACAATATTATTGATTTAGTGATTCCCTCCAGCACTGCCGATTGCAGCCCATTTATATTTGCCCATACTATTATGTCTTAGATATATTCCCGTAAAATTTCCTCATAGGACGTGCACCCAATCTGTTTGGAGTCTTCATCTAGTTTCCCTGAAATTTGGGGATGTACCAATGGAGTACTTAGGCCATCTACTATTGGGTGTTCCTTTCTCATGATCACTTTTTTTCATTTAAAGCAATCCTTTCATTTTATCCTTGAAATGGATTCTGAGATTAAATTATAATAATGGTTATATGTATTATATATTATCTATATATGTGTGCATACATATTCATTCATATTTATAGCATTTCTGTTGCACTTTAAGGTTTGCTAAGGGCTTTACATAATTAATTTGATCTTCACAACAACTCTGGGAGGTAGGTACTTTTATTATGCCTATTGTTCAAATGAGGAAACTGAGACTGAGTGAGATTAAGTGACTTGCCTAGGGTCATGCACATGTTCATCTTTTTATCGCATATTCCTAGTAGGCTCTTCATAAAGGTTGATTTGAATTTTTCTGAAGTGTTGCCCTACATCTCTGCTCAGAAGACATAGAACAAGCTTCTCCTTTAGTTAAAGAAAATGAAAAGTTAATTCGGCAAGCAATGCAGTGTAAAATTGCAATTATATTTGTGTAATGGAAGAAAGGCATTATTGTATGCAAGTCATATTGGAAAGCAATAGAGAATAACTTTGATAAATAGTAAATGTTACAGGTTGTTCAATCAGAGTGAATGTAAAATTATAACAAATCTTAATAATAATTTGTCCTGCTATGCATGATGTATATTTATCACCCTTTTCCATGAACTGTATTCCCATCTTTATCACTCCTTGACCTGGTTAATGTTCTGTACAACAATACTTACAGTTTTTAATACATACATTTGCATGCATATGCAAACATATCTCCTTTTGATATTGTTTTGCTAAATAATAGGATTTTAATTTTTTCAACATAGAAATTAGTTTTCCTTAGTTTTTAAGTGAATTTAGGTTCAGAATTACCATCCACTTAGGAAAGAAACAGAAAAGGCAAACAGAACTTAAATATTTGAGGCTATTAACTCAGGAGAGTAAGAGACAGAGACAGGGAGTCAGAGACAGACAGACACCAAGACAGAGATGAATATAGAGACAGATAGACAGAGAGGAAGAGACAAAGGGAGACAGAAAGACATGGACAGAAAGTGACAGACTGCAAGAGAGACAAGGAAGCAGAGATACAGAGTCACAGGACACAGAGACAGAGTGCATAAGACAGTAAGAATCAATATTTGAAGATGAGAAAGAATTTCAGCTTGTATGATGTAAAATCATCTTAAAGAATGACTAACTTTAAAACACTGTCAGTTTTTAATTGTGTTCATTTTAATATGTGAAAGTGTTGAGGCTTAAACGCAGGGACAACAAAAACTGTTGAGGTAGGGGGAGATTGCCCACCCAAAAACTGTTGCAGTTTCATGATGTGTTGGGGTGGAACTGTCTCAAAGAATTCAGTGTCAGAGGACTCTAATGGCAAACAAAGAAACATTTAATACCTTGTTTCAGTTATTTCATTATTTAGCACCTTGTTTCAGTTCAAGTTTCTTTAAAGCCTTCCCCATGATTATATCAAGTCTTTGTTAAGAAATAGAACTTGTGAACCCCACAACTTCTGAGCTCTTGTTGCTGATGCAACAGGAAGAGGAGGAGCTAATTACCACATATAATGAAAAGCCCAATTTGGAAGAGAGCAGAACTGAACTGAGAAGAATTCATGTGTCTGTGATTGAATACAAGAACACACAGTGACTAGATAGGGGCCATAGTTGGGTTCCCATCACATAGACACACCTGCTGTTTCTGTGGGAACTAAAAGCTCAGGGAGACACCTGTTGTTCCATTGAGCAGTGTGGCATACGTGAAGGAGTTAGAACATTGGCAGGGAGGCTACATACAGTGGGGCCTGCTGTTTATGTAGGGCCAGGCCAATAATGAAGTTAGAATATTGGGGCAGGAGGCAGCTTAATTAGGATTCCATCAAAAAGAAATCAATGAAAATATGAAGAGAATATTGTGATACAAATGAAAAGTACTGGATTTTGAATCAATGGAACTTGGTTCAAATCCTGACTTTTCTTCCTGCTGCATATGTGCCCTTTGATCAGTTACTTCATATCCTTTGGACTCAATTCTAAGCCCTATAAAGTGAGGGAGTGTTACACTAAATTATCTCTAAGAGCTTCTGTAGCTCCAAATCTGATGCCTGTGAAATAGAGTTGTTGTATAATAAGCTCTTTGAAAAATGATCTGCTAAGGAAAAGGTAAATCTTATCCCTTCCCCCACTTTCAGATTCATATAAGGTATTCTTTTTTGCTTCTACTTATGATTTTTGCATAAATTGAATCTTTGATTCCTGGTAACTCAAACTCATACTGACTACTAGCAGCCATGACCAGGAATTAGTGCTGCAAGAAAACAGTATACCTACTTGTAATGCCATGCATTAGCAGATTCCCAAAAGAATGCTACTGTGAACAGCTTTTAAGGTTCAGATTATACACTATTGTGAACACTCCATTTATTCCATTACAAATCAAGGCAAACATTCACAACAAATCACAATATAATATTCACAACATTACATCATATCACAGAAAATAACAATATAGTATTCACAACAGCTTAACATTTAGAATGTCCACAAAGTTTTCACCAAAATGGACACAGTATTAAGAACAAAGAAAAAAAGAATAATCACCTGGTTTCCCTAAGGAAGTCTGCCTCTTCACTCAGTCATTCAGTCATCTCACAATACAATAAGCAATGTTCTACTCATGGGGCAATCATGGATTAACTTAATCAGTCACTTATCTAGCAATCAGGCACTAAGTATCTTAATCACTAAATACAATCATTAGAAAATTACACAAACCCTCCACCCCTCCATTTCTAGTACACTTCAATTTCCTCATGCCTCCAAGGGGAGGCCTTTTCTTCATCTTGACACTGGGTGGTCTCTCAGATTCCCTGGATCCCCTTCATGGTCTCAGCTCCTACTAGAATCTACCAGTCACCTGAATTCAGAGGTAGACAGCTCCCAGGTTCTCATCCAGTCCTTTGAGCCATTGTTGTTACACATTGAAGTTCACAGGGCCCAGCACATCTTCAAATTCTCCTCTCTCTCTCTCTCTCTCTCTCTCTCTCTCTCTCTCTCTCTCTCTCTCTCTCTCTCTCTCTCTCAGATGGCATCAGTCTCCACGATTCTTCCTCCACCAGTAGTCAGCCAGGAGGAAAATTCTTGATTCTGATTCTCTGTCCCTCAATGAACTCTTTTTATATACACTCACACACACACACACACACACACGCACACACACACACACTAGCTTCCTGTCTCAGCCAACCCCCTCCTGCCAGTCAGCAATAGGAGACAGAGTTCACGCCCTCTGTCTCTTTCACACAGGAGACCCAGTTCATACCCTCTGCCTCTTTCACAGAAGTACTTCACCCTAAGGGCTAAGTACCTGCTAAATTGATTACCATTACACTACTGAAACATGAAATCAGATAAATGTCATCCATTTTTAATAAAAAGTTTGATACAAGACACAAGCTGATTTCCTTGAAGAGGTGGCTAAGTTCATAAATCATCTGAACAATTTCCAGTTAGTCTATGACTTGAAGGAGAAATACTAAAAGAACTGTTGTTTTCTAGAGTTTTAATATCAGCTTTTGTGTTTTTTAACTGAATTCAACTGGGGCACAAACCACTGAAATTAGAAATGAAAGAGAAATTTGAGCCAAGCCCTGCTTATAGAATCTTTTTTTTTAATTGGGCATAGTGAAACAGCCAGAAGATTAGTATGTATGTATCCTCTCTTTAGGGCCTGATGCTTCTCTTCAGGAATTTTTCAGTTGCAGCAAAAACATATAATATAGAATATGTACCAACCAAAAATAGAGTATACCTAAAATAACTTAACCTTAGATCATATTAGTGAATACTGCTCAACTTTCTTGAATCACAAAAGACATAAAAACTAACCTCTGTATTGAAAAGCATATATACATGTTTTCAATACAAGGATTCATATCACCATGTGGAAATAATTTAGAAAGGGCTTTAGGTGCACACAAGATGCCTAATGATCTGATCTCAGAGTCAGAAAGAACTGGGTTAATATATCACTTCTGACATGTACTATCTGTGTAACCCCAAATAAGTCATCTTACCTTCTCAGTATCTTAGGCCACTCTAAGCATGCAGAGATCCCTTGGCAGAAAGAATTGTCTTTTCTTATGTTTCTCACACTAATAAAAATCTTATGTGGAAAAAAAAATGAAGCAAAAAATACCACAGGACAGGGAAGAGCTGTTCTTAGGTCTAGGGAACCTGCTATCTCAAAATATACTGCAGCCTACTGGAGGTGACTGTTCATCAAAAGTTCAATCTGATGCCAGAATACGTTTATTTCTTGTTTGTTGTTGTTGTTCTTATTTTCCTCTTGAAGAGGACCAATATCATCAGGATGATGTCTAGGAATTCTCATGAATTGGATGTGAGTGAAGCAAAACTAAGCAAAGTCCTCAGCCTCACTCTCCTCCAAAGTCATTGTCTAGTGCTGAGACAAAAACCAAGACAACTGTTAATGGCCACACGTGTGCGTTGAAAATGATGTTTAAAGTTATCAGCTAGTTGATGCAATGGGTAATAGCACTGACTATGGAGTCTGAAAGAACTGAGATCAAATCTCATTGTCCTTCTCAGAATGAACTTAGAGAACCATATGAAGAGATCTACTTGAAGTCGCTTTGAAGATTAGTATCTTAACAGCTATTGAAATAGTAAATAAACTGGGAATGAAAGAAAATAAAAGCAATCATCACATGCCTTCCAAATTCAGACAACCACATACAAACATTTATATTGTGCATCCTTGGGCAAGTGAAGTAACTTAGCCTAAGTTTCTTCACCATATAAAATGGGAATAATAGAGATTATGTCATAGAACTGTTGTGAGGATCAAAGGATAAAACATCAATATATAAATTTTGGCTCTTATGGTTCATTTTTGTTGTTGTTCAGCAGTATTTGACTATTAAAGACTGCATTTGCTTTTGTTTGATAAATTATTTTGGTATGGTTTGTTTTTTTAACAAAGATACTGGAATGGTTTGCCATTTCCTTCTCCATCTCATCTTATGGATTAAGAAAAAATAATGAGGAATACAAGGTTACGAGACTTGCCAGGGATTGCGAAGCTAGTCTGAGGCTGGATTTGAGCTCAGGTCTTCAAGACTCCACATCAGGTGTTCTGTTCTCTATTCACTGTGCTACTACTTAGCTGCTGTGGCTATTAGGATTATTATGTTTAATTATAGTGCAGTAAGATAGGAATCTTGAGGGTTCCTTTTTTTCTAGATTCAAATTCCCATGTAAACAACTACTTTGAATGGCATAAACCTTAAAACAAACCTCATGCCATTTGAATATGAAGACATTATTAACATGTTGTCATTAAGAAAGACACTTTGGGTTCTTTTAAAACCAGTGATGATGTACTGAAATCTCCAGACTTTACTCCACTTAATCTCAAAGACATTAGAAGTGGCCTTCAGAATAAAATACAAAACAAAATAGAGCATTCAGAGGTTAGAACAAAGAGAATCAAAGAAATAAAAGTTACCAGTTGTCTAAGATAATCTGTGTCAAAATTGGGCACTATGTGTATCTCAGTGTTTCTCCTCACTCAAAGGTAAACATATTGGGTAACTCAGTTTTCTTTAAAAAAAAGACAATACCCAACTCCTTCTAAGCTGTAGGGGAAATTTAAAATGAGCTCTAAGGTTTTTTGTTATTTTTTATTTTTTGTTGTTTGTTTTTTTTAAGGTATGTCAATCCATATATTTTGACCTTAATTTTCAACTATTATTTTGCCAAAGACATATGGGTATGCTTATAAAGGATGATTCTTTTTGCTACTGAATGGAAAGAACTTATGAAAGTTTGAGAGCATCACATTAAATTTTAACTCAATGAGAGCATTTCTTGAGGGAATTAACATGAGAGGTCTAGGTACGTTGCTTTCTCATGGGCTAAATAAGACTGGGTAAGTAATCAGAGATTCTATCCCATCTGTTACAAATATTAAGTATCTCAAGATTTTGACAAGTGCTATGCTACAAAGAATCTTTGAGGAAAACCTATTCTTTGAGAATTATTTTAATATAGATATTATAAAACACTGATTAATGTAGATTGTTTTGTTATTTTTTGTTTTCTGAGGAACTTAATTTCATATACTTTTGTTCCACTATATGAAGAAATAATAGAGAATCATACAAATCCTGAGAATCTTGGGGAAGGACTAGAGCCCACTGAGCAGACTCTCTGTTGAGGATTTGTGGAAGTACCCAGGATGAGAAAGCATGGATAATTTGAAATCTATATTTGGAAAAACCCTCATAATAATGAGACTATGGACACACTGAATTGATAATGAAGCACAATACTCATTTGAGCTTGAAATACCAGACATGTTAATGGCAAAATTCTAAATTTGTTGTTACACTTATATCCAAGCTCACTCAGCATGACTAATAATATTGTATCAGCATAGAACTGTTCATTTTCTCAAGTAATTATCTTACACTTCTAGTTGAGATGCGATGAATATGGGATATAAGGACAGATGAATTAGAATTTATAGTAGAAGGAAATTAGGAGGGGCAAATGAAATAATTAAGGCAAGTATAACAGTGGTCCACAAAACACCCGCCATAGTGTATTAGACATTGTAGATACTCAGCTACTAGCAGTTGAATAAATGAATGAACAAATAACTAAAATCTCAACGTGTTCCCTGTGGAATGAAAAATTTTAGGTAGGAATACACCCTCATATGCCTTCAGTGCTTAATTAGCTGATATTTGCCCTCACAAATGACTGAATAAATGGAACTATAGTGGTAAATTTTAACACTGGAAAAAAATTTAATTTAACACTGGAAAAAAAGTGCCTATTACACATTGTTTAAGTTTAATCTGCAGTATTAAATTTGCCCATAACTTTTTAAGAATGGATAATCAACAAAATCATGAATCACGCTCTGATTTTTAGCATTTACCAAGTGACAATTCTCCTACAAAAATTGAAAAATTAACTCCTACAATCCAATTCAAGTAGGAAGGGATTTCTTAAGTTTACTTTTTTTTAAGTGTCAGAAACAACAATAGATAAGGAAATATAGAGGACACAGAGAGAGTCACATACTTACTAAAAGTCTAAAGCAGGTGAATGAACCCAAGTTTTCTTTTTCTCTCATACCAGTCCCATTACCCTCTATATCAGAAGAACAGAGAATAAATTGGCCTGACTGGAATGGAGAATCCAGAACTTGCAGATATGTTTGGACTGGTGAAGTTGTACTACATAATGGAAGGACTTCCTAATAGTCCCTTCCTCAAATCATCCCTTTAATCTTACCTTATGAAAGACTCACCATATGGGAAACTTACTCAAAAGCTAGTACCAAATTATGTTTTTCCACTAAGCATCCCTCAGAGCAATGGTGTCATACTTCATTCTACATAGTAATTTTTGTTAACCATATCTATGATTTCAATTTCATTCATTTAGGGCACTACCAATAAGTAGACTATGCCAAAGCAAACAGGTAGCATCTCTGCAACATATGTTAGTTGAGATTTGTTTGGAACAAGTACAAGTTAAAGGAATTGCCTAAGATTGCACAGTCAACATGCATCAGAGATAAAGTTTGAAATCTTGTTTTCTTGACTGAGACCAGCTCATTTCTAAATATTCCACACTGAGTAATTTAAAAAAATCATTTAAGAACAAAAAAAAATATGCTTGTCACCTTCTTTATGCTTATCTACATTCCTGTGCTATGTGGGGAGGAGGGCTTCTTCCTTCTCTGCAATCTGTAGCATGTTGTGGATATTAAATAAATACGAACTCAACTAGGTATGAAGAAATTTGGTTTTAGGATAAGTCACTTCCTGCTTATCGTTTAGCAGCTAACCAAGTTCCATTTTCAGGCTTCTTGGTCTTGTCTTATCTATTCAGAAATCTTTTCATTTTATGGTCAGTTGCATTTGTGGGAAGAATAAACTGTTCACTCCATGGGGTACTTGAATAACTGAAGAGATAATAGCAAGATATGATAGGTTGTACTTGAAAGTTGTACTTGAAATTCTAGTTAAGCTGGAATAAACTAACTTCACAACCATGGAGTATATATTGAGTCATTCTTAAATTACCAAAGTTATCTCTGAAGTATGTAATTGCTCTTCTTGAACTCAAATAAAGTGTATTTTATATCAATATCAAACTAACCACATGAACTCTCCTTCCACACATCTTTATCTATTCTTTTTGTTGAGTTCCTACTCTGTATATGGAACTGTACTGGGTGTTGGGAATGCCAAATTGCAAAAAAGTGTTGTAGACTGAAATAATTTCGCTATTTTCTTATTAAGTTCCAAAAGAGAAGGAGGTCAGTATTTCAGGAAGTAAGTGCATTCATATTGATGATTTTGTGTTGGCCTGCATATTATAAAGTTTTGAACTTTAGCTATCTTTTCCATCTATATATCTTATTTTTTTAATGTGAATCATCTTTATGCACATAAAGTGCATTGTCTGTGATGGAGATGGGGTTTATTAGCTAAGTTTTTATATGCAATATTGAAAAGTGTTATCCTTACCAAATTGACTGAAATTTGAAGAGATTCCAAAATCCCAATTTAATTTGTGTATTAATTTTTAAAAGCATTTTATTCAGAAAAGATATATATGTATGTGCATACATATGTGTGAGTATACATTTATACACACATACATATATATGCATATGTGTATATATGTATATATGTGGGTGAATGCTTTTATAAGTATGCATTTATGCATGTATGTAGCAACCACTCAAAAATATTTCTTAGACTCAAAAATAATACTTACAGTTTGCAGGTTCAGACATCATAGGAGTGAATACTGGATTAGATTCAAGGGCTCAGAGGATACTCCTTATCGACCCAATGCTCGTAAAGTCTCCTTTAGTGAGTTTACCTTTTATAATTATGTAGGAAATACAATTAGCTCAGAGCAAAAGCATTATTAAGGTGGCATAAAATTGCAGATACACAATATTTCTTCTCTAAACCTGGTATTCACTTTCCTACAAAAATACAAAGCATCAATGGGAAGAAAATACATAGACTTACATTAAGTACACTAGTAACTAGAAAAGTCTGTAAGATAGACATGTGACAAGGGCAATCAAATTCTAGGGCCCCATTGTCCTTTCTCTCTGCCTAGACTGGAGTCAACACTCTGCTACTGTACTTCACCCCCTACTCCAAGTACAGAATTTATGTCTGCTGGGCTATTCAGCTTGTTTCCCTAGATCCTAGACAACCAGGGCTAGTTTTATCTACAATCTATCATCAGTTTTCTTCTGCAGTGCCAGAGATTCTTCTGTTTGAAATTGATTTCTTATCAGAATACCACTTCTCTATCTCTGTCTCCAAACGGAGTTTTTATTTCTGTGTCCTGTTGGATGTATCTTTTTTTAATTTTAATTTATTTTCTTGGTTACATCATTCATTTCCACAAGGTTTTGAGTTACAGATTTTCTCCCCTTTTTGTCCCCACCCCCCAGTCCAGAACATGGATCCCACTGTAAGGCCCCTCCCACAATCTGTTCCCTTCCATGCCCTCCTCCAACACCCCTCTAGCTTTCCAGCAGGGCAGGTAGGGGCTCCCTGCCCCCGTGCTGAATGCACCATTTCCCAGCCGCACTCGACTGCACAGCTTTAAATACCAGATTCTTGCAATTCCTCCCGTTACCCACTCCCACCGGGAGGAGCAACAATTCAATACAGGCTGTACCTGTGTAACTATACAGGACATCTCCATGGTGGGCAAACCAGGAGAGGCTAATTGCACGTTTCTCCTTGCTATCCCGCACACCCCTTGTTTTGTTCTTCACCCTGTCCCTGTCCCTCCACTGAGATGAATGCTTCCAGTGCTCCTCCCCCCACCAAGCCCCTCCCTCCATCACCCCCCTTCTCATTCCCCTCCCCGCTATTCTCCCATGTGGCAAGATACTCAGTTTAGAGTTTATGTCTTTCCTTCCCTAAGCCAAATTCAATGAGAGTAAACGAAAGCAAAGCTGCAACAGTTATCCCTTGCCTCTTTTTCACAGGATGACCAACCCCACCTTGTCTCTCCCCGCTTCCCCTCATTCGTCCTCTCCCACTTCAAAATTTCACCTTTTGAAGTATCATCTCTTCCTAATTAATTGATCCTGAACCCTCTATGTACACATGTACACCCATGCTCAGATATGTATTCATACACACATACCCCCACCTATATAGACATATTAGTAGGCAGACATATTTATACATTTGTATTCCCTTCACACATCCTTCATACCAAGAAAAGATTCATAAGCCACTATTATTGTTTTTCCATGTTGGTATGTAAATAGTTCAACTTTGATAAGTTCCTTATGATTTCTTTCCAATGTTTACCTTCTTATGCTTCTGTGTTTGAATGGCAAATTTTCTGTTCAGTTCTGGTTTTTTCATCAAGAATGCTTAAAAGTCCTCTACCTCACTGAATGACCATATTTTCTCCTGGAACATTATACTCAGTTTTGCTGGGTAGGTGACTCCTGGTTTTAATCCCAGATCTCTGGCTCTCCAGAATATCATATTCCAGGCCCTTCTATCCCTCAGTGTAGAAGCTGCCAGATCTTGGGTTATCCTGATAGTGCTTCTGCAGTATTCAAATGGTTTTTTCTTGGCAGCCTGTAATATTTTCTCCTTGGTGTGGGGATTCTG
>CM053601.1:45355011-45371654 GCA_028646575.1 Pseudocheirus occidentalis
GACCTCCAGTGTCCAGACCACATCTCCCCCACAACTCACATCACAAGCTTCAGTATAATCCTTGGGAAATGCATAAAGACCTCACATGGTTTAGGCATGTATCATTGAACTCCAGCTTAGCACCAGGTAAGCTATAGCATAATATGACTTCCAGCTGCCAGAACTGGAAGTCACTACACACAAAGAACCAGGCCCCTAGACTCCAGCAGAAGAAGCATGGGACACAAGTTCCATGCCCCAGTAGCAAAGATCCACTTCAAAGGCCAGTAAAAAAGGCAATCACTTATTACAGGGACAGGAATGATCAAAATACAAATTCAGAAAAGGACAACATTGAAACTATAGTCAAAAGGGAATATGAACTGATCACAAGTCCAAAAAACATTCTTGAAAGATCTCCTTTAGGATTTTAAAAGTCAAGTTAGAGAAGTGGAGGAAAAAATGATCAATTCTTTTAAAAATACAATTGACAAAACCAAAAAAAAAATCACTGAAGAGAACAACCACCTAAAAAGTAGAATTGGGCAAATGGATATGGAGGTATAAAACCTAACTGAAGAAAGCAACTCTTCAAAAAGTAAAACTGACCAAAGGGAAAAGGAAAAGGAGGTAAAAAAAAGCTAACTGAATAAAACAATTCCTCAACAATGAGAATTGGGCAACTAGAAGCTAATGAATGTATGAGGTATCAAGAAGCAGTCAAATAAAATAAAATGAATGAAAAAAATAGAAGAAATTCAAACTATCTTACTGGAAAACAACTAACTTAGAAAGTAAATCCAGGAGAGAGAATGTAAGAATTATTGGTCTACTGGAAAGCCAAGGTGAAAAAAAAAGAGCCTGAAAAGTACCTTTCAAGAAGTCATCAAAGAAAACTGCCCTCAGGTCCTAGAACCAGAGGGTGAAATAGTCGTAAAAAGAACTCCCTGATCACCTCCTTAAAGAGATCCCAAATTCAAAACATTAAGTCATATTTCAGCCATTACCAGGTCAAAGAGAAAATACCACAAGTAGCCAGAAAGAAAAAAAAAATTAAATATCATGGAACCACATCCAGAACTACATAGTACTTTGCAGTTTTCACATTACATGATTTACATTACATTACATTTTACATTACATTACATTACATTTTACATTACATTACATTTACATTACATGATTTACATTACATGATTTTTTACATTACATTACATAAGGACTTAGAATATGATATTCCCTAAGGCAAAGGATCTTAGATTATAAGCAAGGATCAACTACTTAGAAAAATTGAACTTAATCTTTCAGTGGAGGAGATGGATATTCAATGAAATAGGGGACTTCCAAACCTTCCTGATGAAAAGACTATAGTTCTTTTTTTTTCCCTGTTGTCAGATGTTAAATTTATTGCAATAGTATCCGTTGTAGCTTTTAATTTGCTGGGCATTCAATAGCACCACTATTGATGTCATCAATGACATCATGAGGATGTCGGCCATCAGTGTTGCAGCCCACAGACTGGGCTGTCCCAAGCATTTCTTTATTGGTTCCAGAGAGTTCTCTTGCCAAGGATCGATGCCTCATCTGTCGAGCAACGTTGACAATCTCATCAAAACTGATGTTTCCATTGTGTTTAATATTTTTCTGCTTCTTTCTGTCCCGAGGAGGTTCCTTTAAGGCTTTTATGATCAAGGCTGAGGCAGGAGGCGCAACCTCAATCTGGGCCTGTCTGTTCTGCATGGTAAGCTTCACTGTGATCCTTAGTCCTTTCCAGTCACCAGTGGCCTTGGCAATGTCATCACTAACCTTTTTGGGAGACAAACCCAAAGGACCAATTTTGGGGGCCAGAGCTGATGCGGCACCAGCTTCAGAACCAGTGCACCTTAAAAACACGACTTTAATTTCATTAGGGTCAAACTTGAGCGGCATGGCAGCGACGAAGGTGGAGACTTGGCCTGGACGCTGCGAGGTGGCTGCCGGTGTCGGATGAACCCGGATTCGGGACGACCGAAAGAAGTTGCACCTTCACCACCACGAGCTAGAAGCCAAAAGCAAGACTATAGTTCAATAGAAAATTCGATCTTCAAAAATAAGACTCAAGAGAGGCCAAAAAAGTTAAACAGTAAAAAACAACAACAGCACATATTAACATGCCAAACTGTTTACATCCCTACAAAAGAAAATGGCACTTGTAAATCTTAACTGTAGTGTTATTAAGACATTTAAAGGGGTATACATAGAAAGAAGATGGTATAAATGGATTTTTATGTGATGATAAAAAACTTGATTACGTGATGAGAATTGATTGTAATGAAAGAAGAGGAAAGGAGGAGGCAGAGATTATTATTATTATTATTATTATTATTATTATTATTATTAAATTATATCACATGAAAAGGCACAAAGACCTATTAGGCTATGAGAGGGAGGGAGATGAGCAGTGCTTGAACCTTAATCTGATCAGATTTGGCTCAAAAAGGGAATGAAATAATCAATTAGGTAGAGACATTTAATTTACCCTATAGGAAGTACAAAAGGAAAGGGGGAAGAAAAAAGAGCAGATTGATATGTTGTAACAAGAATTCAGTGACTGAGCGCTTTCAAAGTTTAAAGTGGAGTTTATGGGCCCATGGCTGCCAGGGACAGACAAGTGAAATCAAATCAAATGGCCCTGAGATGTACATACTCAGGGCTTATATAGACCAAAACCACAACATAATAGTAGCTAAGGGAAGCCACAACTTGACAGTTTCTAAGAGCAATCAGGAAAATACAGAAAAAAAAGAAACTGGGAAAACTTACATGAACTGATGTAAAGTAAAATGAGCAGTACCAGGAGAACATTGTACACAGAAAAGCAATATTATATAATGATACACTATGAATGACTTGGCTATTCTCAGCAAAACTGACACAAGTCCAAAGGACTTAAGATTAGAAATACTACCAATCTCCAGTTAAATAACTGATGGAATCTGAATGAAATTGAAGCATACTTTATTTTTAGCTTTATTTTTTTTAACAACTTGACTAATATAATCAATCAAATTGCTTATTTTCTCAATGAGGTGCAAAGGGAAGGATGGAGAGAGAAAAATTGGAAATCAAAATAAAAAGAGAATGTTAAAAACTGCCTTTAATATTATTATTAATATTATTAAATAATATTGACAATAATGAATATTAATATTATTTATAAGTATACAATTATTCTATCATATTCAGGAGTACCTGAGTTCAAATCTGTCTTCAGATACTTAACACAAAAAAACTTGCTGTGTGACCTCGGCAAGTCACTTAACCCCAATTGCCTTCCCCCCAAAAAGGCAATAAATAAATAAAGGAATGAATGAATAAATAAATAAATAAATAAATAGACAGACAAACAGATAAATGAATGAATGAATAAATAAATAAACAAACAAATAAATAAATAAATGTTAGCTGAAGTTGTATGGTAACAAAATTTGTCACAAAATGCACCATTTTCCTATCTCTAGAGTCTGGGGTACACTCTCCTAGAACTATATTAACAAGATCAGTGAAAAGTGAAGTCAAACTTGGAGCACATGTGCCAAACAGTGCAGCTTAAAAAAAAAGGTGTGCTTTTCCAAGTACACTGTCAATTAGGACCAGTTTGTGGCTACATTTCACCAGAGAAGTTGACTATCAACTAAAATAGAAAAGAGGAGTAACTGAATTGCATTTGGAAAGATTTATTAACAGAATAAGAAAATAATTCCTGTTCAAGGGCAGTAATCAAGAAGAAATGACCAAATACTTTTATATTGTGAAATGTTAATTTAATGCATAGTATTTTACAAAGGAAAACATGTTGTTGTTATAATAACGGAGAGGATAGTTTACTGTTTATATACACACACACATATCATATATATACATACATAAAATTATATATATACACACATACTACATATATATGTGTGTATATATATACATGTGTGTATATATATATATATATAACTACATACATACATACACACAGTTGTTTTATTTTATTTCAGCTAGGTAGTTCAGTAGATAGAATGCTGAGCCTAATGTCAGGAAGTTGTTGTTCTTGGTCAGTTGCATTAGACCTTTAGTGACCCCATTTGGGATTTTCTTGGCAATAATACCTGGGCAGTTTGCTATTTCCTTCTCCAGCTCATTTTATAGACTCAGTCAAACAGAGCAAATGACTTGCCTTGGGTCACACAGTGCTAAGGCTGGATTTGAACTCAGGAAGATGAATCTTCCTGTTTCCAGGCCTCCACATTAGATCACATTGGCTCTATGTGTACAAATGAACTGGAATAAATTCACAAAAGAAAAAAATGGGAAAATATTTTTAAGAGTGTTTCATTTCGATCAACAACCCTCAATATAAGAATCTCTGGTATTACATCCCTGAGAGATGGTGTCCTCATCTCCCGATCTTCTTCTTGAGAGTTTCAGATGGCTTTAGGTACCATAGTGATTTATAAAAACATCAAACTTACTGATGAGTTTTCTCATATTCTCATTTTCTGCTTCTCATCTTTCATTTAATGTTTACCTAAAACACACAATGAATAAAATAACAAAAAAGGAATAAATGCATAGATTTTATGATTTGTAAAATCTGTTTATAGGAAGAGTTAATTTTTTTGATGAAAGACTAGGTTTTATGTTCATTATCCATGCCAGCTCATGCAATGTTATAAGAGTTATAATTTGCCATGATTCAGTGCATATCACCATCTGGGGCAAAGGAGGATTTGCCCTATACCATGGAGTTATAAATTAGGGTCCATTAGGTAGGTTTTATTATTTCCTCCAAAGCGTCTCGTCTTACCCATTCTTAGAAACAAATATGCAACTGGACAGATCATTGACCTGTTCCATTATAGATCTCCCTGTACATTTTGGATACTAAACTTATCTTTATGATGTTTTTCCCTAAGATGTTACTGTGAAAAAATGGGAATTAGCATTGTTAATAAATTCATTAAATAAAAGAAGACAGATGGATTAAAATTACTTTCAATTATCTAGTTCTTTAAGTTATATAAAATGCCTACTTTTAGCAGCCTGGTGAAATAATATTTATCATTGGAAGGAACCTCAGAGATCAGTTTGTCTTCCACCCCCATACCATTTTACAGATTAAGGAACTAAGAACCAAAAAATGAAAGTGATTTATTGTAAATTACGAAAAAAACCCAACCAGTTAAGTGGCAGGACAAGTTTAATCCAATTTTCATAAAATGAAATTAAGTGATATACTAAATATCTCACATTACTCATACAATTGTTATTAATACCATGTTACAAAATTAACAACAATGATGAGGGAAGAGTCAAAGTGGCTGCTTATGCCACAGTATGCCCAACAACTCAGCTGAACTCTCAATATTTTAGTCCAAAAATCTCTAAAGAATGCCTTAAATCAAAATATGGAATGGCAGAGTCAATAAAAGTTGGGGTGAGACATTATCTAATCCAAAATCTCGCAAGATTAAACAGTTTCCTTGTTATATAGTAGCAGAAGGCTTGGAATATCATATTATGGAAAGTAAATTACCAAGCAAAAATGAGTACAATCTTTCAGGAAGAAAATGGACATTTAGGGAAAAAGAAGACTTTTACGTCATCCTGATGAAATGACCAGAGTTGAATAAAATGTGAGATTAAAAAAAAAAGACTCAAGAGGGCAATGCTTGAGTGCACAAGGCAGGACGTGTTGATGGAGAGCGTGGAATACGCTGGGGCGGGGAGGCAGGTGAATGAATGGAAGCCCAAGCAGGGCACATGGTCAGGGGCAGGAAGTACCGATGTGAGAGTGGCACCCTGTGTGAAAAGCGCTGCTGGTGTAGGGCTGGGGTGCAGCTGCTGCCCTGTCTCAAAGCCCGGCCTCCGCGGCGTTGTTCCGGTTCTGCTGGAGGAGACGAGGGGTGAGGTGTCCATGGCGGAACGGCCAGAGGACCTGAATCTTCCCAATGCCGTGATCACCAGGATCAACCGAATCTCTCCCCAATGGGTCAACATCTCCAAAGAGGCTCGGAGTACCATTTCTCAGGCTGCCAGCATGTTCGGGCTGTACGCCATGTCTCGTGCAAACAACTTTGCAATGAAAGGAAAAGGGAAGACTCTGATTGCAGCAATGGAAGAGATGGAATTTCAGAGATTCATCTCCCCTTTGAAAGAAGCCCTAGATGCACATAGGCGTGAACAGAAAGGTAAGGAGGAAGCTTGAGAGCAGAAAAGAAGGATAAAGACAAAAGAACAGATTCTGAGGAGCAAGACAAGAGCCAGGAAGACTATAATTATGAAGATGATGAAAGAATGGAAGAGGAAGAGCAAAATGATGAAGAAGAGGTTGACAATTGAGCTTCATGGAGAGAATGTCCAGTCAGATGATAAACTTGGGCTTCAACTCTGTTGTCTCTATCAGTTTGACAGAGAATTCCGTAGCCTTTTTCCTCCATTTGCTAAGAATGCTTATATATGAGGCCCTGAGAATACTTCTTGAATAATTTCCAAACCAGAGTTTTTCTGAATGAGATCTTTCCAATTTCTTTTTACATAATCCATAAATTGTGACCTTTCGACAAGGTAGGTTGTGAACTGCCATTTAATCGAATTTTTATGGGAAAAATGTAGAAGATTCATATATTTCACTTCCTGTTTTATGACCTCATTTTGTAGTATCTGTTGTTTAGGAGCTGTAGAGGAAGCTGAAAATTGGAGAGGTCTGAACTCTAAGCATGATTAGGCTGTGATAAATTGAGTATACCTCACTGAAAGAGTATTCCAGGCACTCCGAATTTGGGGGACTTTCGAAAAGTCTGGAGTGAAGAATGCTGCTCTCATTCCTTTGGAAGTAACTTGCAGCAAGGTTCTGCTTTCTTTGGTTTGTAATCTCTTCCTGAGTCATCCCTTCACCTAGTCTCTTGCTGAGTTTGGAGCTTGGTCCCTTTTGGCAACATCCTGCTTAGCACTTTGTACATATTTTGAAGTTTGCACTTCACTCTATTAGTGGGGTATTGGGTCTAATGTAAAGTAGGTATTTCACCTCAATTCACTTCCCCTTTCCCTGTCTACTGAACCAAAGTTTGAAACAGACTTTTTTGTATATGTAGTCCCTCTAATTTTGGTTTCGTAGTGAACCTCACAGATGTCTCATCATTTTAGCACTTGGCTTTTTTATTTAACAAATGACAAGGTCCAAAATTCGTTGCTTCAAGGTACTACACAGTCACTGTATCTAGACTGTTCTTCGCTTTGCTAACTTGTGGCCTTCATTCCAGCTTAATTTAAGAAATGTAAGGTTTTCTTCAAGTCCCAGAGTATTGCCTCCTGTCTTTTAAAGACAAGTTGATAGAATAACTGTTAATGAAAAATAATAATGTTTAGGAATATAATTCTAGTAAACCACCTTTCTAAAGTGGCTTCCATATGGCCTTCATTTCTTGTTAGGCTCCCCTTCCATTCACTTCCAAGTACTTTGCCTTCAAGTTAAGTGGTTATTTATGAAGGCTGAAAACTCCTAGAAGACTTTTGTCCCTTTGTCAAAAACAAAACAGAAAAAAACACCCCCCCAAAAAAACTCTGTACAGCTAGAGGGGGCTCCCACAGTGACCAAATTCAGTACCCCTATTAAGAGTTACCTCAAAAATTGAGAGTAAATGTTCTTGCCAACTTCTCCCCCAGTCAGCCTTAATTGTTTTGGTCTATGGAGTATGACAGGAGAACAAATGTAGTCTGTGTATCAATAATGAGATATTCACAACACCCATGATGGTTATGAATATGCTGGTATAGTTTTGGATCACATAATGTAGCAAACTCTCCACATGGAAGGCAGAACCAAGGTCTTTATTCAGAAACCATAACACTGAGTCCCAAAACCAGAAGGACAAGTCCCAAAACCAGAAAGCCAAAGTCATTATAGTGGTCACAAAGTTGATACACATAGTTAATGCTGTGGACACCCACATTCCCAAGCCTTCACAAATAGAAAAGGCTCCCTCAAGCAGGGATCCCTTTCAGACTCATGACAGTTTCTCAGCCTGGTCCTTGGAAGTTCTCAATAGAAACTGCAGACGGAGAATCTCAGCGAAATATGCAGTCTCCAGGTGGTAACTGAGAGAATCTGAAGGTCCTCCTGGTTATCTGCTCATATACAGTGTAGCTCCTCCCTGTTCAGCCCCTTTCTGTTAAGGTGTGAACTACTCCCAAGTAGCTCCTCCCTGTTCAGCCCCTTCCTGTTAAGGTGTGAACTATTCCCAAGGAGTTAACTGGAAGTAAAGAGCTAAGCCTTTACTAGGGGCTAAGTGCCTTTACTAGGTTCCAATAGAAAGGGGTATGGAAGATCTTCTGATTTCATTAACATGACAGTCTGTTACCATTTACTCATTAATGGATTACAGGAATGAGTTTGTTTTATAAATGAGGGAAGAATCTCATTTTACACTACATTTGGGGCAAGGTTTATATAAATAAAGAATTTTGCTAAAATTGTTAAAAAGAAGACTCAAGAAAGTGTAATAAAGTAAATAGTCAAGAGGGAGTTCATGTGGTTAATATGTTTACTTTATCAGAAGAGATACATGAAATCCTTAAGAACTTTTTCATCATTATGACATTTAGGAGGAATATATATATATATATATATACAGAGGTCAAGGCTGTGAGTTAACTATGATGGGATCATATAAAAAAAGGGGGATGAGAAAAGTACTTGGGAGAAGTGAAAAGGGAGAGGAAGAATGGGGAAAATTATTTCACATAAATCAGGCAAGGAAAGAAAAACTCTTATTCTGAATTTTAAAAAAAATGGTTAGGGAGTGAGCAGGCAGTGCTTGAACTTCACTCTAATCAGAATGGGTTCAGAGAAGGAATAACATACACACTCCATCGGATACAGAAGTCTGTCTTTCCCAAGAGGGGAACAGAAGTAAGATAATACTATCAAAATTACATTCAGTAAAGGTTTCTAGAAACATGGATTGAAAATAAATTGGAAACTAAATAAACTAATCCTATAGACTGAGTGAGCAAAAGAACAAATCATCTAAAAAATAATTTCAGTAAATAATAATGTCAAAAATCAGAAAACATACAAAAAAAATTCTCTTAAGAGAAATTTTCTATCTCTAAACATTAAACCAGTGGTTCTCAACCTTCCTAATGCCGCAACCCTTTAATATTCCTATGTGGGCATATTTGAGTGTGGGCGGACCCTCCTGGAGACAGAAAGAGGAACCGTGTCTCGGTTCCTAAGACTGTTGGAAATATGTGTTTTCAAAGGTCTTAAGCCACCCCGTTTGACCCCCAATGGGGTCACGACCCACAGGTTGAGAACTGCTTCATGAAACCAATAAAATAAAGAGCAGATCAATAAAAAAAGAACAAATTAAAAATCCCTAATTAAACAATAAATTGCAAATCCTGAAAATCAAAGAAGAAAACAATAAAATTAAAGGTAAAAAAAATGAACTAATGAATAAAATTATGAGCTTGTTTTAAGAAAAATAATGAAATAGATAATCTATTGGTTAATTACATTTTTTAAAAAAAGAAACAAGAAAATGAATTTACTATCACCAAAAATGAAAAGGGTGAATTCACCAAAATTAAAAATGAATACTTACAAAAATATAAAGTGCCCAGATTAGAAGAAGAGGAAATAGAATACTTAATAGCTCTGTCTTAGAAAAAGAAATTGGATAAAGCATGAATGAGGTCTTCCAAAATATCCCTAAGACAATATGAATTCATGAGTGAATTCTGCCAAACATTTAAAGAACAATTAATTCCAATATTAAATTATTTTAAAATAGTCAAATGAATTCTTTCAAATTCTTTTTCTGAATCAAATTTGGTACTGAGACCTGTAATGGTAATGGGGACTTGACAACCTCTGCCCTTAATAGGACAGATATAATAACATGGAACCCATGATTGGAGGAGCTTCTACCCTTTCAAGAAGGGAACAGGAAGTGTGGAGCAGGAAGGAGCCTGAGAGAAAGCCATAAGTTATGGGAGCAAGCAGCATGGAGTCTGAGCAGCTAGCATGAGTAAGAGAGGGGCATTCTTGCTTAAGGGAACCTGTTTTGTTTTGAAGGCCAGAAGGAGCAAAGGTTTGGGAAGGGTTGGTAATGTTGGTGTTTAATGAATTAGTTATGTGTACCAACTTTGTAGTTACTATACTTAATTTCGCTTTCTGGTTTGGGGATTTGGCTTTCTACTATTTGAATAAATGTCATAACTGTAGACAATATAAAATATTTGGGAGTCTACCTGCCAAGACAAGCCCAGGAACTATACAAACACAATCACAAAACACTTTTCATACAAAGACAGATCTAAACATTTGAAGTAATATCAATTGTTCATGGATGGTGAACCCAATATAATGAAATGACAAGTCCACCTAAGTTGAGTAATAAATTACTTTATATATATATAACCTTGAAAAGTAAACTAATAGACTGTACTGAAAGACATACATTCTTAAAGACCTACCTGTAGCACCCATTTCTCTGTACATAAACACTGATCCAAAAATAAATAATGACATTTTAATAGATGTCATCATACCAAATAAGTATAATCTCTGAACAATCAGAAACAAAGATTTTTTAAAAAATCATGTGGGAGCAGGATAAGGTATGTACAATGCTTCTTATCCAAGCCTGCCACTAGAATTGTCCAGAAAATACATTCTGTGGGTCTCCAGAGTGGAGTTTGTATACTACTTTCATTTAATTATACACAGAAATTACTTTATTCATGTGTCCAATAGTTCATAGATTATTAAATACAAAGAAAATAGCATCTTCCAACTTATATTAGAACTCTTTCTACTCAGACTCCCTGAAAAAGATAAATAAAAATTGAGGTCTAGATAATAATGGAAATATGAAGGCTTCCTTCTTGAATCTTGAGGTCAAATTAATCCAAAGGATGAAGGTGATGCTAAAAGTTATTTTAGTTTCTTGCAGATAAGATAAACTTAATTTAAATTTATAAAAAAGAAAGCCACAACTGGAGATGCCAAGAGAGTTATAGGCATTTTGCAATCAAAGTTCAATAAGAAGAACATAGTACAATTAACTATTTTACAAGACGAGTCTTAACATATATTTTCTAAACTGCAAAATGGATCACAACAGATTAGAAAAATATCCCGAGACAACATAACAAAATATCAACAAATTTTATAACTTAATTTTTTAAAGAGAGCAAATTTTCACAAAGCAGCTATATAAGGAATCACATTTTCATTGTCAGAAGAAGGAAGAGGATTGATATATGTCCTCAGAACATGATAAACAGGTTAAAGAAGTACTGAAATACTTCTACAACTATACTTTAATTCATATATCAACAAAAATGCTGACCTTAAAACACAGGTTTTATAGAATGTAACAAAAAGTAATTTAAAATCATGATGGAACATTTCAAAGGGCTACAATTCAAGAGTGAAATCAAAAGCTCTCCCTGGATTACATCCAAGTGAAAAAAAATGAACAATATGCCAACAAAGAAGTATCAAAAATAACTGTCATGGACTTGGTTACAGAAGTAGAAAGATTCATGATGGAGGTACAAAACTGATTGATACATGCAGCTTATTTAAGAAAATCATAGAAACTCCAAATCATTTCAGCTTGCAAAAATTATCACCTAATGAACACCTAAAATAGATCATATATTAGCAAAATTACATAACAGGAGCTCTATATACTTCATAAATTAATATAAAATAAATCCTTTATAAATACTTGCACTGAAATATATTTGAGAATCCACCTTCTGCAAGAATCCTTTCTTACCGTCCCATACCTACTTCATTCCTCTTCTCATCCTGTTGATTGCCTTCCTTTTTACTATGTATATATCTTGTATATATAAAGTTATATGTATGTTATCTCCTCCATTAGAATGTGAAACCTTTGAGAGCTAGAATCCCATTAAAATATTGTTTGCACACCTGGTGCTTAGAAGTGTTTCTGGGACATCTGAAACATAGCAATTGCTTTAAAAAAAAAACCCAACAAAACCAAAAATAAACGTGTTTATTAGTTGACTGGTTATAAGGTCTGACCTTTTTAAGTATTAATTAATGATGATGAAAGTGATGATGATGATGATGATGACAGTGATGACGATGATGATGGTGGTAGGATGACATGGGTAGAATGTTGAGCTGGGAATTAGGATACACATGGGTGCAGATCATGTCAGTGATATATACTATTGAGTGACCCTGAAGATGGCCATTACCTTTAATATTACTGTAAGTAATTATTCAAATCTTATCTTTTAAGTAATAGCTGGGATGTAGTATTCTTAGACAGAAGTAATCCCTCCAAGTGGGAGTTATTCTCACTGATGAAATGATAATTCACTAGTACAGGTAAGCCTTTCTAAAGAGTACTATTACTACTTCTAAAATATATATATATTTAAAAGCATTTATTAATTATTTACTATGTGCAGAATATGGTGTTGGGCTTTGAAGATGATGAAATAAGATAGTAATATTTCTAAAATATATCACAAGCCTCAAAGTCAAATATAAAGCCCAGATGTTTCTGTTATTATTTATTTAATCCTCTGAAAAGGTATGGGGCAGTTAGGTGGTGGTGGACTGAATTGACTTTAGGTGAGAAAGAAGTCTTATCTTTGATCTTAAAGGTAAAGCTGCTGATTTCCTCCCTCATAAAACATTGAATTGATAGATAAGGACCCTGAAAAATGTGAAGGTTTTGCATGATGTTGGAATTCCACCTGATGGCAATGTTCATATTGGAAGTCAAGGGGTATAATGGACTTAGAATCATGGACCTACAAAAACCCTAGCTAAGAAATTAATAAAGCCTGAGGGGAGATGTTTTAGCATCTCTCAAATCCAGAAAGGGAATTCCAGCAATAAGGAGTTGTGTTAACACTTTACCAAGTCTGTTCTCTAAACTCGAGTCTAGTTTTCCTTGGGATTTCTATGTATTCATAGGCAAGTATGTCGCAAATGTTGGGGTCTTGTATTTTTATATTTTTGCCAAATGTTATTACTCTATATCTTTAGTAAATACATCTTCTAAAAGCTAATTTAAGCTGACTAACTGAAATGATAACCTTACAGGCATACAGACCATTGAATCTTCAACTTAGGCTTTTCAATGATAAATTTAGCAATCTGATGGGATAGAGTTTTTCTCTGCAATCTACATCATATCATTGGTAATGGAATTGGAATAAGGATCCTCTGAGTTAAAATGGTATATACAAGGAATATAGCAAACTCTGAAAAAGAACAGAAAGATGAATGCCACAAACAATGACTGAGAAGTACACAATGGATAAGTAATACACTGAGTAAATTATACTTTCTCACTGAGCTAAATGCACGATGAATAAGCTACCTAATGATAAATTCCAAAGAACAAGAGTCTAAAGATGTGATCAGAGAACTGTAAAAAAGCAAGAAAATGAGTTGGTCATATGGTAAGGATAATGTATGAGAAGTCAACAATGAGAATATTTACCTAGTTCTTTCACATTGTCATGGGAAAGCAAGACATATTGCTAGTACTTTGGGTGTTTGCAGACAATAAACTTATGGGAATAAATAAAGAAGAGTCACAGATGATCAACAGACATGAACTGTTTGATATTTGATTTATCAGAATAAATAACAACAACAAAAACTTTCAAACTGATGGGACAACAAATCTATTTTAATAATTTTACGACATATTTTTTCATAACTCATACTTACTGTGCAACTGTCTTTTAAAAGTATTGCCCCAAAAGAAGAGAAAGAAAATTGACATTCCCTCATCCCCAGAACATTTCTTGTCATGACAACCACCCACTATTGAAACTTAATTTTGTATTGTAGATAACTACACCTATTTAATTATTCAATTAAAAATATGACAAGTGTGAAAAATAATCTACATTAGCTCTGGTACCATGTTTATTTATTTTGTTGCTCTAACCTTTTTTTTTATTATCCCATCTGCTTTCATTTTCTTTTTATTCTAGCCTATCTCTTGAGTTCTTAATTTTTTCTTTTCCCTGTTTTGGGTTTGTTTTTTGTTTGTTTGTCTGCTTATTTTTTTGTTTTTGGCTTAGAGAGGTAAGGGAGAACTAATGATCATAGATTGAGATGTCATTTCCTTTCCTATTCCCTGAGGCAACCCTTTGGTCTACTATGGGGAAGAGTGGGAGTTTTACAGAGTTAGGAGAAGGTGAGGGAGGTGGAAGATAATTTTTTTTTGCCTTAATGGATCAAAACTGAGGTAATTTAGGGCAATGTGCATATAGAGGAAAACAATAAGGAAATATGCAATTGTAGATATCAAATTAAAAGTTCTGTTAGGGATCTAAGTTACTACTACTAGTACTGCTACTGCTGCTGCTGCTACTACCACTACTACTGCTGCTGCAGCTCCTGTTACTACTACTACTACTACTACTACTACTACTACTACTACCACTACTACTACTACTACTACTACTGTCAAAACTTATGTATTGAGGTTTTACAAAGCACTTTACATATATTACCTCATTTAAGTAGCACAATTTTCCTGTGAAATACACTCTTATTATCTCTACATATGAAGAAACTAAGGCTGAGAGGAGGATAAGTTTGCTGAGGTTCACACAGCTAGTCTCTAAGGAGAGTTTTGGAATCACAGTTTCTTAACTCTATGTCCAGCAGCCTAGCCATTATGCTTGTCATTTAATTTGAAAACCATCTTGGGTGTTGAACCAATTGTCATTTACATTTTAAAATAAAATTTAAATTTTAAAATGCTTCAGTACTTAAATGTTTAAGCTTTCCAAGATGCTGTTGATGTTCTATATGGTAGCAAAACAATTGGTGAATTCACTCAGATGAGGGGAAAGAAAAAAAACAACTTTGCCAAACTGTTTGCTTAGCAGAATGGAGACAAAACAGCTGGTTAATTGACTGGGTTTTCATTTGTCATCTGGTTGTTTTGACTTATATATAAACAAAGCCACAGAGACAGCTCACTGAATTTAAATGAAACCTCAATGTATAGCATTTGGTTGCAGTTACCGCCAAGAGCTGTTACTCATCGCTGCCATCTGCTGGCACATAAACTCATAATTTTAAAAGGGGTTGCCCTGATTGTTCAAGAATCTGGTTCCGAGGTTCCCACAAAGGAAGCAAAATTTCATTTTGGTCTCAGGACAGCTTTCCATTTGAGCTTTTCAAGAGGAGAAAAGGGCAACTTTACAGCAAGATATCATGAATTAAGCTGTCAAGTGGTAAAAGGAGGTTAAATGAAAGGAATTATGGATGTGTATCCTTATTATTGGATGGTTGTCAATTCACCCAACAGTTCATTAAACATGATCCACCCACACTCATCTTTACCAAGAACTATTAATCCACATCTGGGCAAATAACAGATTTATTATACTCTCCTTAACTGTAACCTATAAAAAGAGAATATGTCCTAAGGACTGATTCACTGCAAACCATCTGTGTTCTACTAGATTATGTAAACTTATCTAAAAGACCTTTTTGGGGGGTCTTTTCTACAAGTAGGTTTCTTACATTCATCTTCCTTTTTTTCTTTGGTTCTAACTAGTCTATTAAAATAAGTCTAAATATCACAATTTGAGTAAATTATTCTAAATAGTATGTATTACTGCAAATTTCCCAAAACTCTTTTCTTCATTATTTTCTGTATTTACCTGTAGAACACTATAATCCAGTAGTAAGAATCTACAGTAGTAGAATCCTAAAGCATGGGATGTTTGTTTACTATTTTTTTCAGTACCAAAGAAAAAACAAAACTTTTATTGGTGGATATAATATGGTCTCTGTTAGGTGACTACAAAAAATCAGTAATTTGCACAGTTTCTAGATTCCTAATAATTTATGGAAAATTATTACTTAATTACTGAGGTCATTTGTAACTTGGGTGTTCTCCCTAGGACTTGAGAATTCCTTACTCTCCTGACTTTCTGCTGTACCTAAATTATCCCTTCTGACCCCTGGGTAATTTTAACCATTAATTTTTCATTCCTTCAGCTGGGATTCTGAGAACAAAAGAAGAAAAAATCACACCCTTCTTTCAGGCAGTCATTTATCCTTATCTGGAGCATTAAAAGAGTATTTGAATTGATAGTCCCATTTCCAATTTCTTTTTTTTAATATCTTTTTTAAATTTTTTATTTGTTTTCTTGTTTACATTATTAATTTTCATTACATTTTTGAATTACTCATTTTCTCCCCTTCTTGCCCCTGCCCCAACCCTAAAACAGCAGTCGCACTGTAAAGCCCCTTCCCTGCCCTGCTCTCTTATTTTCTGGTAGGGCATGGAGGGTCTCCTTATCCCAGCCCCTGTATATCTTAATTCCTAGTTGCAGGAATTGGAGAACTTTAAATTCTGGATTCTTTCGATTCCTCCCTTGTCACCCACCCCCACTGGAAGGACACTCAGTTCAATACAGGCTATGGATGTGCGATTATACAGGACATCTTCATAGTGGACATATTGTGACAGTGATTGTCTCTCCTTCCTATCCCTCCCCTCCCCTTGTTCTGTTCTCCACCCTGTCCCTGTCCCTTTACTGAAGTGTGTGCTTCTAGCATCCCTCTCCCAGACCCTGCCCTCCACTCCATCATC
>CM053601.1:45372154-45393693 GCA_028646575.1 Pseudocheirus occidentalis
CCATTCCATGCTTTGACCCTTTTTATCCACAAAAAAGGATTCTAGAGTTTTATTGGTGTTTTTATTTTGCCTCTTTTTCCTCATGTTGGCCAGTCAATTAATTGGTTGGGTTTTTTTAGGTCTGTGAAACTGCTTCCAGGGGGAAAGCTCTGTTCCAAATTGCTGTTTTTTTACCAACTGCTGGAGCTTTTAGGGGGGTGTTGTAGCCACCCTCTCCCCAGCTTTGGCTTGCTGAAAGTGCACCACAGGAACTCCACCCAAAACCACGATCTGTATCCAGGCCACTCAACGCAAGAGCCCTTGACACTGATCAATCAATTCAGCCCCCCTGCGGAGTCCTCAGGCCAGGGGCTCTGAAGCCACCCAGTGGTGGCCACTGCTGGTTCCAGCAGTTCCCTTCCCCCACTGCTTCCTTGCCTCGGGGGCAGATTGGCTGAACTGCTTTACCAGCCCAAAATTAATTTTCAAAGTTTCACTTTCACTAAGTGTCTCTGATGATTTGAAAATTCCCTTAGCCAGGTGCTTTAGATTTTCTTTGAAGTAGACTCACGCTGTGCCTTGGGGCTTTGCCTGGCCTCCGCTGTGATTTTGGGATGGGTGGGTCTCTGCTCCGGTGAGGTGTGCGAGCTGCCCCTCAGGCCTTAGCAGATGTGGAGGTGCTAGAGGCTGTAGGACCTCTGCAGACCGCTCAGTTCAGCTCAGCTCAGCTCAGCCCAGCTCCTTCCCACCATCCCAGGCCTGGCCATGGTCTCGGCTTCAGGCTTTTTCAGTCTCCCCTCCCAGCTGCCGCTATTAGCCCCTGCTGCTGAGCTGCCTTCAGCAAGAGATGTGTTCTATGTATTTTTGTGAGTCTGAGAGTTCTAGACTTTATCTGGGCTCATATTTATATGGGTGTTTAGGGTGGCGGTGTGGGAGCTGCAGGACTTTACTGCTTCTATGCCTCCATCTTGGCTCTACCCTCCCCCCCCCATTTCCAATTTCTTTTCCTTATGAGGAATTCTGGTATATTGGTATGTGGAGTCAGAAGTCCAGGGTTTGGGTCCTGAAATCTCCTATTTGTTATCTAAATGCTATCTATATGTTATCTACAAGTTATAAGATCTTAATTTGATCATGAGAATCAAGAAGTGGGTCTAAACGATCAAGTCTCTTCTAGTTTTTAATCTGAACTTTTATAAGCCTTCCAATCCAAGTTTAGACCATAGTAATTTGCATAAAATCATTCAGTAGTTCCTCATTGCCTACCAAAAAGAAATTCAGTATCTTAACCTGCACTGCTAAACACCTACAATCTTTCTATAAATCACTTTACCAACACTATCATAACACTCAACTTTAGGGATCTATGATTTAGACAAATGGAACTAAAAGCACGTCTCCAAATAGATCTCTTCCAAGCCCTTACTTCTCTTCCATAATGCATGAATTCTACAGGGAGAAACCTAGATCAGCAATAATATACTGACCCATATCTCCATCAGTGGGACAGTGTTGGAGAAGAAGGCAAAGTGCTGAATTTGGAGTCAGGAAGAGCTGGGTTCATATCCCATCTCAGGCACTTGCAAGCTATATGACCTTGGGCAAGTCATTTAACTTCTCTGTGTGTTCATTCGTTCATATGTAAAATTAAGGAGTTGTACTCTAAATGGTGTCTAATGCCCTTTCCAGGTCTAAATCTACAAACCCTTTAATGATTAGCAACTTGTAAAGCTAAATTTAAATGGTCTAGTATAATAGTCACCAAACCAGTTGCCTTTTTCATGAAGTCATTCCTCATATACTCATCCCCCACTGAGCAGGCTAGAAATGAGCTCATTGTTTGCAAAATTCTCTTATCATTACAAATATCTTATTGTTAGAATTTCAGAGTTCTAGTACTACATTTTTATCTAACTGCTGGGCATATCTTCCTAGGTACACATGCATATCTTAAATGCCACGTGCTCAAAATAAAACTTGGCTTTCCATATTGGCATAGACATATGTAGATGTCTTAATACAGTCTTGAGTTTTAATTATTTGAAAAAAATATAAATGCTGCAAATATAGCAAAAATATTAAAAGGTTAATTGTTTAATGTTTTAATTATATCAATATGCTTATTATTAAAATTCAGAATAGCCACCATCCTGTGCTGTCTGTCACTCTCAAGGATTTTCAGACTTTGTAAACTCATTAGACACATCCCAGTAACATAAAGGATTGGATTTATAATCTTAGACTAATGATCTGAAGAACAAGTTTTTGTTTCATACCTGAGAATTTTGATGAAATCCCACAAGAAAAATCCTGTGGTGATAGATCAGGAGACCAAGGTGGAGGAAAAAGAGAATTGGTATCTACTGATCCACTGCTCTGAGAAATTGTCTTAGAGAAATTACCAAACACATGATGCATAATGACATGATGGCCATTTTATTAAAAACAAAATTTTTAAAAAGTATCACAAAAATTCATAAAACAAAATAACTAAGAATAAACATTCAAAGGATGGTTTTTTTAGTAAGTTTTGTAGCCCTTATAATTTTGAAATTATTAAAGTTTAAAACTGCAATGAAACTTTTGGGACTTCTTGCATAATACCACATTTCCTCAAAAGTACATATCAAAGTTAGTACATATGTATGTATTTGTGTATGTGCATATGTATCTATAACATGTGTGTATATGCAGTTAAGTAGCACAGAGGAAAGAGTCAGGGACACCTGAGTCTAAATCTTGTCTCAGATACTTACCAGGCCTATTCCTTATCTACAAAATGAAGGACTTTTGCTAGATTTTCTTTAAGGTTCCCTTCAGCTATAAATCTACAGGTATTAATCTATTATTATCCTATAGTGTTTGTGTTTGTAACAGAGACACAGGCAGAGAGGGAGGGTCAGGGAGAGAGAGAGAGAGACTGAGAGAAAGAGACAGAGAGAGAGACAGAGAGAGAGAAAGAGAGACACACACAGACACAGGGACAGACAGAGAGAGAAAGCTGTGAAGACATGTACTAGATATGTGACTTTGGTTAAGTAAGTATGCATATAACTCTAGGATCATAATTACAATCGAATTAGTGACATGTATTGGTAGAGGGTACTTCCTCACCTCAAATATAATTTCCTCACTCAATATACAATTGAAATTCCAGATTCCATATCGATCATTTATATATGCTTGTATATACATATACATATATACTTAAATACACATATATATACACATACATATGTATAAACTATGCATGTACATATAGCATACTCATTTATTATTAAACATCAGATGGCATATTATATGGTAGATAGGTATATGTTTACTTGTATGTTTTGTCTCTTCTTATGGAATAAAAGAAGACTAAAGAGTTAATGTAGAAGGACCCTAAGCCTTTGCTACCTATCACCTAGCCCAGGGGTGGGAAATCTGCATCTTAAAGGGATTTGTTTTGTGAAATTTGGATTCAGTCAAAGGGCCTCACTTGAGAGCTAACCCATTATAATAGTCTCCTAATTGGTTGCCCTGAATACAGTTTAAGAGCATGTAACTTTTATTTTTTGACTGCCAGGTTGGACTCAACTCAATCCAATCAAATAGCCAGACATGTTTCAGATAAGTTGCTATCTAGCCATGCCTCTTTCATCTTGTGTGTGTAAAATTGATTTTTTAACCAAGTATAATACTTTACATTAATCCTTATTAAAGTTCATGTTATCAGATTCATATTCTCCCCTGTATTGAGCCTTTTAAATCCTGAGGCTGTATTATATGTGTTGGCTGTACTGCCTAGCTTTGTTTCAAATGATAATTTGGAAGCTTGTCATCTATGAATTTATTTAAGTCATTGATGAAAATGTTGAAGAACAGAGCCAAGAGCTTGTCCTTGGGGCACTCTTCTTGAGACCTTATCAATAGACAACTTACTCAACTTGAGCCATTGAATGGAATTTTTTGTCATGTAACTTCTTTGAAACCCATATAATTTTGTTATTATATTTTCCATATCTCTACCTTTTCACATAAAACTAAGGTGAGATATTTTGCCAACTGAGTCACTAAAATCTGGCTAAAGCATAGGAACAACATTTTTATTTCTAAATCACCAATTTGATGATCTTTCCAAAAAGGAAATGACATGACCTCCTTTTGAAATGATTCTAGTTCATTGTTATCAGCACTTCCCTTTCCAGATGATTAGCACATAATCTATAGATGTTAAATGCACTGGTCTGTAATATTCATATACAATTCTATACCTTTTTAAAAATTGAGCAGTCTCATTCATCTATTCTTTCAATTTCCAACAATGTAATTTTCTGAGTAGCTATATGATCACTTCTCTTATTCTTCTTAAGCATCTCATAACTTTCAGTTATTTTAATTCTATCATTTCTTATCCAAAGGTCATTCTCCTTGTCAGAGAAAACACAAACAAAACAATAATTAAGCAATCGTACCTGCTTCCTGTGATCAGCTGACATCATCTCATCCACTTCTGGAAGCAGTCACTTTTCCCCAGTACTGAGTAAAACCATACCAGCGTTTACATTATCTTTACCTTATCTTATTAACTTTATTTCATTCTGAGCTTAAGTGTTACTGATGATATTTCCATAGAATGATGCCACCCTACTTTTCATCCTTCTTAATCTGGCAATTCTTCTACCTTCTTTATACTTCTTAAATATCTTGGAAAGTAAGTGAAGGTAGATAGACACAGATACTACAAGTATATGTCCTTTTCAGACAATTCTGATTTTACTACTTGATAAGAATTAAAAACCATGTGCCATTATGATTTCATTCATGAGAATTTCTTATTTTTCTTGGAATGACTTCCTCTGTTTAATATCAGTCTGTATGATCCTACCTATCATTCCCTTGAACAGTTTGAAATGTTTTCCTCAAATCTAGAAGATGTGCCAGAATCTGCTAAGTGTTCCTATTTTATCACAAATTCTAAACAAATGCTCATATCAATTAAAGTTATTATTACTTACTGTAATATTTATATATGCATTGGTGGCTGGTACAGAGTATAGAACTCTGTGGATGATCTTGGCTACAGCTACAACATTATCAGCAGATTCTGGAGCTCTCAGACCAGATGTAGTAATGGGTCAAGCAAATGGACAGAAAAGGATTATGAGAGAAACTTTACTGGCACTGGATGCAGCTGTTGTTGATTGGCAACATTTTACTCCTACACAGTTCTGGTTCACTGTAAGAAGTAACTGTCTTACTAAAAATTCCTTAAAAATTAGAATTGGGCAACTGTAAGGTAATAACTCCAGGATATATCAAGAAATGATAAAATAAAGAGAAAAGAAGGGAAAAAAATAGAAGAGAATGTAAATTATCTAATCAGAAAAGCAACTGACCTTGAAAATAGATCCACATAAGATACTCTAAGAATTGTTGGACTACCTGAAAAAAGGGCTTAAATATCATATTTCAAGAAATAATCAAAGAAAACTGACCCAGTATCTTGCATTCAGAGAGTAAAATAGAAATGCAAAGAATCTACCAATCATTTCCTGAAAGAGATCCCCAAATGCAAGTTCTTAGGAATATTTTAGAAAAATTCCAGAGCTCTCAGGTGAAGGAGAAAATATTGTAAGCAGCCAGAAAGCAAATCATAACATGATGGAGCCACAGTAAGTATCACAAACATTTTTAGTAGATAACATGTTAAAGGATCAGAGGGCTTGGAGTATGACATTCCAGAAGACAAGGATTACAACCAAGAATGATCTACCAGTCAAAGCTTAATATTATCCTTCATGGAGGAAAAAAAAGAGATATTTTATGAGGTGCAGTACTTTGAGCCTTCCTAATGAGGGGTGTAATAAAAGAGATGAATAGAAAATTTGACTTTCAAGCACAAGACCCAAGAGAAGAATGAAAAGGCAAACATGAAAAATAATCGTACACTTTCCACAGACTTAAGTCCCAAGACCTACTCTTTCACTTCATCTCAACTAAACATCTTTTGTTCCTACATGTATTCCAGTTTCCTAGTTAGGGAGTTTAACTTTTTTTATCTTACCAAATCGTCCCACAATTCTGCCTTTCTCTATGCTTTACCACTCTTCTACCTGCTATTTTCAGTCATTAAGATCTATATTCCTTTTACTCCTGACTTTCTCAGAATTTTTACCATTTGGAAAATATATCATTTGGGGTGTTGTTATCATTTTCACTGATGCCAAAGTCCTGCAGTGATGGGCAGATCATAAAGCAACAGTTACATATAGATACACTGAGAGTTGTATTCACAAACTTGCACACAGGTGATCTAGGCCATAGGGTTATTTTCTTACTGGAAGCAGCAGTGGGATTTGGCAGCCCCCTGGGTATCTGAGCAGCCTTTTAAAAAGAACACAATGTTAACCTTCTGGTGGGAGAAAAAGGCTATAAAAAGTGCCCTAAAAATTGTTTGCTTTATTAATCCCTTGTCTGCTTACTGAGAGAGTCAAGGATTCCACTCTGTGGTACAAAAATATGTACAAAACCTTTTGCAAAGATGATTCCAATCACAAGAGATACATGGAATGTGCATATAGTTATGGACAACATGAAAACTAGTTGACCTGAGAGATGAATGGCTCTTGTTGTGAGAGTACTCAGCAGGTATCACATTCAAATAGCAGCCCTAAGTGAAACAAGCTTGGCAAATGAAGGCATTCTTGCATTCCTGGAAGATAATCTCCTCTTGCCATATAACCCAGAAAATTTCAGTCAGCGTTTATAGGAGCAGTGGACCCTCTGTCTTTTAAGTCGCAGCTCAAATAGAATCAGGGCCAGGTACATTACCAAATGAGAGGAGTTTAATGACATTCAAAACACCTTTTTTTCTTTTTTGGTTGGAACTTCAGTGAGAGTGTATATTTGAGTTTCAGGCATCTACCTGCTTGACATAGTGCTATGCCATAAATATCCTAATATGTATATGTATGAATGTATATATGTATATATATATATATATTCAGTATATATGTGTGTATACACACACATATATTCACCCTATCTAGTTAATTAAATTACAAATCATGTCTTATCAAATTTTGATGATACCTTTGATACAATATTTTACTTGTGTTACACTGCAAATTCATTTGATTTATTGCCCACAATTGGTAGAATAATATATTAACATATAGTTCCATAAATTTATTCCCAATCCTCATAACAGTTATTTTACTTTTTCTATGAAGTAATGGATACTGCCTCCATTCCATACTTGTTGTCATTCATAGAATAGAGTTTTACAGTTTTTTTTTGCATATTTTTCTCCGTCTCCAAAAGAGATTACAGTTCAAAGTACTGGGTCAGATGAGTGATTCTCCTACTAAGCATGTTCTAATGGTATTCATAAGTTCCACTTTATCCCTTAAGCAGATCCCATTATACTAATTATGTAAGCCATCCCTCAGAACAATCAATCTTTCAAGAAATAAATATTAATTAAGCACTTACTATGTAACAGATGCTGTGGCAAGCACTGGAGTAACAAAAACAAGAAAAAGACAGTCCCTGCAATCAAGGAGCTAACAATCTTATGGAGGATCATTTTAACATGAATTAAACACACAAACAAATACAGAAAAACAAATAATATACAGAATAAATAAAAATTAACAAAGGTGAAACACTAAAATAAAGAGGGGTTTGGAAGGTTTCCTTCATTATTTGGGATTTTAGTTGGTGTATGCAAATGATATGAGTGGGGTCAATAGTAGGTGTAGAGTCATGAAGGAGAGCCAGACAGAATGCCAGGAGCTAAGAGATGGAGTGTCTTGTTCATTGAATAGCCAGGAGGCCAGAGTCCCTCCATCACTGAGTACATGTAAGGGAGTAAGGTGTGAGAAGGCATGAAAGGTAGAAGGGGAAAAGCTATGAAAGCTTTTGAATGCCAACAGAGTATTTTCTAATTTACTTTCATTGGCTTCACTTTCTATAACTTCTTTTCTTTTTCAATGCCATAGCCTTCAACTGGAAGAAGAAATGTAAATATCACAGTTCAGTACATTTTTCTGGTGCTATCCATCAGTTTCATAGTAATCTACAGAAATAGGTCATAGTCAGTGGGCTTGATCAATCCTGAATTCAAACCTGTCACTTCTCTTGTACATATTTCTATTGGATAGCAAATCTTTTGATTTACTAGTTAACCTTTATACATATACCTATGCACCCCTAAGCAAAGTGTCAGCCAACCAAAATTGCCTATCATTTCCCCCCTGAAATTACAGTTTTATTCCCACTATCTGCCATAGGGAAGGTCTGCTTATTCTGCTACCTGATATAACAAAAGTCACTCTTTCTTTAGTGGTTCACATTCACTATGGAAATAGATTCAGATGTGTTTTCAAGCTGCAGGATATTTTGGATGTTGCTTTCTATGCTGTAAGCCTACACCCACTATCTTTTTGATTCCAGGATCTATTTTCCCCTATTTTTGTAGGATCTTTCATTTTTCTGACTCATTTCTTAGATTATTTCTTATATCCAGTCTAGCAATTATTCATCCCTTCTAATTTCCTTAAGATCAGAGAGTTGTTTACAGAAACTTGAAGCCTTTTTCTCATGTGGAACAATCAATAGGAATGTGTAAATGATTCACTTGAGGGCTTATTGACATTATCACTATTACCTGCCAGTTTCCTTGATTTTTCTAGTTATTAATTTTACTCTTCCAGTCCGTTTCCCCAAGCAAACAATTTCCAGTGTGCAAATGAATAGCAAAGTTACTATTGATAGTAACATTCCCTTATAAAGGTAATTTTTAAGAAACCATATCACATTTCACCACTGAATTCATACTTCTTTTGATTGTAACTTTGATCTTACTGGTATAGAGAACTCCCTCTGTCCTCACAGACTGGAACTTTCCCTAGAGCTTCAGTCTTCAAGAATTTCCTGGGCTTCCTGAGTGATTATCTACAGTCAAACAACCATTATGAATCAGATATAAAACTTGACTAAACTATTCCTGACTCTGTGCTCAACCCTCACTCACTCATGCAATGATGATATATTATGTTTTATACAGCTGTCAGGTACCCTGATCAATTCACCATAAGTCTACATAGTATATGTTGCACAAAAATATAATAATGTGAATTCACTTTTAGAGGCATCGTGATATAGTGAAGGGAGTGTTAGACTTAAAACTGGAATGACACAACTATGAAGCCCATCTCAAAAGTCTTAGCTGTGTGATTACGTAACTTTAACTATTTTCATTACCCTTTGAACTTCAGTCTCCACAATTGGAAAATTGAGATAGTAATAGCACATGTCTCACCAAGTGGTTAGAAAGTGCTTTATAAATGTTAAGGTGCTATAGAAATGTGTTATTCTTATTAAATCATTATAATTATAGCTATAATTTATATAATAACTATATAATCTCATTTGAGTCAAATCACAATCCTTTTTAGTACACTTAGCAAATATTATTTTACAACTGAGGCCAATGAGACTTAGAGAGTTAAATATTTCCAATGGTTATCAAACCATCATATTTAAAACAGGATTCTAAACCCAATCTTCCTACAATATTCTATCCATTGCATTAAATTCCCACTCCATGGCACTTATTGTGATACTCTGTATAGAATGTACTCTGTATTAACCATCTTGTTTAAAGGTGGATGGGTGGTACCAGTGGATAAAGTCCTGGACCTGGAGTCAGGACAAACTGAATGCAAACCTGACCTTAAATATTTACTCTTTGTCTTATCCTGGGCATGCCATTTAATGTTTCTTTTCTACAATTTCCTCATCTGCAAAACTGAGATATATTCCATACCTCCAAGTGTTTTTAGAAGGATAAAGTGAGTTAATATTTGCAAAATTTCTTTTTTTCAAACATAAAATCCTTGTCCAAATGCAAAATAATTATTATTGTTTTGGTAATATTCCTATGATAAGATGTTATCAGTTGTAATTTGGATTGATAAAATGAATAATAGAATCATGTTATCATTTCCATTTCTCCTTCACTCTTTTTCTGGAAAGACTAAATGGTGTGTATTTGAAAATATGCATTAGCTTACCTGAGACTGGTAAGAAGTGAAGTAATAAACAAACAAATGAATAAACATAGATTGATAGATACATAGATTTAAAAAGAATGAATGGATGGATCTATGAATGAATAAACAAGTAAACAACTAAATAAATGGATAGATAGGTGAATAAAAGGGTCAAAAAGAAGGAGCTTTGGCCTAAGAAGGACTCTGGGATGATGAAATGTGGTGCTGGAGACTTGGTAGGAGTGAAAGAATAAGGAAATAGTTCTCTGAGTATTGTGCAGCTGGGGACAGATTCCTGGGTAGAAGAAGGGTAATGAAAGCAAATTAGTTAGATACAATTTTGTATTTAAAAATTTTACACTTAAAAAGAATCCATAATTTGTAAGTAGGCTCTTTGTTTATTGTCACAAGAATTTAATATAAGGGTTATATAAGTAATATATCTCTCTACCAAACTTCCATAGTAATTCCAACCTATTGGCTGTGACTCTCATGGCTTTGACAGGAGCAACAAGACAATTAGAACTGGGGGACATATTGTATAAGAGTAGCTTCATAATCATGAAGGGTAGGGGGTATATGGATCAACAGTAAGTAATCTGGGGAGGGGGGATGTGGGATTAAGACTGATATGCATTACACAATTAAAATTATTGAAAGACAAATTTGCTAAGCAACTACTATGTATAGGGTAGTACAAGTGTGGATTCAAACATACATAAATGTGGATACAAATATATTTTTAAAAAAACTGCTCCTGCCTACAGGTGATTATAGTCTACTTAGAAATATTATTGGTGCACAAATAAGGGAGTATGAGTAATTTCAGGAAGAGTAGTTGTATTGATAAACCCAGAGAGAAGTTCTGAGATGGGGAAGAGTGATATTGGAGACGGACCTCTGAGCAGTGTGAAAATGAGGAATGATTCTTTGGGGCAGGGTAATGAGGCAAAGTGGTTTGATTTATTTTTCAAGGAATCATAGGATCATAGCTTTAGAGCTGGAAGTGACCTCAGTGACTATCTAACTCAAGCTTCTGTATTCTCATCTCATTCTCGTTCTGCATTCTCATCCTCTTTCTTTCTAGTACTCATCTTCCTCTTTGCTTTCACGAATTCTATGGTGGAATGTTGACAATATAGAATGGTGAAAAGATGTTTTATAGAGGCATGTAGCAATTTGGGTTCCAGTTGAAGTCCTGTCATTAACTTGAAATAATTATTGTTTTTTTAATTTATCCTAATGAATGTTGGTGTCCCAACCTGTAAAATGAGAAGACTATACTAAAGGATTAAGTACAGTATAGAGGGGGAAAACTTCTGGACATGGAATCAAAGCACTGGAATTCAATTCCTAATTTTGTTTCTTGCCTTGTGTGATGGTAAGCATGCTAATTAATTTCAACTCTTTTAGGGTCTCAGTTTCTTAATTTATAAGAAGATTGGACTAGGAAACCTCTAAAGTCCCTTCTAGATCTTATGATAGGATTTCCATGGGTGCATTTATTTTTAAAATTGGGGGATGCTTAAGAGAATGATGATGACAATAAAACAGTTATGTAGTACTTTAAATTTGAAAAAAAAACACGTTAAAATATTATGTCATTTAATTCTCATAACACTGAGAGGCAGATGTTATTAAAATCATTATCTTAGAAATAAATTGCAGCACAGAGAAGTTAAGTGACTTAACCAGGGTTACACAGTTAGTAGGTGGTTAAATGTGACCCCCATTTAACCTCAGAAGCTAAATAATTGCTCTATCCATAATACTACCAAATTCATATAGCTGCTTTTTATAACTTTTAAGTTACATTGTTTATTTTTAACATTCTTTTTTATGTTTAGAATTACAAATTCTTTTGCTCATTCCCATCCCTCCCCTACTCATTGAGAAGGAAAATAATATTATATATATATATATATATATATATATATATATGTAATCATGCAAAACATTTCTGCATTAACCATATCACACACATAAAAACAAAAACAAAAAGCAATGAGAAAAATCTACTTTTATTTGCAGTCAGAGTTCATCAGTTCTCTCTATGGAGATAGATAGCATTTTTTCACCATGAATTCTTTGAAATTATCATGCATCATTGTACTGATTAGAATAGCAAAGTCTTTCACGGTTTATCATGCTTACCAAATGGCTCTTACTGTGGACAACAATCTCTTCCCTTTACGCAAATTCATGTAGGTCTTGCCATTTTTTTTTCTGAAAGCAACCCTTCATGATTTCTAATGACACAATCATGCTCTATTACTATCATATGTTGCAACTTATTCAGCCATTATCAAATTGATGAGCATATTTTTAATTTCCAATTCTTTGTCACCACAAAAAGAATACACACACACACAGAGGAGGGGGAGAGAAAGAGACAGAGAGAGAGAGAGAGAGAGAGAGAGAGAGAGAGAGAGAGAGAGAGTTTTTTTTTCCTTTTTATTTGATCTCTTTGAGGTAAAGACCTAGTGATGTTATTGCCAGGTTATAGGATAAGCTCAGTTTTATACATCTTTGACCATAGTTCCAAATTATTGCACAGAATGATTGGACCAGTTCACTACTTCACCAGCAGTTCATTAATATTCCTATTTTCCCTCATACATTCAGCATTTTTCATTTCTGGTAGGTATAAGGTAGCACCTCAGAGATTTTTACTTTATGTTTCTCTTATCAATAGTGACTTGGCAGGTTTTTTAAATATCTATAGATATCTTTGATTTCTTTTTCTGCAAACTGCCTATTCATACCTTTTGACATTTATAAATTGGGGAAAGCATGTTATTTTATAAAGTTGACTTAGTTTTCTATATATTTGAGGAATGAAGTCTTTATCAGAGTATTGCTATATTTTTAAATTTGATTTTCTATGGTACCTTTTAACAAAATTGTTTCCTTGATTATTACTTTTAATGAGGTCAATTTTTGCTTTTGCTTCATCTGAGATCATGATTATTACCCTTGCCTTTTTTTTAAACTTCTAAAGCATGAGAGCTTCTTCTCCAACCCTTTATGTTGCATCTTTATGTATCTTTGTGCTTCAATTGTGTTTCTTGCACACATCATGTTCTTGGATTCTGGTTCCTAATCCCTTTTGCTTTTAGCTTCCATTTTATAGGTTAGCTAATCCCATTCACATTCGTCAATATGATTACTTTTATTTTATTTTCCAACATCTTCTTTGGTTTATCTTTCTTTCTTATTTTTCTGTTTATCTTTTTATCTGTTTATTTTTATCCAATTTCTCCTTAAAAGGGGTATATTGCTTCTGTCTACTGTCTCACTTAATCTGCCTTCCCTTTTATCACCTCCTGCCTACAACTTTTATCTTCTTCCCCTCCTATTTCCCTATTTGGTAAAATAAATTTCTTTAACCAACTGAATGTGTGTGTGTATGTGTGTGTGTGTGTGTGTGTGTGTATTCATTCTTAACCAATTCTGATGAGTATAAGGTTCAAGCATTTCCTGCCCCAACCTCTAACATTTTCCAAAGCACTACAAAAGCTTTTCCTTACATATTTCTTTTAAGTGAGGTATATTTCCCCATTCTACATCTTCTTTCCCTTTTTACCAGTGTATCCTTTTTTTCTCACTCCTATACTTTTTTGGAGATCATACCAACATACTCAGCTCACAACTGTGTCTTCTATGTAGACTCTTTCTAATTTCCCTAATAATAAAAAGTTTTCAAGAGTTACATGTATCATCTTCCCTTATGGGAATTTGAGCTGTTTAACATTATTGAGTACCTTATGATTTTTATATTGTGTTTACCTTTTATACTTCTCTTGAGTCTTTCATTAAAATGTCATTTTTTTTTGGAAAAATTCACCTACATTCTTTTCATCAGGAATACTTGGAACTCTTCTGTTTCAATTAAATATCCCTTTTCCTCTGGAAGGAATATATTCACTTTCCATGAGTAGAATATTCTTGTCCATATTCCTTAGCTCTTTTGCTTTCTGCATTAATATATTACAAGTCTCCCTTTCCTTTAATATAGAAGCTACTAAATCATGTGTGATCCTAACTGTGGTTTGATAATATTTGAATTGTTTCTTTTTGGCTGTGTATAATAATTTCTCCTTGACTTGGAGGCTCTGGAATTTTCTGCTATTTGTTTTCAGGCTTTTGACTTTCTTTGATTGTTTCTTGAAGTCTCATGGAGTCATTGGTTTCTACTTATCTAACTCTAAATTTTAAGGAATAATTTTCTTCAGTGAATTTTTGTAGCTCATAGGGTAACTTCTTTTTAAGAAGTCTTTTTCTTTAGTACATTGTTGCATTTCTTTTTGTATTTGGCTTATTCTGCTTTTAAAAGAGTTATTTTCCTTAGTGAATCTTTTTGTCTTTTATTATTATTTCTTTTTAGCATTAGATGCTTTTTAGGTGTTACTTTTTAAAAATAATTTGTATCCCTCTTTTATCAAACTGCTAATTTTATTTTCATAATTTGTTTGGATCACTCTGATGTTTCTCCCATTTTTTCCTCTATCACTTTTATCTATTTAACTCTTCCAGACATTCATGCTGACCTTGGGTGCAACCAGCATTTTTCTTTTAGACTTTTCTTTTCATTGTTTCCACATTGTTGTTTTCTAAGTTTATTTCATAGCCTGTCTTGCAAATATAGTAGCTTTTTATATGCTCAAGTTCTATTTTGTTGTCGTTGTATCCTCATTTTCCTGGTATATTTCCTCACTTTGAACTCTATGTTAAAATTGGCTCTTTTCTCTTGGGATGGGGACACACTGTCCCAAGTTTCAGTCTTTTTGGTGTTGCTTTTTTTAGAGCTAGTTCTCAGTGCCTGTGAGTTTTCAGTGCTTCCAAGTTGGGGTGATCTTGTGAGAGGCATGATCCCTGATCTCCTGATCTGTACTCTGGTCTTTAGAGAGTAAGACTCCCTCTTATCCTGTAGCTGAAAGCACAAATGCTTTTCTGGGTCCTGCTCTCTTTTGACCAAACACAAGTGCTTCTCTCTGTCCTAGAATTGTGAGCCAAAATTGCATGTCAGCAAAAGAAGTGCCAACTGTTCCCAGGGCTGTTAACATGTCCCCTGCAGCATTTTTCTGACCAGTCATCTGACTTCCTTACTATCTCTAAGCTGAGAGCTCCCAAAGTTGGCACTATCAATGCCAATGTCCTGGTATCCTCCAAAGTTCACTGCTGGTGCTCCTACCATTCTCCAGACTTGCACCCATCCCAGTGTCACAGACCTCACCTACAGACCCCTTACATTTTCTTAGGCTGGAAAAACGTTGCCCTCTGCCTTTAAGCTGGTTGTAGTGCTCCAAAATTTGATTTGAGGTGTCATTTTAAAGTTGTTTGGAGGGGAATCTTCAGAGAGTTCAAATGGGACCTAGGCTGTACTCCTCTATCTTTGCTCATGACAGACACTTCTATGAGAATATTGTGGTATATCAAAAAGACTCTGGCTCAGGAATCAGAAAGTATTACTGTTAGCCATGTTCCTGACAATGAAGAGGTATATAAATCTGAGGGAAGAGTCATATTTTTTTCTTTTTTGATCTTATTCATCAGTGAAGTAGGAAATTTGAAACATGATATTTATCAGCCCTACTAATTTTAAAATACTTTGACTCTGTGAATAATTCCAAACCTATATGCAACTTTGCAGTGGTGATGGGGTAGAAGTTGGTTGTGATTATTTCAAGGGAGGTTAAGATGGTTAATATGAGTCAAGCTCAAGAAAGAGCCAATAGTCAGGAATACTTTGAGAATCACAGGGCTTCTCTGAAAGTCCTTCCCCCCCACACACATACTTTTTTCTTGCCTTTAGACCTTAGGTTCTCTGCCTGCAGTCCATAAATAGCCATGGAGTCTGTGGATATATTTATAGTATCTGTAAACTTGGACGGTTTAAAAAAATATTATATTTCAGTATGATTCATGTCGACTTTAATCCTAAATTGATCATGTATACATTTGAAAACAATATTCTAAAGAGCCTCTAGGCTTTACTAGATTTCCATGATAAAAAAAGGAAGGAAAAAAGTTATGAATCCCTACTTTATAACAATTTCCCCACTTTGATGACTACAGTTCTAACTATAAGACCTATGGTTGGGTATAAAGCTATACTGAGTAAAGTAAGAGCATTGGGATTCAATTCTGCATAGAATCAAAACAGAATTAAAAAGAAAATAGACCCAGAAAATAGGTCTATTTGAAATCAATGAAAGCCGAGTTGGTAATTCCCAAACTAAAATCAGAGAATATAGTACAAACAAATCTCCACAGGGTGTCGTCCCTCTTTATTATTTTCACAGTAAAATTTTCTCTTTCTTAAAGAAGAAACTTTTTAGGATACTACAATATAAATCTAGGGGAAAAAAGCCAACCTTAGAGGTCAGCTAATCCAACCATTTCAGTCACAGATAAAGCTGAGAGGTGAAATCAAATCATTGCAGTAATATTGCATTATGAAAAGAGCTCTGACTTTTGTAGTCAAATAACCATGGTTTAAATCCTGACTCTGACATTTGCTACCTGTGTAAGCTTGGGTAAGTCACATAACCAATATAGGCTTTAGTTCACTTATGTGTAAAAAGAACTAAATGGCCATAAAGTCTCTCCAATTCTGAATATGTAATCTTGCAATTTACAAACCAACAGTCTTTCCATTATACCATGAACCTTTTGAACTCAAAGTATAATTATCCTTTGTGCAGCTGCCCCACCCTAAAAAAAAGCTTGATAAAAACATGTATATTATGGGTGCAGAAAAAGATAAGTAGATTAACTTAAAACTTAAAAGAAGAGATGCCTATGATACTGTTATATTTTGTTTTATGAATGTCTATATGCATATGTAAAGTATACATATATTACACATATGTAAATACACACATTTATGTGTATACACAAATCTATTCATATATATGCACATCCACCATACATATGCAGGTATAAGTGGGTATGTGTGTGTATGGTTGTGAAAAGAGTTGGGATGCCATAGTGGAAAGAATGCAAGTTTTGGACCTAGAAATACCAAAATCCAAATCTCATCTCAAATCATGATCAATGGTATGAATCTGAACAAGACACTTAACTCTTATGCACTTCAGGAAACACACAGAGAACAGAATGAGTAGTTTATGGAAGAACTTCCTCTACCTGGATACTGTTCTCTATTCAACTATCTCCATAATGTGACATGAATCTTCCCTCTTTGAGTGAGCTTAAGATAAATTTTCACACAAAATCAATTGAGAAAATTTCTACTTTTGAATAATTTTTTGTATATCTCTCTTTCAACTAAAAGTTTCCAAAGTGACTAATGTTTATCATCCTTCTATATGTCTAAGATAATGTTGTTCCTGCTTTAAAAGCAGGACTTGTGAGAGTAAGTTAAGGTCTGCAATCTATCAAAAGACAAAGGGTTGCAGAGTGGTTAGAGAAAGGTACCCAAAGCTGGGAATATGTGAGTTTAAGTTGTGCTTTTCATACAAACTATAGATGTAACCCTGGGAAAGTCCCTTCAAATAATATAAAAGCATATGGGGGAAAGGAGCAGTCTCTGTAGAGTTTCAGTCACTTTGTGACCCACCCCTTTGTTGGAGCTCCATAACTAGGTATATGAAACATGTCACTTCTCAGTGGATTTGCTCATTCTATACGTTTTTACAGTAGTAGTTTTAAAATCTCAGAGATAAATATCAACCTAGTTATATTCAAACTATCTAAGTCAATAAACATGGCCTACTGTGTACCTGTCACTGTGCTAAGCACCAGGGAGACAAATATTAAAAGCAAAAGAAGACAGATAGACCTTTCCTTGAAGTCATTTACAATCCAACTGGAGAATGCATCACACCAAAGACTGCAAGGAAATTGTGTGTCCAATGGAGGAGTAAGCAAAACTTCAAAGTGGTGCAGTTAGGTGGGAAATGAAATGTGACACTGAAAGGCACTAGTTATCACTGGAGTTTTGGGTCAGTTAAACCTATCCCACTAATCAATAATCCCACTCAGCTAAAGTTTGCTGTGTGCTGACTGCTTATTACTACTATGGGCCCAGAAAGAAGCTTTTTGGTCCCTCCCCCCCCCCATGGAACTTTAATTCTTCTCCGTTTCTTAGACCAGATTCTTTTATAGTCCACTTCCTCTACCCTTCAGTACATTAACTGGGAACTCCTCATTCCAATTGACTCACATGTAACTTCAAAAAAAATACATCTAACATGTGGGAGCCAAGATTGTGGAACAAATAGTAAGTTGCTGTCACCCTCCCTTCCTGACCTTGAAAACCCAAGAGAATATAACCCCAAGTAAAATATTGAAATAATGGAACCAATACAAAAATAAGTTACAGAAGTCTTTTAGTTCAGGAGATTTAGGGAGATTAGGGAAATGTCCCTCTTTCTGTGTGTGGCTGAAGGAGACCAGTAAAGGATGGAAGTCATCCCAGCAAATCAGCAGCAGTCCCTACTTCAGCAAAGCAGCAGGATATCTGGAGCCTCAGGGTGCTGAAGCAGGCAATTGCAAACATCAGGCAAACATCAACAACCACCACCAGCTCCAGCTTAGCACCTGAGGTCCCAGCACACAAAGCCAGAAACCATACCCCTGTTCCCCAGAGCAAGAAAGGTGGGACAGTGTCACCTATGTCCCAGAATTAGAGATCCACTTTGAAAGTAAGAAAAAAAGCAAACAAAATTAGAAAAAGCAACAAAGAGAAACAATGACCAGCGGAGCCAAGTTGGTGGTGTAGAAGCAGCAAGGCTCCACAGCTCCCACCCTAAACACCTAGAAAATATGACCCCAGCCAAAGTCTAGGACTCTCAGACTCATAAAAATACAGAAAACACATCTCTCCCTGAAGGCAGCTCAGCAGCAGGGGCTCATCACAGCAGGCCAGGCACCGAGGCTGGCCCAGCCTGAACCTGAGACTGTGGCCAGGCCTGGGGAGGTGGGAAGGAGCCGAGCTGAGCCAAGCCAAACTGTGCAGCAGCCAGTCTTCAGGAGAAAAGATCTACAGCCTCCAGCACCTCCACATCTACCAAGGTGTGAAAATCAGGGATTGAAGAGGGGCAACTCGGGAGGAGGGTCTCATCCAGCAGGTCAGCAGGCCGGGAGCAAAGACCACCCCAGTCCCAAACCACAGCCATGGCCAGGCCAGGCCCCAGGGTGGCCAGGAGGAGCCGAGCCACCCAAGCCACAGCTTGAGTCTACTTCAGAGAAGATCTACTGCACCTGAAGGAATCTTCACATCCAGCAAACCAGGATTAGAGATGGTCAGTGAAAGTGAAACTTTGAAACTTAATTTGGGGGAGGAAAAGCATTTCTGCCAATCTGTCCCTGGGGCAAGGAAGCAGTGGGGGAAAGGAACTGCTGGAACTGGCAGTGGCCCCTACAGGGCTACATCAGAGCCCCTGGCTTGTGGACTCTGCAAGGGAGCTGAATCGATTGATCAGGGCCAAGTGCTCTTGGGTTGAGCAGCCTGGATCTGGATCATGGTCTTGGGTGGTGGTCCTGGGGAGCACTTTCAGCAAGCCAAACCTGGGGGGACTTGCAACACTCCCCTCATAGCTCCTGCAGCTTGGGAAAACCCCAGCTATTCGGAACAGAGCCTCCCCCCCTGGAAGTAGAGTTTCATAGAGCTAAAAAAATCCAACAAATTAATTGACTGACCAACATGAGGAAAAGGAAGCAAAATAAGAACAGCAATAAAACTCTAGAATCCTTTTTTGTGGATAAAAAGGATCAAAGCATGGAACAGGAGGAAGGCAACAAAGAAAAACAATGACCATAAAGAAATATCTTGGTGGTAGGAAAGATCAAGACACAAATTTAGGAGAGGGCAATATTGGCAATATACCCACATCATAAATCATAAAAGAGAATATGAATTGGTCTCAAACCCAAAACACCTTCTTGGAAGAGCTCAAGAAGGATTTTTAAAAGTCAAATGGGAGAGGCAGGAAAAAATTCCACAATTCCTTTACAAATTCAATTAACAAAATGGAAAAAAGTACACTGAAGAAAACAACTCCTTAAAAAGTAGAATGTCCAAATGGAAAAGGTGACAAAAACTAAATGAAGAAAACAATTAGTTAAAAACTTTGATGTGGGGAGCCAACATGGCGGCACGGAAGGTCCTGCAGCTCCCACACCGCCACCCTAAACAGCCAGAAAATTATGAGCCCAGATAAAGTCTAGGACTATCAGACTCACAAAAATACAGAGAACACATCTCTTGTTGAAGGCAGCTCGGCCACAAGGGCTCATCATGGCAGCCGGGAAAGGAGGCAGGAAGAGCCTGAAACCAAGATTGGGGCCAGGCCCGGGCGGTGGGAAGTAGCCTGGCTGAGCTGAGCTGAGCAGGCACCGCAGCCATTCTTCAGGAGAAATCGACAGCCTCCAGCACCTCCACATCTGCCAAGGCATGAGGAACAGGGACGGGAGAGGGGCAGATCGCACCACAGCAAAGCAGAGACCCAGCCCAGCCCAAAACAGCAGCTGTGGCCATGCCAGGCCCCAGGGCAGCCTGGAGGAGTGAGCCTCCTAAGCCTCTACTTCAAAGAAAATCTAAAGCACCTGCCTAAGGGAATCTTCAAATCCTCAGAGACCTTTAGTGAAAGCGAAATTTTGAAAATTAATTTGGGGATGGTAAAGCAGTTCGGCCAATCTGCCCACAGGGCAAGGAAGCAGTGGGGGAAAGGAACTGCTGGAACTGGTGGTGGCTCCCACCAGGCTGCTTCAGAGCCCCAGGGCTGCAGACTACGCAGGGGGTGGAAGGCTGAATCGATTGATCAGGGCCAAGTTCTCTTGCATTGAGAGGCCTGGATCCGGATCGTGGTCTTGGGTGGTGGTCCTGGGGGGCACTTTCAGCAAGCCAAGGCTGGGGGGACTTGCAACACCTCCTAATAGCTCTGGCAGTTGGGAAAAAATCAGTGATTTGGAACAGAGCTTCCCCCCTTGGAAGCAGAATATCACAAACCTAAAAAAACCCAACCAATTAATTGACTGGCCAACATGAGGAAGAGGAAGCAAAATAAAAACACCAATAAAACTCTAGAACTATTTTCTATGGATAAAAAGGGTCAAAGCATGGAACGGGAGGAAGAGAGCCCAGATCTCAGAACTCCCACACCAAATGCTTCCAAGAAAATTGAAGAATGCCTAGAAGCTATACATCAACTGAAAAAGGACTTTGAAAACCAAATAAGAGAAGTGGAGGAAAAATTGGGAAGAGAAATAAGAATGATGTGAGAAAATCATTAAAAGAGACTCAACAAACTGACTGAAAAAAAATGACACTTTAAAGAATAGATTAACTCAAATAGCAAAAGAGGCCCAGAAATCCAATGAGGAGAAGAATCCCTTAAATGTCAGATTTCCCAGATGGAAAAAGAATCTCAAAAGTATTCTGAAGAGAATAATTCCTTCAGAATTAGAGTGGAGCAAGTAGAAGCTAATGACTTTATGAGAAACCAAGATACTATTAAACAGTTACAAAGAAATGAAAAAATAGAAAGC
>CM053601.1:45394193-45431642 GCA_028646575.1 Pseudocheirus occidentalis
CAGGGGAGTGTCTCAGCCAATGGCATTCTTCCAAGTCAACAGAGAAATTCACACCTTTTCGGGGTGGGGGGGAGGGGAGGAATTCACACCTTTTTACCAATGGACAGAGTTCTATACTTAACACTAGGTTACTAGGATCTATTTAACATCTGATCAAACAAATTAATTACCATTACAGGGTCAGATAGAATAACCAAGATCTGCAGTGTGAATTTTTCTTTACAGATTCTTGAGCAACTTTCAAGCATTTGCATGAGAACATTAAGTTAGGCATCTAAGAAGGGAAATTGTTTCATTTTCAGTCATATCTAATGATGCAAATTATTCATATTCCATTTATTCATTGATCCCACGTCTACTCTAGCCATGAAGAATAATTTAAAATCAATTTCCCCACATAAAAGTCCTTTAAAATATTTTAAGATAACCATTCAGCAAATTCAGTCTTTTCTTCTTCTTGAACATTCCTTCTCCTACGTCCTGTATTAAAATCTGAATTTTGCAAATAAATAAATTAATTTTCAACCAGATGATTTAAAAAGTCCCTCTTAATTCTAAGATACTATGATTTTTTATCTCCACTGTCCTCATCAGTATACTGTAGAAAATAATGTTATAATGACATATTTCAACAGTTTAATTCAAGAATTATATGGAATAATATGTGTAAAACACTTTAAAATTGCTAGTGGCTGCATGAGAGGTTTGTGACTGCTATATAGTATGATTTTGAATTTTACCAACCTAATTCTCTTTCTATGAACAAATATTGTTAATATTCTTTTTATTTGATTTCTAATTAATTATATCTCAATTACATATAAACAAAACTTTTAACATTTTTAAATTTAGAATTTCATATTCTCAACCTACCTCTAATAACTCCCCCCATCTTGAGAAAGCAAGAGATTCACCATTGATTATATGTGTGCAATCATGCGAAGTATTTTCATATTATCCATACTACAAAAGAAAATGCAGACAAAAAAGTCTTTGAATAACAAAGATTTTTTTTTTAAAAAATATGCTTCAATCTGAATTTAGCCTCCATCAGTTCTTTTTTTCTGGAGGTGGAGGGAGCTTTAGAAAGATAGCACTCAGGGGCAGCTAGGTGGCACAGTGAATAGAGCACCAGCCCTGGAGTCAGGAGTACCTGAGTTCAAATCCGGCCTCAGACACTTATCACACACACACACAAACTAGCCGTGTGACCTTGGGCAAGTCACTTAACCCCAAATGCCCTCCAAAAAGTTAAAAAAAAAAGATAGCACTCATTATTTTGAGGAAAGTTTCCTTTATCCCTTTTTTTCCTAGTGATTTAATAGGAATGAATGTTGCATTTTATGAAAGGCCTTTTTATCTGCTTTTTTGTTGATTTTGTTGATATGGTCAATTATACTGATAGTTTTCCTAATTTTCAATGAGACTTCCTTATCTAGTATAAAACTCATTTGGTCATAGGGTTTGATTTTTGTGACATATTGCTGTAATTTCTTTACTAGCATTTTATTTAATTATTCCCTCAAAAGGGAAATTTGTCTATTATGGTTTTTTTCCTCTGTTTTTGCTCTCCCTTGTTTAGGTATCAAAACCATATCTGTGTTGAAAAGGGTATTTGGTAGAACTCCTTTGACTATTTTTGGCTTGTTTATTTTTATAGTATTTTATTTTTCCCCTGTTACTTATAAAGAAAATCTTTAGCATTCATTTTTACAAGATTTTGAGTTCTAAATTTTTCTTCCCCCCTCCCTTCAAGTTTCTGAAAATGGTAGACGTTTTGATATAGTTTATAAATGTGCTATCATGCAAAAAAAAATCCATAGTAGTAACAGTTGCAAAAGAAGAAACAGATAAAAAAAGACAAGCTTTTATCTGCATTTAGAGTCCATCAGTTCCTTATCTGGACAGCATTTTCCTTGGAAAATACTTTGTAATCATCTTGGATCATGGTGTGGCTGAAAAGAGCTGCACCATTCATAAATGTTCATCACACAATGTTGTTAATAGTGCATACAAGGTTTTCCTAGTTCTGCTCATTTCTTTTTTTAAAAAAAATCATTTATTTATTTAGTTTATTTTACAACATTCAGTTCCACAAACTTTTGAGTTCCAAATTTTCTCCCCATTCCTTCCCTTCCGCCTGCCCCAAGATGGCATTCAATCTGATATAGGCTCAACATATACATTCACATTAAACATATTTTCACCTTAGTCATGTTGCAAAGAAGAATTAGAACCAATGGAATGGAATACAAGAAAGAAGAAACAAAACAATGAAGAGAGAGAATAGTATGCTTAGATATCAGATCTGCAAACAGGCTCCACAATTCTTTCTCTGGATGTGGATAGCATTTTCCATTATTAATCTTTTAAAGTTATCTTAGACTGGTTCTGCTCATTTCACTTTGAATCAGTTCATCCAAGTCTTTCCAGAGTTTTCTGAAATCTTCCTGTTCATCATTTCTTATTGCACAATGGTATTCCATTGCACTCATATACCTTACTCATCTATTCCCCAATTGATGGCATCCCTTGCATTTCCAATACTTTGCCACCACAAAAAGAACTGCTGTAAATATTTTTGTACATGTAGGTCCTTTTCCATTTTTTATGGTCTCTTTGAGATAGAGACCTGATAATAGTACTTTTGGATCAAAGAGTGTGGATAGTTTGGTTGTCCTTTGGGCATAGTTCCAAATTGTTCAATAGAATGGTTAGATTAGTTCACAACTCCATTGAACAATGCATCAACATCAGAATTTTCCCACATCCTCTCTACATTTATAAATTTTTTTTTCTTTTTTGTTTTACTAGCCAATCTGATGGGTGTGAGGTGGTACAGTACGTCAGAGGTCAGAGTTGTTTTAATTTGCATTTCCCTAAATCAAAAGTGATTGAGAGCATTTTTTCATATGCTTATATATAGCTTTAATTTCTACATCTGAAAACTGTTCATATACTTTTACAATTTGTCAATTAGGGAATGGCTTTTGTTATTTTTTTTAAATAAATTTGACTTAGTTCTTTATGTATTAGAGAAATGAGAACTTTATCAGAGATATTTGCTATAAAGATGGTTTCCCAGCTTTCTGCTTTCCTTCTAATCTTGGTTGCATTGTTTTTGTTTTTACAAAAGCTTTTAAATTTAATACAATCAAAGATATCTATTTTACATTTTATAATTTTTGTTTCTCTTATTTTATCATAAATTCTTCCATTTCCCTAAGATCTAACAAGTAGCCTATTCTTTGGTCTTCTAATTTGCTCATGGTATCACCCTTTTTTGTCTAAAATATTTGCTCATTTTGACCTTATCTTGGCATATAGTGAAAGATGCTGGGCTATGCCTAGTTTGTGTCTTGTTGTTTCCCAGTTTTCCCAGCAGTTTGTCAAATAGGGAGTTCCTGTCATAAAAGCTGTGATCTTTGGATTTATCAAAGAGTAGATTACTATAGTCATTGACTACTGAATCTTGTGTACCTGTTCTATTTCCACTGATCCACCACTCTATTTCTTAGCCAGTATCAGATAGTTTTGGTGATCGTTGCTTAATAAAGTACTTTGAGATCTGGTTTTGCTAGGCCATCTTCCTTTGCATTTTTTCCCACTAATTACTTTGATATCATTTACTTTTTGTTCTTCCAGATTAGTTTTGTAATTATTGTTTTTCTAGTTCTATTAAATATATTTTTTGGTAACTTTATTGGTATTGACACTGAATAGATAAGTTAATTTAGGCAAAATTGGTATTTTTTTTCTTATCTGCTTGGCATGTTAATGAGCAATTGACACTTTTCCAGTTGTTTATATATGACTTTATTTTTATGGAAAGTGTTGGCCATTTTAAATAGTTCATATAATATAATAACTGTTGTTCAAATGTTTGATAGAATTCACTTATGAATCCATACCACCCTGGAGAATGTTTTAAGGGAATTCATTAGTGACTTGTTCAGTTTCTTTTTATAAGATAGGTTTCTTTAATAATTCTATGTCCTCTTTTGCTAATTTAAACAAATTATATTTCTATAAATAATTCTATACTTTATTTATATTGTTAGATTTATTATTTGGGCAAAATGCCTCCCAATATTTGCTTTAATTCTTTCTTCATTTGTAGTGAATTTAACCTCAAAATTTTATTTTTTCTTCTTTATTTTAAATTAAATTAAACAATGGTTTATCTATTTTATTTTTTCCCCTTAAAATCTGGTGCTAGTTTTATTAATTAGTTAGATTTTTTTTAACTTTCAGTCTTATTAATCTCTTCTTTCATTTCAAAGATTTCTATTTTGATGTTTGATTAGGGGTTTTGTATTTGTAAATTTTATCTTTTTTTCGTTTAGTTGAATGCTCAATTCATTCAACTGCTCTTTCACTATTTTATTGATTAAATCATTTGTAGATGTACATTTTCCTCTAATCACTATTTTGGATGCATCTCACAAATTTTGGCATGTTTACTCATTTTTTTCATTCCCTATAATGAAATTATTTTTTGTTTCTATGATTTGTTCCTTGACCCACTCATTTTTTAAGATTAGATTATTTAATTTCCTTAATTTTAATCTGTTTTTTCATGATCCTTTATTATATGAAACTTTTATTGCATGATTATCTGAAAGGAATGTATTATTTCTGCTTTTCTGCATTTGGTTGTGAGGTTTTTCTGCCCTAATATATATGTTCTGTGTGTGTGTGTGTGTGTGTGTGCGTGCACGTGCGCATGCCTCTGAGGGTACCATATATAGCTGAGAAAAAGTTATATTCCTTTATTTTCCCTTTGAATTTTCTCCAGTGGTCTATCATATATAACTTTTCTAAAATCCTATTCATTTCTTCAACCTCTTTCCTGCTTTGTTTTGATTAGACAATTAGTTCTGAGTAGGAAAGTTGATCTATCCCACTAGAGTAGTTTTGTTTTCTATTCCCTCCTATAAATCATTTAAATTTTAAGAATTTGGATGGTATGGTATGCTATTTGGTGCATATATGTTTAATGTCATTATTTCATTATCTATGGTACCTCTCAACAACATAGAGTTTCCAAGTTTATCTCTTTTAATTAAATCTAATTTTTTTCTTTATCTGAAATCTTTTTTTTTACTTCAGCTGAAGCATAACAGATTCTGCTCCTGCTCCTTGTTCTTACCCATTGTGTGTCTCTGTTTCAAGTGTGTTTCTTGTAAAGAACATATTATTTGGAGTCTCATTATTAATTGATTCTACTATTTCTTTCCATATTACAGATCAATTCATCCCATTCACATTAACAGTTATGATTACTAATTGTGCATTTACGTTTATCCTATTTTTTCCTCTATTTATCCTTTTTCTTTCTCTCTTTTTACCTTATCTTTCCTCAAAAGCCTCTTTTGTTTCCGACCACCCTTAACCTCTCCAGTCTTTTAATCACAACAACTCCTTTCTTTCATCTCTTTTCCTTATTATTTCCCTCCAGGGTAGAACAAACTTTTATACACAGTTGTGTGATTTTGTGTGTATGTGTGTGTGTATATATATATATATATATATATATATATATATATATATGTATGTATGTGTGTATGTATATAAATGTGTGTGTGTGTGTATATAAAAACATCATTACTTATTTGAGCCAATTCCTATGAGAATAAGGTTCAAATATTTTCTGCCACCACCATCCCCCATTTCACCCTTATTAATATCCCTCTTTAGGAGTCCAATGCCCTAATTCAGGATTAAACATGCACATGCATTTAAATGTGTATGTTATGTGATATAATATATTCATTCATATGTGTATACACATTTACATATTTGTATATTTGTATATTTCTACATATGCACCAGTGTAACTTATTAACCTTTTTTAGCAGCTATATCATACTGTTGATTCAAACTGAGCTTGAAATCAACTAAAACTCTGAAGCTCAACAATAAATAATATTTTAGCTCAATTATATTTTATTTGATTCAAAAACTTTTTTAGCATCTAAAAATAATTCATTATTTTTAAAGGTTAAGTACATGACACTGAGGAATGAAAGTACACTAATGATTAGTGTTTTTAGGAAAGACTTCCCATGCAGTAGCTCAGGAGTTGCATCTTAAATGAAGCTAAGAATTCTAAGAGACAGAAGTAAGGAAGGATTGTATTCCAGTAATGGGATAGTCTATGCAGAAGTACACCTCAGTGGAGATGGTATGCAGATTTTGGATAACAGAAATTAGATTAATTGATTGAATCATAGAGTGTATATCAAAACAGTAATATCAAATGATCTTGTGAGGCTAACCTAGAGCCAAGAGTTTTATATAATAGTCAATTTGGTGAGGAATTTAAATACAATTCAAGGAGATTTGTATTTTATCCTAACTAGGAACAATGGAGACACACTAGAGATTCTTGAGCTGGGGGTAAAATGGTCAGACATAGATGATAGGGCAATCATTTTGACTGCTGTGTGGAGAGCAAATTGAAGAGCAGAATGGCATGCCTGGAGTTCAATTAGAATGCTACATTAGGAGTCCAAATGATAAATGGCAAGGGCCTTCAATATAAGGGTGGATATGGATAAAGAGAGAAAGGAACAAATGAGAGATATATTCCTAAAGCTGAAGCAGCAAAATCTGACAATCAATTGGATAAGAGGGAAGAGGGAAGAGCTGAGAATGACTCTGAAGTTATAAATCTGGATGTTTCGAGAGATGATAGTGAAATTAACAGTAATAGAGGTTCATCTTAAGTAAGACCATATAATTTATGAACATATTATATATGCACTTTAAAAAATCTACCCACTTTAAAAGGCTAACTCAAATATTATCTACTCCAGGAAGCCTTTGATGATGATGATTATGATGATAATAATGGCTTCTAGCATTTATATTAGTGCTTTACAGTTTGCAAACTCCGTCAAAAACATTATTTCATTTTATATTCACAATGGCATAAGGAGGCAAGTATCATACTTTTAGAGATGATGAAATTGTGCTTTCCAATGTCACTAATAATTGCTGTCATCACCATCATCATCATCATCTTCATTGGCATTGATATATGTATCAGCAAGCACCCCAGCATACCTAGGGCTGCTGCTAGCACAGGTTCTTAGATCTGCTTTTCTAAAGGAAAGCAACTCAAGATGGGATGTCTCACTTTATTCAGTAAAACACATATCATTTACCTAGTTCAGGGGAAAAAGTCAACACCCTGAACTTCTGAGAGTACAAACACAAGTTACAAGCACAAGTCACAGGCAGACCAAGAAACAGATGAGCAGATAGGCTTCCAACCATCTGACCATCATATCCTTACCTATTGAAGTTGCCAGAGAGAGAAGCATCAACATCTCGGTGTTCAAACCCTGGGGGACTCAAGGACTTCCCAGAGTCTTGTCTGGCCAAATCAAACAACTCTTCTCAAAGTGAGCCCCAAAGCAAAACTTCATATCAGGTCATATATACATAGCCTTCTCCTGGGTGAGAGAATGTCACAGCCCTCTTTACCCACTGCTCAATTGCAAACTAACAAGGTGTGGGCATTCCTGAAGAACAAGCCTCTGGCCACAGGCTCCATGTGATCACATTCAGCCTATTAGGGGCAGAGTATACTTTCAAATCAGCAAAGATTCTCAGAGCCATTTAAGCCACTTAAGCAAAGGGTCTAGGGGCAGGGAAGATCTTCAGATTCCCATTGCAATATAATACAGTTTCTATAAGCAGACATACATTACTTCATTTGATTTTTCAACAGCCCTCTGGCCAAGGACTATAGGACAGACAATCTCAGTTTTCCCAAAAACATTTAAACTGGAATCTTTAACCCACTTATCATATAACATCACAAATTATCACAAATTGCATTTTGTTCCATCCTCCTCATAGACTATAAAGTCTACTAATGTAAGGATCCTATTTTAACTAAATTCTGTCATCTTCCCCCACCCTTTCACATTTTTCTTCTCCCAATATACAGTTTACACATAGCTATTGAATAAATGAGGGGACGTTTCACTATTTAAAATGACAACTTAGAGAGAGTTAAAATGCTATCTTCCATCTGATCTACCTAACACTTTAAATTGTATGAAAAGGACAGTAACTCAGTAGCAGGCATTCTTGTGCCTCCGTACTGTTCTCTAGGTCTGCCATCATTCCAGCCCAAGTCTGCATAACTCACTTAGATAGTTAAGTTTTATACAGCTAATATATTCATTTCTAGGTGTTCTCATTCTGAATCATATGGTCTGGCTCCTGACGTACCTCCAAAAAGTCATTCTAAGTAGACACAGTGGAGCTTGTTCTATCCTTAATTTTCTTCCTGAGCAAAGAGAAAGGCTTACAAGGAGGACAAAGGAGGGTTTCTTGACCTTCTTTGTGTTTTATAGACCCTTTTGGCATTTTGGAAGTCATAAAGCTTTGTGGACCTTCTCAGGAAAAAAATAGTAATTGAGGGAAATGCTCAATTTCAGTTAGAGGTTAGTGAAAATTAAGGCCCAATTTCCCCCATCCACTTCCAATAATCCCTGAAACTTGCTGGACCCCAGATTAAGAACGCTTCCCCAGAGTGCACTTATCCTTTGGCACCCAAGGAAGAGGCACACTAAAATTAAGGAATTGTTTCATTTGTATATAAACTATAAGGGCCGGTAAGTAATTTCCTTTTCTTATTTCTATGAAAGAAAGAAATAGTTGTAGAATAGGATGGCTCGTTCAATGCTTGTTGACTTTAATGTTTTCTTTAAAACCCAAAGTAGGCTTCTGACAGTTGGTTTTATTAATTCCCCTCTTTGCAGCCCCCCCACCTACAATAATAATAGTCTTTCCTGATTAGATTCCTTTTGACTAATAAGCCTCTATAGAATGAATCACAGGAATAAGCCCAAAATATGCACATAAAAAAGAATCATAAAACCACTAACAATAATGGCATATTTGTATAGAGCTTGAAAGTTCACAAAACTCTTTCCTTGAAGCAGCCTTCTGAAGGAGGAAGGGCAATGAGAGAGACAGAAAATCAAGTTAAAAGGTTTTTATGTTTCCATCTTTAGCCTATACCTTTCAAGACACTAAATTATTTTCACTAATATCTTTTCTAAATACTTCTTCCTCAGTCCAGAATGCCTCTTTTTGAAGTTCAGTATTCCCACAAAGCTTTTTCCTTCTGTCTAGATTTATTTATTTTCTCTTTCTTTGCTTCAGGCAAGTGCTACTTTTCTTCAGACTAAGTAATCCTTTTTCTTCATCTGCATTTTTTACTTTGTAGATATTTATTTATAGTCTATTCCTATTTGATTTTTTTTCCTTCCAGGCTTCCTAAATTGAGCTTTGTTCTCTCAGTTTTAATTTCTTCTCTCCCTGTTCTTTACTCGTGTTGCACTCTTCATCTATGAGGTAATATAAACAATCCAAGAAAAACTGGGAAACATGACTGACTTTTATCACAAGGGGACTCAGGGAAATGACTGAAGTGAGGACCTTAACAGTATGTGCCTCAGACCCATTGAAATGACGTGCTTTAATTTAAATGTTCAGATTGTAAGTTTCTGTGAATTCTTTATATATTGGGTTCTTGAGATATTGTTATATGATTTTCCAGTGGTGACAGTAACACATGCAAAAAGTCATTGTTACTTGCTCAGTAAAACTACTCTGTTCATACCCAAGTTACCAGTAATATCATTGAATCATAAGATCATAAATCTAATGCTGAAATGTATTTCATAGACCATCAAGTCTAATTCTCTTATTTTATAGATGAGAAAATGTCTATCCTGAGGTACTAAATCCTGATAGTCTACAGATTATTTGTGGGAATGATAAGACAGGATGGCAAGAGCATTTGCTCCAATGAGCAGACAGGAGAAGACAGGGAAGGGGAGGAGAGGGGAGGAGGAGAGATAAGAGGAGTGGACAGGACATGAAGATTAAGACTAAATATGACCTACTAAGATTCAGGATTTTCAAGATTCTGTCATGTTGGAAGTTACTGAGATAAATCTAAGAGCAACAGTGTCAATGTAGGGTCATTTTTGTGTGCCAAGAGTAACATGATACAGTATTTGTAGAACATTGGAAATGTTCTAGGAAATGTCTGAATGCCTAGGAAATGTCTGAAAAGGATGAAGGGGAGGTGAAATGGGGGACATATTTGACACAGGAAGCCACTCAAAAGGAAGGCTTTGGTTATGTACTAGCTTCTTTTCCTCCCAGGAGGAAAAAAAAATGCCAGGTAGACAAGAACTTTCCAAAAATTATCCAGGAGGAAGAGAGTCATGCTTGACACTACTTCTTCAGTTACTGTGTTTTTTTTTTAAGGGAGAGTAGTTCTTGAATCAACATATGAATTTATATTCCACTTCCTCCCTCTTCTTGAAATGTTCAGATTGAATTTCAATGTAACTTTTAAGTGTGTGAAGCAAATTTAATAATTAGGTTATTACATTTGCAACCAAACACCATCAAAGGCTGGAAAAAGAACTCATTTGAAAAATAAATAGTTTCTTGAGATGCTTATTCATTTTTAACATTGACCAGAGTAAGGAAGGATCTGTTTATGAACTTTTCTGAGTGCAGAACACCATCCTGCAATGCCCTGTAACCAAAGCAAACCCACCTGACGCTTTCTAACCCAAACTGTTCACTTTACCATTACAGTTTGGAATCCCACCCATTTTCTCTGAAAACACACACACACACTCACACACACACATACACACAACACACAAATGCATATACACAAACATACACACACATGCACACACACATATACACAGCACACTCATGCACAAACATGCATGTGGGTGAATATAGCAAATATTTTGCACACATATGCAACATACATGTACATATATTTATATACATACATGTATATGTACACATATATAAAGTACATGCATGTATACACAGATTTCAGCAGGGTTGAATGAATTACTACGTGAGAAAGTACACAAAACACTTTCACAAGTTTTTGGGCGAACGTGAACCTAGGCCTGGTTCTTTATTCCAGTTTCTTTAATAAGAAAACCTGGAATGGGGTTACAAAATGTCTAAAATAACTGAACAATAAAAACAACAATATATGTACATTTTTAAAAGCATCCATTAATTCCTATGCTTTTAAGTGTTTTCAATAGGAATAAGTGATGTATTTTGCTACAGGCTTTTTCTGACTCTTGAAATAATCATAATTTTTATTGGTTTTGTCATTAATATGGTCACTTATGCTGATAGTTTTTGCAATATTAAACCAAGCATACATTCGTTGTATGAATCCCACCTGGTCATAGTGCATGATTTTTGTGATATAATGTTTTAATCTCCTTGATAACATTTTTTTTTTGCAAAAATATCCCTTAAGGGAATTGCTTGATCATTTTTTTTCTCTGTTTTGGTTTCTTTCCTTGGTTTAGTTATCAGAAAGACATTTGTTTCACAAAATGAATTTGTCAGGACTCTTTTTAACCTTTTCTTCTTTCAAATAATTTATATGGCACTTCCTTAAGTGTTTGGTAAAATTCATCTGCGAATCCATGTATTCCTGAGGATTTTTTTCCTAGAGGACTAATTGATTGCAAGTTCAATTACTTTTTCTAAGATAGGGTTATTTAAGTCTTCCAACTCTTCTTCTCCGAATCTGGGCAGTTTATAATTTTGTAAATATTCCTCCATTCACTTGAATTGCAATTTTACATATAATTGGGCAAAATAATGCACAGTAATTGTGTTCATTTAATCTTAATGGTTGGTGCGTTCTACTTTTTTCATTTTTTGATAAGAGTAATTTAGTTTTCATTCTTTTTTAATCCAATTTACCAATAGTTTATCTGTTTTATTGCTTTTCTAAAAAATAAAACCAGCTTCTAATTTTATTTTAGTTTAATGATCTTTTGATTTGATTCATTTTTATCAGTCTCTCTTTTTATTTTCCTAATTTCCATTTAGTCTTAAGTTTGTATGTTAAAAATTTTTAGTCACATAACAGTTCATTGATCTGGCCCCAAAGAGCACTCTCAATTTAGATGCAATTTGTATTGAAATTCTAGTAAATTCAAGGCATGCTGATGATAGAAGGACTTGTGGCTACCTAACTTTTGTTGGTGATCTTCCAGGCATTTGGCAGTATACAAAAAAAGTTTTCTTTTCAGAAGACTGAAAACAAGCCTGTATTTTTAAAGGGTGGAAATAGGTCAATTCTGCAAGCTTTGCATCAAAAGGTCTTAGATTTATGACTGGAGAAGCATTATAACAGTGGTAATTAGAGACCAGTAAGTTATATGATTAATGTTTGTTTAACAAAATTATTAGACTGGAAGAGAAGGATGTTTTGGAGACATGCCATTTTTTAATTTCAGCAAGACATCTTTTTAAGATTCTATTCACTAAACATTCTATATCTATTCAATTCTAGCTAGCTGTCCTCATCATTAGCTTATATATTTATATATATATATACATATATATATAATTTTTCCAGTCCTTATAGCCAACTGCCTGATGAATACCTTTATCTGGATGCCACTTAGGTATCTCAAACTCCATATATCTGAAACAGAGTGTATTATCTGCATACACACATGCAGAAATGTAAACTTTACTTGCCTTTCCTCCAAATATTTGCATTTCTGTTGATGGCACCACCATCCTTTGAGTTATGGGGGTTCACAGCCTGGAAGGCAATTATACTTACATTTGCATTTCCATTAACCAATATATCCAACCAGTTGCCAAAGCTTGTTGATAATAATGTCCCAGCATCTCGTGTTTACTTCCTTCCTTTCCACTAAAATGATCTCTGTACTAGAGTAGGCCCTCCAAAATGAGACTTAACTGGACTATTGTTACATCCTTCTGCCTGATTTAACTTTCCTTTCTCTCCAATCATCCATCAGAAGTGTCAAGTTGATATACATTCATCAGAGTTACGACTGAATCCACCCCTCATGAAAAAATCTTCAATGGCTTTTTACTGTGTCTAGGAAACTATACAAATGTATTCTACCATTTAAGATCATCTACATTTCCAATTTTAATTTCACATTATTCTTTTTTCTCAGGGTTTATACCAGATAGGCTGGCATACTGCAAGTTTTCTATACATAGCATTTCTTCTCCCATTTCAGTGCCTGTAAACAAACAGTATTTCCATGTTTGGAATACTTTCACTTCTCACTTTTCCCCTAAAGGGTCACTCATTTCCTTCAAAGCATAGTTCAGGTGCCAAACCCTTCCATTTATTGTTACTTTAACAGTCCTGAAAATACTTGGCAGTTGAGCTGGAACAGGAAATGACAAACCACTCCAATATCTTTGCCTAGAAAACTTCAACTGGATTCATGACAAGTCCAAAACAACTAAAAACAACTGAACAACAAAAAGGTAGACAGACAGACAGACAATAAACAGGGCCCTGTGCAAGCACAGAAATAGAAAAAAAAAGTAGTCCCTACCTTTTTGCTAGTTTCATTTTACTGCAAGATGTAAGTTTGAAAACAAGTTAATATAATATAAATTGAGGTGAGAGCAATTATAATTAGTAGAATCCAGAAAGGAATCAGAGGGAAGCTGGCTTATGAGCAATTCATTCAGGGAAACTTGTGATTTTGAAAGTATAGATCAGAAGACAGTACGTTTCAGGTGTCAAGCAGAGCTTATGTAAAATCACAGAGAGGAGAAGGAAAGTTTAGTTTAGAAGAAACAAAGATATATGCTTTTATTGGAAAGGTGAGTATATAGTAGACATTCTAAAAGCTTTTTTACATCACCCCCTTTTGCAATCTTATTAAACCTATAGATCCCACTATAGCATTGTCTATATTTATAATTGAAGTAAATGCTAAATTTCAGTAAAGATTAGTGAAATAGTGACCTATATTCATATTATGGAGACCCTGAAATCTCTCTATGGACTCCTTGTGTTGTCTTTGGACCTCACATCAAGAACCCCTTATACATAAGGACTCAATCTCTAATTTCATTAATGTAAAAAATCCTTAATGATGGAACTCCTAGATAAGAAAATAGGTCAGCACCTTTTCTGAAATCTAAAGTTTACTAGGTTACTGAGAGGCTCAGTGACTTATCTGTGGTCAGACAACTAGCATACAACAGATACAATGCATTAATCAAGGTTTTTCTGACTCCAGAGGTAACCTTTTTAGGTACCATAGCAGTGTCTCTGAATGAATAAAGAGGTATAATGTGAAGTTGGTCTAGAAGAGGAGGCTGGAGTAAGATTGTGAAGGGTTTTAAATAGCAAGCCAGGAAATTCCTAGAGGCCACTGAGGCAGTTGAGAATTGGAACCACATATGTAGGCATGGGTTTTAGGGAGATTTTTTTTGACCACTAATACAGAAAGTGGATTGCAAAAGGTAAAAAATAAAAAAATAAAAAAAACCCTGACATCTAGCAATCCAAACAGGAAGTTATCATAATAGGTGAAGTAAGTGATGATGAGGTCCTAACCAACCATACAACTGCATTAAAGAAAGGGGGGCAGATAAAAAGAGGATTTGCCAGAATGCTTTCTGGTTTTCTCAACCGTTTTCTTTTACATTATTGCTGTTTTGTTTTTTGTTCAATAAAGAATCTTTCCTAGGTAATTTATGTTTTACATTTTATTGAAGACAGAAACACTGAGTTCCATTGTATCAGATTCTCTATTACCTTGTGTCTTCCATTGATTTACTTCTCCATTTTTTAACTATTAGAAGGTTTTGATGACTGCAGCTTTGTAATATTATCTGAGGCCTAGAAATGCCATTCTGCCTTTGTTTCTGTATCTTTTCATTGTATATTCTAGATCTTCTGTTTTTTCCAAATGAGTCTTATTTTGAATTACTAAAATTTTCCTTTTATAACTTGACTGTCATGGCATTGAAAAATTTAGTTAAAATTGGTAGTATTGTCATTTAAAAAAATTATATTGACGTGTACTGGCCATGGTCATGAGTACTGAATATTCATCCAGCTATTTAATTATTCTTGGAGCCCTTTATAATTAAATCTATACAAGCATTTTGTGTGCTTTAGTAGATTGACCCCTGATTATTATGTATATTTGGAGTTGTTTGGAATATTATTTCCATTTCAATTATAGCCTCTCATATTGTGTTATTATTATATAGAAATGTTATTAATTTTGAGAGTTTATTTTTTAACTTATCACTTTGCTGATGCTAATGTCTCAATTAGCATCTTTGCAGATTTCATAGAATTTTCAAAGCAAACTCTGTCCTCAGTAAAAAAGAATATTGTTTTTGTCCTCCTATGCCTTAATTTCTTTCTCTTGTCTTATTGCCATTGCTAGCAGTTATAGAACAGTATCCAACAAAAGTAGGGATAGCTGACATCCTTCCTTTATTCTTGTATTTATTTAGAGTCCATATCTTTTGGATGTGATTCTTGCTTTGGATGTTGGAGAGAAACTTTCCTGATTCCAAAAAATGTCCCATTATGCCTGTAATATGTAAGGCTTTTAGCATAAATGAATGTATTTTGTTGAAGTCGTCCTGTATCTATTAAGATAATTGCTTTTACTGTAATTACAATGATTAATAATTTTATTAATATTGAACCATCCATGTACCCCTGGTATAAATCCAAATTGTCAATAATGAATTATTTCTTGGATGAATCACTGCCATTTGTTGAAACTATACATTTTAAATTTTTTTGAACCCTAGTCAGTAATGATATTGCTCTATAGTTCTCTTTCTGCGCTTTATTTTTCCATGGTTTAGAAATTAGGACTACATTGTTCTCATAAAAAGTATACAATATGTTGCTTTCTAAATTTTAAAAAATAGTACACATAGCATTAGTACAAAGGATTCACTAAAGTTTAATAGTGTTCTCCTGTGAATCTATGAGAACTAAGACTATCTCTAGCACTCACTTTGCTTTATGTATAGTATATTTATATACACTTAAATTCCTTTATTGAGATTGGATTATCAAATATTTGTATCTGAACTTCTTTTATGGTAGTTTCTATTTTTGAAGGTATTTCTTTATTTTGTGTTCTCAGGATTGTTAGCATATAACTCTACAGTTAGTTATTATTATTTTTTAACATGGATTTGTGGTGATCTCAAGTTCATTGGCTACTTGGTTAATCTGACATTCTGGTCTCATTTAAAAATGGCAGACTGATGTTCTGTCAATTTTATTAATGTTTTCAAAAGAAAGAACTTTCATTTTATTCATACGTTTACAAATGTTTTGCTTCCTGTAACTTTTCCTCTACTTTAAAATATATACTCATGTTTATTTTGGTTTGTTTACTTATAGACTTTCTAATTTTTTTAAATGACTGTTTACTTACCTAATCCTCTCTCTCACTCTTTCCCTCTCTTTTTCCCTCCCCCCCTCTCTCTTTCTGTGTGTGTGTGTGTGTGTGTATGAATTCATACTTATGGGGGTATTTTCCAGTGGCAATTGTTATAATTATTGTTATAACTGAATCCTAGAAATTTCAGCATACTGTTTCCTATCACTATAACTTTATTTTACATATTTATTCATCATTTCTTTGATTTAGTATTAGAACCACACATTATTTAATATTTAATAATTTTCTTTCTTTTGTATCTGTCTTTTGTTTGTGCTCCTGAACTTATTAATATTTTTATTGTGTTGTGTTATGTAAAGGATATGTATCTATATTTATTTTATCTGTTTATCTGCATAAATTTATATCCAAATCTGTTTGTTTGTATTTGTATATGGGTTTATATGTATATGTGTATGTATATAGATAGATATATAGATATATTCTATGTTTTTACATTTGTTTACACTGTTTCCCAAAATAGATGGTCGGTTTTTGTAAAAACAAAAGTCCATGTGTTAGTGAGAAAAATTTATAACTGTAGCCGTGACATTTGGAATATACCATAAGTATTTTTAGTTTTGTTTTCTTCAGAATTTTGTTCAAGTCTTTAGTTTCCCTTTTATTTTTCCATTAAATGTACTGTTAACTGTGAGAGTGACATTGAAATAACCTACCACTATTTTATCATTGCCTCTATCTACTTGTGTTTTAGTTAATTTTCCCATTATGAGTTTAGATGCTAAGGCATTTGTAGCATATAATTCTACTATTGTTAGTTTTGTTGTCTATTATTCCTTTCATTATAATAAAGTTTCTCTGTTCATGCAATACTTTTTTCTCTTATTCATAAGATGCATAGTAGTGCGTTGTTTTCTTTTTTCTGGTGTCATTTTAATTTTTTTATGTCAGGGTTTTTTGTTTGCTTGCTTTGTTTTGTTTTTACATTTGTTTCTTTTTTTAATTATTTTTTCATTATTTACATCATTAATTTCCACAAGATTTTGAGTTACAAATTTTCTCCCCATATTTCCCCTACCCACCACCCCAAAACAGGCATCCTACTGTATAACCCCTCCCCCAATCTACTCCCTCCTATGTCCTCCTCCATTGCCCCTCTAGCTTTCTGGTAGGGCAAGATGGTTCTCCCTACCCCAGTGCCTGTATATCTTAAATTTCCAGTTACATATAGTTAATAATAATGATAATAAAATAATAATAATGTATACACACAAATATACATATGTATGTATATATATGTGTGTGTGGAATGTGTGTGGAATGTGTGTGGAATGTGTGTGTGTGAGTTCCCTCAAATTCCCCTATGTTGAATTCCTTCAAACAGTTTCCATGTTATTACTCTGTAGATCTTTCTCCCAGTTGCTTACCTGTTCACCTCACATAGAAATAAAAATTTCTACAAGTGATAGAGAGTATACAATTATTGCTTGATGACAGAAATTTTTCTTTGTCCTTGAATAAACAGGTCTTTATTATCTTTTGTCTACCCATGATCATTTATCTTCCCCAACTGCAATGAAATTTCTTCTTTTTTCCCATACTCTATGATTCTTATCAATGGCAGTTTTTCTCAGAAGTTCTGATTACTCTTCTTCTGAGACAATATTAGCAGTCTTTCTAAGCATCAAATACCTACAGATTATATATTTTATAAGGTCCCCATCTCCATGCATAGAATATTTTTCTTTCTCCATGAAAGTGTTCTTCAGTGGGATACTTTGTCACTGCTGAAATTAAATGTTTCTTCCCCCTCTCCACCTTGTTAGTTGTTCTCTTTTCTTCCTCACTCATTCTCTGTTTGACTCCTTTTCTTTCTGAGATTGTTACAGGACTTAATTTTCCTTCATTGCTAACTTTTTTCTTGATTAAGGTACATCATATATGCCTCCATTCTTTTCTCTTATTCCTATTATGTGCCTTCTCATTCCACAATTCAAAAAACAAAGAAACTCTCTTGTGTTTAGTCAATGATGTTTCAGACCTGTTTTTTCCATCATTACCCCTTCTATTTGATTTCTGCTTTTACCTTAGTTTCCTTATGTACTTTTAGACATAAATCTCTTAATATATTTTATATTTTTTTCATTATTGTTCTCTTTGGTTCTATTTATTTGACATTCTTATATTTCTATCATACAGAGTATTTGAGTTGCAAATACTTTGTTCAGCTATCTCTCTCTTTTTCTTTGTTAGATTGTATGAACACCTCTTTAAAACTGAAAGTCTGTTTTTGTTTTTTGTTTGTTTGTTTGTTTTTCCCCTTTATGATTACATTCAGGTTTTCAGGGTATGTCAAGTTGTGTTTCATCTCGAGTTCCCTTACCCTTCTGACCACGTTGTCCCAACCCTCCCTGTGGATTCTGGTGGTGACAGAGTAGTCTGTGTTATCTGATATACTTTTTCTTCATATTTGAAAATCTTTCTCCTTGTCACTTGCAGAATTTGTTGATGTCCTTTCGAAATGTCAAATTAAACTACTTTGTGTTTTGGAGTTTGTAGCACAGGATTATTTTCTGAGGCATTTTGGGAAATCTTTCAATTGGCACATTTTTTCTTTGTTCAACTTCTATATTATTTCCTGAATTACAGTACCAAGGGCCTGTCTGCTCCTCATGCTTTTTTGGGAAACCTGGAAACTTGGATTTACCTTTACGTGTCCCGTCTTTGAGATCAATATGTTTTGCTTTTTTGGAGATTGTGTTTCCATTTAGCATCATTGCTTTTTGCTTCTCTCTTTCCATATTAAATTCACTTCCTTGTATTTTCATTTTCAGTCCATTGTCCTCTCTTTGGTTTCTTTGACGAGGTGTGCCCCTGTGGATTTAAGTTTTGTTTTATTTTGTTTAGTTTTTCCCTTGTTATGTTTTTCAAATGATTATTGTTGCCTATGACATATATGAAGTTTTCAAAACTCTAAATTCTCTTTTAAGTCATTCATGAACATCTTACTATAGTTCCATGATATTTATGATATATATTCACAGCATATTTTGATTGATCAGGTGTTTATTAATTTTCTTTCATCATGTCACTATTTACAAATAGAAATCTGGAATGTGGGGGTGGCTAGGTGGTGCAGTGAATAGAACATTGGCCCTGGAGTCAGGAGGACCGGAGTTCACATCCAGCATCAGACACTTAACACAAAAACTAGCCATGTGACCTTGAACAAGTCACTGAACCCCAATTGCCCTCCCAAAAAAAAGGCAAAAAAAAGAAATCTTGAATGTTTGGCTGATCTGGAAGTCATATTGCTTCTTTTATTAATATCTTCCTTATTGGTATAATCCATGTCCAAGGTCTTTAGATGAATTTTTATTTCTTCTGATATTTGTGAAAATTTCATTATTGTTCACCTTACATCCCCATTGCCCACTTTATCATTTTTTTCCCCTTAATAAAGATTATTTCTGTGGATATAGACCTCACAGTTGTCTCAACCCCATCCAAATCTGAGCAATTAACATTTAGCCAGTCTGTTTAATCATTCTATGCCTCAATTCAAATCAGACAGATGTAGCTGGTCCCAACTATATGTAGTGCAACGCATATTGGCATTCTGACCCAGGATCCTGCATTCTTCATTCCTATGGATAAGCTCTGCTGTAGCACAAAGTGCTACTAGCCCAGTTAGAACAAATGCTTGACTTTTAATTTTTACTTTTTTATACATAGAGGAATGATTAAGAACACCTGAAGCCTAATCCAAGCCAGTAGATGTTCTTCTACAAGCCTACAGCTGTAATGTTATGGGAGTATGGTGTGTGTTCTGAATGAGCATGTTCCAGGTTAGGTATTAATTTTGTCTGCTATTAGTTGATTTTTATGCTATTAGGCTTCCTGAAGTTTTAGCCTATGAAAACAGCTAAAATTACCCATAATTCTTACTTGGGAAAGGACTGGAGAAAGTTTAAACTAGCATTGTTAGTCTTGAGAAAAATACTTTTTCCATTTATTCTTTCTATGGAAAGTGGAATTGTTTTAATCATGAAAACACGTGACAATTGAGAATCAGGAACTCTGACCCCAGTCATTCTACTTCTTTCCTATCCTCTCTTTTATGTTCATATTGTAGAGTCTTTTTTCAGTCAAGTCAGACTCTTGCCTTATTTGGGGTTTTCCTTGCAAAAAATTACCAGAGTAGTTGGCCATTTCCTTCTCTAGCTCATTTTAAAGGTGACTAAACCAGGTCAAGTGAGTAGGATACCAGAGTTAATAAGTGTCTGAGTCTGGATTTGAACTCTGAAACATTAATCTTACTGACTCCAAGCCCCGTATTCAATCCACTATGCCACCTAGCTTCCAATTTGTGCACTTTCTAGATAGTAGACATATATTTGACCTAAAAGAGTATGAAAACATTGATTTAGCTCATCAAACTTTGAACGAATTTATTTATGTCCTAAGCAAATATTCACTACATTTGGTCACCTGAATATAAGGTTTACATTTTGCATTTAATTTTCCCCTTGCTTTGATTATATAAACCCTCTAATATAAATCATTTCAACTTCATACTATATTCCTGCATCAGATATTTATCATGTGAAAATTTACTTGCAAATATTCCTTAGTATAAAAATCTCTGTTTATAATTATCCAAAGAAGATATTCTTTCTCTTGAGTTGATATTATTTCATCTTTCTAATATTACAGGACATATGAAAAGAAGAAAATGCTGTTAATTGTCCATGTCGAGAAAGTACACACCCCAGTGGGGATTTACAAACATCTAGTAACTATGAGCTTCACAGAAGTCTAAATGAGATAATCAATTATTAATTTATATAAAGAAAGGCAATAGTTGTACTGTTTATTTCAGTCAATAGTTAAGTGGTTTTATTTGAACTCTGAATCAAAATGAGCATTTCTGAAACTGAACATTCATCTCAATATCCTAATGTTTATTTTCAAGGGTCCTCTGAAGCAATCTACTGTGGATATGAAGACATTTCTTTTTTATATACAATGAACTAATTATCTGGTCTTTTTCTGGAAGATTCTGAAGGAGCTTAAAAGTTTTGTTTCCAAACAGAGTCCACCCAGTTTTGAAAGGTTTTGTTGTTGCTCTTGTTCCTGACAAAAATGTTTAAATATATCTCTATATTATTATAGCCTATAACTTCCACCAATTACTCCTAACTCTGTTATCTGGGGTCAAGCAGAATGAGGCTAATCCCTCTTCCATTAATCAGTACTTCATATGCTTAAGGATAGTTCTATTTCTTTTCCTTATGCTTCTATTTTCTAGGTTAAGAATCCTTGACTCTTTTGATTGCTCTTTATACAGAATAATTATCAGATCCTTCTGTATTTTGATCCTCATTCTCTAGATGCTTTGAAGTGAGAGAAATATCTAAGACAGGGATTACCAAGGCTTTACGTTGTTGTGAAATGTGACCGAAGACTGCTTCCAAGTAATTATATTCATCTAAGGAAGAAGGCATAAAAATGCTTAATTGTGGAGTGGAGGGTGGATAGAGGTGAGGCTATGGTGAGAGGGATTGTGTGACAAAATGGTGAAAGTGATTGCAAAAACAGGTTCTACCTGTGGAAGCAACTTGATGTCATAAAAAACTCTGACAATTAGTTCAGTCCATAAGTGGGATGTGTTGCCTCTGTAAATAGCTTCATAGCTGATTCCTTTCTCTGTAAAATGAGGGCATTGGATAAATTGGTACCTTCCAGCTCTGACAGTCTTTCAGGTCACCAGATTTGGGCTCCATTGGACTGCTTCCACTTTAACCCAGGCTGTCAATCTAGGAGACATCCAGGACTCCACATTATCTCACGCCCTCCTCTTTTTCCCCTCCCTCCACCGCCCTCCAATATCCAATCTGTTGCCAAGGTCTGTCAATTTCACTTTGGTCACATATATCAAGACTGCCTCCTTCTCTTTTCTGATTATGCCACCACTCTGGTAAAAAAGCCTTCATTTCCTCAAACCTGGATTGTTGCAATAGCCTGATGGTCTGTCTGCTTCTAGTCTCTTCCCACATCAATCTATTTATTCTCCATTCAGCCACTAAAGTGATTTTCCTAAAGCACAGGCCAAATCACTCATCTACTCAATAATCTCCAGTGGTTCCCTATTGCCTCTAGGATCAAATATACAACACTCTATTTGGCATTCAGAACTCTTCCTAACCTTACCCTCTGCCTACCTTTCTCATTTTATTACACCTCATTCTTATATCTAGTAACATTAGCATCCTGTCTGTTACAAAAACCAGAACATTCCATTTCTTCACTTCAGTCTGTTCCCTATGCCTACTTTACTCCCAATACTGGCTTTCTTGCCTTTTTTAAGTCCTAAAATCCCACTTTCTCTAGGAAGCCTTCATGAATCTCTTAATTTTAATGACTTCTCTTTGTTATTTTCTATCTATTCTATATATGTATTGCTTTGTATGTAATTGTTTTCATGTTGTCTCCCTCTCTTATTAGATCATAAGCTCTTTGAGGGCAAGGACTGTCTTTTGACTCTTTTTGCATCCCCAGAGTTTTTCCCAGTGATTGACATATAGTAGGAGATTAATAAATCTCAATTGATTGAATTTCTATAAAAATTAAATGAAGTTTTGTCAGCTGAGTGGAGAATGGACTAGAATAGAAAGTGTTTGAGGCAAGGGATCCAATTAGGAGCCTGTTGTGATGGCACTAGGTGGCATAGTGAATAAAACATTTGGACTGAAGTCAGGAAGACATGAGTTTAAAATCAGCTATGGGTGCTTACTAGCCATGTGACCTTGAACAAGTAACTAACCCTTTATTTGAATCAGTTTTAATTGTAAAACAGATATAAAACACCTACACCATAGGGCTAAATGCCTGGGTTTTGGAAGGTGCTATATGAATATTTATTCCCATGCCTTCCCCTAGTGCAATAGTCCAGTCAAAGTGTGACCAATAAATTCCCTTTGTTAGCACATCATTCACTGTATATGACTTCCCCTATTCCTTCTCATTATTACTGAGAATATTTGTGTCTTCAGTATTTCAAGAACATTCTTTACTGCCTGACATTTCTCATGCAATTTGATGCCATGATATCCAATTTGTCTTTTCTCTGAACCTTTCTGAAATCCATTCTCCAAAAATCTGGGGTGCATTTCAGACTAGGTCATGACTTCTTTCATTCTCATAAAACAAAGAAAAAACCAAACCCCTTTAAGGGTAAAATCTAAAATAGGATTTATGTTCTGTTTTTAGAAGAGAGAGAATATTAGCTGATATTTGTATGATTGAAATCCCCCAGCCCTTCTATATCACATCTTCATCCAAAGCGTGCAGTCCATTTCCTGGGTTCCTTGTGTATTTTCTTATTCTCTATAGCTGGTCTTGTCTATACAAATAACAATATCTTTATATTCTGTCTCTCCATTGATGTTCACCTAGATGTTCTCCATCATGTTCACCCTTTCTGGCTCTGCATTTCTTCACATTGGTATATTTTCTTGATACACAGTGTTTAATTCCTCAGCACCACCATACTTCACCTCATTGCATATCCTGTACTTTTCAATAAATTATGCCTTTCCAGAGTCATATTGAATTTCTGGGATGCAATTTATCAATTTTCAGTGATGTTAATGAGATAAATTTGTCTCCATTAACAATATCTAGGTACTCTTGCTTGTTATCTGTTATTTGCTGGGCTTTGTCTTTAGAGTTTATATGAAGTAATGAGTTTTGTAACTAGATCCTTTTCTTGGATGTGTTGTACTTTGAATTTCCATTTCTTCCTATGTCTATTTTTTTTCCTTCTCATAACTGCTAGGGACCTTCCACCTCTAAATCTGAGTTTTTGATCCTACTTTTTACGATACGTACTTTGATATGTATTTGTTGGTTGTTTTCTTCCTCCTTTTTTCAATTTTTTTTAAATTTAATTTTTCAATTTTTTTTCAATTTAATATCCTTTGAATTAAGCTTTTAAGATTCCATGCAACTATAACTTTATTATATGAAGTGAACACACTCCATATCTAGACAAGACCTCATGATTCTTGCATTTTAAACTAAGTTCCACCAATCTAAATATCATTTTCAAACACCATCTCACTCCCAACCCTGCCTTTCTTAAATCCTTACCTTTGAATCACTGAAAGTAATCATCATGTTACTCATCAGTTTAAATGTTCAGAATTACGGACTTTATGATATTTTGTTTCTTATCATAGAAAAGAAAGTCAACTTAATTCTGGGAATGCTTGATATATGACTTGTTGCTATTGATTTTTTTTTCTCCTGATAAACAGCAAGGTTTATTCCTAATAAGAGGTTTCTTTCTTTTATTTTGGTGTTTGTGTGTAGTTGTTCAGTTGTGTCCAACTCTTTGTGATTGCATGAATAGAATGTCAATTTTTTCCGTGAGGTTTTCTTGGGAAAGAAAATGGAGAGGCTTGTCATTCTCTTCTCCAGTGGATTAAAGCCAACAGAGGTTAAGTGACTTGCTCAGGGTCACATAGCTAGTAAGTGTCTGAGGACAGATTTGAACTCATCTTCCTGATTCCAGATCCAGCACTCTATGCACTGAGCAATCTAGATACTTCCTTCTTTTATGTTAGTTTTTATAGTAAAGAAAAGAATTATTGTGGGATGATAAGGTGTTTTGTTTTATTTTGGTCTATATTTTATTTTATAGGAGTCTAGTTACTACAAAGGTATAATGATTTTTTTAGGCCTATCTTGCCTCCTAAGATAACATGTCCTAATAATAAATATATATTATGTTTTTTCTAATAAAAATATATTCTACCTTTTCGAACATGTTCACATAAATGGTTTTGTTTTTAATATCCTCATAATGATAAGGAGAGGTAGGTGGAATAAGACTTTCTACTTTTCAGTGCCTTATTTTACAGATGAGTTATGAAAACACCATAAATCATGCTTATCCAAAGTCATATTTGGTAGATGTTAGAACCAGTGCTACAGTTCATAGCTCCTGAGATTTTATGACTATGCTTATTATACCCCACAGGTAAGCCTCCTTACACATGTGATGCCCACTTATTCTCTACACGCTAGATTTGAAATACAATGTTCTGAGTTCAAGTTGAAGTTTTAGTATTTCCTACCATGTATGATTTTGACCAAAATCACTTCAGATTAGCTCACTTTGTGAATTTAGGTTAGATCACCCATAAAAAGGGAGTATTAGAAAAATTGATCTCTAAAGTGCTTTTAAGTACTAAATTCTATGATTCTGTTAGTTTGCTGCACAATTTTTACATTCTTTCTTAAATGTAATTTGCTATAGAGAGACCAGGACATTGCTAAGGAAAATACAGATTATGAAAGCCTCTGGAATCCACATAGTTTCAACATTTGGCAACTTAGAATTCTATGCCATGTTGTCATTTACTTTTTCTTAATTTTCCTTTTTTGAAAGTGCCCTTAGTCATTTTATATGCAGTTTCTAGTCAGAAGAAATACAGCCAAACAAATCTAAGTTTAGTGAAGTGCTTAAAATTTTGTTGGCATTCAATAGATGTTAATTAATTTAAAGTAAGATTGCCTTTGATTATGCACAAAGATAACAAAAATGGGTCATTCCACCAAATCCCATCAGTTATGAATTTCTATCACACATCAGTGCATTCTCTCCTTACAGTGGCAGATGTTATGTAAATAACTTAAATGAAATAGAAATTCAAAATGGCAAGATCAAGGGCAAAGAGAATATTGCACTCCAAAATAAATGACAGTGGTCAGTGACTATAAAGTGCTTTAAAAGTCTAAAATGCTATTAAATGGTCAAATATTTTGACACTACATAGAAAGATTGTGATGGGCTCAGGAAAATTTAAATTAGTCCCCTATCTGATACATGATGCCTGTGACACCATGGACAATCTACAGAAAAGGAATGAATCTGTGAGCTCCCTCACTGGACTCAGAGTTCTTGGACAGAAGAATCTGTCTTTTGTCTTTCCTTATATCCCCACAACTTAGCAAAATCCCTGGCATGTAGTAGTCACTTAGTGATTATACTAGAATTTGTGTCTGCTGTGCAACATGCACTGTGCTAACTAAGCACCTTACAAATATTATTTCACTTGATGCTCACAAAAATCCCTGGAGGGGATTTATCCCAGACGAGGTTAAATGACTTGCTTAGGGTCACACAGCTAATAAGATTCAGAAACCAGATTTGAACTCAAGTAGATGAGTCTTCCTAACTACAGACCCGACAGTCAATACATTGTGCCACCTAGCTGCCTCAGGGGTGGCGCATCTTCATTAATAAAAAAAGTTTAAGTTTCTTCATTTGAGAGCTCCAGAAACTAATAAAGTAGTAACTCTAGACCATTTCTACACACACCCATATCCCAACACATGTACGTATACATGGGGGAGGCTGTGAGTATGTGTGTACTTATGTAATATCCCCATCACAATTACCATTAAACGTCAGTGTGCTTTGCAGTTCCAAAATGGACTTTAAATTGAGACTTAGAATGTTGTCCCATGGATGATTTCAGTAAATCTTTTAGAGCTTTGGAAAGCTTCTTTTAATTTATTCTAAGATTCCTTGATAGTAATGCTATTAGATCTCATAATTTTTACATGAATTCTCTCTCATTTTCCTAAACCATATGGATACCTTGAAGTATTTCAGATATGGGTCAATGTGACTAAGAAATCTTCATCCTCTGACCATGAAAAAATTATTCTCTTTGTCCCTGAAGGAATTTCTGAAGAGCTGGAAATCATTTAATGACTAATGCTGCTAGGTAAATTCAGTAGTGTCAATGAAATAATATGTTATTTACCATTTGCTTGATTGAAAAAGCTCTAAAGGGGTCCCTTTCTAGAACATCTGGGTCTAACATATCACAAAATCCTGTGCTCTGTCTCTCAGCACATGAAAAACATAGCCTTTATGCTCTGAATGAACCTTATGACTGACACTCAACTTTTGATATGAAGGGTTCAAGTATACTTTGAATCTCTTACACTTGTGGGAGTTTACTTAGACACAACTCTGGTAAATCACAAGACAGATTAAGATCATTTCTGGTGCAGTGGAAATTGGTCCGATACTCTTCCTTCATCTCACACAGCTGTCAGTAATGATGGCTGATTTACGTTGTATGGCAGGTGTTTAAGTGTCCTTTCTGAAACTCACTTAATACTTTTTTTTTGTCTTTGCTACCCCATTCTCCTCAAAGGTATATTCTTGACTTTTTGTTGATCCAAGTTAGAATTTTGGATTTTCTCACTTGTTTGAGTCATAATCCTGATTCATTAAATTGGGGGAAATAACTACAAAAAAGAATCCAAAGTGTACTGAAAACTACTTCCTATTGCATTCATATGATTCATAGTATTTCAGAGTAATATAGAATTAAACAGAAGAACAAATACAGTCCATCATGTTCCATTAACTTCAGACTCACAGACTCCAATTTAAAGCATAAGAAACATCAAACGTTATTGTATTTATTTTGGTTTGGTGGCTATGGCATTCTCATCCATGGACTCCCATCACTCAGCCCCTAATGGCTGCTCTGATCTTTCAAAAAGTATAAGGTCCTTCAAACTCTAATTCCTTTACCTATGTTTAGGACGGGAAAAAAAAAAAAGCGCAGCAAGGACCAGATAAGTAGCAGCACCACGTACTCAGAGGAGTAAATGCCAGTTTATATGAGGAAATAAAGGCAACTGAATCAGCTGCCCCTACCCCCATTCAAAGGCCTAAAATAATTATTCTTATCACCAGAGAAGAGAAAGTAAATCTTTCCTTTGGAGATTTTTGTATCAATACCCATTTTCAGTTTAGCAGCCAATTAAAGATTTCAGAAAGATAGATTTATCTATCTGTCTATCTATCTGTCTGTCTGTCTCTGTCTGTATGTGTGCATGTCTATACACATATATGCATGTATATACATGCATATATGTATATGTGTATACATATATACATATGCATAAGTATACTTATATGGATGCATATAAATGCATACATGCCTACACATACATGCATATACATATATGCCTATATGTAGGTATAACTTTCCCACAAGGTGTGTGGGAAGAAAACAGTCACACAGTTCCTTTATGTGTACTGAACTGTGGATAGGGCCTTTCCAGTTTACAATATCATTCATTTCTGGAAGTGAAATGCCAAGGCATACTCATGGGTTAGCAGAAACAAAAGAAGATTCTACATGTTCAGAGGATTGTTTTCCTACTGGGCTGTCTCCCATTATATTGGACATTTTATTCTTTCCAGTTAAAAAAACGGAAAAGTTTAGATATTAATTCAGGCTTATATATGCAGGCACTCTACACATTCACAGATCTAGGGAAGGGAGTAAACACTATCATAAAAAATTTAATCAGGAGAGAAATAACCATTAAGGCAGCAGGAAGAACAAGAACATAATGGCATGTGTTCCCCCAGTAAATGCAGTAGCCTTCAAGTCCCCAATCACCACCAGTCATCCAATGAGACAAGCCTGAAAAGTAAGCTCCTGTGAGGAAGCACAAATAAATTAAAATATAGACAAGGGCTTTTAAATCAGAATTAAGAGCAGGAAAATTCAGTAGAGCAAACTTTGGCATTGGTTTTTCAAATTCATCTTAATAACTGCTGTCCTCTACTTGAGAACAATTATCATTCTCCTAGAGTGTAGTACCATCACCCCAATTGCTCAGGATTATAACACAGAACCTATCCTCAACTTTTCATTATCACTCACTTCCCGTATCTAAGCTGTTGCAAAGGCCTGTCAATTACACTTTGCAACACTCCTCAAATATACCCCTTTCACTTTGCTGACACTTCCACCCTCCTCGTTCAAATCCTAATCACCTCATTCTTAAAATCTTATAATAGCCTGCTGGTGGGTCTGTTTGCGCCAGATCTCTCCCCATTCCAACCCATTCTCCATAAATCCGCCAAAATGATTTTTGTAAAGTGCATAAACATGTCCATTTCCTACAAAGTAAGTTCCCTATTGCTTCCAGAATAAAATACATATTCCTGTGATAGGCATTCAAAAATCTTCTTAACCAAACCCTTCCTACCTAGCCAGATTTCCTACACTTTACTTGTTTGCCACATACTCCTCAATCCAGTGACACTGCCCTCATATCTATTTTGCAAATAAGATGCTGCTACATCTCTTGGCTCCAGGCATGTTCTCCAGCAGTCCCCCTAATTGGAATCCTTTCTTTCTTTCTTTTTTGATTTCACCTGCTGTTTTCTCTAACTTCCTTTATGTCCCAACTAAAATCTATCTTTCACAAGAAGTTTTTCCTAGCCTTTCTTTGTTCTAGTTCCTTTTCACTTTAGCTTATTTTTATTTTTCCTATAGATAGTTCGTTTTATATGTATTTGTTTACATGTTTTCTTCCCCATTATATTGTAAGCTCCATGAGGGCAAAGATTGCCTTTTGCTACTTTTTTCTACCTCTAGCACTTAACAAAATACATAGTACATAAGGAAGAGGTGTGGGAGATTGGGGTGTCTGAGGGATTTCTTATAATCCCTCAGTGGGTTCTTTGTCTGGAAAATAATTTCAAATAGGACTCAAGCTGTCTTTTGGCAAAGTTATACAGTTTATTGATATGCTCACTTAGTAGCAGGCAGGAGAAATAGGGGTCCTGCAAAGTGCAGGGATATAAGGTAGAGTTATAAAGTTTTACGCTCTGCAGCATGCAGGAAAGGGTTAAGGAGAGACCCTGCAAAGAGTTTGGGCTTGAGGGACATGATTTATAACCCTAAAACTGTCAGTCAAAGGCTAATTCTGCTAACTAGGTGGGCAAAGGTGGAGTTAGGGAGGAGTTGGGGAGTGGTTTAGGAATGCTCAGTGCTTAAAGGGGCATGCACTTTTTTATCAACTGCACATGTGGATTACCCATGATTCACCAGTAAATTCCTTAGGTATGGGCTAGAGGGAGGTGTGGTTTTGAGCTTGACACTTCACTAGGTCACTTGGTTGGTCAAGGATGAATGACATATGTCCAATATGGCTTTGAGAGGATAGTATTCAAGTCTTGGAATGAGACTGATTAGGGATTCAGGAGGTACCATATTGAGATGGAGGTATCTTGTCCCATAATGTTCAAGGCTTTTGGGTGCAGCTGGCTACTTAGAACAATGGGGCTATGAATTTCTCTAAAGGTTTGTTTATAACACACTATTGAAACTTTCCCAGGTGCTTGTCTCTAGGCAGACCTTCTAGTTAAGGGAAGACTTTCAGGCTGGGGGAATGGGAGAAGCACAGTTTATGCCTCTATGGCAGGGGGAAAGAGTGACTTTTACAACTTAATTATACAGGCTTGTTACAAACATAGGTACCTGAATATAAGGGAGATTTTTACAAATTGGGGTTACAGACAAAAGCATCCCATACCACATCACATAATAGGCACTTAATAAATACTTATTGATTAACTACTTGTTCAGCATGTTCAGCATGCAATCTTACTGGGTAGATGCTGTCTCAGCTAACTTTAGACAGTTTTCCTCAACTCTATATGTCTAATCTTTATTAATCAGCATCCATATAGCCATTCTGGAAAGGGATTGGGAGCTACAAACTCAAAATGTATGGTGAATACCCATTTACTCAGAAATACAACTACCAGAACTATATCCTGAAGAGATGCAAAACAGAGGAAATGGGTGTGTGTGTGTGTGTGTGTGAGTGTGTGTGTGTGTGTGTGTGTGTGTGTGTGAGAGAGAGAGAGAAAGAGAGAGAGAGAGAGAGAGAGAGTGTTTCTTGTGGTGGTAAAGACGTTGAAAATAAAGAGATGCTCATCAGATGTTCAGTCTCTATATCGATAATGAAAAACTTCTACAATATTTCTGACAAATGGTTAAACACCATTGTTTGGACACTTACAGTGAGAATAAATTAAGTAAAGTGAGAACCGTGACATTTTTTACACCTCTTTCTTTGGAATGCTCTTCCTTATGTTGAGTTGAAAATTTTCCTCTTGTAATTTTCAATTATTAGTTTATTTTTTTTAGTTATCAAAAATTGTTTTGTCCCTCTCACCTCAGCACCTACCATTTATTAATAATGATGGGGGGAAACAAGAGAAACAAAACTTTTGGAACAACTAAACATAGTCATACAAAGAAAATTCTCATACTGACCATGGCCAAGACCTATATGTCTCATTCCACATATTTAATCCATCACCATTCATTCAGGAGTTGGGTAGCATTCTTCATTATTGGAATTCTGAAATTATGGTTGATCATTGTGTTGAACAGAATTGGTCTCTGTGAATGAGCAGTGCTTTTTTCATTCAACAATTATTTACTGAGTGCTTGCCATATTCCTGTCATTGTGCTAAATATTTGGGGATACAAAGAAAGGCAAAACAAACAAAAACAAAAAACATACAAACAATACAATAGTTTATATCTTCAAAGAATTTACATTCTAATGGGGAAGACACTAGATATTAAATTGTGCATACACAATATACAAAGTGTATATGGAAGTTAATCTCAAAAAAAAGGCAAGAGTAGTGAAAGTAGGTTTGAGAAGTCTTGAAGGAAGCTAAGCAGTCTAGGAGGTGGAAATGAGGAAAATGAGTATTCCAAGTTTGGGATGCAACCAGTGAAAAAGCAGAGAGTTGAAAACATGCATTACCATGTGTAAGAAACAGCAAGATGTGGATATTGTCTAACCCTGTATGAGAAAGAAAAAATAGCTGACTACAAAAACTCTCAAATATTTGTTAAAATTGTCTTTAGAAGCTTTTTTATGATGGTGCAGAACTCCCACTTTTATTTTGCTTTTTGGAGGGGCAGTCAGGGTTAAGTGACTTGTCCAAGGTCACACAGCTAGTAAGTGTTAGTCAAATCTGAACTCAGGTTCTTCTGACTCCAGAGCCAGTGCTCTATTCCTTGTGCCACCTAGCTGCCCCCCAGAAAACCCCAATTTTGATGAAAGGAACTGAAGCAGATTGATATGGCAGATTGAAACTCCTCTATAACTTCATGGATCATAGAATTAAGAGTTGAATTGGACAATAAAACCCAGATGGACCAATCTCTTTTTGTTATAAATGGGGAAAATATAGCCCAAAAGAATGAACAAACTTATGTTCACAAAGATATTAAATGAATGGAGACAGGGTTTCAACCATACTTCTCTGATTCCAAATTCAATGTTATTGTTGCTTTTTCATTGTACCAAACTGCTTCTCTTATTAGATATGGGTGAGGGATTTGCCTGGGACACTGATAGTCTGTGACTTCCCTACTTTCCCATAGGTAGAATCAAGAGAAGACCTTAGACCCAGGTTTTTCTGACTCTCACCCTAGGATTAAATTAATTTCATCTATTAACTTAACGTATAATTATTGTAGATGTATTACCTACTTTCCACATCTCTGTGTTCAGCTAGACAGCCAAACAGGATCAATTAAAATTCCATGACTTTGATGGTGAATAAAACAATAATTTATGACATAAATTTTTTACATACTTTGTACTTTTTAAAAAATTAATTAACAGCATACTGTGCTAGAAAGGATCTCCAAATTAAAGTAAAAAAAAAGGCTTGAGTTCAAGTGTCATCTCTAAAACTTGTTAGTTATTACCTGGGGCAATTCATTTACTCTCTCAGAATCTCAGCTTCATCATCAATAAAATTGTGAGAATAATCCACTACTTACTGAAAATTCACCACTTTTTAAATAGGATATTTATGACAGAAGTGCTTTGTAAATTAAGTTCTAAATGATTTATTGCTATTATTATTATTATTATTATTATTATATAGAATGAATATTTTAGTGATTCAATTTTCTTTAGGAACTAATTTCACACTTTCATGGTGATGGAAAGACTTTATTATAGCATTGGTCATTTTGTTTTTACTAAAACTTTTAAATATACTGGCTTATGCAATCTATATTTTTTTAATAAAAATTTAGCCATAGGCCACATTGTCTATTACAAGATAGATAATTTCTTATTTGCTAATGCTTGATTATTTGTTTTCATTGTTTTAATTTATGAGACAAAATCTCACAGGAAGTTGACCAAATCCCCAAGCTTTATCAAATAACCTGCATACATGTTCATACATATATAAAGGATACAAGGAGAGATGTGTTCTGTTCAACCTTATTGCCACCTGCTGAGTCTCCATCTTTGTCTGTTGGGAGGAAATGGAGATACTTGTGTAACTTCTCTGATACCAGATCTTTGTAGATGATGTCCATAGATGTTAGGGGCAAGGATGTTAGACAAAATGAGCCAGTCCCCCTTTATAAGCACACCAATCCAGAATTAATAAAGAAAGCTGACACAGGAATTATAAGGTTTTTTGAGTGTCGGGAGGTTTATTCATGGAAATTCATCAAGTGCTCTAGCTGTCACTATATATTTATCCCTCCTCAGCCTCTGGTAAAAGAGCACAGTCTAACCAGCTTGTATGGAGTGTTAAAATAAATATGTTTTGTCAGCTATTTACCTGCTATTTCAACTTTTACATTAGAAAAAATAATAGATGTACATTGAAATTCATTTTAATTCTAAAAGACTTCCTTAAGTATCAGTACAAGGCATTATATTACTAGGGATGTAAACACCAAATGAAATACAGCCCTTTCTTTTAAAAAGCTTTTTTCCTTCTAGGACAATATGACATTTGTCCTGGTGAATAAATAGGAGATCATTTGAAAAAAGGGAGAAACCACTAAGAAATCGGAAAGTCAGGAAAGTGTTCCAATAGGGTAAATCAGAGTTTCTAGGTGGAAGCGAAGAATTTTAAGGGAATTATCAGAAGGGAGAGCATTTATAAATAAGGGACAGCTTGTACAAAGTTATGGGGTCTGGAGAGGGAATGTTGAATTTAGAAAAGAGTTAGGTTAGTTTAGTGAGAACCTAGAATGTGTGCAGTGAAATACAGTTATTCTCTCCACATTATGGAGGTGAGGGGTGCAGTGCTCCTGTGATCTGGAAAAAACTGTACAATTTTTGGCCATCCCATCATGCCAGAGGAGTCTAAATCATTATGGCAGTAAAAGATAAAATTTGTTGATATTATACAATACTATAGGTAATATTTTGTGCATTTCTGAGTTTCTAAACTTTTTCTGTGCCATCTACTGGTCTTCATATGATGTCTATGACCTCCACAAAACTCCCCTAAGATTCTCATTTAATTTCTTATGCCAAACCACATTATATTGGAACCACTATGAGGAAAGTTATGATTGGAAAGGATAACTATAGTAAGAAATAAGTCTGGAAAGATAGGTTGGAGTCATAGGATGTCAAACTCAGGCATTTTTATTTTATCCTAAAAGCAATCTGGAACCATTGAAAATTCTTGAGCACATTCCTAAAAACAACTTGTGGTAGTGAGTCATAAGAAAGAGCCCATTCAGAGGTCAGCAAGTGGCAGTAGGACTTTCTTTTGATCTGCCCTTACTGGTGTAGCTTCTCTCATCCACTTCTTTTCTTTGCAATATACATCTCACCAGGCTCAGAGATTGTCTGGATGCTTAACTGGAGACTTTTGTGGAAGCCTGTCTAGCTCCCTCTTGCTCGAGGTTCTGAGGGAGCTCAAAGCTTTTTCTCTCCTCAGGCCTCCACCTTGAGCTGCAGTAGCATAGTTTCTAAAGAGAGTTGAATTAAACTGGCTTAGGACAAGCTCCAACCACTCATCCTGATAGATTTTGGTTTAAAAACCTGTCACTATGGAGCTAAGCTAGCTTTATAGAGAAATGTAGCAACCAGCAGCATCAGGTTTTGTTCTGATTTTGTTTTTCCTTAGGAACTTTTCCCAAGCGATCATATTCCATTTCCAGTTGTCCTCCAAATGACCCTTCTTACCACCTCAGCACCACATAATCCATATCAACTGGCTAGTTTAATTTAGGTGTATTCAGAATCATTTTTTTTCTTTGAATATGTATTTCATTTTTATCTTAAAAATTCCTGCATGCCTCTGATGAACAGAAACTTTAAATCCTGAGACTACTCATGGCACAGGATCCTTTGCTTGCCTGGATTGAAGGGCCACATTGGTGACCATGTTATTTCCCTCTCAAGAAATTCTGGTAGCTTCCTATTATTAATATCATTCTATGAAGAAATATATACTCTATAAAAAAAACACCTTAAAAACCTGGACTCCACCTTTTTCCTAAACTTCTTACAAGTTGTTCCTTTCCATATTTCTCATATCCCAGTGTAACTGGTCTTTTTTTTTTACTGATGTATATATATCACTCCACTTCCCACTTCTGTATTTTGTCAATGGCTGTCCTCATGCCTGAAATTCACTTTCTCCTTATCTCTGCCTTCTAGAAGTCAGGTCAATTGTTACCTTCTACTTGAGGCCTTTCTTAATCACTCTGATGGTCAGAGATTTCTTTATCAAAAAATAAAATTACCCTGTGATATTTTCATGTAAGCTAATATATTTCCATACTATTTCCTCCAATAGAATGGAAACTCCTTAAAGTCAGGGACCATTTTACTTTTGTCTTTGAATCTCTAGCATCTGGAACTGTGTAGATGCTTAGCAAACAAAATAATGATTCATGTGAGGAAGTGATGGCTTTGCTTTAGGTGCAGTGTTTTGGTAGAGGTATAAAGGACTAATGTGGAGAAGGTATAAGTTAGTGAGATGACTAATATGGAGAATTATACAACTACTAATTGATTTAGATGCGATAAACACCTGAAAAATAGTTTATGTAAATGGAGAAAGGAATACAGATACAAATTGTGTCCTGGGATAGAATTATCATCAAGACTGATTGTATAAAGAAGTGTGAGGGAGAGTAAAGAGTTGAGGAGAACTTTGAGGTCAGGAGTATAGGTATTTAGCAGGATAATAGGGTCCTCCAGAAGAAGAAGGAAATTTGGAGGATGGGTGAGTTTATAGGGGGAAGATAACAAGTTTTTTTTTAATACATGGAGCCCTTCATGAATCACTGTGTCAAGCTTGAGTATCTTTTTTATTTGTACAGAAACATTGTACCTATACAATGTTATATGTTAAAAAATGTAGCAATCTATATAATGTATAGAAATAACAGACTTCAAAATAAGATAATTGCAAATTTGTATTATAATCTTTCTTAAGAGTCATGTACCTTACAGAATCAGATTTGGTACCTCAGAGTTTTGAGTTCTTAAGGGACAACAGTGGTCATCTAGCCCAAACTTTTTGCATGTAATAAATTCTGTTTTCCATATTCCTGATAAATTATCATCCACCATGCACTTTAAGACATCCAGTAATGGTGAATTCATCAAATCACTAAAGAAACCCTTTCCATTTTGAGATGGAAATAATTATTGTTTGTGTTTCATATACAGAAGTGAAATCTCTATATATTTTATGTGCATTGACTGTATTTCTATCACCTGGATTCAAGGGGGGAAAAACATAACATCCCCTTTGATAATGATTACATTTCAAATATTTGAAAACTAGTATCCTGTTTTCCCTAAGTCATAGTTTTCCAAATTGCTCATACCCACAATTAGAAAGGTATAAGAGATCCCACTGATGAAGGGATACAAAATAATGATCAACACTATTAGATATTTGAAAGTACAATATTCTTGTACTTGCATAAAATATTCCAACTTACCTTTTTACAATGAAATAAAGTTCAAATAAAAGTCATTAAAAGAAATAATGACATGATATATACACTTCACCATAGTTCATTAACACACTACATATCATCATAGACATCAAGTTTCCTTTTCCCTGAGCATTGCATTAAGATATCTGTGGATTAACAGCAAACAGTGAGCCAAATTTTCTCCAGGGCTCCATTTGTACTATTCAGACACAGAAGAGATCACTAAATTTAACCACACACTCCACCCCCACCGCCATCCCATTATTGATGAAAAGACTGAGGTTCAAAGAAATTGTTACTTGCCCAATATCTCAGAGGATAATTATAAGACCCAGAGTTCAAGGTGTCCTCTTGCTTCATATAGAGTGTTTAATCTCCATATATCCCTGCTCGTTAGATCACTTTTAACACAGTGCCTGAAACACAGTAAACACTTAATAGAGGCTAATTGACCAATTGACTTATAGTTCTTAAAGAAAAACTATGCATTTTAAAGATTAAAAAAATAC
>CM053601.1:45431742-45537374 GCA_028646575.1 Pseudocheirus occidentalis
GAGAGAGAGAGAGAGAGAGAGAGAGAGAGAGAGAGAGAGAGAGAGAGAGAGAGAGAGAGAGAGAGAGAGAGAGAGAGAGAGAGAGAGAGAGAGAGAGAGAGAGAGAGAGAGAGAGAGAGAGAGAGAGAGAGAGAGAGAGAGAGAGAGAGAGAGAGAGAGAGAGAGAGAGAGGGGGGGGGGGAGGGAGGGAGAGGGAGAGATCCTGGGACAAGAAATTCCTGAATTCCTGAGAGAAGCTAGGATTTAAACTATGAGTGGAAAGAAAGGAGCTCCTCTATTGAATAACTGGACAAACCTATATCTAGCTATTTTCCTATTCACCATGTATCATTTAAAAGCATGCCTTATTTATTTATGTAAGGAAAAGTGGGATAGAAAGGAAAAGTGGAATCCTTTGCCTTGGTATTTGCACATTATAATAAGGATGTAAAAAAAATAAATATTTTCAAGAATTAAGAATGATCATAGGAAGGCAGAATCAATGAATCTAAGATGAGATGAACTTATTGTGAATCAAAGTAAGATATATGCAATGGTGCTTAGACTTGGCATAATGATGTGAAAGACTTGCAAACCGCATTAAACTGATGCAGGACATCCTAGAATTTTATTTAGAACCAAATATGTGCAAGTCATGAATTAGGCATTGGAGACACAAAGATCAAAATGAAAATCCCCTAATCTAGGGAGCTTATGTTCCATACAGATGAGTGCGTATAACATATATATGAAAGAATTTCAAGAGCATAAGAGAAATAAAATTTGGAACCAGGACAAAACTCATGTAGGAGTTTTGTAGGAGGACAAAACTCATGTAGGAGGAGGTGCCAGAAAAACACTCTATAGGAAGGAAGGGACTCTAAGAGACTGAGGTGAATGAAGATCATATTACTTATGGGGGGAGGAGAGAAACTAATTGGGTTAAATGACAGCAGTACAAGATGGAATGTGATGAATGGTATATAGCCAGCAGACTAGTTTGAATGGAAAAGAAACTGAATGGCATACAAAGGCAGAATCCATAAAAGTCATCACGTAAAGGACACTAAATGCCAGATTAGCAATTTTATATTTTATTCCTAAGGCAGCAGGGACTAATGGGATATTTTTGAGTAGAGCAATGACATGCTAAGAACTATATTTTAGGAATATTAATTTGGCAGCCATGTGGAAGACAAATCAGCAAGGGGGAAGACTAGAAGTAGGGATTCTAATTAGGAGGCTATTGCAATAGCCCAGGTGAAAGGTGATGAGATACTAATAAGAACAGAACCTGTATTAATGGATATGATGAATGAATGAGAGACATATTCAGGAAGTTATATTGAAAAAGATGCCAATTAATAGATATGCATATTTAAAGTGAGAGAACAGTCAAGGATGATTCCAAAGTTGCACAACTCAGTAACAAGATGGATTGGATTTATACCAGGAATGCAAAAATAATTCAGTATTAGGGAAGCAAATTAGGATAATTGAATCAGATAAACAAGAAGCACTATGGCAAAGGACCAATATTAGAATCAGGAAGAACTGATTGGCCTAAAGTTCTGTTTCTGATAAACAATGCCTGTGTGACCCAAGCAAATGTTTAAGATTATTAATTATAGACTAGTTACCAATCCTGAGAGAATTTCTTATTATAAGCTGATTATAGTGTTGAAATCACAGTTTCGGAAAAGGGGGAAAATAGACAGAAGAAAGAAATAAGAATACTAATGTTGATTACATCAATAGATTAAAAGAAATTCTAGGTAAAATAAGAGATAAGTCATTTTTAAATCCTAAAAAAGTAGAAACATCAAGAAATTCTCATTTAATTTGAGTGTATCTCTAAAACTAAATCTAGAATTATTTTCTATGAAAAGACACTAGATCTCCCAGTTAAACAAGGTTAAAATAAGAATGCCTACCCTCCTTTTTTATAAGAAAATGTTCCATACATGATCAATTAGAAATATAAACATTAGCAAAGAAAAGATTAAATTCCCTTGTTTACAAACCTCATGACAGTTTATGTGGAAAACCTATAAAATTAGTAAAGATCACAAATTAGTAAGGAAGAATCAAGATGATCAAGGTTTTGGTAAAGTAAAGGGATACAAAATTATTTAGAAAACAAAATAACTAGAATTTCTACATTATATTTTTTAAAATGAGAAGGAAATAAGAAAAAATAAAATCTCTCTTAAAATAATACAAAATGAGACTTCCATGGGTGGAACCAAAGTGCCAGAGAAAACGCTCAGTTTGGTTCTCCCAATATTCTTCTCCAAACAACTTTAAAATAGCTCAGATTGAATTCTGAAGTGGCAGAGTCAACAAAACATCAGATTGAGACATTCTTCCAGTCCAAGACAGAAAGAAAGATCTGTGACATGAAAGTGGAGAAATGTCCAGAACCCATGTAAATGAAACAGCAGTGGTGGGATTCAGTGATAGTGACAGAGGCAGAAGCAGTTTCAGGATCTCTCAATCAGAGACATAAAGGGAGTTTAGCAACTGTTCAGAAAGAGATTATAGAGGACCCTTGCACTAGCACTGAATACAGGACCTAACACTGTTGGCTAATATATTGAGTATACCCTCTTCTTAGTCACAGTCCAAGAGCAAAAAGGAGTACTTTCAGTTAAGAAATAGTGAGAGCCCTGAAGAACTCTAATATTTTTGGGTATAAGGGATCAGGCACTCTGAGGAACAGTGTCGATTTTAGTCACAAGGGAGCATGACTCTGAAGAACAGTATCAATTCTTCTCCTAAGAAAGAAGTGGCCCTGAGAAGCAGTATTGATGTTGATCCCAAAGGATCAGGCCCCCTTTCTGGGAAGGGACCAAAGTTCAGACAGGAGATCTGTAACACTTCTTCCAAGATCACACCACCTTGGAAGCATTAAAACTTCCAAATTCCCAGAACTACTTTTGAAACAATAGTGTGAAAAGTCCGTACTTTGAGACCATCCTCCTTCACTAGACCATGCTGGAAAAAAGTCCAACTTTAACATGAAATTCAAAATTATATACATACATATGTATGCATTCACATGTGTGCATACACACATGTGTAACTATACACATGTGTACGTGCATGTATGTGTGCATACATAAACATGCACACACATACCGAGTGATTAGAATCAATCCAGGATGGCAGAGTCCAGCTGAATTCTTTTAACATTAGCTTCCAAACAACTTTAAAATATCTCAAATCAAATTTTGGAGGAAGAGAATCCCTTCTCATTTTTTGATAATATGACTAATGTGGAAATATGTTTTGCATGATTTCCCATGTGTGACATATCATTTTGCCATCATTGTCAGTAGGTAGGAAAGAATAAAATAGATGAGAATTTACATATCAAAGGTTAAAAGAAAATAATGATTAAAATGAATAATAAATTAATTTTACAAAATAAACATTGTGGAAAATAATCAAAAACAAAAAAAATCTGAGCACAAAAATGAACCACAGTAATAGGGAATATCAAAACATACATTCAGAAGAAAATAATAAAGTCAAAAGAGCTAAAAGCAAAGGCTCAAAGAAAAATCTGAAATGGAGAGAAGCTCAAAAATTATTTCTGAAGAGGTAGAAAATGTTTTTTCAAATCAAATAATAGAGGAGGGAAGTGTAAATAAATGGAAGCAAAGAAAGATTTTTTTGGTGGCACATAATATAAATGAAAATAATATTTCTCAAAACAATTGGGCAAAGGGAAAAGAAGATACAAAAATTACCTGATGAAAATTCTTCCTTAAAAATTAGAACTGGGCAAATGGAAACTAGTGAATCCATGAGATACCAAAAGAAAATAAAACTAGGTAAAATACTTTTTTTAAAAAACTAAAAGAGAATGTTAAATATTTTAGAAAAATCAATGAACTGAGGGAAAACTGAGGAAAGATGATTTAAGAATTATTGTATAATATAAAAGTTACAATCAAAGAAAGAATCCATGCATCATATTTCAAAAATATTATCAAGGAAAATTATCTTGATATCATAGTATGACAGGAAAAATAGAAAGAATTCGCCAATCACCACTCAGAACCCAAAATGAAAACTCCCTGGAATACTACAGCCAAGAGGACTTTCATGTATTTCTGATGAAAATACCGAAGCTGAATAGAAAATATCACTTTCAAATATTCCCAATAGAAGTATTAAAAGATAAATATAAAAGAGGAATTCTAATAGACTCAATAAAGTTAAAATGTTTACTTTCCTATATGTGAATATGATGTATGTTACTTTCAAGAACTTTAGCATTATTGGGACATTTAGAAGGTGTTTACATAGAGTGTGTGGGCATGATTTGATTATGTTAGGATGGTAAAAACTGTGAATAGGCAGAATAAAGGGCAATAAATTGGGAAAATGCAGAAGAAAAGACAAAAAATTGTGGAAAATTATCTCACCTTAAAGTTGGCACTCACAAGGAAGAGCTGTTATAGCCAAGAGAAATTTGGTTGAGTTGGCAGGCAATGCTTCAAATTCACTCTTCTTAGAATTGGTTCAAAGATGAAATAATCATGTGTTTGTGTGTGTGTATGTGTGCTCACCTCAATAGATTTTTTTTCAATAGGGAAGTGAAGAGAAAGGAGATAAGAATAGGTGAGTGATAAAGGGAAAGTAGACAAAAAAGGCAGTAATCAGGAGCAAAACACATTTTAGAGGAGGATTAAAGGGGAAAAAAGATGATATAGAAGAAAATAGGATGGATAGAAATGTACATTTTAGTAATAAGAATTGAATGTAAATGGAATGAACTCATAAAACAAAAGTGGATAGAGAGGAGAATAAATTAGAAACCAGAATCTAACAATATGCTATTTACAAGAATGGTTGAGTCAAAGGACAATTCATAGAATTCTCTTTAATTTCATTAAATAGAATAAAGACAATGAGATAACAATCAACAATAACAACAAGCTGAAGCAGTGCTTAGAGAAAATTGTATATCACTAGACACTTACATTGGTAAAATAGAGACAGAGTAGATCAGTAAATTGAATCATTTGGAATTGTCCAGGGATCATTGTCTTGGTCAGAGTAGCTGAGTCTTTCACAGTTGAGCATCTTTACAATTGTTGTTGTTGTTCATAATCCTTCATTCTCAAAGATCAAAGACATGAGTAGGATGATGTCTTGACGTTGGACCCTGATGACTCTGGAAGAGACAGTGAGATTGATAACTGAGTGTTCTGCCTAACTTTAATCCAACTCAGAAGTCAAGACATTACCTGTCTGGTATCTATGGTCCTCTTTGAAATTGAAAGTTGAGTAAAAATCTGTGGGTAGTATTAGCTGCTTTCTGGGGACCCAACCTGCCAGGGAAAATTATTTTACTTCTTCTCACTGTCTTCCTTTTCTTCTTTTTTTCTCTCATCAAGTTTCTCTCACTTTTCTCTTCTTGGGGCATCATACTCCTATGTGTGAGTACTCAGTTCAAACTAATATAACTTTTGATCATTTATATTCTGTAAGAGATCTTACTTAAGGTTTGGGAAGTTCAGTCCTTTTTTAAAAATTCTCTATGTATTCATTCATTTATCTACTTCATCTATCTATCTATCTATCTATCTATCTATCTATCTATCTATCTGTCTGTCTATCTACTTGTCTGTCTGTCTGTATGTGTGTGTGTGTATGTATGTATGTATGTATGTATGTATACACATTTGTTTGTTTTCAAAAAGCTGGGAAAATTTACTCTTTATCCTGATTAGTTTTGATTTGATTTCTTGAAATAAAACTGGGGGAGAAGTGAGGTTATTAAAAAGCCTATTATGATTCAAATGTAGCTACTTGACTATTCCTTTAAACCCAGATCTCTCTGGCTTTCATTGAATGACTAATAATAGGCCCCAGTTCAATTCTCTCTTCCTTATTGTTTGGGTTTTATGTGATTAGAATGAGTGGAAATAACCATTGTTACTGGTTCTACTCAGGAACTCTGAGGTCTTCTCCAAAACTGATATTTTTGTGATGGTAAACTGGGCCATCTTCTACCTCAATTCTTACCCAGCCCTTAATCATTGAAGGGGTGTTGTCTGAAACGGAGACCTAGGAAATACTTTCATTTAAAAAGACCAAGATTACCCACTGAATTCTGGGCTATGCCCAGTCATCATGACTCTTCTCTTTCCACTTGTGTACACCTCAAACTGTGTGCAACAGAGATCCTTACCCAAATAATACTAAGAGGCTTCTCAAGGTAGGAAGCAGAAAACAATGGTTTCTTATGATCTTGAGAAAGGGCAGCCCTCCCTCTGACAAATAGTCAGGGAGGAGAAGCAATTTACAAAAGGAAATGGTGAAGTTATAAAGCCCTAACATGGAATTCTCCCCGACCCCACTTCTGACCCTTTTCTTCCATTGGCCAGAAATCAGGTGCACAATCTAAGCATGGCACTCTATCTTAAGTACTGGAAAAAGGAAACAGTAGACCATCCAGTGTACATTTGATAAAGCACTTCTGTCCTTATTTGGCATATCTTATGCTAACGTGTCACTGAGGAGAGGGGTGACTCCCTTCCTCTCTGAGTTTTGAGTCCTTGCAAATCATGTGACTTCTTGGGAAGCAGAACTTGGGCCTTTTCCCCATGCCAAGCCTTACTAGATTTTAGAGCATAATCTGAGAAGTCTTCACTTCTCTCACATTGGGCTCAGATGACTCTGAAGGTAAGAGTGAGACTGATGACTTCATCTAGCTCTTACAAATTTAAATCCAATTCATGTGCAAGTCAGGATATCACCTTCATGGTTTCTTTGTTTTTCTTAGAGAACAAGGATGAGCAAGAACAGTTTCAAGGATAATCAACTGTGAAAGACATATCTACTCTGATCAGTGAGAATTCCAAATGACCCATAATGAAAAATGCTATACATCACAAACTGAACTGATGAACTCTGAATGCAGACTATAGAAAACATTGTTTTAGTTTTTTATCTTGTTTTTTAATTTTTTTCATTTTTTTAACCTAACATGAAAATATGTTTTGCATGATTTTACATGTTTAATATATATCACATTGTTTGCCTTCTCAAAGTAGGGAGAGATGTGAAAGAAAGGGAAAGAATTTAAAACTCTTTTTAAATGCATGTTAATTTTCTTTTCACATGGAATTGATAAATATTCAGTTACATAAATATATGTTTTAAATAAGATAACTACAAAAATGAAAAAAAATATTTGTTAGTGAATTAATAAAATTAACTTATGTCTTTCCTCAGTACAACAATAATCTCTAGGAAAATAACAGAATGTGTACAATGATAAATATTTTATAATTAGGATTAACAAAAATGACAATGCTACTTAATTTCTGTCTTAATTATAAGTGAATTATTTAATAGATTTAAATAAATCTATTGTAGAAATTTTTAAAATAAATATTGAGAAATATGATGTCTCATATTACCAGATTTCAAAATATATTATGAAGCTGTCATGATCGCAATTACTTTGTAAAATTTCAAAACCAGAAAATCTCATTAATGGAACAGAGTATTTAAGAAATTCAATAAGTAGTAATGCATAGATTAGTATTTGAAAAACCAAATCATGAAAACTCCTGAAGAAAGTGATCCATATTTTAAAAATTGGAAAAAATTAAAATAAGTCCATCAAAAAAGTACCTTAGCCTAGTACCTTATACCACACTTAGTAATTTCCAAATAAACAACCTAAATATAAAATGTTATATCATTAAATAAATAAATACATAAGTAAATAATCCAAATTAGTGTTCAGTCATTTTACATTTGTGTCTATCTCTTTGTGATCTTATTTAGGGTCTTCTTGGCAAAGATACTGGATTATTTTGCCTTTTTTAATCTACTTCATTGTACAGATGAGTAAACTGAGGCAAACAGGGTTAAGTATCTTGCACAAGGTCACACAGCTAATGTCTGAGGACAGATTTGAGCTCGTGAAGAAAAATCTTCCTCATTTTTGGCCTAGCACTTTATCCACTCTGTCACCTAGCTGCCCAAATAAGTAAGTAAAAAATGAATTAATGAAAGATCAAGGAAATATAAAAGATGTTTTAGCCAACTAAAAGCACTGTACAACACCCAAAGGACAATCCAACAATGTCATGCAACATAGTGACTGATCCATACTCAAAACTGAAAATTACTTAGGTAGTATAAAGAATTGGGAGTGAGGTGGGCGATGCTTTATTTCAGTGCAGATTAAAACTCATTGATACCAGATTATTCCATGAAATTATTGCCTATGATCTTCCATAAATCTTCCACAGATCTATTATTTTGGAACCTTTGATACATTGTGACAAATATCTGGATAGAACTTGAGCTAGGGTAGAAATAGTGAGTGACCCTTGCCAGTTAGGCAAAACATCTAGACCACAACATCTTCTCATATCCTGTGGATGTAGCCCAGAATATTGACTTCAATAGCACTGTGAACAAAAGCATTTCCCAGACCACCCCTGCTGCTTCCTTCAAAGCAAGTGCCCCTCCGCCCCCCGCTATGGTTAAGTTAAGCAACCCACCCTTGGAGAAATGAGCATGATAACTGCATTTGCGCTTGCTTATGCATGTGCCACTTCATCAGCCACAATTACCTATTGAAAACCTGGGAAAAAAAGTTCCTACCACCAATGCCGTTGAACAGTCAAATGGGTTCAATAGTTCAAACTACTATAATTTAAAATACTTTGTCATATGCTGTGTCATTTTACCCTAAAGACTTAGTTATCTTGCTGTTGAAAATACCCTTATGTACTCTTCTCTTATATATGTTCTTATATCTTAGCACAATGTTTTACACATCATAAGCTAATTTTAGGCATTCATTTATCTTTTATTTCTCTATTTTACCAGTCCCCTTTCCACCTGATGACACATTTCCAATCCTAATTCTGCTACTTAACTTTCTTGAGGACTTGGAAAATTGTGTACTTCCTCTTAACCTCACTTTCCTTTCCTGTAAAGGAGACTATTGGACTAAACTTTCCCTAGAGTTCTTTCTAGCTCTAAATTTATGATCCTGCTGAATAAGGTCAATCTATTCTGGGCTTTTACTTTATTTCTTTCCTCTTCCCTTAAATTTATTCCAGCATCTTGTTGCCTTCCTTGTTTAAGCTCTTTCATTTCTTGTGAAATACAAATATCGTATTTGTGAAACTAACATAATACAGTTTACTAGTATGTTATCCTTTTAGATTCATATAAGCCTTGCAGTTCCTGAATTTCACATTGTACATGAAACTTTGCAATTGAAATTCATTTATGTTTAGCAAAGCATGACCCATTTCTCAACAAATGAGGCCAAGTAATTGTTTAGGTGTGAACTGACAATTTTAAAATTATGAGTGATACTTGCAGTTAATAAATGCACATTTGACTGCCTAGTGGACATTGGATAAATATGTTCATATTATTGAATTATATTGAGTTGAATGCGAACTTGTTCCAAAATTCCTTTTTTAAGAAAATGTTTCATGTAATAGAAACATGTTGAAAGAGTTAAAAGAAATGAGACCATTAACAAACATAACACGATAGAATAGATTTGTCCAATTTAAAACAGCTTTAATTATTAGGTGTATGAATTATAGAGATGCCAAAAGAAATTTTTTTAACTTTCATAACAGATAATATCACTTTAATATATTGAAGTAATAGCCAGTGCTGAGAAAACATTATATTACAAAGGAAAAGTACTAATGAGAAAACATATTATTCCCAGAGAAAGTAATAATATTTGTATCCCAGACAAAAATTAGCAAGAAATATAACACTTTTTTCAAATGAAACATATTATTGCTTCATTATTGAACTTAAAATTGACCTAAAATGGAGACTCTGAAAATTAAACATGACTTTAATTAAACATGACTTTAATGTGACGGTTAAAATATTATGTGTCTATGAGGTATCTCAAAGCTGGAAAGTTGAAAATCAAAATGTTCAAGGACATTAGGGGCACAAATCTGAAATAGAATTCGAGAAGGGCATAGTCCATATTTGGGTGTGCTGTTTGTTCATAAAACCCTGTCCATGTAGCATATAAGCTCAGACAATTCATTTTTCAATATGAGAGGTCTGTCCAAAAACATTATATAATGATACACTGCAATGGATGCAAGCGGTAGAAAAATATATATTTTCTTGGCAAAATTTATTTTCAGGGGAAGAGGAAAATGCTCTCAACCCTTCAAAAAAGTATCAAAAAAACAAAACTGTCTACTCTATATTTATGGAACTATTCTTAAGGTAAAAAATCACAATCCTCCACTTCTCGAGTATATAGAAGGGAATAGATGAAAGAATTCAAATGAAAACTTCATTTCTATAGAAATAATAATACAAAATTGCAGGCTGATATTTTCAGAAGTCATTCTACTTAGGTGCTTGAAATTTTCAAGAGAACTTGGGACACAAAGTCCTTAAGGTTTTTAAAACATCCCATATGCAAAGTCAAAGTTTGAGTTAAGTTATTTGAGCAATTCTGCTTTTTCAACTTCCTCTACATCATTAAAAAAAAGTAGTCATACCTTGGGGAAAGTAAAGTTTTAAGAGGCATAAGAAAATAGGGTTTTGGTTTTATAGTCCAGCTCCACTTTCATTTTGGTGATTGTTGTTGGACTTGTTCAGATGATTCTACTTCATCATTCACCCCACTTTTTATATTAATCCATTCATTTCTCAATTGCTATGTTGAGAGATCTCAGAGCAAGAATATTATTAATCCAAAATGTCATTTTTAAAGGAAGAGAAAGTAACTTTAATTAAAATTTTATTAGACTTGAGAGCTTAGGGCTCTTTAAAAGTTTTTTTGGTTTTTTTTGTGTTGGTTTTTTTTTTATAAACAAGCAAGAGATGACAGAAACAAAAGGAGAGCTAGTGAAAGCACAAGGGAAGCAGTCTTTTTACAGATGCTCACACTCCAGAGAAGCTAAAATGTCATTTTATATGAAGTTAGAGAGAACTGGGCTCTACTAAAATTCCTGATCAAAGGGAAAGTCATTAAATTACACATGATAGAAGCCATTTACCATGTTTGCATTCATCCCATACCTTTAAAATTTACCATTTCAGAAATTGATCTTGAAAGGTGGTTTCAAGGCTATCAGTTGAGAAATGAAACTATCAAAATATATATTTTTTAAAGGTTGTTGATTTAACAGAAAGATTTTGTTATTATTTTTGCTTTATTCAAAGAAAAAATGCAATGTATAGATTCACATGTGAAAATATTTCACAATTTTGTATTATTAGTAATAAAATATATCATTTAGGAAAATTATTGCCACTTCATAAATGAGAAAACTGGGTTAAACGAATGATAGCATATTTTCACTCTAGGGCTCTAACCATGAATTTCACACAAATTGTGTTGCTGATATTGATGTAGGGCACATAAGGTATACTGAAAAAAGATGATAACCTTTAAATAAATTGCTAGATCTACCATGCTGAGACAGTCAGTTGGTGATAGTATGTTTACTATGTACCTGGCATGCATACACACAATCACATAGACACTCAGATATGCACACACACACATGCACACACACACACACACACACACACATAGACACAGACATAGACACACACGTCACTGAAGGAGTTTTTTTTTTTTTTTTACTTCCCTCTACTCTCTGCTGATTTAAAACCAGAGGCAAGTCCTGAAAAACAGTCTAAATCTGTAAAGTCTCTGCTACCACTCTGGGAATGCCTGAACAGAAGCTGAGATTACTGGATCCTAAAACTATTGCTGAGTTCTCTCACTTCTCTGTGTATTACAATGTTGATACAGAGTTACTGATTGCACCTTGTGAAATGTAAATGTGCATAGAAAACCCATACTTTGGTTCTACCCTGCTTTGGTCAGTACCAAAGTGTGAAATCTTGGTTGAGAATAGTGATCCTAAGATTTGTTGTATAATTGGGCCTCTTAGTATATAAGGTGTTCATCAAGGAAGTGTCTATTCTTTCAGGTAACTGGTTGGAAGTAGACATTTACTAAGTGATAATTTCAAAATCCCAAATACTTAGTCCAATTTCCCCAAAGTGACCGTTTCTTCCTATGCATTAGACATAAGAACATGGTGCATGTTCAACTAGATTTAACTCAGGGCACAAAGTGCCATCTTTTTTTCTGTTTGCTCCCTTCCCCCCACCCCCTTAAAGAAAAGAAAATATAGCAAGATCAAATATGTAGACATTTCCTACATTACCTCAGTACTGAATATTATGCTTTATCACCTAGGACACTGGTGAGAGTAGGTTTCCTTTTAGCAACAATACCTATATAATATTATTTCAATATTTTATGCCTTGATTGGCATATTCTGCAGGATGAGTCATCTTTTCAGCAACCTTGGCCTTGGTGCCACTGTTTGCTTCTGAAAGTCACACTTCGGGACATCAGTACTGGACTGGATGAAAAATTCAGTCTAGATCTGACTCCCAGATTTCTGTTGCACACTCTTCTAAGCTTCAGGATACTTTCCTTCACCTAAAAGTCAATGGAATAAATACAGACATGGCCAAAGATTGAGGCCCTTTCACAGGGCCACATTTCCTTAGAGGATAGTCCTGATGCCTTATATCATTTTGTCTCACCAGAGAAGTTAATTAAGGTGTCACATCACCAAAGGCCCGTTGAAGTAAGAATGGTGAAAAAAGTCTCTACTGATAATTTGACAACACTTTTTGAAAGCACCCTTGATTCTGGCTATCAAGCCAATTGGAAGGAAGTGCAAAGCCAAGCATGCACAGCTTTCCAGAGGACTGCTGCTGTGAACAGCTTCAAGGTTCTGATTACAAAGTATAGTGAACTCTCTATTCATTCAGCAGTCAATTAAGGGAAACCTAGAAGAGAGGAGAGGTGAGGTGACAGAGAGCACGAGAAAAGCTTTATGGAATAAGGGATATAAAAAGTATCTGTAGGGTTACTCCACTTAGTTTTTATACTGAAAGGATTTCTCTCCTTTCTCACTGAGGTGATAGATACTGATGAGTGACTTTGTTTCTGCATAAGGGTCACAGTCGGCAGGCAGGTGGAAAGTCTTCAAAGTGGTCTTTCTTTTCCTGGCCAACCTTCCTTGGAATGTGGGTTTTTGCAACACAATTGGCAATGCCAGCAGAGAATTCATTGATATTGGATGTCTCATGGCAACCTATCAGGTAATGGGCATTGTCCAGACCCTCTTTTGGGTCATAGACTCAGATATGATATTGATGTTACTTACTTAGACTTTCAATGGCTTCTTCAATGTATTTTAGACAACTGTCATCTCTCAGGACTTAAAGATTAATGTGGCAACCAGCTCCTTTCCCGTTCCCAAGGATTGACTTGTGATCAAGTGTAATAATTGTTCCAAAATCTTCTCATATCCTATGGAGGATGAAATGAGAAATCCAGAGTGACCTCTCATTTCAATCCCTTTACAAGGTCCTGTCTGAAAGTCCCACTGAGTTGGCATTGCTTCAGCATTTGTCATCCCCCCACCCCAATTTCAACTCCAGGATCTAGACAAACACAATAATAAACTTCCACTCTATCTCTTCCATAGGATTGACTTGCTCCCCCAATTCCCTTTACCATTCTTGTTTCTTTAATCTTCCCAGCGATATTTATTGGATTTAATTTTAATTAGCATTTTTCTTTAAGGCTTTTTTGTAACTGATTTCACATTTTTGTCTTCTTCTGAGTTTATGCATTGGTCTTCCCTACCACCCTAGTAGCTCTTTATGTTTTTTTTTTTTGTTTGCTTGCTTATTTTTCTAGATTATTTCTTAACTTTGAACTTTATTTTAAAGTTAGACTTTGCTCACCTGAGGTTGGGGAGACAATGTTCTAAGTTTCAGGATATTTTCAGGATATTTTTCAGATATGGTTCTGGGATCTACAAATTTTTGTGTTTCTAAGTTTATGTCCCTTGCTATGTTCCCCCCCCCCAGGGGAACTGCTTTAATTATAATATCTGATTTCTTTTAGATTTAGCTTAATTTATATTAGACCTCCTCTTTGCTATCTGGATGATTTACAGATGTAGTAAAAATGAAATTTGTCTTGCTAAATTGTTAAAATGGAAGAAACTCTATAGAGGTTCCAGTTGGTCTCCTGCTTTTCAGGTCTCTTTTACAAGTTGCCTCCCCTTTTAGAATGCAAGCCCTTTGAAGGCAGGGGCTATACCTTATTTTATTATTTTTTTAAATCTATTTTTAATTTTCAACTTTCTTTTATACAAGATTTTGAGCTGCAGATTTTCTCCCAGTCTTACACCTACCAACCATCCCAAAATAGCAAGCCTTCTTAATACCCCTTATCTCAATCTCTCTTATACCCACCCCCATGGCCCTTCTAACATTCTAATAGGGCAAGATAAATTTCTAGACTCCAATGCCTGTATATCTTATTTCTCAATTGCATGCAAAAACAACTATATTAACATTTGTTTTTAAAACTTGGAGTTACTAATTCATTCCCTTCTTCCCTCCTTGCCCACCCCCATAGGGAAGTTAAACAATTCAATATACATTGTATATGTGTAGTTACAGTAAATATTTCCATAGTAGTTATATTATAAAAGATTAACTATATTTCTGTCTATCCTATCCTGCCCCCCCCACTTATTTTATTTTCTACTTTGACCCTATCCTTTTTCAAAAGTATGTGCTTCTAACTACCTTCTCCCACAATCGGCCCTCCCTTCTATCATTCCCCTCATTTCCCCTTCCCCCCTACTTTCCTGTAGGGGAAGATACCTAAATAAGTGTGTATATTATTCCCTCCTTAAGCCAAAATTAATAAGAGTAAGGTTGATCTATTCCCTTTCACTTTCCTGCTCTTCTCCTCCATTGTAATTGTTTTCTCTGATCTCTTTAATATGAGATAATTTACCCTCTTCTATATCTCCCTTTCTCCTTCTCATTATATTCCTCTCTCATCTCTTAATTTTATTTTTTAGTTATCATCTCTTCATATTCAACTCATCCTATGCCCTCTTTCTATGTGTACATGTACATGCATATGCACATACTCTCTCTCTCATATATATGTGCGTGTGTGTATGTATATATGTGTACACACATACATATACCTTCCTATACAAATATGTATATGTATGTATACATATATACATCTATATTCTCTTCAACTATCATCCTGAGTAAAGTCTTATGATTTACATTTATTGCTTTTCCATGTAGGAATATAAATAGTTCAAATTTAATAAGTTCCTTTTGATTACTTTTTTCCTGTTTACCTTCTCATACTTTTCTTGCTTCTTGTATTTGAAAGTCAAATTTTCTGTTCAGTTCTTTTTTTTCATCAAGAATAATAAAAATCCTCTATTTCACTGAATGACCATATCTTTCCCTGAAGCATTATATTCAGTTTTGCTGGGGAGATGACTCTTGGTTTTAATCCTAGCTCCTTTAACCTCCAGAATATCGTATTCCAAGCCCTTTTATCCCTTAGTGTAGCAGCTGCTAAATCTTGTATTATCCTAATTGTGCTTTCACAATACCCAAATTGTTTCTTCCTGGTTACCTGCAACATTTTCTCCTTGACCTGGGAACTCTGGAATTTGGCTGTGATATTCCTAGGTGTTTTCTTTTGGGGATCTTTTTCAAGAGGCAATCAGTGAATTCTTTCAATTTCTATTTTGCCCTCTGGTTCTAGAATATCAGGGTAATTTTCCTTGAGAATTTCTTGAAAGATGATTTTTAGGTTCTTTTTTCATCATGGCTGTCAGGTGGTGCAATAATTTTTAAATTATCTTTCTGGATCTCTTCTTCAGGTCCATAGTTTTACCATTGCATTCTATTTTTTCATTTGTTTGGATCTCTTTAATAGTATCTTGGTTTCTCATAGAGTCATTAGCTTCCATTTGCTCCAATCTGATTTTGTAGGAATTATTTTTCTTCAATTAAATTTTGAAATTTCTTTTCCATCTGGCCAATTCAGCTTTTTAAGGCATTCTTCTCCTCCTTGGCTTTTTGAGCCTCTTTCATCATTTGAGTTAGTCTATTTTTTAAGGTGTTATTTTCTTCAGTCAGGTTGTTGACTTGCTTTGGATGATTTTCTTGTATCATTTTCATTTCCCTTCCCAGTTTTTCCTCTACTTCTCTTACTTGATTTTTAAAAATCTTCTTGAGCTCCTCCATGGCCTATAACCAATTCATATTTTCTCAGAAGCTTTTGATGTAGCAGTTTTGCCTTTGTTGACTTCTTCTGATCCCATTTGTTTTTATCTTTTTTGTCCCCAGAAAAGGACTCTATGGTCTGATTGCATTCCCTCTTCTTTCCCATGTTGCCAGCCAAATGCTTGACTTTTGAAGTCTTTGAAACAGTAGAACTCTGCTTCCACAGTGGAAAGAGCTGTGTCCCAAATTGCTGGGGTTTTCAGAAATGTTGCCAGAGCTATGATGAGGGCACTTTCTCTACAGCCACCTTAAACTCTGGCACACTGCCTATGCACCCCAGCACCACCACTCAAGACAATGAAACAGATCCAGGCGAGTTAATGTAAGAATTATTACCCTCTGAATGGTAGCTTGGTCCCCTTGAGATCTGCAAGGCAGGATCTCTGGATTCACCAGCTGCAGCTACTGTGCCTCCATACCTCTTGCCCCAAGAGCAGGGGCTGGACTGTGCTTTTCTGTCATGCAGTTCACACAGTTGTACCCAATGAGTTCCCTACTGACCTTTTACTTCCTCTTTGTTGTTTATGAGTTGAGAAGTCTGGAAACTGTCACAGCTGCTGGTGATTCACTCTCCTCAAGTCTACTCTGGCTGATGTGTGCTGCTGGGTGGGACCACCATGGGTCTCGAACACCTCAGCTCATGCAGGACTGTTCTCAGCTCCCATGTTGGTATGCTAGATCCTTCCTGTTATCCTGCCTGGCTGCCTTACATGGGAAATTTGTTTCTATCTGTCACATTGGAGCTTCTGTACCCCTACAATTTGTTTGCAGTCTTATTTTACAGGTATTGGAGGTGGTTGGGGCAGGAGCTCAGGCAAGTTCTTGCACCATCTTGGCTCTGCCCTTCTAGTGCCCCTTGCTATGTTTTCAAAGTAAGTATTTATTTGTAAAAGGTAATTGATGTTAAGTGGCTACTTATACCTGGGTTAGTATTTATTAATCCCTAACAATGGAAGAAACACATAGCCAGTGAGGTCTATATGGTAACACAGAAAGAGACACCATAAACCCACTGAAGGTAACCTTTGTTATACATACATATATAGAGATATCAATAGAGATAGAGATAGAGATAGAGATAGAGATGGAGATCGAGATGGAGATAGAGAGAGTTAAAGATAGATAGAGAGAGAGAACCTGTCCTGCTATGGCAGAATGAGTCAGAATAGATTTACTATATATCAGCACCACATCTTTATCCCAGGGAATGTAGATTGATTTCCTTTTATGTGATAGGATTATAAAATCAGAGAATCATAAAATTAGATTTTGAAGAAATCTTTGAGGTTATATTAGCTAAAATTTTTCTTTAATACATGAAAAAGACTTAGAAGTGAAGTGAGTTGACAAATTAAGTGGTTTTCTATACATATGCATGTAAAGCAAATATTCACTTGCTTATAGACTATTTCCCTATAAACAACCATTATGGTTTAAACTTTATTTTGATTTAAAAAGAAACAACATCTGACTCAATATGATAAAAATGATAGTAGTGAGTTTGATGTTATATTTTGTGATGTAGAAGATATTAACTACTTAAGAGAGAACCATTTTGGGAAATACTGGTTCAAATTCCCTCTCTGCTATTTAGTACCTCTGTGACTTTTGACAAGTCACTTAAACTCTGATTTCTGGTCTTTAAATTAAGAAGGTTAATTCAGATCATCTTTAATGTTCCTTCTGGATCTAAATATGATCTTATTTGGTATAATAATGCTTCACAATGTTTGCTATACTTATATTTCCATTTCCCTGTCCAACTTCTGAATCACCTGTTAAGTTGCCTTTAATTTTAGAGTTTGAAAGAGGACACTGTTGAGATGGATCAAATAGCCTCAATAAGATATTTATCCATCCTACACAAATTATTAATATGTCACAGTTTTTGTATTCATCCTTTTCTGAAGAAGAGATCCCTTTAACAACAGGACTTGTATTATGAATTCTATCACTTCTACCTTGGATATAAATAATTTTATACCTCAGATTAATTTCCTAACTTTCTCTGTAGTTAAATAGAGTTAGCTTTAAAAGTGTAATCCTAAACCAAATTCTAGGTGGAACTCATCTGAAGTTAGATCTTGTGTGTATGTGTGTGTGTGTGTGTGTGTGTGTAAAGATGTACAACAATCACCTCCCTGATTTATAGGAAAAATTAGAAAAAAATTTAAGCTCCTGCCTGTGAAAACATTAGATTCTAGCACTCTTTTTTTCAGTGTGAAGACAGAAAATGCTCAAATACCAGGGTGCACAGAAGCCTTTTGAAGGAAGGATATTACATAAATACAATGTACATATTTAATGTTTTTCTCCAATTTAATTTTGTTGGGGCTGTCAAAAGAGGAGGAGATTTTCAGTGAAATGTTCTTTTCCTAGAAAGTAATCTCTGAAATGATAAGGAAAACAAGACATAACTTGAATCATAATTACTAGTATGGTCATTTATTTTAAAACATCTTATTCTTTCACTTTTAAGGTTCTCTCACCCTTCCTTTCTATAATCATGGCAGAAACTTGGAGTAGTAATTAGCTACTTAACATACTGTGTAAAGAACAACTTTCAAGAAGTTGTCACCAGACACATAGTAATGGAGTGCCTCAGTAAATTCAAAAAGAGTTTTCAAAGGTTTGACTTTTAAATTCTCTTGCTTTTTGTTTCATTTTGGCATGGGGTAGGGGGGAGTGAAGGAACCCATTATAGTCAATGGAGTTCACTATTTGTAGGAACTAGCTAACTGGATTACTTTGGCTTCATTCTTACTTTTGTCTGTTAAGGAGAAAGTTTGGAATGATGCCAAAAATAATCTAAATACTGCCTATCTCCTAAAATTGCTTCATTATAGCCAAAACAAAGTTTCAGCCCAGGGCTTTGACAGTAGCTTCTAAAATCATCTTTCTCTCTTCTACAATTTCCTTCAGTATTTGCTTCAGCAGCGCCTCCTTTATGGTTATTCAACAATATTTATTGTCTGACAAAGATATGCTGGACATGCATTAGGAGCAAATAAGAGGCAAGGGAAGCTAGAGAAGAAAGATAAGATGCAATCTTTCTTCTAACAGGTGTTTCCAATCTAATGGGTATACACAACTAGTTCATAAGAAAGATTTAAGAACTGAAAGAAAAAGTCAAAACACTTCAATATAGTACAACTGAAGCACATACAAGTTGGAGAGAGAGAGAAAAAACAGAGAGATGGCTAGAATGGGATGGAAATAATCAAGGAATTCCACATCATGAAAGTTCAGTCCTTGGTTATATACAGAGTTTATCCAAATCTGAATGCAGAGAGAGGGAGAGAAAAAGAGAGAGAGAGAGAAAGAGAGAGGGGGGAGGGAAGGAGAGAGAGTGGGAGAGAAAGAGAGAGAGGGAGAGAGATGGATATAAATGTATCTATGTTGTAGATACAGTTTAGATTTGACAAAACATTTTATAAAATTGCTCATATTATTCTCATAAAAAATAGAGAGAAGCTAACTAGAAGGCTACATGAATTAAATGTCAATAGTCTAAAAATATTTCAAAATAGTTCAAAATTAGCTTGGAATATGCAATTGATCCCAAACTATTTGACATTTGTTATTGACTTGGGTGAAAGCACAAATGATAAAAAAAATGACACAAACCTGGGAGAGAGAACTGCCATGTTGGGTTGCACAGAATGGATCCAGAAGGAACTCAAAAGTCTGAAGCATGGAGCTGATTCTAGGAGGAAAAATTCTAATGGGATGAAGTTATATACTTAAGCTTAAAAGATTACAAGTGTAAGTAGGGGAAAATGAGTTTTAAATACAAATTTACGTGAAAAAAAGTTCTTAAGGGTTGTGGGGTAGGGAATATGCATTTATGTAGTTCTGACTGCTTTTACAAATAGTATTTCTTTTAGTTTTTTACAATAATCCTGCAAGGTAGATACTATTATTACCTCTCAATTTCCAGTTCAGGAAATGGAAAAAAAAAGTTAAATTACTTGCCCAGGGTCTCAAAGGTATTCTTCTGAAAATCATTCCACTTTATTTGTTGACAATCAGTGCAATTTTTAACAAAATCACTAATTCTATCAAACCACACATTAAGCAGCATCAAAGAATAAGGATATGGAGTGAAACTCTGATTTCACTAATAAATTAAACTCCCTGATAAGGAAAGTCTTTCAGTCCAAGGGATTAGCTAAGTAATATGTGAAATTGTGAAATGGGTTCAGTGAAATGGGTTAGTACCCAGTTATTCAGGTACTGACAGGAAAAGACCATAATGACAGAAGGGAGCAATGTTACAATCACACTTAAAAAAGGCATAGAATATAGAAGAGGATAAGCAAAAATGTCAGAGATAAAAGGGAGAAAAAAAGGTGCTACAGAGACAAATCATAAAGGTACTGGGATGGAGTGGTGGAGAAAAACAGGAAGCATTGAGGAACACAATGGGAGGGTTAGAGGCACAGAAGGTAACTTACATAACTATGGACTGGAGTTGGGGAACACTTGATAGATATTATGGGCCAAGATGGAGATGGAAGAGTGCTAGGCAGGAATGAGTTCAGTATCTCATTTCAAAGAGTTTTGGTGGGGGACTAATTCTTATTTGTGCCAGTTTCAGGGTAGTTAATTGGTATATCCAAATACTCTGGAAATATCAACATAGTATTTCACTTTGCAATATTACAGCCTGATGTTATTACTTTAAGTGGCTATAATAATATATATCAATATTATATATGTAAGTACATATTTATTATTATTATTAAATAAAAACATATAAATTTGTTTTCTTATTTTATTAATTAATTTATTATTTATTATTACTAAATAAAAATATATAAATATTATATATATATATATATAAATATAGTAAAGTGACTTTAAGTGTAGTATAATAACTAGAAGGAAGGATTGTGGTCAAGAAGACCAGAGTAACATACAATTTTGACACACCATGTCAGGCACTTGTCTGCAATTTATAGCATTAACTTCTTTCATTATTTTATGGTTAGATGTACCTAGTTTTGAGAAGAGGAAATTAGGAGTCTTCCATTAGTGTGCGTGTGTATGTATGTATGTGTGTGTGTGTTTGTGTGTGTGTGTGTGTATTACTATTTCCTCCTGTAACTGATGCAACTTTTCCTTTAAGAATTTAGAGGATATATCATTTGGGTCAAAGATCTTTAGTAGTACAGTAGCTAGGTGATGAAGTGGAAAGAGCGTTGGTTTGGAGTCAGGAAGACTCATCTCCCTAATGTCAAATCTGGCCTCAGACACTAGCTTTGTGATACTGGGCAAGTCATTTAAACTCAATTGTCTTGGCCTCCCCGACTGTAAAATAAGAGGAGAAGGAAATGACAAACCATTCCAGTATCTTGCCAAGAAAATACCTATTGGAGTTATAAAGAGTTGGGTATGACTGAAACACAACCGAGCAAAATGTTTAGTATTGATATTGCTTCATTGTAATACCTTTTAGCAAAATGTATTTTCTCTCCTTATCCATAACTAGTCTTTTTGGAATTATCTTGGACCATCGTGTTGCTGAGAAGACCTAAGTCTACCTTAGTTGATGACTATTCATTGTTATAGTTACTGTGTACAATGTTCTCCTGGTTCTGCTAACTTCAGTCAGCATCAGTTCATAACAGCCCAGGTTTTTCTAAAATCTGCCTGCTCATCATTTTTTATATAACTATAGTACTTCATTACATTAATATGTCAAAACTTGTCCAGCCATTCCCCAACTGAAGGGCATCCCCTCAATATTCAGTTCCTTGATACCCCCAAAAGAACTGCTATAAATATTTTTGTACATGTGGGTCCTTTCCATTTTTTCTGATTTCCTTGGGATACAGACCTTGTAGTGGTATTACTGGATCAAAAACTATGCCATTTTATATTCTTTGGGCATAGTTCCAAATTGGATTCCAGAATGACTAGATCAGTTCACAATTCCACCAGCAATGTATTAGTGTTCCTATTTTCTCACACCTCCAACATTTATTATGTTCCTTTTCTGTCATATTAGCCAATATGTAAGTGTGAGGTGGTACCTAAGAATTGTTTTAATTTGCACTTCTTTAATCATTAGTGAATAAGAGCAATTTTTATATGACTATACATATTTCTGATTGTTTGGTCTGAAAACTGCCTGTTCATATACTTTGACCTTATTTCTATAAATTTGACTCTGTTTTCTAAATATTTGAGAAATGAAGTCTTTGTTAGAGAAACCTGCTGATTTTTTGGCAGTAATTGTTTCTAGGAGTTATTTTTCCAGTGAAGTTTTATACCTCTTTTACAGTATGAGCAATTTTAAAAATAATCATTACTTCAATCTTTTTGTGCTTCTTCTACTAAGTTATTGTCTATTCATAATTTTATTGCTTTTCCTCTACCACTCTAATTTTGAAAATCCTTTTTAGATATTTCAGAAATATTTGTTAAGATTGTATCCAATTCCTATTTTGTTTGTGAAGATTTGCTTATAGCTGTTTTGATATTGATATCTCCTTCTGAGTTTATATCTTGATCTTCCTTGTCACTATAATATCTTTTTACGGCAAGTTTCTTTGATTGTATTTGTTATTTGCTCATTTTTCCAGGCTATTTTTTTTACTTTAAATTTTATGTTAAAGTTGGGCACTGTTCCCAGGCTGAGGTTGGAAGACACTGTGTTGAACTTCAGCTTTTTTTTGCGCTATTGTCTTTGGAGTTAGTTCTGGAGCTTTGGAGGTTTTTAGTGCTTCCAAAGTTTTGTGATCTGTGGAGAGATGTAGTCACTGCTTTCCTGATGTAGGCTCTGGTCTTATGTAAGAAGGGCCCATGATCCTTTGCAGTCACAAGCACTATTGATCCTCATGGCCCCTGCTGTCTTATGACTAAAAGAAATATTGCTGCCCTGGCAAAGCCAAGATAGCAGAATAGGAGCAGGAAATTCCAAGAGCTCCCAATACAACCACTCTCATACCTGTAATATATGACAGTTTACCAATTTTAAAGCTACAGAACCCACAAAGGAACAGAGATAAATGAATCTCCTGCTGAAGGCAGCCTGGCAGGCCAACAGGAACAGTCTATTGCATAAATCTGGAAGTCCAGCCCAGTCTTGAGCCACACTGAGCCTGGGGCAGCCACAACCTGTAGTTCAGAAAGGCTAGAACAGACTTCATAAGAGTGAATCACCACCAGCTGTGGTGGTTAAAAGACTTCTCAAACCATAAATGCCAAAGATAACATAAAAGGTCAGTGGGAAACTGTTGGAACTGTATTACAGAAGAAAGTGGTCCATCCCCTGAATCCAGGGTAAGAGGTGGCAGAGCCCAGTGGCTGCAGCTGCTGCCTCATGGCTGCCTTCAAAGATCTTGGCCTGTAGATTGGAGAGATACCAATTGACCATTAGGAAGGTAATCACTCTTGCTTTGACCAACATGGATCTGGACTGCAACATGGAACTGGAAATCACCTCCTGCAACAAAAGCCTTCAAGAAAAATATGAACTTGTTACAGGTCATGGGAGAGCTCAAGAAGGATTTTGAAAATCAAGTTAGAGTAATAGAGGAACAATTTGGAAGAGAAATGAGAATGATGCAAGAAAATCATTAAAAGATAGTTAATAGCCTGCTGAAGGAGATCCAAAAATGCTGAAGAAAATAACACCTTAGACTAACTCAAATGGCAAAAGAGGCCCAAAAAGCCAACAAGGAGAAGAATGTCTTAAAAAGCCAAATTGCCGAGATGGAAAAGGAATTTTAAAAACTCACTGAAGAGAATAAGTCCTTCAAAATTAGGTTGGAGGAAATGAAAGATAATGACTTTATGAGAAATCAAGATATTATAAAACAGATCTAAACAAATGAAAAATAGAAAGAAATGTGAAATATCTCATTGCAAAAACCTGGGAAATAGATCGAGGAGAGAAAATTTAAAACTTATCAGACTACCTGAAAGCCATGATGAAAAAGGAATCTAGAAATCATCTTTCAAGATTTTCTCAAGGAAAATTTCCCTAATATTCTAGAACAAGAAGGCAAAATAGAAATTAAAATAATTCATACCAATTGCCTCTTGGAAAAGATCCCCAAAATAAAACACCTAGGAATATCATAGTGAAATTCCAGAGTTCCCAGTTCAAGGACATAATATTGCAAGCAGCCAGGAAGAAACAAATTGAGTATTGTGGAAACACAATCAGGACAATACAAGATCTAGCAGCTTCTGCACTAAGGGATCAAAGAGCTTGGAGGAAAACATTCTGGAGGTCAAAGAAGCTAGGATTAAAACCAAGAATTACATACCCAGTAAATCTAAGTGTAACATTCCAGGGGAAAATATTGTCATTCAACAGAATAGAAGACTTTTAAGCATTCCTGATGAAAAAGCCAGACCTGAACAGAAAATTTAACTTTCAAATGCAAGAAGCAAGAGAAACATCAGAAGGTAAACAGGAAAAGGCAATCATAAGGAACTTAATAAAGTTGAACTTTTTACATTCCTACATGGAAAAACACTAACTGTAACTCATGAGACTTTTCTCAGTATAAGGTTAGTTGAAGGGAATACATATGTATTTATGTTTATATAGATGTGTGTATGTGTGTATAAATACATATGTGAATTGTGTGCATATATGTGTATATGTATACATAAACAGTGGGCACAAGATTCATTGAATAGGATGGGATGATATCTAAAAAAATAAAAATAAGATGTGAGCAGAATATAAAAATAGAAGGATATATAGAGAGACAGAATAGAGTAAATCATCTCATAAAAGAGCAAGAGAAAACTGTTAAAATGGAGGGGAAGAACAGAAAGGTGAAAAGGAATGGGTCAACCTTACTCTCCTTGAATTTAGCTTAAAGAGGGAATAACATCCACATTCATTTGGGTATCTTACCCTACAAGAAAGTAATGGGGAAGGGGACAAGAGGGAGGGTGATAGAATGAAGGTCAGATTGGGAGAGAGGGTAGTTAGAAGAATACACTTTTGAAAATGGAAAGGGTCAAAATAAAAATAGAGTAAGTGGAGGACAGGATGGGATGGAGGGAAATATATGTAGTCTTTCACAATATAACTGCTATGGAAATGTTTTGCATAACTGCATCTGTACAACCTATATTGAATTGACTATCTTACCAGTGGAAGTAGGTGAGGAGGGAAGAAGGGAAAGAATCTGGAAATCAAAATTTTAAAAACAAATGTTAAAATATTTTTGTTTGTGTTTTTACATGCAACTGGGAAATAAGATATACAAGGCACTGGAGTATAAAAATCCATCTTGCCCTTGGGGAGATGAGGGAGGATATAAGACAAAGCAGATTGGGGGAAGAGATATTCAATAGGCTTGCCATTTTGGTGTGGTGGTAGGAGAAAGATGGAGAGAATGTTTTTAACTCAAAATCTTATGAAAATGAATGTTGAAAACTAAAACCAAATGAACAAACAAAAAGAATGACAAAAAATAAATTAATTAAAACAATATTGCTTCTCAGGGCCTCTCCCTCTCTTATGATCAAAGGTGCTACTTACCACTGTGGAAGTGCACCCCAAAATGAATATAGGGAACATAAGTTACCAAACAGCGCTTGGTCATGGGCCCAGTGCTAATATTAGGGACTTTTGCCATCTTTTTTTTCTGATCTTTGCCATCTCTTCTGATTAGTATTGTTCCATCCTAATACTGTCACTAGGATGAGAACTCATGATGCTACTACTGATGCTGTTGTAATTGCCTCAAGGCCTACAGCTGGTATATAAGCCATGTGGTCTCTCAGCCAGCCCCTACCCCAGTGTCACATACCTCTCCTTCTGATCTTCTAAGTTGATTTTGACTAGAAAAATATCTTACTCTGATTTTCATTTGTTTGTTTGTTTGTTTGGTTTGGTTAGGCTTTGGTTATGCTACACCAGAAGTCAGATTGAGGAAATATTTTTAAGTTGTTTGGAATAGAATGTTGGGTGGATCTGTGGTAGTACTTTCTCTGTTTTGCCTTCTTGGCTCCATCTTTGCAAGTACAGACCTGTATTGGTAGAAAAAAAAATATGCTTATCTGGGAATTTCCTTTAAAGAAAACAATGAAATCACAGTTCAAAATTATTTTTTTATGGATCTCAAGAGAAGGCTCTGCAGTGCTCTGGAATTTAATAGTTCCTGCAAAGCCAGACATGAACACAGATATTGGATAATAACACCACTAGAATGGAACCCCTCTTCCACTTATATTTTATGTATAACATCGTGCTCAACTTCAAGAAAAAAGATTTTGTTAGTAGCTCTCTCCTCATTTTTTTATTAATTGCTTGGTAGGGAGAAAAAAAGGAGATTTAACATTGTCTAGACACAAATGAGTGTACTTGTTAGAAAGTAAACCTTTCAAACTATGGTTGATTTTGTCTTTCATATAGCCTTTTACCCCTCCCCCCACCACCACCAATATCACCACCAATACCACCATGAATTGTGTGGTTAGGAAGAAGCCATCTTCTTGTAGAAAATTACTTGCAATCTCCTGCTTCTTTCTGTTATGTGTCTTCATTAAGGATACTTCAAGACCTGCATAGATATTTCTCATGTTGGTTTTCAAAAAAAACCGCAGATATAAGGAACGTGCTTATTTTCTAAAATCGTATTCATTTTTCCTTTTTGTGATAACATTAGTAGTGCTCTTTCCTCTTCTTTTTGAATATTTCCCCGTTTAAGATTTTCTGAAAACCCATCCATTAGTGTCTTTAAATTATTGCTTCCAGAACAAACTTCTATGTTTATTTGGTCATATCCAGCTGCTCTTCCTAATGTCATGTTCTTAGGTATTATACCCACTTCCTCAAATAAGCACAGCATGCACTGAGTTGGTAGAGTCCAAATGTTTCCAGTGTAATCAATGATGAGAATAGATTGCTATAGCAACTCTAGCAAGACCATTTCACATTGATTTGTTGTTTTTCCTTCAACTTTTCAACAAAATGCTCTGGACATAGCATGGTTTAGCCAGGTCTTACAGCAAACCTTCTGACTTCCTTTGCTATACTTGGTTTTACAATGAGGTTACCAAACATCAAAATGTTAAGTTCATTTGTTTCTGAGGACCTTGACAAGTTTTGTTTGATTGTTTTGTGTTTATTGAAGCATTTTGACACAGCAAATAGTTGCTAATCCAAAATCTCTACAATGTTCCTTTCTCCTTCAGAGTATTAAGCAAGCCTAATTACTAGTGTTCATAGTGTTCACGACTAATAGTAAGTATCACTTTCCTTCTTTGTAGATTACAGTTTATTAATAGAATGGAAGAATATCTCTACTAAGTATAAAATAATTGGAAGAAGGTTTCCATTTTTAATGTGAGTTTTGTGGACTCATTTTCATTTATATATTATAATCAACATGCATATAAACACACATCATACTACATATAAAGTGTGTGTGTATGTGTGTTTCTTTTTGAACTGCTTTCTATCACTGATTTCTTCATATTCACTTTAGGTTATGGCACAATGGTACCCTATTACACATTTTTAACTAAATATATATTTGGCTCCTTACTGTCCTTTAGTATCAGCATTATTTCTAATTTTTGGCTGTAAAAAATAATGATACCTTGAGTCTGATTCCTTCACTTATAACCATTAACCACCTGGGGATGTATAATGCATGAGCAGCTTTCCAAAAGAATGCCAACGTTAACAGCTTTTAAGGTTCTGATTACACAATTTAGTGAACACTATTTGTTTCATAATAAATCAAAGCAAAACATTCAAAGAAAATCAAGGTACAGCATTTGTAGTATTAAAACTTATCACAGAAAATCACAATATAGCATTCACAAGAGCTTATCATTAAAATGGCCACATGGTTTTCACCAAAGTGGCCACAAAGTTTTGAACAAAGAACAATCATCATATATCCCGAAGGAGTTTTGCCTCCTTACTCAGTCTTTCAGTCATTTCAGAGTACAATAGTCAATCTTCCACTCATGGGGCAAATAAGTTAACTCAATCAGCACTTATTAGGCAATCAATTACTAAGTATCTTTAATCACTAAGTACAATCATTATAAAATATACAAACCCTCCATCCTTAGGTCACTATCATCACAGCAGTGAATACCCAAGGAGAGGTCTTTTCTTCATCTTGATGCAATGCAAATTCTCAACAATCTCTGGTCCTGGGGAGATAAAGCTTAATAAAGCCAAAACATACATTGCCAGTGTCCTCACTAATTGATTCTCTGCCTGTTGAATAGTCTCAGGACTCCTTAAAGCATCAGTAAGACCCTCTTCCAGATTTCTGTAAATGTACAAGAAAATGCTTCTTCAGGGCTTCTGAGCCAAAAGCAAGGTTCCAGGACCTCTGCATCAGCAGCACTATCCTTCACCAGCAGATGAGTCTGGCAAAACAACATCAAAACCGACAGACAGAATGCAGGCAACACAGCCATGCCTCCTTAGTCCTCCAGCAGTTCAGCTGGCCATAAGACCCAGAAGAAATCTCAGCTAGCTCCCAGAATCAAAATCATTCCTCCCAGGTTTTCAAAATCTAAATTGTTTTCTCCAGTCTAGGTGGGGCTTTCCTCTTTAGCCTTCCTGGTAACAGCAACTTTAGTCTCCATGATTTTTGTCAGAAAAAAATTCTGACAGTTCTCAGTCCAGCAGTAGCTGCCTAGGCTCCAGATGATGCTGAGAGAAACTCTCTCTCTCTCCTCAGCAGAAAAGTTTCTGCCCCCAGGTCCTTGTCAGAGGAATTTCTAACTGTGCTTCTCTGGGGCTTTTCTTATATGCACACAGCATTAGCTTACTGTTTCAGCCAACCCTTTCCTGTTATGTCAGTAACAGGAGACAAGAGTTCATATCTTCTGTTTCCCCAATGGTGACTTGATGAATTACTAACTGCTAAGTGCCTACTACCTTTGCTTAACTTGAAACAAGGTGCTAAGTAGCTGCTTGCTTGACAATACAAAAAAGAAATAATTACCATTAGAGGAGGATAGTGCCAGGAATCAGATCACTCTAAAGGAACTTTCATGTAATCAGCAATGATATTTCATTTAGTGTTTTTGTAATACTATTATGAATGATATTGGGACATGTGGGACATTGGTATGGGGGATTGCTCAACCCTTTTCAGGGCTGTTTATCCACCTTTGGTGTCCACCATTCACCTAGATCTCACCTGTGGTTTTAAAAAAGCTATAGCATGCCAGGTGGCCATGTTCCTGCTAAATTGTTTCAGAAGACCACCTAAATTAGGTTGAAAGTAACAAACAGGCCTCAAACACAGTAGTTACCTAGTGACATAACTACCCCAAGTATACGATGTCCCCCAGTAAAATGGGCAGAGAACAATTTGTTCCAATGGCCATGAAGGTAATGAAAGAAGGTACTACAGAGCATTTAGAGTGAGGTCAGACTTGGAAGACAAGGTCACACGTTACATCACTAGTCATCCTACCTTTTGTCTTGTTATTCACCTTCAATAACTCTGTAAGACAAAATGAGGCTGCTGACTGTTAAACACTGCTTCACTTAAATGTTATTCACCTGCAAGTTAAGATCTGGTAATATCATTAGTCCTCTTCATAATGAAGACTGAACTACAAAAAAGGAGTGATATTAACCCATGGTTCTTTTTTTTTGCTTTATTTTTACTCCCCCACCTCAATTTGAGTATTAAGATCATATTTATCTCAAAAGCGATGGGAGCTTTTAGTGCTGTTTTTTCCTCTTTCATTTAGAAAAAAAAATTATGAAACATAGGTAATATTCTATTGTTATGATTCCTTATTTAACTGTAATTAAGTTTGTTAAGCTCTATAGGAAGATTTTTTAAAGTCATCTATAATTTCTTACTTATGATGGTCTGTATCCACATGCTTATTGATGACCTTCCTCAGTGCCTCCCACTCTAAAGTAACTCAATTCCCACTTTTTTCCTAAAAAAGTATGTACAAGAATGCTACTTCTGTTTAAACCTCTAAAATGAATCTCTTAACTTCTTAACTTACTTGATAATTAATAGAAAACTCCTAGAATATGACTGAGTTGCCTCAGCCTTTACAAAAAATATTCTAAAATGAAGTTATTCCAGTCCAAAGAATGTTTCAGACTTAATCTCAGGCCTATATTGAATGTGAGTGTTATCATTTACTATAAAACTTAGTTGAGGGAAATTACAGCAGGGGCAGAGTCAAGATGGTGGCATAGAAGCAGGAAAACTCCGTTGCTCCCATCATAACCATCTCAATTACCTGTAAAATGTGACTCTGCACAAATTTTAGAGCTCCAAAACCCACAAAGTGACAGAGAAACAAATCTCCCACTGAAGGCAGCCCAGCAGGCAGACAGAAAGGGTTCATCACAGCATACTGGGAGCAGAACAAAGCCCAGAGTAAAACCAAGGCTTTAGCCACAGAGTAGGTGGGACCAGCTGTGGGTGGAGCATGTGGGAGAGTGGGTCACCAATAGCTGTGGTGGTTTCCAGAATTATCAACTCATAAATGCCAAAGACAAAGTGAAAGGACAGTCGAATTCATGTAAATTGGGTGGGGGGGAAAAAGGAGTGGGTCAGTCCCTCTGGTCCCTGCCACCTCCGTGTGGCTGTTTCAGAGCTCTTTGCCTGCAGATTGTAGGGAGTAGGGGTGGGAAAGCAACCATTCAGAGGCTAAGTATTCTTTCCTTAACCTGCCTGGATTGGGATTGTGGTCTTGGATGGTGGTCCTGAGGTGTGTGACCAGTGAGCCAAAGCTGCTGGGGGCTGTAGAGACAGCAGCCTCCTAATACCTCTGGAAGCTGCAAAAGCCACAGGAATTTGGGGAAAAAGCTCTTCCCTCTGGAAGCAAAGTTATACTGTGGCAAAAACCTCAAAAGTAAAGTTAATTGACTGGTAACATGAGCAGGCAAACGAAGCAAAGCAAGCACAGCAATCCAATTTTAGATTCCTTTACGGGGACAAAAAGGATCAACACATACATGGAAGGAAGACAACACAGTCAGAACTCCTGCACCAAAAGCTTCCAAGAAAAATATGAACTGGTTACAGGCCATAGAGGAGCTTAAGAAGGATTTTGAAAAATCAGTAATAGAAGTGGAGGAAAAATTGGGAAGAGAAATGAGAATGATGCAAGAAAATTATGAAAAGCGAGTCAACAACTTGACTGAAGAAAATAACACCTTAAAAATGAACTAACTCAAATGGCAAAAGAGGGCCAAAAAGCCAATTAGGATAAGAATGCCTTAAAAAGCTGAATTTGCCAGATGGAAAAAGAATCTCAAAAGTTCATTGAAGAGAATAATTCCTTCAGAATTATTCAGATTGGAGCAAATGGAAGCAAATGACTTTATGAGATATCAAGATACTATAAAACAGATACAAACAAATGAAAAAATAGAAAGCAATGTGAAATATCTCATTGGAAAACAACACTTACCTGGAAAATAGATCCAGGAGAGATAATTTAAAAATTATGGTATTACCTGAAAGCCATGACAAAAAAAACCTAGAAACCATCTTTTAAGAAATTGTCAAGGAAAATTGCCCAGGTATTTAGAACCACAGGGCAAGATAGGACTTCAAAGAATTCACCAATCACTTCTTGAAAAAGATCCCAAAAAGACAACTCCTAGGAATGCTATAGCCAGGTTCTCAGAGATCCCAGATCAAGTTGAAAATATTACAAGTTGCCAAGAAAAAAAGCATTTGAATACAGTAGAAACACAATCAGGATAACACAGAATCTACCAGCTTCTACATTAAAGGATCTAAAGACATGGAATATGATATTCTGGAAAACAAAGGAGCTAGGATTAAAACCAAGAATCAGCTACCCAGTAAAATTGTGTATACTGTTTCAGGGGAAATTATGGTCATTCAATGAGGTAGAGGACTTTCAAGCATTCTTGATGAAAAAAGAAGAGGTGAATAAAAAGTTTGACATCCAAATACAAGAAGCATGAGAAGGTAAACAGGGAAAAGAAATCATAAAGGACTTATCAGAGTTGAACTTTTACATGCCTACATGGTAAAATGATGAGTGTAACTTATGAAACTTTTTCCAGTTTTAGGAATAGTTGAAGGGAATATAAATGTGTAAATATATATGCATGCACATATACATATATGTGTACATGTACATGTATGTATGTATACATACACATATATCTATATAGGAAGGTATATATGTATGTGAATACTTATGTGAGCATGTGTATATATGTGTACAGGTATACATACACAGAGGGCACAGGATCAATTGAATAGGAAGGGATAATATTTTAAAAGGTTAAACTGAGAAGCAGGAGAAGAATAGAATGAGAGGAGACAGGGAGAGACAGAATGGGGTTAATTACCTCATGTGGAAGAGGCAAGGGATAATTGTTGCAATGGAGGGGAAAGAAGAGGAAGGCAAAGGGAATCTGACAACCTTACCCTCATTGAATTTGGCTTAGGTAGGGAATGACATACACTCCAAATTGGATATCTTGCCCTCCAGGAGAGAAGGGGGTAAGGGGATGAGAAGGGGGGGGATTAGGGAGGGGAGAGCAGGTTGTGGAGGGGAGGGTTGTTAGAAGCACACATTTTTGTAAAGGGACAGGGACAAAGTAGAGAATAGAACAAGTGGGGGCAGGATAGGATGGAGGGAAATATAATCAGTCTTTCACAATATGTCCACTGTGGAGATGTTTTCTCTAACTACGCATATACAACCTGTATGGAATTGCTTGTCTTTCTAGTGGGGGTGAGTGATGAGGTGGGAAGAGAAATAATCTAGAATTTAAAGTTCAAAAATAAAATTAAAAAAATATATATGTGTGTTTATGTATGTGTATATATATACATATACATGTATATACATATACATGGATATACATATACATGGATATATATATATAATTATTCTTTTCATTCAACTGGGAAATAAAATATACAGGCTCTGAGGAGATCCTTCTTGCTCTTCCAATAAGTCAGATGGGTGATGGGGGAGGATATAGGAGACAGAAAATTGGGGGAGGGGGTATACAACAGGATCACTGTTTTGGGGTGGTGGGTATGAGAAAGACAGGGAGAAAATATGTAACTCAAAATCTTGTGGAAATGATTGATGTAAACTGAAAATAAAGAAAAGTTAATTTTAAAATAAATTAATTTAGTTTTAAAAGATTATGAAAATAAAAAAATTAAAGCAAATCACTACATCATTTGCAAATAAAAAAAAATAGTTGAGGATGGGACAGCTAGGTGGTGCAGTGAATAGAGCACTGACCCAGAAGTCAGGAGGACCTGAGTTCAAATCCAATCTCAGACACTTGACACTTAAGAAGCTGTGTGACCTTGGGCAAGTTGTTTAATCCCAACTGTCTTGTCTTTCCCCCTCAAAAAAACAAGTAAAAACTTAGTTGAGGTTCACATTGATTTCTCAGTTTGCATTGATTTCTTGGTTTACAAAAACATATGTTCTGTCCTTTTCTTGGCTATTTGGAGATTGTAATTTCATAAGACAGCTTTACCATGCAGAGTCAAACCGCTAAAATGAGGATGTGAATTCATCCTGCACAACTGTGAGCACTACATAGATGATATTTCCAATAAAGTAGAATGGTTCTCATGAGTCCTCATGCCTCACCCTACCCATTCATGTAACATTTTTTATATTTTTTTTTCTTATCCATTCTGTAGCTCTCTTCCATTTTATGTCACAATTTCCCCCAATAATTTCTGACATAGTAGCTTAATAGACTTTTTCTTATCATTTTTATTCCTTTATTGTCATTACCTTTTGGGGCGTATTTAGGGATTTGAATTTGTTGTCTCCACTTTTTTAATTGAGCAACTGTCATTCTTATTCTACATATTTACAGGTATATTTTCCCCTTAGGACTGTTTTAACTTCATCATAGAAATTTTGGCACATTATCTCATTGCTAGTATTTTCTGTATTCTAATTATTTTCTGGTTTTGTTATTTTCTTTGTCTTCCTTTGGGAAATTTTGACTAAAAATGGTTGGAAAATAAACACAGCAGGTTCTATAAAAGTAGTGAGACTATCAGACGAATATGTTAAAGAATATTCTTTATTATTTTTTTAATTGTACACTGTGACGACAAAAAAATAAAATGACATACAGGACTCACATCACAGATGTATGCCAAAATTCTGAACTATAAAACAATATTTTGTAGACAATAAAAAATACTAATTGAATAACAAAAAAGTGGACACAAATGCAGAGAATGAAAGTTCACCATTCTTATTCATATACTGCTGAATGGATATAGGTGAATTCACAGAACCACACTGGGTGGTACACTACAAACTTATGCTATTTAAGCACAATTTGGTCCTTCCTACTGCAAGACAATACTATCAGACCTCTTTAAATAATTCCCTATCCCATTTCTCACAGAAGGGTTTCTAAATAAGTGATATCAAATTCAAAAAAAAAAAAAAGAAAAGAAAATAGAAAGGAGGAAGGAAGGAAGGAAGGAAGGAAGGAAGGAAGGAAGGAAGGAAGGAAGGGAGGATGGAAGGAAGGAAGGAAGGAAGGAAGAAAGGAAGGAAGGAAGGAAGGAAGGAAGAAAGGAAGGAAGGAAGGAAGGAAGGAAGAAAGGAAGGAAGGAAGGAAGGAAGGAAGGAAGGAAGGAAGGAAGGAAAGGAAGGAAAGGAGGGAGGGAGGGAGGGAGGGAGGTGTAATGCCAAGCAAAGGCAAATTCTAAGGTCTGGATTACCAGCATAGCAAACCCCATTTATTCAGCAAATATTCACAGAAAAGAGAAAGTCAAAATACAGTATAACTCATTCAATTAGCAAGTAAGCTCTCATCTCAGTCCAGGTACTACTCCACCCCTAGACAAAACATTCATTTAGTCAGTCAAAGTCTCTTCTAAAATGGAGATCAGTTTCCAATCATAAACAAAATACATTCATTTGGTCAATCACAGAGCACAAAAAGGCCAAAGTTTCCCATCCCTGGACTCAAAGTAATTACAATACCATCCATTAACACCAAACACTTTCTCAAAAGGGAGCAGGAGAGCACAAAAGGTCATCCACCCTAAAGCCACAACAAGGTCAAGATAACATCTCACCATTGAAAACCCAAGAAAAGAACCTTCTTTCATCTTCACTCCAGCAACCCCTTAGCAATCTCACTTCCTGGGGAGACAGAGCTCAACAAAGTCATGGCCAGTGTCCTCATCAAGTCACTCTTTGCTTGTACAACAGTCCCAGAACCCCTGAAAATGTCAGCAAGGCCCTCTTCCAGGATTTCTGTGAACATACAACAAGAAAAATCTTTCTTCAGGGCTTCTGAACCAATAGCCAGGTTCCAGGACCTCTACAACAGTAGCACTGTCCTTCACCATCAGGTGAATGTGGAAAAACAACATCAAAACAGACAGACAAAATACTGGCATCACAGCCACACATCCTCAGCTCTTAGCAGCTCCAGGTGGCAGTTCTCAAAAGTCCTGGGAAGCTCCAATAGGCTCTCAGGAATTTTTCTCTCAGCAACTCAGTCTCCACAATACTGGATACTGCTCTTCCCAGAGTCCTTCTTCCCTTTCCTGGGCTTGGGCTTTTCTCCCAATTCACCGCTCCTCCCAGTTCAACCCTCCTTTTTCATATCAACAAGTCCATCCCACAAGTGGCATTCACAAGCTCTAAGTTTTAACACTCAACCCCCAAAGCCAAGCCAATTCATGGACATCTCCAAATTCCATTACCATTCAGGAGGGGGGTAGGGAGGGAAGATGAACAAAAGAAATTAAGAAAGAAGTGGATCTTGGCCAACTCATAATGACTTAGAAACCCATAAATTAACATTATCTATGTTTTGTTGTATTGTAATTTAAAAAAAATACCTTTCTGAATTACATTTTTATCTGCTTCCTGTGCCACTGGAATGGCCTCAGTGGAATGCAATTTGATATCCATACTTTGACACCTCTGTCTAAAGTTTCCAAAGCCTCTAACATAACCCTTCCCCTTACAATATCATCTAAGGAATTCTCCTGTAATTAACTTTGATTTATTTGTGACCTTCTGAATTTGTAATTCTGATGTAAGGTATTTTGTATTTTTATTGTTATTGTCTAGTAATTTATTCCCAATTAAATGTAAAAACAAATTTTAAGATTCATTTTTAAAACATTCTGTTCCAAATTCTCTCACTTCCTCATTCCCAACCCCATCAGTGAGAGGCATATAATTTGATATAGGTTATTGTAATAGTAATCAATTTATTAGATATTTAGGGCTAAGTAGATCAGATACTTAGGGCTATGTAGCACTTAGTAACTTAGGGCTAAGTATCGAAAGCCTCCATTGGTGAAAAGGTGTGAATTCCCCTGCGGACTTGGGAGAAGGCTATTGGTTGAGACACTCCCCTGTTGACTTGGGAGAAGGCTACTGGCTGAGACACTCCTCTGTGGACTTGGGAGAAGGCTAGTGCTGTATGTAAGGCAGAAGTTTAGCTAGACAAGAGAGAATTTGGGTTTGGCTTCTCAGTGAAGCTGACTGAAGACATGATCAGGATGGGACTTTGTTTGTTCATGGCCTGGCTAATCCTTGAGTTCCAGGCCAGAGAAGTTCTGAAGGGTTTGAGGTGTGCTGAACCCTGTGAACTTCAGTGTGCGCCAGGGATTTCCCTGAGGACTGGACAATGACCTGGGAGCTGTTCATCTCTGAGGACTGGACGAGAGCCTGGAGGCTTTCTGCTCTTGAATCTAGGTGATTGTCTGGCAGATTCAGGAGGGAGCTGGGGCCAGGTAAGAGGATCCAGGGAATCAGAGAGACCACCCAGAGTCAAAATGAAAAAAGGCTTCCCCTTGGACAAAACTGATGTTTGCTGAGGACAAGGACCTGGGAGCTGTTCATCTCTGAGGACTGGACAAGAACCTGTTAGCTTTCTGCTCCTGACTCTAGGTGATTTTTTTGACAGACTCAGGAGGGAGCTGGGACCAGGGAAGAAGATCCAGGGAATCAGAGAGACTACCCAGAGTCAAAATGAAGAAAAGACCCCCCCTTGGACTAAACTGAAGTTTATTGGAAATCAAGGGGTGAAAAGTTTGTGTGGTTTCCTAAGAACTTTATTTGGAAACTAAAGTTAATGGTTGCCCCATGAGTGGAAGATCAGTATACTGTGAATTGTTGATTGAATCAACTCCGTCTTAGGGAAATTAGGTGATTCCTTTTCTTAATTGATTGATTGAATCTTTAACTTGATTGATTGAATCTTTAAATGTGAAGCTGGTTTCCCCCTTAGGGAAACCAGGTGATTCTTCTCTTGTTCCTTGTTACTTTCTGTAATAAGACATAATATTGAGACTTTCCTTGTTCTAAATATTGTATATAATATTGTGAATTGTTGATACTGTGAACATTGTATTGAATCTTGATTTGTAATGAAATAAACAGAGTGTTCACTAATACTGTACAATCCAAATCTTAAAAGCTGTTCACAGTAGCATTCTTTTAGGAATCTACTGTTGATTAGATTTACAGTTATACATGTGTAATGATACATGTATTTCCACATTAGTCATGTTTTAAAATGAAATATAGATTTATAAAAATGAAGAAAGTAAAAAAATTAAAAACACCATGCCTCAATCTGTATTCAATCACCAGCAGTTCTTTCTCTGGGGTTAGATACTTCAGAAGTCTTTCAGAGTTGTCTTGGATCATTGCATTGCTGACAATAACTAAGTCATTCACAACCCATCATTTTACAATATTGCTGTTACTTTTTATACAGTCCATGTCACTTTGCATTCATTTCTCTAAGTCACCTAAGGTTTTTCTGAGAGCATCCTATTCATCATTTCTTATAGCATAATCATATACCACAGTTTTTTCAGTGATTCCCCTACTGATGCTCTGTGAATTTTGGAATCAAAGAATTGCACTTAAGGACCTAGATTCCCAAACATGGCCTTGAGACTGTAGATTTCCCCATCCCTGGATGTAGCACCTCACAGAGTCTGAGACTTCTAAAAAACAAACAAAAATTTATCCTGTTTTAAGCATTTGAAATGTGAGTTATTATTGAGTCACTCTACAGTATGCAGATTGGTTTACCTTAAGGTTTTGTTTCCTGGAATTACATGCCAAAGGTATTGATCCTCATTATTGGTTTTCTTAGGAGGAATGATCAAATTTCTGCTGAAGATGCATCATGTCTCTGAGTTTTGCCAGACTTTGGGGGCAAAAGACAATTTTCTTTACTTTCTGTGATCTTATTTTCCCTGATGCTGAATAATTATATTGTGCATTCTTTGAGGGCAGGGACTGTTTTTTCTTTGCATTCACTTCACTTAGTACAGTGCTTGACACATAATAAGCACTTAAATGTTTGTTGATTTGACTTGGTGAGAATCCTTTCTTAATAAGATAGCCTAGCTTTGGAATAGAAAATTCAGTTTATCTTTCTTAAGAGCATAAGATTTAGAGCTGGGAGAGGCATTAGATGATCTAATATTTTAAAACCGGCTTTATTAATATTTTTTGCATCATGGAACCCTTTGGTAGTCTAGTGAATCCTATAGACCCCTTCTCAGAAAAATGTTTTTACATGTATAAAAATATATAAGACTATAATGTAAATAAATGATATTGATAAATGATCTATGTATTTATTTATCTGAATGTTCACACATCCTCATCTATCTATACATTTATCTATGCACACATATGTATATATATATATACATATGTATACATGACTATATAAACATTTATATATATATATATATATTTACTATGTATGTATACACACAGTATGTGTATACACATATAGTTCCCCCCTTCCTCCCAAATGAGAGTATTTTTTTTATGATTTAAGGGAATTGAAGCCCAAAGAAGTAGAATTCTTTGCTTGGCGTCACATGGACTGTACTCTAAGCAGCAGAATCAGGATTCAAACACAAACCTTATGATTTCTAATTCCAAAACTCTGTCTATTATATCCCTTTGATTCTTCCTGTATCTAGACACTTCTAGGAATTGTGTTTCTACGGCATAGTTTTTGAAAACCCTGGGTCACCCTGGGATTTGCTACCACCTATTGTTTATGAGGTATTTTTTATGTTATATGAGACAAATCCATTTTTGTACTGAAGCAAATGAGATAGCTACTAAGAATTTTCTATCCTGGGTACATATATCACATTGACAGATTCCAATAATTAATTATTTTTTTGTCAGCTACACTGCTGAAGCTGACAAAGAATCCAATAATCCAAAGAATCCAGTCAAAAAAATCTAAGCACAAGTTCTATCAAATGAGTGAGCCTTATCCCTAAGATTTAAGAACAAATAGACTAGGATAGCAGAAAGAAAAAAAAACACTAGTTCTGGAGTCAGAGAAGCCAAGTTCAAATACCAGCTCTGATGCTTACTACATGTGTGTCCACTATCTCTCTGGGTCTCAGTGTGAAACAAAGGGTTTGGACTGGTTGTTCTCTGCTGTGCCTTGTTATTCTAGATTTACTATCCTTTAAGTCATTTGAACTATGGGCCTCAGCATCCTCATATCTAAACTGAAGGCATTGGACTAGATGTCTTCTGGATTTTTTTCTATGTCTATGATGTGAGGATTTGTGGAAAAGTATGGGTGATAACTACACAGAATAAAAATTCATGGATGGATTGAAATCTGTACCACTGGAGGGAGTGCTCATACTGATGACATAATGGAAACAATGAAGTGAAAACATCCCTTTTTCAAAGTGTTTTGCTCCTCCAAAAGAGAGCAGGCAGGTGAGGAATTTGGTTTTAATTCCTGAAATCTCTTTTAACTGAATTAATCACAATCAAATAAATAAATCTTACTTTCCATATTCCATAATATTAACCTAATTAGCAATAGACATTGACAACTTCCTTCTTAGACTCATTTTTCAAATGGAGTTGAAACTTTGGATGAGGCAACATAAGTCAATCTTATATTTTATTTACATATGTATTCATGTTTCTACATATTTATTTTCTATGTATCTATTTCTTTTACATTTTCCTTCTTAACTTCTCATCCTTGGATAATGACATTTTTTAAAACTGTATTTGTTACTTGTAAGTTTGGCCAATTTATTTTAAAGCTTTTAATTTTTTCCCCTAAGGAAGTCCCATCATCCTCCAATATTAGATAATATTCATTCTATTCATGTGTGATTAAAATTTTAACGTCTCATACCAAGTTGAATAAAAAAAAATCACAGGTGTGTATTTGGATATGTGACAGGTACTAAGAAATAAGAACAGAGAAAGATAAATATTTATAAGTGTAAAAACTGCATCATGCATGAGCTTATATTAAATTTATTTGAATTCAATTAAAAAACTATTACTTTCCTTTATGTACCCAGGCCTACTTGTAACAAAATGTAGTTTTAAAAATGAAAATCAATGTTTTTGTGACAAATTTCTCTGTAAGAAAAAGAGAATATTCTTAGGTTGTGTTTCTATGAGCATATATGAATTCTACAAGATTAAAATCATTTGATCATTTTATTTCATAACCCCAAGTTGCAAACAGAAAAAAAAATGTTTATTGACATTAGAGAAAAAAATGCATCAAATGCTTCAATCAAAGAATCAGAGAATTTGAGAGGAAGAAGGGACTTTGAGGACCAGTTAGTCTAACTCACATACCAAAGAGTCCCCACTACAATATGTGGTCACTAAGTCTCTGCTTGAAGACCTCTACAGAGAGGGAAATCCACCATCACATCTTAAAACAACACACTCCAATTTTGAGAAAGTTGTTTTGTCGTTGTTTCTTCTCCCTGGCAACAATTAAATATATTTGCCTCATTTCAATTTCAATCCATTTTTTCTGGTTCTACCCATTTGGAATAAATTTAATACCTCCTCCACATGAGATCTCACTTGAAAACAGCTATCTGGAACCCCCCATCCCTGGTCGTCTTTTCTTCAAACTGAACCCAACATAGTCAATTTGATTTTATCAGAAATGTAGAGATCTGGCCTATACCAAAATAAAAAAAAATGGAGGCAGACACAAAACAGATTTTAAAAAGAAATCGTATATACATTATGCACATATACACAATAAATATATCCATGGATACATATATACACACATACACATATGAATGTAAATGTAGATATGTGTTTAAGTATATGGATATATCTATGTATCTAAACAGATAATGATAGATGGAGAGATAGACATAACAAAGGCAAAAGAGTTTGCTAGAGCAAGAGTACTGGATCATGAGAGCTGATTGTTGAATATCCACTGTGAACATTTTCATTTTCCTTAGTCCCTCCATCTGTAAAATTAACTGGATTAGGAAATGGCAAACCACTCTAGTTTCTCTGCCAAGAAAAGCCCCACGATGGTGTTATGAAGACTTAGATATGACTGAAATGACTGAATCACAACAACCATCTAACCTTCTATATCTTCTCTTATCTAGGCTAGTTCTGCCTTGATCCTTTAAAAGATACTGATGGATCAACTCCAAACTTTTCATCTGATTGTCCTCTGGATACTCTACACCTTATCAATGTCTTTAAATACTGGTGTCCAGAACTGATCACAACATTCCAGATGAAGTCTAAGGAGGGCAGAATTCAATGGGATTATGACCTCCACATTTTTGAAAGTTATGTCCCTTTTAGTGCAACTCAAAATCCCATGAGTGTTTTTGTCTCCCATAATACACAGCTAATTTGTAATGAGGGTGCAGTGCACTAATTTCACCTCCAGAAATAATGGGTTTTTTTTTAGAAATACTGTCTAAACTTGCCCCCTTAATAATGTTCTACTGAAGTTTATTTTTATACCCAAGTGTGAGATATTGCATTTATGCCTCTTTAATTCCATCTAAATTTATATTCATCCCAATGACCTAGCCTGTCAAGATTTTTTTTGGGGGGGAGGGGCTGTGGTTCTGTCATCCATTGTATTTATTATTCCTCTCAGCTTTGTGCCATCTACAAATTTGATGAGCATGCCATCTATGAATTTATCCTCGACGTTGATAAAATGTTAAATAGCACAGAGAGCACCACAAATCCCTGAAGAACTCTAATAAAAAAAACAACACTGACAACAAACCAGTAATGATTACTCCGGTTTAGTCATCCAACCATGGCCAAATTGTGTTTTTGATATTCCACATCTCTCCATCTTTTGTAGAAGAATAATGTGAGATAATCAAAAGTTTTGCCAAATTCTTGGTAAATTATTACCTCATAATTCCCTTACATATTAGTTTAACAATCCTGTCAAAAAAGAAAATTCCATTTATGTGACCCATTCCATTCTTGCTGAAGCCATACTTGTTCTTTCTAAAGTGACATAATTCTCTATTCTTTTGCACACCATCCCCGTGGCAGTATTCTATCACTGTTACAATTCTCTTGTTTAGAATAGGGCATAGATTTCTCAGAGGAAAGATATTCGTATAACATTGGCATTCCATATGCTTTATAGTCTCAAAATCCTCTACTTTGGCTCTGTGAAAATCATGTGATAGAATAAATAGAACTTTCACTTCAATCAAGAAATTGGAATATGTTGACAATGAATCAGTAAAATCATGGTATGGTAGAATCTGCACCAAATGTTGAGCAAGAAGATTTAGGTAGGAACTTTGCCATTGCAATGTAACTTCCTATTTCCTGAGACAAATGCACCAGCATTTGGGGCTATAATTTTATCTGTTGTAAGATTAGAGATATGAAAAATATTTTTTAAATGTTGAGTGTTAGATGACACTACATTTGTAACACAATGACATGGTTTGGAATCCAGACATTGTTGTTACTCATACAAGTATCTTTCTCTGGCTTCTTCATCTGTAAATGAGGGTGTTGAGGTCCCTTCCAACTTTCAATATTAAACCCAGGCTATTTTTATACAAGGAAGAATTAGCTCATGTGTGGAAACAGCCCAGTTTGAGTCTGATATTTAGGGTCCAATAAAGAAAGCCCCATATTTTTTTTGACTCACTATATATAATGAGTGATCAGCACAGCATTTGGGACTTAGAAAAAATCATTTCTGAAAGGAAGTAGGAATTTGTGGATATACCTTTGTTTGAATGTCAGCACTCTGATTACATTCAATAGTTGTGTAAACTCAGTGGTGTGTATGAAAGAAAGAAAGCATGGATTACCAACTTCATAAAAATTTAGAACCACAAATTAATAATGGATGGAGTCTCAAATAGGTTTTTGTATTTGCTTTCATTTCCATCAATTATCCGAAGATTTTCTAGCTATGTAAATTTTGGAATACCTAAGCATAAAATCTCGAGTCTCCATACATTTTTGTAGTTATTGTGTTATGAAATGGTTCTGGGTAGGCCTAAAAGATTTCATCTGCATTCCTAAGGAATACGTTTGTGTCACAAATTTATAGTTGACAGGAATTTTAGAGGTCATCCACTCTAACATTCTCATATTTCAAAGAACTGAAATGACGACCAAATTCACACAGCAGTAAATGGAAGAGTTAGAATTTGAAGACAGACTGAGAACTTAAGTCCTTTTAAACTATATCACAAAGTGGTTCCATAGAGTCCAAAAAGAGTTCGTCTGCATCCCTAAGGTAAATTTTAGGGTAATAAATTTAAAGCTCAGATGGATTTAAGAAATCATCTAGTCCAAATCTTTTTCTTTCAGATAAGGAAATTACAGCCTAGAGAAAGAAAGTGACATTACTCAAGGACGGAATAAAAAGTGAAAGAGCTGGAATTTGAACCCATATCTTTGGAAATAAAATGTAGTATTCCTTCCAACTAGGATTTTTAACCCTGTATCCCCTGCTATTTCCACTCTGGTCCTCTGATTTTAAATCCACTTATCTTTTTACACCATGTATCAAAATTCACATTTCTTTTTTCTACAGAAAAAGAACTATAATTTACCTCTTGTACTCTAACCTAAATAATAATCATTCAATAATTTAGAGAGGGAAGGAATAAAGGAAAGAAGATAGACAGATAACTTAGGAGTAATTCTCATTTTGTTTAGAAGTGGGGGAGCAAAAGTGAAGTTCTCAAAAGAGAAGGTGAAGGGGCAGCTAGGTGGTGCAGCGAATAGAGCACCGGCCCTGGAGTCAGGAGGAACAGAGTTAAATCCAGCCTCAGACACTTGACACAAAAACTAGCCATGTGACTTTAGGCAAGTCGCTTAACCCCAATTACCCTCCAAAAAGCAGAGAGGGAGAGAGAGAGGGGGGGGGGGAGAGAGAGAGAGAGAGAGAGAGAGAGAGAGAGAGAGAGAGAGAGAGAGAGAGAGAGAGAGAGAGAGAAGGTGATATCATCTTCCACTCTCTAGCTAGCCCATCTCTGTCCACAACATTTTATTACAAGTGAGTAATTTATAAAGGTCGAGAGCCTTTTTAAGGTCTGATATATAGCAGTTATATTTGTATGGTATAACATGCAGGGTTTATATACTAGAGACACATCTCATAATTACAACTTCTCTGCTTTAGAAAACGTGACAAAAACTCAATCTAAATGTAATTCTCCCTTCAAGGAATGACCTAAGAATTGTGCTTGAGGGAAGATGACTTATGAGAAAAGAGCACTGTCATATTCTGGCTCCCTCTGAAGGCTTTGCTTCCAAGTCAATACAAGATGAGTTGAGTGTTAGACAAGTTTTGTTTTTCCCCAGAAACATTTTTCCTTCCTTCCTTCCTTCCTTCTTACCTTCCTTCCTTCCTTCCTTCCTTCCTTCCTTCCTTCCTTCCTTCCTTCCTTCCTTCCTTTCTTCCTCCTAAAGAGCAGTAATCTGTGGAGATTCTACCTGATAGGAATAAGGCAAGATTCTTTTTGGGTGGGGGGGAGGAGCATGATTTTAAAACATAAAGATGTAATGTAGGTACATTGCTTAATGATGGTAGGTCAGTTTCTTCTAATACACATTTGGATAAAACTCTTTCTTGACTAACTTTAAATAAACTCCCTTGCTTTGTTGGTTTGTACCATACAATATTCTCCAATTAGCATCACCAGTTGCAAGAATTAAATATTTATTACTTGAAAAGTGATAGGAGTCAAATGACATTGATTTTTGGAGTAATGGATTATAGCCTTCATCCATCTGTTCAGGATCCAGTAAAGAAATCAATATAACCCTTTCCTGGGAAAGCCAGGGGCTTTCCCTTCATTTAGGTATGTGGCTTCCAAATTGTGGATGTGATTAAAGAATAATCAACGCTTATTTTTAAGTGCCTGATTTTTTAACATGCTATAGGGTTAAAAAGTTTCCCTTCAAAGAATTATTTCTGGTCAAACTTTATTATTCAGTTTGTTGTTTTAGCTCTTGCAATTCAATTATAGCCCAATACTATGGATTATATCCTTGGAGGCTTCCAGCTGAGTTCAAGTAAAGGGCAGTTACTGCTTGGCTTAAAACTTAACACTAGTTCAATGAGGTTCTTCTTAACTATCAATAAATATTTATGAAAGAATACTTCAAGGCTGTTATTGCAAAAGAGGTTTGATTTTGTCTCCATTTTAGAAAGCCAGATGTGCTTGCATGCTTTCAAATACCATTCTATAGTCTGCACATATGTTTAAATTAAGTGTACCTAATCTTAAATGGAGCTAGGCCCTTTGGGGACAGAAGACAAAACTGAATTAACATTTAGTTTAAAGTCAAAAACTTTTCCATTATCTTAGAAATTGATTATATATAAATAAAAACACACTAATCATCCTATGCATCATAGGGAATTTAAATCCTATAAATACAACTATTTCATATGACTCAGAAAAATCATTGCTCCACTGAACTATTAAGTAAAAGGCAAGCTGAAGCAGGGATTTATGGTGCCAGTAACATTATGTCTCAGTAAAACTTCTCAATGGATTTGATTCTCCCATTTAATCTAATGGTTTTCTAGGGTGCTTGCTCTGGGAATGGTGGAAAAAAAAATAGCTAACAGATCCATAGTGTTTTAAGGATTACAATGCACCTTACAAATATTATCCTACTTCATCCTTGCAATAACCCTGAGGGGCTCGTGCTATTAGTATCCTTATTTTTTGAATGAGGAAAATGCTGTAGAGTTTTAAGTGACTTGCCCAAGGTCACACATCTAGTAAGTACCTGAGCCTGAATTTCAACTTCATGACTCTAGACTTGTAAATTTTACATGATAACTGCCTCTCTTTCATAATTATCTATCATTCCAGGATTATATCCAGCACTTAAAATTATAATGATGTAAGTTATGATAATTGGTTTCAGCCCAGTAGAAATTTGGTGTGCAAATTTGAGTAATGCAACCACTTCATGAGATTCCTTTTTCACCTTAGGCCTAGCATTATTACCTGGAAGTTCCAACACTTACAACATAAAATTCAGGCACAATTATTGTGTAATAATTACTATTTGATTAATTACAATATGGTAGTAAAGAGACAACAAAAAGTCATTAGCAGACAGCTTCAAAGGGGCTTTCTCATAGGAATACTCACAAGTATATTAGCTTTAAGGGAAAAGAGAAAATACTATATTATTTCATGTAAATCAATGAACTCATCAACTCACAAAACTATAGAAGGTATTTCAACATTTGTATATAATAATGACAATGGCAATAGATTCAGCATTATAGTCATATAGGGAGTACACATAAACTGTCTTCTGGAGCTCAAAAAAATTCACACAAGCCAGTAAAGTAGAAGTAAAAACAAAATGTCTTTATTCAACATTGTGCTAAGTGCTTTACAAATATTATCTCATGGGGTATGATATAATATATGCAATGCTATTATCAATATGTGTAGGTTCTTGAGCACACATAACACACATATGGGCAACCCTCTCATGTTCCACCTTTAAGAAAGCACAGACAATTGCATAAGAGTTGCCAGTCACCTTTATTTCCCCTTTAGTGTGTAAGTAAACTATGGCTTTCTATATAGGATTATCATCTTCTAAAAATCAGTTTTAATATTAAGCCACAGAGAACCTTGGAAGTAACAATAATAACATTTGCATAGCACTATATAAAGTGCTAAGCATTTCATAATTAGTATTTAATTTGATAGTACAAAATACTTTAGGTTATATCCCCTTTTTGCAATAGAGGAAAATGAGACAAAAAGAGGTCAAATGACTTGACCAGGGCCACACATATAAGAAGTATGTGAGGCTGAATTTCTGACTCCAAGCTCAGTCCACTATCTACTCTATTACCTAGCCAGATAGTTGTCTGTCATAGAGTTCTGGTCTTTACCAATTTAACCAGAGTTCTATCTACTATCCCCAGTAATGGGATTGCTTTGGTGCTATATTTTTGCCAGTAAAAAAATCTCAGGTGTTTTATATTAAAAATATACATGAAAAACAATTGGATCTATTTACTTTAGGTCGTGGGGCCTTTGATTATCTTTTAGTCTTTAGCTGTGATTCAGCATTTATTATTTTCCGAGCATTCATCAGCACAGATTGAGATCTAAACCCTGACTCTGCAAAAATTGAAAGCCAAAAGAAAATAGACATAGCCCAACAGGATTTTTTTTAATCATTAAGAAGAAAATTGCATAAGAACACTAACTCAGTGATTAATTTTAGTTATTTCTCTTTTGATGTCAAATTAGCTCCTTTGGGGGAGAATATATTTTTATAACTTGAACTAATATACCTTGACCAAAATTTGTTTTTAAATTCAGCAAATTTGGCATTCTAATAAAAGAAAAAATCAAATATCCTCATTTTATCAAATTACAACTAATTTTTCTTTTAACTTCAAGATAGTTAAATGGCCCACAAAGAATAAAGTAGGTAAAATTAAAAAAAATTACTCTCTAATGACATCTAGGATTTAATCTGCTCTCACAAATTGTTGTTTTTGAAGTGGACATCTCTTCAATGTCAATGAAGTGCTGTATTTCATCAGAGAAGCATGTTAATACATGAAAAACAATAGTGGAAAGTCTTTCTGAACATTTATTTAGGGCATAGGTATATGGTGACGTCTTCCCTTTCCTCCCTCCGCATGAAAATAATTTCATATATAGACCTCCATTGCTATGTTGTCAGTCCAAATCTACTTTGATTGATGGTGACTGAAAGCTGTTGCTATCTTGTGAGCTGTTTAGTAGCTTGTGTGAAATCTCTTGGTGAGATGAGCTCAATTCTGATTGGACAGGTGGAAAGGAATTAAAAAGACAGTCTGTGGAAAAGTCCTGAGGGAGATAAAAACAGAAGGCAACTGACACTAATTGGATGCTTAGGAGAAAAAAAAACTTGCAAGAGTTGAAAGGAAATGGGAACAATGCTATTTGATTTTCATTCAGTGTAGAATTAAAATATTCTGATTTTGGAGGATTGTGAAAGTTTATTTGTTCATACCTTTCTGATCAACAAGGCTACTTGTTCTTTGATGATCATGAAATGATAGTTAATGCACACACACTACTGAGTTTATAGTGTTGACTGCATCTACAGCAAATAAATCTAGAATTATAAAAACATGAAACAATCTGTCCATGCAATAGTATGAGAATGGGGTATTCTGGTTAGTCAAATTCCCTAATTAAGTAGAGATACTATTTGTAATTGCGCTGCACAAATCAAAGATAGTCATAGTGCAATATCATTGCTACCTTTATTATGCTCCAATCCCTTATCGTGGCATCATGATGACTGATTTCTCAAAGATTAATTCATAGAAAGATGACTTCTAGTAGGTCCTAGTATAAAAGCTTCAAGTTTGTGTTTGGCAAGGATGGAGGGGGAGGGAAAGAGAGAGAGAGAGAGAGACAGACAGACAGACAGACAGACAGAGACAGAGAGAGACAGAGACAGAGAGAGACAGAGACAGAGACAGAGAGACACAGAGACACAGAGACAGAGAGAGACAGAGAGAGACAAAGACAGAGAGAGACAGAGAGACAGAAAGAGAGAGACAGAGAGAGATAGAGACAGAGAAAGAGAGAGAGAGAGAGACAGAGAGAGAGAGAGACAGAGAGAGAGATATTTGACATAGAATTTCATAAGGATAGTCTATTTAAGCAGAAAACATTTACTAGCCACAATAGTGTAGACAATGACAACGACAAAGTCAACAACAACGCAGATATTTTCAGAGTGGATGGCAGGAAATGCCACGAACATGGTGAGAGCGCCGTGAAATGGCCTAGCAGAGACTTGCTCTGGGAGAGAGCCATAGAATGACCTAGTACAGACTGGCTCATTAAGATCTATCCCATATGGCAAATTTGAACTTTGAATAAACTTTACTGTTTCTTTGGCTGAGAAGACTTGAGTCTAATTTTTTCCACAGGACCCGGCATGTTGATATTTTGGGGTCTCGGGCAGCCCTAACCCTCTTTGGGTACCTCTTCATTTTTATGGAGAGAGCCAATAGCAGTAGTGGGGAGCCACTGGAGTAGGATGGTATATACTATTGGAATGGATCTCCTGCAGAAACTAGAATGAGCTAATTATTTTGAGGGGATCTGGGGAAGTCAGGTTCTTCCAAACTGGAAAGTCTTCAGATGTGTTCTTCATGATAGCAGCAGGCATCATTTTATAGTGGAACAAGTCTAAAATTTGTAGTTAAATGACTTGGGATAAAATCCTAGCTCTACTACTTGAGGGGAAAAAACAACGCTATTCCTCTCGGCTTCAGTTTACTTATCCATGAAATTAAGATATTATATTAGGTGATGGCTAAATTCCCTTCCTTCACTCCAGCCTAGGATGAAGATGGTCTGATATTTGAGGATAAGACTAAATTAGTGTGAAACTCATCAACAGTAAGATTACTACCAGGTACCTTGACCTATGAAAAATATATTCATATATGTAGAGTATAAGTTTATAAGTATAGGGCAGGGTTTCTCTTTGACTCCCAGATTAAGTCAGAGAGTATGGCAGTAAAGGGGGCAGAAGGTGCCCTAAACCATGTAGTTTTATGGCATCAACAAACATTAGATTAACTACTGGCACCAACTCAGATATTTGATAAATTTATAATCCAAACAAGAAAATGGAATAAATTGATATTGACATTCTTTCTTTAAAATGGAGGAAGATTCAGTTAAACAAAGATGTGATTCACATATAAAGATAAAAATAGGAGACTTGGATTCATTATGTATGTAAGTCAACAAGGGATGTGTTTTGTGGTCATCTTACTCTGTATTACTTATGTTGATCATAGCCAAAAGTTCACTGTGGAGAAAATTGCATAGTCATTTATGGACCAATATGCGTAGTAGTGTATGAACAGAGAATTCTAGGAAGATAACTAGATAACTGTCCATGCCAGACAATTTCCTAACTCCTAGTGACACAGATACAGGCAAACAAGACAATCCATATGTGAGAAAGGATCTTACATTTTCACATGGAATACAATTTTTAAAGTTTATTTTTAGTTTTCAATATTCATTTCCATGAGTTTTAAATTTTCACCCCTCCCTCCCCTCCCCTCTCTCCAAGATGGCATGTAATCTGATATAGACTTTACATATATATTCCTATTAAACATATTTTCACATTAGTTATGTTGTATAGAAGAATTAGAATGCATGGAAGGAACCATGAAAAATAAAACAAAACAAAACAAAAAATTGTCTTCTTTCACTCTGCATCCAGACTCCATAATTCTTTCTCTGGATGTGGAGGTCATTTTTTATCATAAGTCCTTTGGAATTGTTTTAAGTCCTTGCATTGCTGAGAAGGGTTAAGTTTATCAAAGTCGTCATAACACACTGTGGCTATTACTGTATACACTGATCTCCTGTTTCTTCTCACTTCACTCAGCATCAGTTCATATAAGTCTTTCTAGATTTTTTTTTCTGAAGCCCACTTATTCATCATTTCTTATAGCACAATAGTATTCCATTACATTAATATACCACAACTTGTTCAGTCACTTCCCAACAGATGGGAATCTCCTCAAATTCCAGATCTTGACCACCACGAAAAAGAGCTGCTCTAAATATTTTTATACATGTGAGTCCTTTTCCTATTTTTATGATCTCTTTGGGGTACAGCCTTAGAAGTCATCTTACTGTGTCAAAGGATATGCACAATTTTATTGCCTTTTGAACATAAGGGGAATGCAATTTACAAAAAGGAAATGTGAACTTGAGTTAGGTGAAAGTACAAGGAAAGTTTGGAAGAGAAGCAGGAGAAAAAGAACGGCAAGTTGAATCATAAATTAAGTGGATGACAGTCTGGGCACCTCTGCATTAAGGGTCTGGACAGGTGGTAACTAATTAGAAGAGTAGGCATTCAGGGCCAGAAGAAAAGGGGCTTAAGAAGGAAAAAAAGGAAGAAGAGGAAAAAGAAGCAGGTGATGAGGAAGAGAAGGGGGGAAAAAAGTCCCACCAGTAGTGAAAGTGGTGCAGGGCAAGAAGGGAAAGAATGGAAATTTATTCATTACCTACTACATATTAGGCACTGTACTAAGTACTTTGTGAGTTTTTGACCCTAAAAACCAACCCTGGGAAATGGGTACTATTATGTCTATTTTACAATTGAGGAAACTGAAGTAGACATAGGCATAAATACATTGCCCAGTATCACATAGGTAGTAAGTGTTTGAGGCCAGAATTGGGCTTAGATCTTCCTGCTTCCAGGCTTAGTGCTCTATCCACTGCACCAATTAAACTGGAAGGAAGCATGGCCAGGGTCTCTTAAAAACAGTGTTCTGGGTAGGCAATCATCAATTGATAGAGCAGGACAGTGTGACAAGAGCTTGATGAGATCGTTAACACAACATTGAAAATTAGATTTGACAAACACATATTAAGTAAGTAGTAAATTAAGTAATATAAATAAGTTGTTTCCCAGGTACTGCAGTTTCAAATAAAAGATTTAAAATAGTCCCTGAGTTCCTTGGAACTTATATTCTACTAAGGGATAAACATTCAAATATTAAAATGAAAAAATAATTCAAGTAATGAGCAGGTGCTAAAACTTGTAAGCTTCATGAAAGTTACCTGAGCTGAGTCTTAAAGGAAGCTAAGAAAATAGTTGAAGAAGGAGCATATTCTAAGCAATGGCCTATTTACAGTCACAGAAATGATATGGAATACTGAGTTTAAATTTGCATTCAAAGTTATAATTATTTGTGAATTTCCCTCCATCTTATTTTTACTCACTATTTTCTTTCTCATATTTATATCTTCAAGATAATAAACTGTTATACATGAATCAAAGATATCCTTGATGAAAAGAAGAAGGAATATGTGTTCATTTCCAGATGATTTTTCTCAGTAGAACACATATTCATATAAAACAGATTGAGGGGTTCATAGAGTACAAGACTTCAAGTGATTTGTGTTTGCTGATTAGAAAATAGAACTTAATACAGAAGACAAAATTCAGCCTTAGTGTGCCACCTTCTTCAAAAAACAATGCTTCCTTGCAGTCACTGATTTATTAAATGCTGACCATGTGCCAGCATTGTGCAAAGTGCTGGATATATAAACAAACACACAAATAAACTAACAAACAAGTGAACAAACAAGCAAAAATTATTTCCTGCTCTCAAGGAGCTGACAATAAACCAGCAACTAGGTAGATATGGGATAAATTGGGGGTAGTCTCAGAGGGAAGGTACTAATATTGAGGAAGACTTGGAAAGAGTCTAATAGAAGGTGGGACTTTAACTGAGACTTGAAGAAGGCCAGGAGGTGAGGGACAACCAGTGAACATACCTGGCATTTGTGTCAATAGATCATAGAGTAGATGAAAGGAAATAATTTATAAGACTAGAAAGGTGGGAAGGAGTGGGTTATAAAAGGCTTTGAAAACCACAGAATTATCCATTTTATCCTTGAGGTACAATGATATAATTATCTTCAAAAAGAGCTTTTGGTTAAAATCCTATATGTGGACTGCAAGCTATGGTAACTATTAAACAGGTTTCATACATCAAAATTCCACACAATCCTTTTAGAGATGGAATAATTGAAAAATAGAATGACATAATGGACAAACTATAAAATTTGGAGTCAAAAAGACTTTGGGTTTCCTTTTTAAAAAATATTTTATAAAATATTTCCGTATTGCATGTTAAAATTTTAACAATCATTTTCTAAGATTTTGATTTCTAATTTATCTCTGTCCACCCCTATTTTGCTATCACCTTGTGAAGGTTTGCAATTTAATATCAACATGTAAAGTCATGCAAAACATATTTTGATTTGGCCATATCACAAAAAAAAGAAAAGAAAAGGGGTGAACAGAGTAAATAAGGTTTTTTTTTAAGTCTATCTCAATCTGAAATAGGAGCTTATCACTTTGGTCTCTAGGGCATTTTTCATCATGAATCCTTGGGAATTGTCTTGATTAGAGTAGTTAATTAACTGCTGTTATGATGTAGATTGTTCTCCTGGTTCTACTCACTTTACTTTGCATCAGTTCATATAAGTCCAGGTTTCTCTGAAACCATCCTGTTTGTCATTTCTCACAGCACAAAATTTTTCATCCCAATCATGTGTGACAACTTTTTCAGTTATTCCTCAATTAATGGATATTCTCTCAATTATCAAGTTTTGAGGTTCTATAAATATTTTTGGTTAAAATAGGTCTTTCCCCTTTTGTTTGATCTCTTTGGCATATAAACTTAGTAATGGCATTATTGTGTCAAAGGATATGCACAGTTTTATAGTTATTGTGATGTAGTTCCAAATTGCTCCCCAGAATGGCTGAACCAGTACACAACTCCACTAACAGTGCATTAGCATCCTGATTTTCCCATATCCCTCTAGCATTTATCATTTTACTTTTCTGTCATGTCAACCAATGTGATAGGTATGAGGTGGTACCTCAGACTTGTTTTAGTTTCTTTTCTCTGCTCAAGAGTGATTTAGAACATTTTTTAATTGATAGCTTTGATTTATTTTTCTGAAAACTGTCTTTCCTTTGACTATCAACGGGGAAATCGATCTCATTTTTTTGTAAATTTGGCTCAGTTCCCCATAGGTTTGAGAGATGAGTTGAAAAACTCGCTAGTTCTCTGCTTTCCTTGCAATCTTGGTTGCCTTGGTTTTCTTTGTGCATTTTTAAAATTCCACATAATCAAAATTTTCCATGTTTTCCTCTCTATCTCTTTTTTTGTCATAAAATCTTCCCTTATCTGTAGATCTGACAGGTATATTTGTCTAAACTCCCCTAATTGACTTATAATATCACTCATTATGTCTAAGTCAATTATCCATTTTGAACTTATCTTGGTATACAGTATGAAAAGACCTTTGGTTTTAATCCTTCCTTTGGTGCTTTCTATCTTTATGAGCATGTTCAGGTTACTGAATATTTTCATTACCCCATTTACTCAAATTTAAGATGGGGATAATATGTTTAACACTGCCTTTCCAGGATTCTGAGGATAACTGCTAAGATTATTTATAAAATACATTTTAAACCTCTAGTTGTAGAGTCATTTTTCATAGCATCTGGTTCTTTATGATCCCATTTGGGATTTTCTTGCAAACACTCAGGAGTGTTTTGCTATTTCATTCTCTCATTTATTTTACAGATGAGGAACTGAGGTGCCTGGGGTCACATTTCTAATAAATGTCTGAAATCAGATTTGAACTCATGAAAATCAGTCTTCCTAACTCCAGGCCTGGCACTTTGTCCACTGTGCCACTTAGCTGCCCTGTTCAAACTTGTAAGCTCCCAAAAATTTGTCAGGATATATTAATACTTTGTTTCTGAAAATGTCTTCACCAAACATTATGCTCATCCCTAGAGTATAACCTGTATGATGATGCAATGAAAGAGGAATTCTTAATAATTGTTGAAGTTTTCAGTTATGCTTTAGATGACATTGTTCTGCTTATACCACTGGCCTTCCACAATTGTCCTCAAAGTCACTCAATAAGATTAGCCTAGAAATGGTCAAAAGTAAAAAATAACAATATACCCTGGGTATCAATATGCAATGTAGACATGTGGAGCACAATATCCACAGAGTCTGTGTGTTTGTATGGGGGGGGGAGGGAGAGTGTATTTTGAGAACAGTCTCTGTGTCTGAAACAGACTCATTATTTCTTCCCCATAACCAAGAATGTCTTTGAACAATCTTTAGCCAAGTTTTAAAATTGTATTGTTGAATTTTTAGTGTGAGTATTTACATCTACTAATAAATATATGATTCGTTGTTTTGTTGATTCAAAAAGTGATTGAGAAAATAGTGTATCATCCTTACATGGTTGTTAAACATTGGTCAGCACACCTTGTCTTCAACCCCCAATTATACCAAATGTTCCCATATCCCTTGAAGTCACCAGCATCTTCTAGTCTTCCTGTTTTATAATGTAGGCGTTCTCCTCTACTCCTCTTTCTTCCTCACATCATACAACCAATTAGTTTTTAAATTTTCCCTTTCTACTTCCATGACATCTCTTACAATATAACCCATTATCTCCCTCAGAACACACACACACACACACACACACACACACACACACACTTTACATACAACAAATGTTCTATAAAGAAATTTAAACTTCCATTTTTAAGCCTTGCAATTATATTTGGAAATTACTTTTTCCCATTTTTTTCCCTTAAGAAGCAATAATTTCTCCTTCATTGACATTCCCATCTGCCTACCCTTAGAGAAAGAAAGAAAATCTTTTATTTAATTATCATTCTAAGTTTCAAAAATGAGAAGAGAGAAAAAATATCTTTGCAAATGTTCAATTCCATTGCATAAATATAGATCTTGTAGTTCTGATCCATTCAAATGTGGAAATATCTATTTTGAGGTTATAAACTAATCACTATGGGATTTGAAATAAAAAAGAAGGAAATGTTAAAAAGTAATTCAAGAAATAATAATTTTAAAATTATCAAGTGCTTTCAACAGCAAATAGAGCAATTAGCTTTTTCAAATCCTATCTCGGACTCTGAATAGCCATTTGAGTAAATTATTGGTTCCTCTCTCATTCTGCCTCATATTCATCCTATTTAAAATGAACTGGGAGGGTGGGGGTAGATCTGATGGCCTTAAATTCCTTGCTATCTCCAAATCCATGATTCTATGAAATACAGTAATGAAGAAGTAAACCGGGGTGGCTAGGTGGCACAGTGAAGAGAGCACCAGCCCTGGAGTCAGGAGGACCTGAGTTTAAATCTGGCCTCAGACACTTAACACAAAAATACTAGCCATTTTACCTTGGGCAAGTCACTTAACCCAAATTGCCCTTCAAAAATAAAAAAAAAAGTAAACTAACAATATTCTAAAAATTAGATCTCTAAAATATTGTTTCCTAAAAGCAGATGGTGATTGGTATGTGAGCTGAAGGACTTCAGAGCAACTGGAATACAGATTGCTTCAAAGTAGTAGTGTAATTTAAGGCATTAAAACATTACAAATAACAAAGGAGTAACCAGAATATAAGAGAAAAGGGGATGTTTTATTTTTATTTCATATATTTAATTTCTTTGCTCTCTTATTTAATATGAACTAGTCTTCTTAATATTAATTTATTTCTGAAACTCTAAAAGTATATTGGTTGGATTTGGACCCATACTTCTTTGGGGAGAAGGGGAAGAACTAGTCACTATGCCATTTGAGTACTATTCACAATTCTGATGATCATTTTTACATTTACCCCCAGGTTGACACTTTTTTAAGTAGCAACACATTTTAGTTTAAAATATTTTAATAATAAAATGCATTTTGACAAAATTATTCCATAATAGAATGGGTAAATTGTGGCACTGTGGATAAAGTGCTAGATAGTCTGGAGACAGAAATAATCAAATTCAAATTTTGCTTCAGATACAAATTCATTGTTTGAGTCTGTGTTAGTCACTGAACTTTTCTGAGCCTCAGTTCTATCACCTGTAAAAACGGTGATTATTATAACAGCAACCTTATGTTTGCTTCGTAAAGATCAGATGAGCTAATGTATGTAAAGAGTTTCTCAAATCTCTAAACATTATAAAAATGTTAGCTATTATGAATATTATTACACATAATCATACAGATACATACATATGCATAGAAATTTGTCAATCTTGACACATAGTTACATATTCACTTTTGAAGCAAAAGTAGGATTGTGTATTAATTTCTTAATACTCTTTCCTGAAATATAAACTAAAAGGCAAAATGAATGAAAATTAATGATCAATATCAACCTGGTGGGAGATCTCAAGAAAATGTTCCAGAGGCCTATCCCTGGCCCACTTGTTTTCCACATATTTATAAAAGTAGACTGTGATAGTATATTACACTGCCATACTTAGAAGATTTGCTGATGTCACAAATGTGGCAGGGCTTTCCAACACATTAGATAATACTGTAGCCTCCAAAAAGGTACCTAAAAAAGATTAATCAAGTTTAACATTATGGGCTTCAAACAAGTAATCATAGTTTCAAACGTATTCAGAAATGAATTCAATAAGTAAGGAATTATGGAATACTGAAGAAACAGAAGTTCATAGAAAGAAAACTAGGATTTTAATACACCTGTATGCCCATCATGAGTCAATAATGTTACATAATAGCCAAAGATATGTGAATTTAGAAGAATTAAAAAAGCTGTGCATAGCAGATGAGTCAACATTCCATTTTTACTTTGGTCATAAGAGACCTCATCTATATTTTGCATTGTTTGGTTCCATTTTATACTAGTAAATTTCCTGGCATTCCAACCTCTGTGCTCTAGGCTTATTTGTAACTATTTCAGTCTTGGAAGCATCACCTACAGTCACACTTTGACTCATTATATGCCTATTCAGTTTTCTCCAGGTGTATAAGAATAAAATTGTCTAGGTCAGTCATATCTTCTCCCCTAGAGATTATACAGACCACCAGCTATATAATATTGGACTCTCTATAGCAGAGAAATGAACTGTGGTGACTTGTGTTAATTAGTTGAAAAATATTGTTTAATCACTGAAATTCCTTGATCTTTTCAATGAGGTTCAGTGTGTATGTTAACACCCCTCAGAGGTTCACACATTTCCTTATAACATCAGGAAGTTAATCGCAAGCTTCCATGGGATAGAAAATATTATTAGGAAACACATTGTCAAATTGAAGCTCATCAAGAAGTGGGCAAAAGTGACAGCAAAGTGCCTAGAAATATGATGAATGATAATGAGATAAATTCATTGTAGATTTTTATCCTAGAGAAAGGAAGATTTTAGGATGTATGTATGTGATCAGTGTCTTTGCATATTTGAAAGAGAGGTTCATTTTGCTTAATGCCTGAGTATGGGATTAAGAGGTACACATTTTAGCTTGATGTAAACACAAACTCCTTAACAAAGCCCTCCCAAAGAGGAATGGGTTGTCTTAGAAGATAGTTTTTTTTTATTGCATTCTACTAAAGGACTGAAAACCATATTTTTAAAGGATTTTATACAAAAAAATAATCCCTAAGATTTTTACAATTGCCAGATTTTATAATTTTATGCCAGTGGTTCCAAACTCATATTTAAATCTGTTATTGGAGGCTGCATATTAGTTTTGAAAAACACAAATATACTATCTGTTTTCCATTGTATTTTAATTTAATTTGTTAAACATTTCCCAACTACATTTTAATCTATCTGATTCCAACCTTACTCAGGGGTTTTGTGTGTTGGAAGTCTGACATGTCTGCTTTATATTGATATTTTTCATATTAAAAATAAGCAACTTTGTTCCAGAAAAAAGGAACTTATATTATTTTAACATTAACTGATATTTGTGTGTTGACATGCTCCAGGTAGATGGATCAAATATGAACTATTTTTAAAAACTATTTAAAAACATAAAAGATCACAAACAAAAAACGTAATATTCTTCTTCTAATTAACTATATTAATTTGAAAAACAATTCACCAAACCTCTAAGAGGCATGAAATAGAAATGGATATATCCTTTGAATGCAAGACTGTGCTCTCCTTTCATTCTAATTGTCATATTTTACTGTAATATTTGTAGGATTTTTTAAAATTCTATTTTGAGGAGGTGACTGTCTAATGAATGATGGAAAGTTTTAATTCAATGCCTCTCTATTTTTAACATTATGTTCTTCATTTTATAGCTTTTATGCATTAAAATAATTATGACTTTCCAAATGAATTGCGTTAGAACATTCAAAAATCTACTTTGTCTTCATATCTAACTACCAGGCCAGTTAACCATGTAAGATCTTTTTACACATCTCTTCCTAAGCGAATCAAACATTTTTGATCAACTGGGAATCTGCATCTGTTTTAAATCATTTCAAAATGTTGAAAATATGCTATTTAATGTACTGAACATGCAGCTAATAAAAAGGTAGCAAGGGAAAAGTAAAAGAAGTCTTGATTTTACCTCAGGAGAACTGTGGACACAGTCCATCTCTCATTTCTTTGTGACCTAGGGGAAGTTTATGCGCTTATTTCCTCATCTGTCAATCTTTGCACTGGCTACCTCAGAGTATTTGTGACAATGCAATTTTTAAACCTCAAGTTAACTTGAAAATGTGTGTTCTGCTCCTGCCCTCAAAACAGTAAAATAAAATAAAATAAGTCACTATTTTTAATATAGTTTTAATGTGACTTCTGAGAAATACTTGCTTTATGATCAAATAATTACAGAGATCACATGAATTTACCATTGAACCATTGGAGTTTTTCATTAAAGTAGTTGGATATAAAGACAGAAAATTCTATTTGTCTACATTTGTGAGAGAAAAGGAGGAGGCAGGAACTGCACTATGCAAAGGCATGAAGTGGAATCGTGGTATTTCTTAATCTTAAAAGCTCTTACATTAATGTTTTTCCCCTTTCACATTCAATGATCTCTTTCTCTTAAGGCTTAACATCATCTTACAAGTTATATACACACTTTCTACTCACCTATTCATTCTTTTATACGTACCAGACTAGGCTTAATCTTCAGTTTGTTAAAATGTTCCCACGGACTCTAATCCCACCTCACCATATAGCTCTCAGGTCTTATTCTCCCCTAATTTTTAAATGTATTGTGACTTTTGGAATTCTTACTTCACTGACAATAACCTTCCCTTCATCCTTGATTTCTTAATGTACAATTCTTTTACCTCTTTATATTCACTTGAACTTGGATTTTCCCTGAAGTCAAACCTAATGCTTGGTATGCATTGATTCTACTCCCTAAAGTATTTTTCTTTCACCTCTCATTACTCAACAATGTGATTTTTGCCACTTTTATTAGCCAATATCCCAGAAACTCTTCCATATTTTCCTCACTTTAACATCTGTTTCCCAGTCACCCTCTTCAGTTCTTCCCATCATTATTCTCAGAAATTTAGATCCAAATTTCAAGTTCTTATAATAAAATAATGATTGTATAATTCCTCTAACTCCCACGAATGATCTCTATAGTACTCCATCTATCTACCAGGGTGATAATGCATCAATATTTACCATATGCATATAAAGTATGGGTCAGATGTACCAGTTTTTTGGGGGGAGTGGGGGTTTCTTCTTCTGAGAAAAAGGAACGAGATACTCCCCCAACTCATGGCTACATTACACTTACGACTCAGGCCATATTCAATATATACCTATGGTCCCCATCATCACTCAAAATTCTTCTACATTTACATCTAAGATCTTGCATTTGGAAATATCATTTTTCTATCCACAATTATCTACCATTCTATTTTTATTCTCTGGTGTTATATTTCTCCTATTTAAATTCTGCAGTGCCTCCCATAAATGACAGAATAAATTATATCCTAGTCATTCTGATATTCAAGATTTTTCATAACTTGAATCCAAAATATTTTTTTCCAATTTTATCTGATACAACTAATATATTCTAGATTTCAACCAAACTGAACTACTTATCTTTTCTTGTTTTAGCCCTGCACTCTCACAGGTCCATGCCTTTATTCATAGTATCCTTCATCACTAGAATAGATTCATTATTTTCCCCTATGCCAACATATTGAAGTTCCTCCCATTTTGAAAATTCTGACCCAGGAGATTTTTTCTCCAGGGTGTCTTTGATGACTTCACCAAGTAAAAAAGATCATTTCCTTCTCAAATTTCTCATTTCATTGTATCTAGGCCTGGTATTCAAACGACTCTACGTGATTCATAAGTGGATTTTTTGTATGTCTTTTTACCCTACTAGATGATGAGTTCCTTGAGAGCAGAGTTTGTGTTGTAGCACAATGTCTATCATATTAAACATAGATGTTTAATAAATGTTGAATTAAAAGGATTTTCTATCACAAACCAGTACTTTTGCTCATATTGCCAATATCTTGCTCTACAGAAATTTTTCCTGTCTCTTCTTTTATGACAAAGCTTCTTATGTCAGTTACCATTAAATAGATGTAGAACAATCAGACTTTCTTGTGACAGTCCTTTTTATTGCTCCAAAATCTCTTTGGGCAATATTCCACTCCAGAAATTGTAGCAGCATCCAGTTATGAGAAGTCAAAAGAATCAAAATACAAATAGATTCTCACAAGAAAGAAAAGCAATAATAGCATGTCACTTCACTTCTTGGTACAAGATTATAGTTCCAATTGCATTTTGTTGGTTTTATAAAATTTTTCAGTTTAGAGACTGGGGAAAATATGATCTACGTCATTGAAATGGGCAGAATACCAGGAAAAGAGAAGTAATATTTACATTTTAATTGTAGGTGGAAGGAAGATAAGGTCAGAAAGGGGGGCTCTGAGCTGTTGCAAACCATGAAGAATGCCAAGTGAAGAAATTAGAGATATAGAGAGTGTATCTAATTGAACCATGAACCTTATCTACCTCATCCTGAAGTATGTTTTCCTGCTTATCAACCCCTTTAACTTCAGTTAGCGGTTCTTTGAGGACTATGTCCATTATTCATCACAGGGTAGCTCTTGCTTTGTTGGAAATAGGCAGATATGCCTAGATCTCTACAGTGGTACCGTATATTCCATAACAGAATGAGATTATTTTAAATAATGTGGATTTGAACCAGAGTTGAGAGTAAATCTAAATAGTAGACATTATTCTTACCAATTCTCACATATGCTACCACTTTTAGTTTGGCCTAGACTTAACCTCCATTTCACACCAGTCATGTGTTGAAATATTCTTTATTTTTCTGTTCACATGCTCTTTCATTTATACTTTTATGTCTCTCTTATCTGACTACTATATGTTATAATTACTAATATAAATTGGTAAAGAGAATTTTAAGTCAATGAAGTAATAGGTCTGGACCAAAAAATATGAAACTGGTTTTTATTTCACTATTATTTTTAAATCATTTTTTGAGTTCATTGATTGATATCTCAGTTTCTCAAAGCTATGCCTGAAGAATAAACACTAGACCTGAAATACAATCAAATTTATGATCATTTACTGGGTGGCACTTATTGGAGGTGAGGCATAGTAAAGTTGAATGTGGAATTTATAGGTTATTTAACTTATAAAGACATTATAGCTCATCTAAAGCAACCATACATGCAGGCCAATAATTCTGCCTCAAACATATGTGACAAGTGGTGATCAAACTTAATTAAAAAATTACTCTAGTGAAGAAACATTTATTCTTTCTTGAGTCCTCATGTCTTCCCCCCTCTTCTCTCTGCCCTTCTCTTCTCCTTTCCTCTGATTTTTCCTCACATTCTTAGAAATCTTATTAATTTCTATGGCATGAAGTATCATTTCTATGCAGAGTAATTTGAAATCTCAGTATTCCACATTAATCTCTACAAAAAATCAGTTCTTCATCACCAACTTCCTATTATAAATCCTCTCCTGGAGGTCCCATCAACATTTAAAGCTTGGAATGTCTGAAACCCACATTGTTTATGCTACCTATTTAATCTTCCAGTCCTTGAAAATTCTTTATTATTATTGATTATATCTTTATGTTCCTAATGACTCATGTTTACAACCTGAATGTCAGACTTAATTCTTCTCTCTTAGATTGCAGCATTTGCTTTCTTTGAATTTGTGTTCTTCTGGTATATCTAGATAAGTACTATCCATAAGTTGTCTACACATTCATTATTTGAGATCAATATGTCTTATTTATATAAAGATTATATGTTCTTTAAATATAATTTTCTTGCTTCTTTTCTCCCAGAATATTCTTCACTTCTGTGTATTTGCATTCTCAATCCATTGCTCTCTTTTTTCCTACTTTGATGAAGTGTCTCATTATAGATTCATTTTCCCCCATTCTGTCATTCATTTCTTCTCTGCAGGTCAAAATTTCTATTTTCAAAATTATCATTTATCTCTTGTGTCAAACAGGACAATCCTCCAATGATTCCATGTCTTTTGAATTCATAGGTTTTCTGCCTCATCAATAGTGGATTTATTTTACTTGGTCTTGCAAAATTTATTCAGAGCTCTTTGGACTTGTTTAGATGTCCTTGTTTCTTTCTGTTATTAATGTTTCCTTTGTTGGTTTATCTGCTTATGCTCAAGGTTTTAACCCAATATTCTTCTTTTAGAAATATTTGGTAAATGTTTATTTCTTTTCCCTTATATTCTCTGATTGTTCATTTTCTGAATCCTTCCCTTTGATAGTATTTCCTCAGTTCCTGGGAACCAAAGCTGTCTTAGCCTTCTACCACATTGGGCAACATTTCACTGCCTTGGTCTCTGAATTAAGTGAGATGGGGAGAATTTGTCCCAGTTTGATGCTAGTCACCTTTGCCCCAAGCCTGTTGTATCCACACACATGCTGGCATCTCAACAATTTCTTCTGTTCCCTGATTTTCTGCCTGTGAACTATTGCAGTACAGACGCCATCCATGTTGAAGTCCTAGCCAGAAAATGCCTCTTCCTTTTAGAGTTCTAAAGTGTAGGGAAAGGAGAAGGGCAGGGCTGAATTCTATTGTAAATCTGTGGTTGCTTTGAGTAGCTTTGGCATAGCATTGTGCTTTGTGGGGCAGCAGCTAGTAAATGAATGACTGAGATTACTTTATCTCTTATTTATTGTATTTCTCTTGGAGAGGTTTTTAGAGGTCAACAAATCTAGAGAAACAATCTATGCCTCCATCACATTACTTGTGTGACCTGGAATAAAACTTTTACAACTCCCTCCCTGCAGTAGAGGTGTTTTGTTGTTGTTCTTTGATTTGTTCTATGGATATACTACATTCCCTATTGTAGATAATGTGACTTAACATTACAAAATGTTTTTAACATTAAAAGTAATTGAAACTTTCTGTTCAATCAAATTGAGATTTGTAAACATGGCATTTGTAATGAATAAACTGGGTAACATACATGGTTAACAGAGCCGTACTTATCCTAATAATATTTACTTATGAGAACTATAGTTCCAAATATCAATATTACACATGTTTTGTTTTGATTTTTTTCTTCCTAATGAGAACAGGTAGCATATTCAAATCAATTTAATAAAACAAAGCAAATCAACTAGAATCAAGAAAAATAGCCCTACTGTTTCATTTCACTATAAATGGTTGCTCTGGTAGCCATCAAGATACAGACTTTGAGTGCAAGAGATAAGATCTTTATGCCAGTCATATATGTACATGTAGTAAAGACTGCTGTCCAAATGGATCTTTCTCTAAGACGGAAGCAACAAAATCAGGATAGTATTGTTAGCACAGTGCTACTGAAGTCTGCATCATTTTATTCCAAGCATTTCATGTTATCCTCATAATCCATTTCCTGAATCATTTATACAATTTAAAGCTTTTTTTCAGTAACTAGTGTTACATTAAACAATGAGAATATAAAAATAAAATGGCAATTCCTGACCTCAAGGACCCTACAGTTTAATAGGGTATAAGATATATAGACAAAGAAAAATGATACATCATCACTTAGTAAATAGAAAGGTCTAAAAATATTATTACTATCAGATAGCCATCATTTCCAGCAGGAAAGTGGGAATAAGAACATGAAAACTTTATAGAAAAGATAATACTAGAGATATGAACCCTGAAAATTACCATTTAGCTGAAAAGTAATTTATATGGAGTGGTATGGTACAAGGTGAGAGTGGAAAAGTAAGTTGATGTAGGATTTTGGAAGCTTTTGAGTCAAGTTTTATACTCCATACAGTTGGAAATGGGAAGCCCCTGATGGTTTATAAGAAGAACAATGTAATCAGAATATAGTTTAAAGAAGTTTTCTTGTGCTTGGAGAAGGTGGAGCTTAGAGGAAGGGACACCAAATTAGGATGCTATCCATGTAATACAAATGAAAGGGAATGAAAGTCTGAACACAATGACAATATTTTGAGATGAGGTGGGGGAACATGGAGGAAAGATATCATAGAAATAGATTCTACATAGCTGACTGGATATAAAATATGAGAAAGGGGATATAAATAAAGATGATTTAAGATGACTAGGTGATATAGTATTGACAACAAAAATAAGAAGTCAGTAGCAGAGCAAATATTTTATTGGAGGATGGAGTGAAGTTGGCATAGATGAGGTGATTTGTTTAGTTCTGGACTAGTTGAACTTAAAGTATCAGTGGAGCTTGAAAGTGGAAATATCTAGGAGACAATAAATATCTAGGAGATCTGAAGAGATGTTCATATTAGATACATGTGAATGAGACTATTGAAAAACACATATTTCCAATGGTCGTAGGAGCCAAGACACGGCTCCTCTGTCTCGAAGTGGGTCTGCCTACATGCAGATACATATGAGTATAAAAGGGTTGCGGCATTAGGAAGATTGAGAACCACTGATTTAGAGCCATCTTGTCCAATCCTTTCACCTTATAAATGAGAAAACTGTTGTGCAGGGACATTGTGAAGAATGATTTCTAAAAGGTAATAAGCATCAGAAGTAGAAATGGTACTCAGCTGTTATGACTCTAGACTCTGTTTTCTATCCACAATACTATCTACTTTTCTTAAAACAGAGTCTATCTCTGTATCTAAGATAATGTCTATGTTATTACTTATGGATTTATCAGGGTGGTCAGGTTCATATGGAATTTTTTTTAAATGTTGACAGAGTTCAAATTTTTAGGTTAAAATTATTTGAAAAGTTCTCTGAAAATTACAGGCAGATCCAATAAGGTCAACAAAAAGATTGTTTTAAATCAAAGAGAAAAATATAATGTTTAAAAGTAAAATTAAAATTTCTTATTGGAATAGCACACCTTAGGAGAAAAATGTTATTTATATATTTTCAGAGAGATCAGAGAGAATATACTCTTGTAAAATATTCACAATAAACTAATTTATTGCAATGTGTTTCCTTTCTATTAGAAATATTAAAATTTGTATGGATATTATTATAAACTTTATTTTTTCCCATTAGTTTCCATTTTGCAGAAGGATGAGTACAGTAGGAAAAGTACCAGACACAGATGCGCCATTTGCTATGCATGGGACTGCAGTCAAATAACTTCATTGTCTCTCTTTTGTTTCTTTTGTGGGACTCATAATTGAAGATTCCTGTTTTTTCTCTTTTGACTGTTACTTTTTGCTGTGAAGTACATAAATTATATTGGTAATTTTCATTTCTCTTTCAAATCTCTCTGGGTTGGTATGTTCTGGTTCTATGATCTCCTCAATTCCACAGAGTCTTCTGCCTAGTCAGATACTGGAGCATTTTCTTTTGTTTGGCAGCATGTATTCATTGATGCCTGAAAGCATTTGTTAGATTAGGTGACCATATTTCCTTTGATGGCTATTGTTTTTCCTATAGAGTTTTCTGTTTATATTCAAAGTATATGAATTTTCTTCTTCCTAAAACCTTTCTAATTTCACTTTTTCTTTTTTTTCCCTGTCATTCCCTTTCTGATTATTTCCCCTCTGGTGGTGGATTCCTTGGGGCCTGGATCTCAAAGCATTTCAACCTCCTCCTATTCTGAACAATTCATAGTTCAATAGTCTAGGTTGCTCCCCCATCTGACTTTTAGATGGTCAGAACTCATGTCATCTGGATACTCTTTTTGTCCCTCAGACTTAGTGGAGTGATAGAGACAGACAAATATGCAGAAAGAGAGACAGACACACATACACGCACACACAGAGTGTTCTGTTTCAGTGTCCTGTCCCACTCAAACTCCTCCTTACTTCTTTGCCCCAGGACAAATAGTTCAGAACTTAATAGTGCCGATACACCTGGATTGTCTATCCTAACAAAGTTTTTTTTTCTTTTTTTGACAGAGTGGTTATGGATTCTTGGAGGTCTATTATAGTCAGTGAAAATGTCCATAGTTTAGAGCCTAGTGGATTTTTTTGTTTTTTGTTTTATTTTGTTTTGTTTTGGGGTGGTAAGATTGTATCATATTTTTAGGCTTGCTAGTACAGCCTCACTGCTGGTGGCATGGGAGGTTCAGGCAGGGGTGCTGAGTGAGCTCAGGATCATTTGGTATCAATTCTTTTTTTTTAATTTAAACATTATTTTAGATTCTAAGTATCCTAGTTCATGGGGAGAACTGTTTCTTTATCTCTGAAACATAATTTCTGTTTTGGAGACATGTGAGAGGACATCCAACAGAGACAATGTTTAGTCCTCCATCTTGTTCACATGACATGGAAATTCTCATATATTTCTTCTCTTTAGAGCTGTTATTTTCTTACCTGTAAAAAGGAGGTGGGTTTAGATAATGTATCAGCAAGCACCCTGGCATACCCAGGGTGGCTGCTAGCACAGGTTCTTATATCTGCTTTCTAAAGGACAGCAACTCAAAATGGGTTAACAATCTTACTTTAATCAATCAAATATCTATCATTTACCTATTTCAGGGGGGAATAGTCAGCACACTGAATTTCAGATGATACAAACAGAATACAAACAAGTTATAAGCAGAAGTTACAAGCAGACAAAGAAACAGGTCAGCAGACAGGCTTCCAACTATCTGACCATTACATCCATACCTATTCAAGTTACCAGAGAGGGAAGCACCAATATCTGGGTTTTTCAAAGCCAGGGGGCTCAATGGCTTCCCAAAGTCTTATCTGGCCAAATCACACAACTCTTCTTAAAGTGAGCCCCAAAGCAAAAACTCACATCAGTGTATATATAGCCTTCTCCTGGATCAGAGAATGTCACAGCCCTCTTGACCCACTGCCCAATCACAAAGTAATAAGGCATGAGTATTCCTGAAGAACAAGCCTCCTGCCACAGGCTCCATGTGAAAACATTCAGTCTATTAGGAGGCAGAGTTTACTTTCAAATCAAGGAAGGTTCTCAGAGACACTTAAGCCTATTGAAGGGCCTAAGGGCAGGGAAGATCTTCAGATTCCCATAACAGATGACCTGTGTAGTAGTACTCTTCTAGATCTAAATGTATGGACCTATGATTCTTAAAACTGAGAAATCTAATGACCCACAATGATACGTTATATTTTAAATGTTTCCAAAGAGATTTTAATAGATTAATGATTTCACTGGTGAGAAGCTTTCTTCCTGTACAGTGGATCATGACTATTCATAATTTCTCACCATGTAAGATTCATGTGGGGGCAGCTAGGTGACACAGTAGATAGAGCACAGGGCCTGGAGTCACCATGATTTGAGTTCAAATCTCTCCTGAGATACTAGCTCTGTGATGCTGGAAATTTATTAAACTATCAGTTTTCTTAACATAAAATGAGCTGGAGAAGGACATGACAAATCATTTCATATCTTTGACAAGAAAACCCCAAATCGGGTCCCAAAGAAGCAAACATGACAGATATAATTGAACCATAAAAACCAAAGATTCTTGTTCATTTTCTTTGAAAATTCTTCCATGGAATCTCTGCCTAATACAATGGAGAACCCCTTCTGGATCTATTCATATTTCATAAATACTAGTGTGATATTTGGGCAATTCATCTGTCATACTTTGCTTTCAGTTATAACTTTTCCAACTTCCCTTCCAACCATGCATGTTTTATTTTTATTTTATGCATTTTATGTTACTTTGAATATGCAGAATGTTATAATTCATAATATACTGTAACCTTCTTACATTCACCAAACATCTTTCCATTGTCTTTGCATATACTTACATATGTTCATATTTTATTCATTGTATATTTATCCCTACATGGAATATAAGCTCCTTGAAGGGAGAGATGACATTGTTTTTGCCTTTGTGCACAGTACCTGACACATAATAAAAGATTTAATAAATTTCTTATTGATGAATAGACAGCCTCATCCTAAATGCCAATGTTAGAAATTCACACAGAGAGAAGAATAATTATCAGATGCAGTCTGAGTACTGAATTGTATTCAAGAAAGGTGAAGAGAATCCTATTGCATTAAATATATTGTCTTTGGAAGACATAGGAAAAGCAGAAAAAAATCTTCAGAGACGACATGGATGGGTTACACTGATGGAAGTATGCATATACTTACATTACTAATTTAAGATCATGAGTTCATCACTTATCAAAATAACTGGCTGAATAATAGTTGTTTCACCCTTTTGTTTGTCTCATGATGTTATGAAGATGGAGAAAATTGTATCAGGAATTTCAGCTTATCCTTTATAGAATGGTGAGGTGTGATATCAAGGTGGCCTCAACTCTCACATCAAATTCAAAATCTAAAAACAAAATGCTGTTCAACATTGTGCACAGCTTTCAAGTAAAAACTTATCAGACAATATATATAGAGTAGCATGGAATGTTCACATTTTGTTCCTGGTCTTTAAGGAAAAGGGCAGGGTAGCACTTTGAATATTAAATTATATATGAACATGCTGATATATATTTATTAATTTTCATCAGATACATCTAAATATACCACTACAGAAGAACGGAAAGTACTTGTATGACTTTTTTTATTTATTCGCTTATTCAACAAATACTGATTTAGCACCATTAAATGCAAAGCACTGTGCTTGGTATTTTGGGTAAAAAGACAAATGAAAAAGTCCCTACATCAAGGAAGATTATATTCTGTTGTGGAATCTTGAGGGGATGGTGGTTGAGTGTGTATGCAACTTTCAAATACAACATAATTTGCAATGAGGAAATATTAACCACGAGAGGATGAAGAAAAACTTTTTTTTGTAGGAGGAATCACCTGACTTGATGGTTGAAGGAAGGCAAAGATCCTGAGAGGCAGAGGGGAAGATGAAGTGCATTATAGGCATGCCATACAATTTATGAAGAAGTAGAGAGTGGGGAGATGGAGTTCTGGGTTTAGGGGAATAGTAAATAAGCCAAATTGATTGGAAAACAAAGTACAAAGAAGTAATTTTAGTGCCTGGAAAAGTAGTCTGTAGTGAAATGCTGAGTGCAAATCAGTCAATATATATTAAGTGTTTATTCTTGAGGCAAAGTAGAGGTTTGAGGCAAAGTTTTATGCTTAGTAGACTTTTTTTAAAAAGGCAAAAGTTTTTCCTCCCATCAAGGAAGTCAATGTATGGGGCAAAAGGGACTCAACTGAAGGGAATGGCTAGAAAAGCTTCTTATTGAATGTAAGACTTGAACTAAGCCTTAAAGGAAATCTGGGAATTGAGGTGATGGAAATGATGAGAAAGAGTATTGCATTCATGGGATATGTAAAAATGACAATGCATAGAGACTAAATGTGAAGTGCTATGTTTACGAATTGGCATGAAAGCCACTATTGTTTTACCACAAAGTGTATGGAAGGGAATAAAGAAGACTAGAAAGGTAGGAAAGGCCAGGTTCTAAATCCTTCCTGTGTCACTTCCTACAGGAGGTCATAAGCCTCTTAACTAATAAGGGTTCTCTCCCTCCTTTAAATATTATGTACCTATTTATCCCTTTTATATAATTCCTCAGTAGATTATAAGTTCCTTGAAGGCAGGGGCTGGTTTGTTTTTTCTACGTTCTTTCTGCATGTCTAGAATACAGCAGGACATTTAACATACACTGACAACATTTGTGGGATTCAATTGTATCTTACCTCCTACCTCAAATTAACCTTATTTCACAGTGTCAAATTCTTATAAGTGTGAGGTATTTTCCCCTGCAGGCAGGAACAGTTATTGTTATGACAGGACATATGGAAGACAGATTTCCCTTAAAAAGTGATGGAAATGTCATTTTTCATTGTGCTCAAATCCAGTACCAATGAATATATTTAGAAATAGCAATTTAACATGCTGAATTTTTGTTTTTGTCATTTACCACTGGAATATCTGAACCAAAGTATATAGATGTGTAAATCACTTTCTTTATTCTCATAGTTCCAAACTATTTTCTAAAATTGTTGGACTGCTTCGTAATCCCATCAACAGTTTCCCTAATTCTTCGATCACACTTTCTAGTTGTATATCAACTATCTATTTAAGGAGCCACTGTAGAGTTTTCCCAGGAATTGAAGTCAAGTTCGGTGACCTAAAGTCTGCAGATTCTGGTTTGCAGATTCTCTCTCTCTCTCTCTCTCTCTCTCTCTCTCTCTCTCTCTCTCTCTCTCTCTCTCTCTCTGTCTCTCTCTCTCTCTCTCTCTCTTTCGCTCTCTCTCTCTCTCTCTCTCTCTCTTTCTTTCTCTTTCTGATTCTCTGTCTCTCCCCCTCCCCCTCTCCCTCTCCTTCCTTCTTTTCCCTCTCTCTCATTTCCATTTCTCTAGTCTTATGATACTTCTCTTAATTTATATGATCAAACTCATGACTAGACTTTCTGAACTCATGATTCAATTTGTATGCTGTTCAGTCCTTAGCATGTACTCAGAAATTTTGGGTATGGTTTGGAATTTGACACTTATCTAGGAATGAGAGATCTATTTCAACTGATTTCTCAGAATGACTTTGAAAACAGCTCATTCCTCACTCACAATTGAGAACACTATTCTTGCTTCTATTCCAACCTTCCCAACAATCCTTTGGGATAGTAAATAGCACCTCTGGTGGAGAAAAGGCTAATTATATCCAAAAGCCAATTAAATGCCATTCGTAGGGCAGGCAATAAGCCAAGCTGAGGCAGAAAGGGGACCTGGGGGAAAGAAAGGAAGAAACATACACTAGGCAAGTCCAATAGTTTTCACCATGTGGACTACCCAGGATCATAAACCCAAGAACCTTGGGAATAGCAGTGCTTCTTGCCCAGTACCCCTATACACTATAGACACAACCACTACAGAAAGGCTACCTGACAATGGTTTCTGCATAAACTGTGACCAGAGCTGCTGAAGTCAGGGAGAATTTTTTTTTAAGTTCTTTGCACCAAAATTCTTGGCACTGTCAAATGGCTTAATATCAGAAACCTATATAATTTTATCAGTGGAAAAGGAGTTAGCATCTCTTTTTGCTCTGTACATTAATGTCCATGAGATTTTCCTGACCTCAGAACAGAAAAATAGGTTGTTTCCACTTTTTGGAAGTTATCTTCTTGAGGCTAAAGAGGTCTTAATTTTCTGTTTGTATACTCAGCCCTTAGCATAGTTCTTTACAAACAGTAGGCACTTAATAAATGCTTTGTGCAGGGGTGGCTAGGTGGTGCAGTGAATAGAGCACCGGCCCTGGAGTCAGGAGTACCTGAGTTCAAATCTGGTCTCAGACACTTAACAACAACAAAAAAAAAACCCAGCCATGTGACCTTGGGCAAGTCACTTAACCCCAACTGCCCTCCAAAATAAATAAATAAATAAATAAATGTTTTGTGCAAAAGAAAAATTAATGCTTTGTGCATTCATTCATTCACGTCTGTGTGGGTGTCCCATACAGTATTTTTTTTATAGAACTGCAGAAGCTTGTGTGTTTATAAATGTTTGGTTTTTTTTAAGAAAGAAATTTAACTTTAAAAAGGAAGCGGAGAGGTTTCAACAGGATATAATGTGCTTCAAGAATCATTTAGATGTTTGACTAGGCAGCAAAGGGCTTACACTATACTTAATATAAATACTTCATGAATGGTGGGAAGGGGAGATAAATCCATAATTAGAAGCTGGGAATACACTGGCTATGTCTCTAATATCTCTATGTCTCTAAACTATTATAATTTATATCAAAAATAATATTTGGATATGATTCCATATATCTGATTGGTTCAGTCAGTAGTCTTACTGTTACAGGGAGAAATAATGCGTCAGAAGGACTTTAAATTGTAACACAAGACACTAGCTAAAAAAGGCCACTCATTCCAGGTCTACTTCACAATAACTTCACAATTCTGGGGAGACAATATTCTTCCTTACATATGTCCCTATTACCTTCTCCCCATTCCTCAGAATATTTCAATTACATTATGAAATAAATTGTGTTTAGAAGGTCCCAATGACTTTCATAAGAATTCATTCTATGGAGAAAATGCAAAGTGTCTTCAGGAATATTAATTCCCTCTGCTCTGTCTTTACTGTTCTCACCACTCAAATGACACAAGCTGCCCACCTATGATGAGCAATGAATGGATCATATTGGGAACATTCTCCTTTCCTTCTCTACTCCTTTCCCCATAGCTGATGCTTACACAGTATTTCTAGCCCCCAAGAAGCTCCATCCATGTTTGCTCCCTTTCTTGCCGTGAATATCCACCCAATGCACACACTCTTATAGACTAATTAACTCTAAGCATGGGATGTCTAAAAGAGAGTTGTTCCTAACTCTGGCAATACATTTTCATTGATTTTTTTTTTCCTTTTTCCTTTTCCATTTACTTTTTTTTCCTTTAGTATTTTAGTGATTTAGTATATTAGAACTTTAGTGTCTAGATTCAAGAGAGAAAAATACAAACAAATTTATATGGATATGTGTATGTGTATATATGTATGTTCATATGTATGTGTGTGTATATATGTATATATATGTATATATATTTGCATATGTATATTTAAAAGTTTATCTTGTCAATGGGATAATCATACTGACAGAGGGACTGGGGAAGAAGGTAAGAGAACTTCTAAAAATTATATATAATTAATTGAAAATGGATGATTATATTGAAGAGATTATTATAATTACCCAGTATGAATAAGACTCAATATTATTTTTTCCTCTTTTCCGGGGTTGATTTAAAAAGAACAAATACTAATATATTCAGCTGATACCATCATCTTTCCTGTCATGTCTTATTGGCATTAACACACTCATTGACTCTATATATATCCTCATGAACCTAGAAATTGTATGTTCAAGGGCTAATTTACAGAAAACATATTTATAGTGTTTCATTTATGATGATATTCACTTTCTATAAATGGAATGGCACATAAAGCATCCGTTAAAATGACTCCATTTTTTGAGTTCAAGAAAATGCTTTTTTTTTCCTTCATAGTAAACTTTAATGTTAACTGAACTCCCATTTTCATGTAACAATGCTATCAAGTCCACTACATGCCATTACATTATAAATAGTTTGGATAAATTATCCCATATAAATCCTTGCCAAGTTGTTTATTATATATCTCACCTTCTTGACAATATTATATTAGGGGAAGCAGTTTAAAAAAACACTTTAAAAGCCATGGTCTGTAACTCACAAAAGAAAAAAAAAGCACAAAATATATCAAGGCTCATAGAGTTGCATTTTTCTATGATGAAGTTCTTGAAGAATTCAAACACATTCCAAGGTCTCAGTTTTCTCCTGCTTCTCCTTCTTTGTCACTTTCTATTTCCCCTTAATGGCTCAGAATGGCTCAGAAGACAGAATAGGATTTTGTCATAGTTTGTGACTATCATGATTTAAACCTCCTTTTAAAATATATACAATGCTGCTTAATCACTTTTAAGTAATAAAATTTAATATTCTTATTTTAATCTATTATTCAGTAGCTCCCCTTGTAAAAACTTGAGATAAAGAATTAATAAAAAGTACTAATTATTTTATGGCACATTGTTTACACTATTCACAAGAAGTTATTTTTAGATATTCAATAACTCATTCTCATCTCACTAAATCCATAGTAGAGCTTTTTTATTGAGTATATGAATTTATTTTTATGGTTAACAAAAAACAAATAACCAAATAAACAGTATTACCATTGCCTTTTCTGTGCTACATGGATATAAAGTCCATCCCTGTACCATGTATTCATTGCTAACCAATGCAATAATTTCTAAGAAACTATATCAATCCTACATATATACAGAACTCTTTGAAGACAGACAATGTCTTCCATCTTTGTAATTCCTACCACCCTTACCAATCCTTACTCAAGAGATATTCAATTACACAAAAAATTGCTGAACACCTCCTATGTTCATAACACTAGAGAAATAAAATAAAATAATAACGAATAACAATAATTTCTGTCCTCAAAGATGCTTACATTCTTTCAGCCTGTTGATGGTTAGAGGACAACATATAAGCGATAAATGAATATTTTTTTTCAAAGTAAATACAAAGTTACTCAATAAACTGGTTGTTATCACCACTAATTGCTTCCCAAGTCTATTTCCCTAAATATAAACATACTGGTCTTTTGTGGGCACTAGGACTAGGCTAGATTTAGGATATTCTTCATAGAAACTTTTTTCACAGCAAAGTATAAATTCAGAGAACATCTTATAAATCACATTCTAAGTTGTCTGATTCCAATCAAAGGACTTCTCTCTGATCCTAGAAGGAGCATCCAAGTTGCTGCTACCCTTCTTATGTGGCACCACTTCCCCCTACTGTACCCCCAACCCTTGGCTGCTTCAGTATCTTCAGTGTTTAGGTAAATCTTATCTTTGGACAACATTTTTTCAGTCAGTAAATGTTTGCTGAAGTAAGGAAAAGTCCACATTTTGGAAGCTTCAAATAATTCAGAGCCCATATGGCCCCCTAAACACAAAAAAATTCATTATATTATTACAGAATAAAAACACTTTCAATTCTCTTAATAATAAGGTGTCCTTTGGGGTGGCTAGGTGGTACAGTGAATAGAGTACCAGCCCTGGAGTTGGGAGGACCTGAGTTCAAATCCACTCTCAGACACTTAACACAAAAACTAGCCATGTGACCTTGGGCAAGTTGCTTAATCCCAATTGTCTCCCCAAAAATTAAAAAAATAATAATAATGTGTCCTGGAAATGGAACAACTATTTCTTCCATCTCCTTGATCAGTTTCATGATTAATTAAATCCCATCATTTCAGCTAACATTTATGGAGGATCTACTATTGTTCTGTGAATCATTTCATATAACACTGGGGCAAACAAAATAAGATACCCCATTTAAGCTCTACTGAACATTGAGTGACTAGATAAGATGAGGATATCTTGGAAAGATGTCAGGCTTCCAGTGTTGCTCAAATGGTCTGGAAGTTGGAATTAATTCATGAACAAAACACCAAGCTGATCAAAATAGCACCCTAATGTCCTAGGCTAATAGCTTCACTCTACCACATCTGGCTCATTAAAGGCCATAAAGTACCTCACCCAAAGTCTTGTGATATTAGATCACTGAGAAGATTTTTGTCTCTTTAATCTAATACCCTTACTCAAGCTAGAAACTCTAGAAGTTGAAACAATAAAATACAAAAGTAGAGTAAATGTCCAATTGCTATTTATCATGTTCTACATTCATATTGTTAAAGACTTGTTCTTCTTATCTTGTATAGGCTAGAGGTATAGATGCTACTCAAAGGTCCTATCCCATTATTTATCAAGACAGAAGCTTTGGCATGTTCTGCTTCCAACCTAATTAAAATATTTTACTTCGGCACAGTCATATGTAAATGTAGAATGTATATTTATGTTTATATACATGCTTAAACATTTAAAAATAAATAAACAAACCCATCCCTTATCAATACACTGAAAAGATAATGAATCTTTAAAATTAAAACTTATTTGAAGTAGTTCTGACTATACACAGAATCAGGGTCCTGAAATTTTATATAACACCAGTAATACTAATGCTCCAAATGTCTATGACACTGTCATTTTTATAGAATTTTTTCCTTAAAATTGTCCTATGAGTTATGAAGTACATTCCATAGCAACTTTACTTGTGATTCACATATAAGGAACTCCTGGGTGAAGAAAATCTTTCTACCAATACTTGTTGACGGCTTCTACAACTTACAGACTTATAAAGTTTCCCAGAAGACTGAGAAGCAAAGTGATTGGGCCAGGGTATGGCATTCATTGAGTGCTAAGCAAGGCATAAGCTGAGGTTTTCCTGTCTTCAAGGCAACCTCTTTATCAATTATGTCATGTTGTCTCCCTTAAAGGTATTGTGTAACCCCATTTTACTGGCAATAAAATGGAGGAGTAGAGATTTGTAGTGACTTACTACTCATTATCAATCAACTCAGTCACCTTTCCCCTAGGCCAAACTGCCATGATTTTTTTTTTCCTCCAGAAATTCCTGGATGAGTGGAGGTGCAAGGACAGGCTACCTGTCCCCTCATCTGAGGCAAGTTGGGAAGAGAGAATGAAAGAAGTCAAAAGAGGTTGGAGGCTGGCTTTCTAAACAATATAACAAAGACAACGGCTGAAGTGATCTACTGTTTGCATTAGGGCAGAGTCATAACTGATGGTGTTGTTTTGTAATCAGGAAAAGCTTTACAAAATGAGATAGGGATAGTAGGCATCTAAAATATTCTTAAATCAAATTTTTAAAAATTGAAAAAGAAATCAGTTTGGGGGCCCTGCAAAAATGATGAAACACAGAGACCCTGGTCTACAGCAAAGCAAGGCACCTAGGGTGGGGCAACAATGAGCATAAAGCAAGAACCAACTGGTAACTTCCTAGTTTAACCAACTATTCTCCTTGGCTAGGTACAAAGCTCAATCAGTATATAGCTTCCACAGTAGTTTATGTGCTTTCAGTGTCCTATACATTTCCATGCCCTGGGGAAAAAATCTGAGTAGCCACTTTCCAGTTTTCTCCTTATCTGGCCCATGGCTAGAATCTGTTCATTACAGAACCAATGCACCTGAACAAGTAGCATTAGCTATTTCCAGGAAATGGGGCAAGCTCCAGAAAAAAAAAAAAGTTAAAGAGTCCACAGCAAAAGAGAACTGGTAGATTTTATGAACTTTGCATACTTTCATGATTTGTTAATGTCTGATAATTTTATGACTGCTCAGAGGAAAAAGGTAGCTATGAGGGGAGATAGATGCTTAAGTAGATAATGTTGAGAAATGCGATGGAATTTCTCCATCATGACTTAAATTCTGAGGATGTGGAACTTGTAGTGAGTAAAATACATCTACTAAGGGCCAGCATAACACACTTTTGTTTCATACCTTGTAGGTCTGATAAAAAAGGGCCTTAAATATAAAATATCTGGGCATGTGGGAAAGCTACATATTGATATAAACAATGTTGATAAAGTGAAAAAATAGATAAAATTGAATGAGGAATACATGGTAGAGAATATTTGGAGCAGAAAGGGTGAAACAGAAATGATATGTAGTGTTATTATGAGAACAAACTGATACAAAGCATCAAGGTGTCATGGATATGGAGCTAGTCTTGATGTTGGGAAGACCTAAGCTTAAGTCCTATCTCTGGCAAACACTGGCTATTTCACGGTCATCAAGTCACTTAAACCCTCAAAGCCAGCAGATAACTCTTCAAAACTAAGTTTCAGAAGAGATTTTAATCTGTTTTATTTTTTATTTTCTATAATTAACAAAAATTAATCTGTCTCTCCCACAACCCTCTAGTTCAGTGGTTCTCAACTTCCTAATGCTGCAACCCTCTAATACTCATCTGTGTCCATATCTGCATGTGGGCAGACCCATCTGGAGACAGATAGAGGAGTGGTGTATTGGTTCTTAAGACCATTGGAAATATGTTTTCCGATGATCTTAGGCAAGCCCTGTGAAAGGGTCGTGACCCACAGGTTGAGAGCCACTGCTCTAGTTGATCAGAAAGAAAGAAAAAGCAAAAATGAAACAAAATATGTAAAAAAAATGAAGCTTTAATACTTAGCTGCATGGCCTTTGAAAATAACTCCACATATTAGGTACATCTTTTTTTTTTTATTCCTTCTTTCTATATTTTAAGTTTATCTCCTCTTTGCCAGGAAGTGGGTAGCATGTTTCATTTTCATTCTTTTGGATTCATGGTTTATCTTTACATTGATCAGAGTTCTAAAATCTTTTAAAGTTGTTTTTCTTTATAGTGCTATCATTATGTATGTCTACTCTCCTAGTTCAGCTCACCTTGTTATGCATCGGCTCATAGAAGTCTTCCCAGTTTCTGCTAAAACTATCCATTGCATATTTTTAAAGATACAATTAAATTTCAATATATTCACATACCTAAGTTGGTTAGCCATTCCACAAAAGGAGGAAATCTCTTTGCTGCTTTTTTGCTAAACAAAAGAAACCAAAAAAAAAGAGCTGCTATATGCATTTTTGTAAATAAAAGGTTCTTTTCAGTCTGCATTGGTGGAGGGATTCTACTCACCAATATTTCCAACACCAATGAAATCTCAGTTCTGTAACTTTATTGTCAACCACTCCTCAAAACCAAAGAAAACAAAAGTCTAGATGGGGGGGCATAAATTTATGAAGTCAGTAAATTCACAGAAATCTATAACTATAAATCTATAACTCTTAAGAAGAATTTGGATTATCAAGTCCTCTGATGGACTTCTTTTTGCTAAAAACTAAAGCCAGTGAAAAATTCTGGACTTGCCTAAATTATAATTATGATTTTCAAAAAAAAATCTAGAAAATGTGAAAGGCAACCGTTATTCTGGACTTGATTTGAACTAGTAAAAGAGGAACTAATCATTGAAGTAGAAATGACAGGAACTCTGAAAGGAAGCAGACAAGTTGTCATTGAATTATCAATAACAAAAGAAGGAAAAGAGCGATGATTTAACATATCCCCTAGATTTTGGAAATAAAGATTTCAAAGAATTCAGAGAAAAAAATATAAGTAGCACCACATGGCAGATTTTAAGCTAAATTAGAAAACACGCAATGAATAAAGCAAGGAAGGCAATCCAATTATTTTTCCATATTAATTAGTTAATATCTGGGATATCATGATCAGTTCTAGGTACTATGTTTGAGAAAGACATTAACAACTTAGCACACAGAGAAAGACAATCCGAAGGGCAAGACAACCTGAAACCATAATATGCAAGATTTAGTTGAAAGAAATGGAGAAGTTTTTAACTGGTGGAAAGAAAACTAAAAATAGACATATGGTCATCTTCAAATATTTGAAAGCCTGTCACAGTGAAGAGGAATTATACTTACTATGCTTAACCATAAAAGAAAGACTAAGGATAAACAAGCAGAAATTTCAGACAGGAAAATTTTAGCTAAATATAAAAAAAAAGTTTTCTCACTATTAGAACTGTCAAAGTGGGGAATGGAACTTCTTAGGAGGTAGTGAGTTTCCAAGCACTGCATTTCTTTAAACACAAAATGAATAAAAACTTTCCAGGAACTTTGTAGATGAGATCTCCTTGAAGCAGTGGGTTAGATTAAATGATTATTGAGTTATCTTCCTATTCTCAGATTCTATGATTGTGTATAAAAAGTATCTTATCATATATAGTTCCAACTTTTAGTTTATCTGAAAAGTCAAAGCATATCACCATACAATTTCAGAAGTTAAATGAATGGCCACCATGATAAGTGTGGACATTATCATTTTCATATATGTTTATTTTAGTTCATTTTCTTTCCCCGATAGAATGAAAGGTAAGGTGTGTGTGTATAGATACAGATATATATATATATATAGATAGATAGATAGATAGATATATGTATAGACATACACATAGACACAGACATAGATATATAAATATGTAGATATATAGATTTTTCCTTTTGTATATCTAGCAATTAGAACATAGGAGATATTAAATAAGTGCTTGCTGAATGACTTTCTTCTTATGCAGGTACTACGATTTCTTTTTAGCTAGCTGAACTTTAATATACACTCTTCTCAAACACAGAGATCAACCCCAAATACAAGTATCTATTCAAATTAGGTTATTTTGTTCTCCATTAGACTTTTTAGAGAGCAGACTGTTTGTATTTTTTATTCTTTGTATCCTTTATCTTTCTACTGTTTAGCACCATACCCAACATTTAGGAGACATCTAATAAAAGTTTATTGATTGAGTAATAAAATTTGATTTATGGATTTCAGGATGTACCTGACATTTTGTAGACTTGACACTTTATATCTGGAACATTTTCTAGCATTCATGGATATGCATATTGTTGAAGTTTTAAGGATCTTAGACATGAATCAATCCAAACCCTGCAACTGAGGCCCCAGGGCATTGAGTGAATAATCCAAGTTTATGCAATTTGTTGGCTGGAGGAAACGCAGGGTCTCCTGACTCATAGTCTTTCATGGCAACCTAGTAGGGCTCCTATTTAAGCTACTAAAGATTTCTGGGTTTGTATGATGGGTAGGATAGGTTTGGGTTTGTTTGTTTGTTTTTGTTTTTCTCCTTCAGTTTTCCACAGAATCTCAAAGGGAAAGGAAAAAGGCAATTGAAATAGATGAATGAGGAAGAATGATGCTAATAGCCATGTTGTCATTGCTTACCCTATGTTTAATCTCCACTAAAGTCCTTGATTTGAAATGAAGTATACAGATGTTCATTATGCCTTTTGCTTTCATCTTTAGCACATTTGTCTTACTAAGTGAACTTCTTTCCTTCAGATCACACCAGCGGAGAATGGCTGCTTTGAATGACTAGCTGGGATCTTTGATATCCCACACAAACCATATGTATGTGCTATTTTTCCCACCTTTTCTTTGTAATTTTGATTGTCATTCTTGTAAATCCTTACCATTTCCCAAGAGAATGACCAGCAACAGTTTTATGGAGACATTTTCCCAAACCTCTTACAGCCTTAGACATCTGCTATAAAGTCATGGCCTCTGCCTTCCAAATTGGACTCTCATTCTTTTATTTCTCTGCCACCCTTTCTGCCAGGGCAAGATAAAAAAAATCATCTGTTCATATTCATTGTCAAAAATGTTCAGAAAATGAATATCGGCAAAGATGAATTTCTTATTTAGGCCATATGTTCATGTTAAATCTTATTCCTTTCTCTTCATCTCTCCAAAAACATACTCCAAAGGTTTCAAAAATCAAAATGTAAAAACTGGCAGTGTTTAGAAGAAATAAAAAAAAAGTTAATGCCTTTTCTTATGTGGGAGCACTTAAAATTATACCTTTACGTAATTAGCACGGTTTACAGATAATTTCAGAAAGCCAGACTGTTATAAAGGAGAGAGAGCCAGCCTCAAGTTCGGAATAAGTAAATTTCAGTACCCACTCTGACATATATTGGCTGTGTGACCCTTGGCAAGTCTTTTAACTTCTTAGAACCCGAGGCAACACTCTAAGCCTATCATTTTCAAAACAGGTGTTGAACTTTATCGATAGAAGTAATTTTATTTTTTAGAAATTCTCCATGCCAGAAATACTGCATAGTTCCAGAATGAATTATAATTTCAAATAAAGGTTTAAAAAAGTGAGGTTGTTTTTCATTAGTCATAATCTTTTTAGACAAGTCATCCTAAGAGAATTGTGAAAGATGTGGGATTCTCTTCCACCTACCACTTTCCCATATCTAAATTCAAATCTAGCATGTAGGGAAATACATGGGGGCAGAACAGAAAATTTTTTTGCATTTTCATAGGGTACATTTTACTTACTACTCTTGACTCATAATTAGCAAGATGGTTATAAGTCAGTAGGAAGTAGTGTGTCAAGAAAAAATCACTATGTAAGACACAAAGTTCTATATAACCGTGAATTATTACAGCTATCATTAGCATTGCTAGGGAAGTGACACATTCATTTTGGAAACTTCTGTTCTCCATTGTAAGGGAGCACAGAATCCCAGAGATGGAAGAGACCTCAGAGTCTAGTCCAAATTGTACTGGCACAATAACCTGCTGCATCTTTCCCAACAAGCAGTCACTCTACCTATACTTGGAAAATTCCATGGATGGCAAACCCTTTACCTCACAAGGCACCTTTTCTTTCTACTTACAGCAACTCTAACTGATAAGATGCTATTTCTTTATATTGTGCTTATACCAGTCTCTGCAAAATTTATTAATAGCAATTCTGCAAGAACAGTAACAAATTCTTCAGAATACTGTTGTAAAAAGGCTTAATATTTTGATTTAAAGGATTTCTACATTCTTTTATTACCTTCTTACATGTCTTATATTATCTCTTTAGCATTTTTTGCTCTATCATTCTCAGTCCAAAGGTCTTTCTCCTTTGTAATTAAAACAGAAGAGAAATGTTGTGGCATTTCTTCATAATCTGTTTTCATCTCCCCATTCCTTCTTAACAATGATCATCCCTTCCTCAATTTTCCTCTTACTTAAGAGTAGCCCATTTTGTCATCCTTAGAATATATCACAACTATGGCTCATTCTTGTTCATTGTCAAATCTTGCTTGCAGCTTCTTTTTGTGGTAGATTTTATTGATATATTTTTTTATATCACTCATTTCTTCCTTATACTTCTCCTCTCTTGCTCTTGCCTTTAAAATTTTCCTTTAAAAGAAAAAAAATCTATCAGCAAAACCAATTAATTTATAAACATTCTGACAACATATGCAATATTCCATACCTATGAAATCCCGTACTTTGTACATGTCTGTTCGACAATCTACAAAGGTTAACACATTTTCTGACTATACACATCAGTCTCCTCAGACTGATTCAGACTGCTTAGAATTTTATTTTTCATTCAAATATACTTTTTTTGTTGTTAAAATGTAATCTCTTGACTAGTAGTCATGGTGGCTCATGCTTATAATTCCTGCTCCTGTAAGTATACTGCTGCCAGATCTCTAGAGTTCAGAAATTTTGAGATGAAGTACATACTGAACTGATTGGGTGTATACACTAAGTTTGGCATTCATATGATGTACCCACAAGAGCACAATGGTATCATATTGCCTAAGGAGGGACAAACCAACCTATAGGAAAACCAATGAAACCAGGTAAAACACAGCAGGTCAAAACTCCTGTTGCTATTAGACTGCAGTTGGACCTGTGACTATTCTCTGTACTTTCAACCTGAGAAAGATAGGGAAACCCAGTCTGGGGTCTGTTCAAGTTGTTTTTTTCTCCCTCATTCTTCAGAACTTTCTATTACTTTTGGACTAATTTTACCTATAGAATTTTGGAGTATAAGATAACTACAAGAATGTGCCCAAGGCTTCAAATGTTGCAAAACCTTTACATGCAAGGGTATTCCATAAGTCTTTCTGTAGTCATGAGCTATCAAAGTTATTAAAACTTTTAATTGTCCTAAGACTTTTGGGAAACCTGATACACTATACCATTTGATCCTCATGATGACTTTGTTAAGTAGGTGCTAGCAATATTATCATTTCCATTTCAAAAATGAAGAAATTGAGGCTTGTAGAGGGTGATTAATTTGCCCATGCTTATATTATTATGAAGAAGCAGAAGCAGAATTTGATCCCCACACTTCCTAGCTGTAAGTCTACTACTAGAAGTACTGTAGGGAACAGGACTTGATGTAAGAAAGAACTGGGTTTGTGTCTCATCTCTGACATTTACTGTACAAATATGGAACCTCTCTGAGTCTCATCTAAAAAGTAGGACCAACAAGCCTGAAGTATCTATGTTATAGGATAGTTGTGAGATTCCAGTGAGACAAAACAGTGGTGTCAAACTCAAATAAAAATGGATCTCAGCAAGCTGGATATTGACTTAGAAAAACACAAATTAGCATTATCTATGTTTTATTTTTATTTTGTTAAATAGTTCCCAATTACATTCTGTTTTTTCACAGCTATAAAGGATAGCTGATGCATCTGGTGTAAAGCACCATGTAAACCTGAACATATCAATTATCATTGCTCTTATCTACTAATTATCTCATCTCCTTTAACCAGCTCTCATGAAATCTCAGACACATGCAAGATAATATACAGTTTTTATTTATTACTAAAATGGAGTTATAACTTTCTTCAGTCAATCAGTTCAACCACTTATATTGGTCTTCCTATGAACCAGAAACCATAGTTAGGCATTGGAGAGAGAAATACAAAATATGAAATAATGCTTACTCCCAATGTATTTAAATTCAAACAAAACAAGAGTTTCTTCAGCTGAAAAATTAGCTGGAGAAGAAAATGGCCAACCACTCCAGTATCTCTGCCACAAAACCCCTAAAAGTGTCAAGGAGAGTAGCACATGACCAAAAATGACTCAACAACAACCATCAGTGAATAACAGTCTGTATTTGAACTCAGTTCCTCAGGTTTGAATTTAGGGCTCTCTCCACTAAGTCAAGATTTCTTACACTTGATGGTTGTCTTTTATACTGCCTGTTGTGAATTAGTAGCACCGAATTTTTATTTTACCCCCTCCCCCGACTGGATTTGATATCCCATTTGATATATAGGACAGAGCGTGCAGGCATCCATCCAAGTAAGTCTTTGCAAAAAAATCTGTTGTTGCATTTAAATTATATCCAACTGAAATCTAAAATGTTTGCTACAGAGAAAGGAAGTCGACATAGAGGTGAATTCTTCTAGGATAAAGACTTTTAAGGATTCCAAACATGATGCCTTTTTTTCTATACATAAAATCTACATTTTAAGAAGTTTCTACTTGTTATTGCTCAGAGACAACAGGAAAGGATCAGACAGTAAATCAATTAAATAAAGAGATTTGTGTGTGCTTATTTTTTTCATTTCCAAGTGTTTGAAATAAATCATTATAAATATATCTGAGACATTTCTGATCAATTATTGGTGGTGAAGGGAGAATAGGAGGAGAAAAGTGTGCTCCTGGGTAAAGAGTGCATGACATTTCACTCAGCCAAGGTTCTTTGTCAACATTTTGTAGCATATCTTTTCTCTGCATCATTTCTAATGTCACTTTTCTTACTCAACCAGAAAAAAGCACCTCAGATTTACAGTTTTGAACACAAACATTGCAAGGAATTATTGGAGCTAATTTATAATAGATGGATGCAATCAATTCAGCCAGTTTAATCTTTCCCTGGTCACCCCCAGAGGAAATAAATTTGTATCACATATGAGGTCAAGGACCCAGAAGAGTACAGAGTGTGCAGTTCATAAATCTGTGCCCATGGAGCCCAGTCTTACAGCTGGAAAATTTGCATAGAGCCCCACCTTCTCCCAAGCCATGACATTTGAACAAATTATCATTCCTTCACAACTTGTGCTGTGAATAAAATACTTCTTTTCATTCCAGCACCTACATTAAAGTGATTTATCCACTGCATCTCCATACAGTGTGAAATTCTTCATAATAGATCCTGGACGAGCAAAGACCAAGCCCTTGTATGTCAGATCTCTGGTACTTATTTAAAGCAATTTGACACTCACCACCTGCTGGGCTTGCAGCACCTTTAACTATAGCACTCTTGTTAACTGATAGTCATACATTCAACTAAATCTTTAAGAGGGATCTGTTCAATGAGCACCTAATCTCCCACAGCTAGCAAATAGGAACTCAAAAAAATAATTCATGAGTAAATCTATTGCTGGATGAGTTGATAAGATAGACGTGGCATTAAAACCTTGTAATTAGCCATTCTTGTTATTTCTTCTTTGTTCATGCCTATATTTTGCTTTCAGAGGAATATCAAGAAACCAGATGCTTTCACTTCACCCCACACATGGATAAGTATGTATATGGGAAAATAAATTCAGGAAAGGATTTCTCTTTAACTCCATGCAGAAGTACTAGTTGAACTAAAAAGAGGATGCTAATTGTTATGAACTGTTTTGGTAGATTGCTGATTTGGAGAAGGAAAAGATTGGAGAATACAGAGGGTGGTCATTCTTTGCTCCAAACTTAACAATGTTTTTTTTTCACCTGAACAACAAACTGTAATGGTTTCAGCATTGTAGAATGATGTACTAAACTGAAGGCCAGGAGATAAACATTTAATTTTTCACTTCTAAGTATAGCTTGCTTTATGACCTTATCTAAGTTATTTCACTTCTCAGCCTCAGTGTCTTCATATGTAAAATTCAGAGTATAGATTAGGTCACTTTATAATTTTTTCTAGTTATGGTATGTTATGGCTTCATAGACTTTATTTCTACTTAGCACCATAAGAAGTATGTTCTCTTTCCAGAAATGTATCTGAGATATGAGAAACTCCCACTTCTGTTAAATTATTGGGGGACAAATGATACTACCCAATCTCTTTAGAATTATTTAATTCCATGCAAGATTTCTATCTATGTTCCAATTAATGTAAATAATTCATCCTGAGAAGTGGTCACATATATTCAGATCCACACTATTTGAAGTTACAATTATGTAAAATATGGCAAATTATTCCATCCTAATGGAAATTTGCTTTGCAATTACAAATAATGTAACCACTACTTAATAGGACTCTTACTTATACTATGCACCTAGTACCATTACATGCTTTCTTTTGTCTATTCATTAAATCTTGCTTTCTCCCAATGATATTAAATTTCTTGGCATCTCTTAAAAGACTGAAAGCTCTTTTCAAACACTTTGTCACATGGATTAAGGAGAAAAAGGCAGCATATGCCTTGACCACCATGCCACCATCAGAAATTCTTCTTCTTCCATCATGCAGTAACCACAGTTAAGGGCTCTCCATCCTATTCGTATACCTGTTGCTATCTTCTATATACCTCTGGTTTACTCTTCTTCCTCTTCAATAATATCTGTATCTTGTTCAGAGTCTTCTTCACCTCATCCCTTGCTCTTTTCAAACATGTTGACCTTGAAATTTCTAAACCTCCTCAACTTTCATGACTTCTGTCATCTGTCTATTTCAACCACAAACAGTTTCAGACATATTGCAAAACTCTTTCCCTCATACCCCAAGCACGGAATTCAACATAAGTTTTCCAATTCCCAGGTAAAGCTCTGCTTTTGAGAAGGGGGGGTGGGAGGAGGCAGACACAAATATTAATATATGTATATATACATACATATATATATATATATATATATATATATATAATGACAAATTGGATCTTAAATAAGAGATTGAGGTAATAATGCCAATGCTCCTTTGAAGACATGTATTTATCAGAGAGGGTCCACAGTTGTGGAACACTGAATATAACATCATATTTTTCCAGTATATTGATTGGTTTTAAAAATTTGCTTTTCTTTGTCTTCTTTCTATATTTTCTATATTAAGACAATAAATTTAAAAAGTATTAAAGAAAGGATGGGTAGAACTCCATTTTTAAACTATGATGGGGATTTGTAGCAAAAGTACTGAGAAGTGTCACAAATTTAAATTCTAGAGATTAAAAAAATTCTGATGAGTAAAAGAACAAACAGATGTATTGCAAGATATCAATGTGGCTACACAGATAACTCATCTACCCATTCAATTTTGCAACTAGGAGCACAGTGGATAGAATGATAAGCCTGGAATCAGGAAAATCTGATTTCAGAGCTGGCCTCAGATACTTCCTACATTTATGCCTCTGTGTAAAGTACTTAACTCTGATTTGCCTCAGGTTCCTCCTGTGGAAAATGGAGATAATGATAACATTTACTCCCCAGTATTGTTTTAATCATCCAATGAGATAATAAGTGTAAAATTCTTAGCACAGTGCCAGGAATGTAATAAACACTTTATATAGTGTTAGTATTAGCATTTTGCAGGGTTGCATTAAGAATCAAATGACATATTTATAAAGCACCAAGCAGAGTCTGCAGTACATAGTAGGTGCTATATAAATGCTAGTTGCCATCATCATCATTCACTATCACCACCACCACCACCACCATCATCACCTTTATAATTATTATTATAAGATTGCATTGGTAAAGATAGGAAAAAGAAGTGTCTGCTTCATAGCCTTTAATTCGAATAGTCAAGATAGGTATGTGAAATCTGTTAGGTTTCAAAGCAAATTAAATATGCACATAAAAGAACTTAAACATTCTGGTACAAAATAAAAAGAGAATAGTCTTCAAAGAGGAACTGGGCAACTGATTTTTCCCCCATGCTACATCAGAGAAAACTAGTGGCACTAAATACTGGTTGTTCAAAGCTACAGTTGAGGACTACTGACTTGTGTAGCTCAGATTTACATCTAACTATGTGACTTAGAAGACACTTTCATCCCCTACTCTCTATGGGTATTTATCACACAAAGAAAATAACAAAAAAAAGTGTAAAGAACAATTTGCTCCCCCAAGTTCAAGAAGTTAAACAGTTTCAGAAGTAGGACTGAAATTGAAATCTTCTGTCTCCAAGGGCCCCTTTCAGTGTATCACACCACAGATAAATTACTATGAATCTAGGTTGTTTCTACCCCCCCCATAATTATTTTACAAATATCATTTAATGAATGTATAACCTATATATTTAATTATTTTATTTTATTTCATATAATTGCAAATTCACCAGTTAAGTGATAATCATTTAATGAATATGGAAAGTAGTGTTAAAATGCAAATAGCTAGTTATAAGACAATTGCCCTCTTGGGACTGGCATGGGGCTTTTGGTTCATGTTTCACTTTACATCAATGAAAGGATCTGTGATTTCAACAGCACCCCAGAACTACATTAACATGGGTTCTTATTCCCTCCATTAGAAGATCTTTGTCAATGACCAAAATCTTTATCACCTGATCACTAAATTTCTGATGATAAGCCTCCCTAAACTTAACTAGGTGAGTGTTCAAATAAACAATAGGCAATCATCATAAGACTCTGACTCAAGGCCTTTTACAAACTTCATAGGGCATGGATGACTTTGCAATTTGTACATATACATTTCAATAAAAGCTGATTTCAATGAGGGAAAAAATATGTCACTGAGACATTCAACAAATACCAACTTCAAAGAGCAATTAACTAGGGTCTGAAGTACATATAGGAAGAGTAAGACTCTAGAAGCTTCCTCTTCATCTATATTTATATACAGCTACAACCTTAAGGACATTCCTTGAGTTAGAAAGCAAAGGCAGAGCTTTTATCTCCAGAAGGTCGAAGCTGAAATGCATATTACCTGGAGAAAACTCTTTTACTCACTTCCCATTAGCATGAATGAAGTGAATTTTCTTTTAAACTGATACCACCCTAGGGAGCCTTCTAACTACACACCCTGTGTCAAGTCATTCCTTACTTCTATAGATTAGAAGAACCGTCTTCCTAATAAAACTATGATCTCTTTATTTCTCTGTTCTGAAAACTTCAGTGGCTCCTCACTATTGGCATAATGATGTCCAAACACTGTAAAATAACATTCAATACTTTCTTCAAAGTAGGTTCTAATCAAGCTTACTTGACATTCTGCTTTTTCACATGCTCTACCCATATTCTTGTCATATTGTGCTGCTTATTTTCTGTCCCTTTCCTTATGTTCAGAAAATCCCAGTGTCAGCATTGGAAGGGACTTAGAAATCAAGTAATCCAGTTTCTTCTTTTTGTCCATTCAAAAACTGAGACCCAGAGTAAATGGCTTCCCTGACATCATGCAGAGCTGGGATTTGATCCTATGTTCTTTAACTCCCAATGCAGCACTCCTTCCACTGCCCCATGTCAATACCATGTGTCCACTGCCATGTTTATCCTGCACCTTTACCCTCCTTTAAATGGTTGCATTGACTCATGATAACAGCAGGCATTTCTAAAGCACTTTAAGGTTCACAAAACACACTGCAAACTTTCTATAATTGGATCTTTACAATAACCCTGGAATTTCAGAGCTTTTGCCATTTGTGGTCCCCTTACACAAAAAAGGAAACACCCTGAGAGAGATTAAATGACTAACTCTGTGTCAAAACAGAGGTAAGTGTTTGGGACAAAATTTCGCACCCAGTTCTTCCTAACTCCAAGCCCAGTACTCAATCCATTCTGCCAAATGACACCCAAGAAGCCCTCCATGATCTCACTGTTGTGATGTATTCTCTTCCTTCCTTAGGTCTGGAACACTATTTTGAACTTCTCCTATCTGTCTATATTACAGGTGTTTTTTACATTTATTTATGTTTCTACCTCATCTCCTCTCTCTTATGAATTGCTTAAGGTAAGGCAATTTGCTATCTCAGTGTCCTCATGGTCTAGCACACTGACTTGCATATGGTAAGGATTAGATAAATATTTGTTAAATTCAATTAGCGTTGTGTGGTTCTCACATTTTTCAAAACTGTGTTTTTTGAGGGAGTGGAGTAATTTGAGGGAAGTCATTGAACTTAGAAATACAATATTTTTTTAAAATAATTTATGTCTTTTTATTTACTTTTGGTTTACAATATTCAATTCCACAGTCTCTTAAGTTTCAATTTTTCTCCCCCTCCTTCTTCTCTACCTCCCTTGCATAGTGGTGAATGAGACAGTGAAAGCATTCTCATAAAATAAGAGACAGTCACCAAACTTGAGCTAGCTCCTAGATCCTATAGGCCTAAGTTTCATCTTTCTGTATATCACCTGATTTCGGGGAAATCAGATGGTGTGCCTCTACTACCCCTTCCTTTTTCATGTAAGGGGCTTTTTGTGATGGCCCCCTTTTGCTACATGTGGATAATCATAGCTATATGTCTTTGTATTAGGCAAGAGGGGCTTTCCAGGGTCCTGCGTAGATTTTGAGGTCATGTCACTCCACCAACGGGGTAATGATCCAGCATTAGGGGATTTTTGGTGGGAGGGGGTTTTGGGTTTATCTGGAAATTTTGGGTTTTTTCATAGAATTATTTGTACAAGTGTATAAAACTGCTTGCTTGCCTCTTGTTGGGTGATTCCCTATACCAGACCTATCTGTAATGGTGACACCTAATTCTCACAAGACTTGTCTTTAGAATAAAGAGCTTCTGTTTCTACCTGGAGAAACTTTGGAATTTACTTGGATAAGGGTCTTTGGGGTCATGATCCCACTCAGAGGCATGTAATCAAACATAGGTTTTACAAAACCTTCATATTGAATGTTAGTCATGTTGTAAAGGCTGAACAATGAAAAAGAAGGGATAAAATAAAACAAAAACACAAATGAGAGAGAGAGAAAATAGTTTGCATATTCTCAATGCCAACAAAAATAGACTTGCTTTTTAAACTAAATGTATATTTCCACCCACTTTATTACACAGTGGCACAAATCATTCGAATATTTTCTATCTTATTTTCTGTCTTAGACAAAATTGAGGGTAATAATAAGTGTCATAGTTGACATTGTAACATACTTCTCAAACAGATGGTGAGATGTGATCTAACTGACCTCCATTACTCTTATTCACCAGATCCAAGAATCATGAATCCTAGGATAGTAAAATGAATAAGCAAATGTATTCATTGAGCCTTTGACAGTAATCTTCCAAAGATTGTGAAGAAGTAGAGATGTGCCCCCCCACTCAGAATTAGAGAAAGGCAGATGAACTGATTTTTTCAAAAATAAGCATAAGGATGTTTTTCAAAACACATTTTGAAAGATAAATATCTTGGCAAGATTCTCAAAGACATTATTAGAAGAAGGTTGCAAGTACTTGGAATCAGATACTTGGCATTCAAACCCTACCTTTTACTTTTTTGGGGGGGTGGGGTCGGAAGGTAGGGCAATTGAGGTTAAGTGACTTGCCCAAGGTCACAAGGCTAGTTTTGTGTTGTGTCTGAGGCCAAATTTGAACTTATGTCCTCCTGAGTCCAGGGCTGGTGATCTATTACATCACCTAACCACCCCAATCTGCCTTTGAATGTTACTATTTGTGTATAACATTAGGTATAATGTCACCTGTATTCTAAGGAGTTTGTGTTAAATGGACTCAGAAGTTCTCTTTGAACTCTAGATCTGTGATCCTACTTGGATTTCAGCAAAGCATTTGACAAAGGATATCTTCCTTATCTTTATCAATTGATGCAGGTCAGATGGGAGGTAGTATAGTCAGTTATGTAATCTGTGCAAAGTTTGACTTTGTCCTAAATTGAAGCTTTGTATGCATACTATTTTCTACAAAGGTGATAGTATTTCTCACTGGAGACAGTTAATGGATTGGGTTAGAAATGAGTCAAACAGGCACAAAGAGGGAGGAGAGAAGAAGAGAAAGAAGAGAGAAGAAGAAATAGAAGGAGAGCTCCTCTTTCATAGAGGAAGTACAAGCAACATGGACTTGGAGAGGTGAGCAGCCAGGGCTGACCTGCTTCAAGGAAAAAAAAAGAGACCAGAGATATTGAAACACAGGCTAGTCACAGGGTCATAATTCCTTAGCCCCAGTAATAAGATAGCTACCTTTATCCATGCTGTACCAAAACTGTAGAGAAAGAAAATGTAGAAGCAGATGGCTGAATCACTGCTTGTACCATGAGTCTGAACTGAACTGTGTCCTTCCTCCTATATGCTGAAAAAGTAGAAGAATAGATAAATGATTGGATTATAAATCTCCAGATTATAAGTCTCCATAAGAGATGCATGCTTTGTATGGATGCAAGAAAAGATTTGTTATGTTATTCAGTTTCCTAGTATTTCCTTTTCTAATTTGTCTTAATTAAATGATTTTACTTTTAAAATCCATGCCTCTTTTATGATGCTACAGATAGAGACAGAGAGACAGAGATAGAGAGAGACAGAGAGAGAGAAATTAATCATGGCATATTAATTTCATACTCAAAGAGCTATAATAGTATTTTGAAATCAAGTAATGGGAAAATATACCGGGGTTATGTGAGAATCTATGGAGGCTAAATGTCATAGGTATATTCAGAACATTTACCCAAACAGTCCACAATATAGAGAAAAGCAGTATTATCAATAAGAAACTGATTACTTTATTATATTGCCTTGGAATATGACCCAACCTTTGCAAAAATAATTAATGAACCAAGAAATAGCTCTACCTTAGTCTAACTGCCAACTATCTTAAAGGGTGATTCCATTCATCTATTTTTGAGCCCCTCCCCACAAATGTTGATGACATATCTGATATATCTAAAATATAAAATTCATTTTTATTCTATACACATCAGTTGTATAATAATAATAAGAAATAGAGTCTTAAGAAGACTCTATTTCTCCCCCTATCCTTTTTATATATTCCTTTTAGTGTAATAAGTATGTCTTAAACCAATTTTCTAACATTTTTCAATTCTGGTGAGTACTCTTTTTTTTTTTGGAGGGCAGTTGGGGTTAAGTGACTTGCCAAAGGTCACACGGCTAGTTTTTGTGTTAAGTGTCTGAGGTCATATTTGAACTCAGGTCCTCCTGACTCCAGGGCTAGTTCTTTATTCCCTGCGCCACCTAGCTGCCCCCCTGGTGAGTATTCTTAAAATAAATCATTTATGAAATTAAAAGTTTCAAATTTTCAGCACAATAAACTTAAAAGCAACAGGTTTCTTGGAGAAAATTAACTATAGCTGAAAAGCAAAACCACACAGAAAGCTTTCTATGATAATTTAGAATAATGTATTAGGTGTGTTGGCACTTAATAACAGACCATAATGATAGTGTGTTAATCAGTCATGTGCTCTGAGACAAGCTCTTGCTTCTCCCAGGGAACTCGGAATTTTTATGAAAAAGATAAAGAGTGTGAAAAGTTCTACATGTGCAATGTCACCTGGGATTACAGAGGCACAGAGATAAACACTAGGCAAATAAATAGAAAGGTGTGAAGCCACCATGAACTGAAATGAACTCACTGAACTGAAACTGTATTTCCTAAAGCTCTATAAACTGTCAGTCCCCTTGGTCAATCAGGACCTTTCCTTCCCTCTTCAAACGTGATATAAATTTATTTCATGGTAGGTAAGAAAAAAAATGATTTACAATGAAAATTGTCCCACAACTGCACAACTCCCAACCTCCTATGTTGTCTTGTACTGCAAGTTTGTCTCATTCTGACTTTTTGTTAGCTCTTTAATTATGAAGAATTCAAATTCTGAAATTTGATTTGAGGTATTATTTTAAAGTTTGTTTGTTTGTTTTTTTGGTGAGGAATCTTGGCAGAGCTCAGCTGAGTGCCTTTGTATTCCACCACCTTGACTCTGCCCCTGGAAGTTTCCATGGGAATATTTAACAAGATAAATAAAAATAAAACATAGATAATGTTAATTTGTTGTTTTCTAAGTCACTATGTGACCCATTGGATTGCTATTCTACATGAATATGATGCCACTGTCCTTGACCATGTTATCTTGATTTCTTCTTCAATCCTCCCTCTCTACTTTGGATAATATTTAATTATGTTAAACATCTTTTGACATTAGCATATTATAAACTCCTTGAAGACAGGAACTAATAAATTATTTCCTATATGTATCCTCATTACCTCACACAGTGTTTTTGCACATATATTTAATAAATGTGAGATTTAATTTACTTGCATAAATTATAGGTAATAAAAATAATCTGGTTTACTATTCAATATTTATCAGGTTTTCAGTTGATTTGCATTTAGAATCTGAAAGCTGAGTATAAATCCTGGATTTACCACTTATTACCTTTGAAATAGTAAGAAATTCATAATCTCTAGGAATTATTTTCATTATCTATATTATGAAGAGAGATTGAGTTAGGTAATCCTTGTGATAGAAGCAATATCCATTGTTTTCTCCTTACTTCTTTATTATGTATTAGTCTAGTTTTTGGTTTAGTATTGCCTCTAAAAGGCAACAGAACTGAGATTTGATGGCTCAAGGGTCTCAGGCTCAAGCTGCATTTTATTTGACAAAGCTTCTTACTTCCTCTGGACATGCTAATGGGATTCCCTGGTCACATAAGAGCAAATCAAAAGGACTCGTCCATGTGGGGTCAGAGTCCTTCAGACTTAGCAATGTCTCTATACCACTAGAACTATCACGCTCTGCCAGGCTAACCACTAGAGTTTCTATATAGAGACAAGGGAAATTCATCTGAGTTAAGTACATCCTTTTTTTTACTATACTTTGTGTGTTATGGCTTAGTAAACTGCTTTTTTGTAACTACTTATCAATCTACATATGTCTCACTTCATCCCAACATTGAACCTGAACTAAGGGTCACCTGCCTCTGGCCCATCTCTAAGAGAGCTAGGAAGTGAACAAGTTTGGCATTGGGTTCTGCATTTAATGGGTGAAGAGTAGTTTGAAGAGTTTTGGATAGTCATTTATTGAGATAGTTACAAATGTAATTAAGAACTGAATAATAAAATCTCCGGAGGTTAAAGGAATTTGGAATATCTAAGAAAAAAATGACTGGGAGGCTGAATTAATGATTATTTTCAATATGCAAGCTGATGGAAGTGTTGCCCTAGGAGGTACCAATGATTTCATTGTTTACTGAGCAAATGCAGAAGATAATTTTTTCAAACAATTCAGCTTTTGAAACAGGCAGCAAGTGACAGAAAGAGAAATGATGAAATGCTGTATTTCCCCAAACAAGAAGCAAGTCTTCCAAAAATCAATTCTTGAAAAAAAATTCAGTTATAAATCTTCCTTCTAAGATGTCTAGTCAGAGACTGAGATGTGGGCACTAGCATAAGTGCTCAAAGAAATAAAATAGATTTAGACTGCCTTCCTGGAGCACCTGCAAGTATTTCTATAACTAAAAATGCTTCCAGTTTGCAAAAAAACTAGTTGCAAAAGTACATAAAGGTAAAGTAGGGATGATGACATCTTTACCATCTCAAAATATTTGGAAAAACAATGAATGTTTCTAAAATACTGATTTTAAAATTGCTTTGCTTAATATCTACACAATATGCTGAACTTACTTTTTATTTAGACTGCTACTCATCTTCTAGATCAGTGGTTATCAACCTGTGGGGCGCAACCCCTTTACGGTTGAATGACCTTTTCACAGGGGTCACAGGAATTGCCTAAGACCATCAGAAAACATGTATTTCCAATGCTCTTAGCAACCTCCTCTATCCATCTCCAGGTGGTCTGCCCACAGGCAGACACACCCACAAACAACTATTAAAGGGTTGAGGCATTAGGAAGGTTGAGAACTATTGTTCTAGATGAAACATGATATTATTTCATCTCCTCATGAAACAAGATAAAAATATAAAATTATTTTTTTAAACAGTGGTGGGGGGATTCTGTGACTTCATTTTACAACTCCCAGAGTGTAAACTCCCTCTACCAATGTTAGCTGACATTTGGTCTTGAACTTATACTCCTACAGAATTGTCTGTGACTTTGGGAAGTTCAGTGATTTGCCCAAGGTCTCATAGCCATTGTTTATCAGAATAAGGACTTCGTTGAGAGGTCTTCTTGGCTTGAATCAGATTCTATATCCATATGTTTCATATAAACATTGTGAACATGTTGAAAAAGTAGTATGTTAGAACAGAATGGATGCTGGTCTAGATACAGAGAACTTGATTTTAAATTCCACCTCTGATATTAATTGTCTTTCTGACCATGAATAGAACATTAACCTTCCTGGAAATCAGTTTCCTCATCTGAAAAATGATAGAGTTGTCTGGGTGAACTAGCTTCAAGGTCCATATTGGTTTTAAGAATATGGATCTATGACAAATCATATCTTTGGCCTTACTGAAGAACCTTAGTCAATTCACCTTTGGACAAATAACAGACTTTCAAAGTGATGTTTTATTGAATCAAATATAGATTATACTAAGCACTGATTCTCTCTTTTATGCATATTTAAATAACCTCATTACTTGTGTTAGGAAGATGATGACACTAAAAGTAGCCAAGTACTCAACTACTGAAGTTACTCATTCTCCCTTCAAGGCAAGTAAAACTCAACATTGTTGTTGGCCAATCATGTCTGACTCTTCATAACCCCATTGGTTTTTTGTGTTTTTGTTTGTTTGTTTGACAAAGATACTGGAGTTCACATTTTCCCTCCCATTCATTTTTCAGATCAGGAAACTGAGACAAACAGAGTTAAATGATTTGCCCAGAGTCACACATGAAGTTAGTTTCTGATGCCAGACTTGAACTCGGGAAGATGAGTCTTCTTGACTCCAGTCCTGGTATTCTATACACTGAGCCATCTAACTGTCCTCAACATTAGAAGAACTTAATTTTAAAGGTTACAAAAGAAATTCCTTTTCTTTCAATATCTTAGAAGTCAATATGCATTTAATAAGTACATAAAATGTGCGAGGTACTGGGCTAAATTCTGGAAACAGACAAGAGTAGTGGACTTAATCTTGAAAAGTGACTTCTAGTCTGACCATAACCTTCAATACAAAAATGTCATTATCTTACTGAAATTTTTGCCAATACACATCAGAATTGGCCATGTATTAACTACCATGCTTGGTAATGAGAAGTGGGTCTTCTAAATATGTGAGTCACTGGAGAACTGAGTATACTTCATCTCAAAAACCAAACAGCAAACTGAGAATAAACTGTAGCCAGTCTAACCTTCATAGACCACTAATGGAGAAATGATTCCAAAGACAGTATATTACTCAGTACACTAACTCTGATTGATCCACTCTGCTTTTCCAATAAGAAGATATTTAGGGAATTTGTTTTAGTGACAGGCCTATTTTCATTACTCTCCCAAGAGAAAAATTTTAAAGTCATTCTATTTGCAGTAGCATAGAGATAAAAATTAAAAAATTACACAACAATTTTTATTGTAGATATTAAAATACAATTTCTAACATAAAAATTAACTGCAATAGTTTTGATCTTTTGGTTGTTTTAATTTCTCTAATTTTTAGTTATTGGTTTATTATATAGAATTAGTTAGATTATTTTCTTTTTTATATATGGTCATAGAACCATACCAGATATATATAATCTTCTAAATGATTTTAAACTTACTTACTTCACAGAAATCACCCTTGACTGCCTATCCAATTTCTAAAGATCAATAAGCGTGATCCCACCCTCTCCTACTATAATATTCACAATCAGGAAATTTTTCATCAAATCAAGTCTAAATTGCTCCTGTTGTAAATTGCATCCATTTCCTTTGGTTCACTGGGGATAGCCAACAACTGGTCAGCATAGGCAATGCTCGCATTAAATTGAAACTTGTTAGGAAGCTGTTTGCCTGATAGCCTGAATTGTCATGGAGATGGAAGAAACTTTGAGATCTCACTGGCTTTTGCCTCAGACTACATCTAAACTACTCTAATCAGATACAGAATCATTTTCAGGGGACATGATTTCCAAATAGATTTCAAAAATCTATTCCAGCCCTCACTGCCAGGAAGTTCTTCACATCTAAACTATTATTTGAATTTAACTATTTTATCTAGCTATGCAGTACTTTGAAGTCATAGCAAATGGATCCATACATCTTCCTTTCCAACTGTCTATTCATCTATTCACCTTAGCTTTGTCTTCTTTCAAAAGCAACCACAAGCACCACCATCTAGTGATCTATAGGACATCAGGTAAAATATCTTTAAAAATTAAAAGGACATAGCACAATTGATCATTTGTTTTGTGTTTCTGAATGGCATGGAACTTTGAGGCCTTATAAGAGATCACAGAGATTAAATCACAGGGTGATTTCAGAGAAGTCAGTACTAGAATTCTAGAAAACATTGAAATAATATGGAGAGGCCACATATAGTTTATGGAAACAAAAAAGTCCTTTTTTATGGCATATTCTTGCAACCACTGTTATATACTGACTTTTCCAATTTCTTATCTGAACTTCCCCTCAGGAGCTCTTTATGTTATAGTTATTGGCCACATGACATGTTTGTAGAAGAGATAAATGTGACTACCAGGTCTTCTTTTTCTTATAGTACTGATTACAATGAAGTGCCTAATATTTTGCAGCTAAGTCCCTAAGGACATTTCCTCTGAGACTCCTTTCCTTCTTTCTATGTGCTTAGAAAAATGACAAGACTCAAAATACTTAATCCTCCAAAAAGGACTGACTCCCAATGGAAGTGGTAGAAAATGAAAATTGATACATATGTTAGACAAACTCATGGATATTTCTTATACATATATAAGCTTTGAAGTCAAAGCAGATGGATTCATGCATCTTCCCTTCTGACCATATATTCATCCATTCACCTTAGCTGTGTCTTCATCCAAAAGCAACCACATGTGCCACCATCTTGATATCTTTACCATTCACCAGTTAGGGAGTGCTGTTGTTTATCTCTAAAGGTCTAGAGCAAATTCAGTGATGTACTTTGAATCATTAAAACATTCCAGAATTGCATTCATAACTGAGATGGTAAGGCATAGGGTTCTTTGTACTTCCTCCAATGCAGGGCCAATGAATAAGAAACTTATGGAAAACTTATGGAAAAAACTTAAGGAAAATTATCATTTTGCTGAGAGGGTTCAAATGGTTGTGCACATAAAAGTTTATCTTCAGCTGGATATTTTCCAAATGGAACATATAAATTATAGAAGAAACATGGCATATACAGAAGATTTAATGCATCACTGCCATAATGCATCAAATTCCCTTCTGCAGCATTAGTTATTTTTGCCCAGAAATGCCAGGTGATTCTCAAGTCTATTTGAGATCTAGGTAAGACCAGTAGACTCACATTTATGCTCCATCCTTGTTCTTTCTTGGTATCCTACAAGGAAGAAGATTGAGTTATCTAGGATTTTTTTCATCCTAGATGAATGAATGAATGAATCATTCATTCAAGGCTCTAAGCCTTGACACTTCATAAAGCAATAATGATAATTATGTAAGTAGACTTTATCTGCATTATGATAAATGTTCCTTCATGTATTGTGTGTAATCAGTATAACAGCTTAAAAAAATTCACAATGCTATATAGGTTAACAGATTATTACTGCTACTATTAATAATAATATTAGCAATCATTAATATTAGCTAAAGTTTCCCAGACTCAAATTATAACTGAATTATTTTCCAATAAAGAATCAATCTATTTGATATTCAAAATAACCCTGGGAGATAGGTGCTAGTATTAATAAAACTGTTCAAATGAGATATATGAAGCAAGAGGTTAAATAAATTGTCTAAGGTCCTAAAGCTAGGAAGTAATTGGGACAGGTATCAAATTCAGGTCTTCTTGCCTTAGAATTTAGTACTGTCTCCAATACTCCATTAAAGAAACCTCAGCCATTAAGGGAAAAAGTCTCAACAGTAATTTAATATATAGATATATTCCAGACTGTTGGTATCACTCTGAAACTTGCAAAATTGTTCATAGACTACAGTGGATTCTTTTCAGTGGTTTAACATTATTCCCATAGAAGTTTGAGAAGCTTGAGAGTTGAATGTATGCTAAAAAGCAATAAAAAAACTCTGTTGAAAGTTGAATTTTCATTTAATGTATGACACTGAGAAGAATGTCTGAATGATTATTTTTCTCAACATTGAACTAAGTTACTAATGGAAATATGCTTTTAAACACAGATTTGCCTCAAAACATGAACCTAATCTTGAATTAGAACTTGATTAGGAATAAATTTTGATCAAGTCTGTTTTTTCACAAGAAGGAATCCCAGTAAAAGTAAATTGGTGATAATTACCTATGATCTCTTAGTTTCAAAACCTGATTATATTTTTCTCAATCATTATTTTTCTTGGATGCCACTCTTCAAAGTATTTAACACTGTTGATTACTCTGTCTTCCTGGATACTTTTCTTCTAATTAATAAGTTCTAATTAATAATTAATAATAACTTCAAATTAATATCTTTCCATTGTTAAGAAAAAATAGAAACTCTTCTATTTACCAATTAAAAATCTTCATAATGTGATATAAATTTACCTTTTCAGCCCCATCACACATGATTCCACTTCATGCATTCTAATGTCCAAAGTAGACTTCTTGCTCTTGTTCATTTATGATGTTCCATTTCTTTTCCTATGTCTTTGTCCTAACTATTCTCCATGGTTAGAATATACTTCCTTCTTCCTTCCTTCCTTCCTTCCTTCCTTCCTTCCTTCCTTCCTTCCTTCCTTCCTTCCTTCCTTCCTTCCTTTCTTTCTTTCTTCCTTCCTTCCTTCCTTCCTTTCTTTCTTTCTTTCTTTCTTTCTTTCTTTCTTTCTTTCTTTCTTTCTTTCTTTCTTTCTTTCTTTCTTTCTTTCTTTTGCTTTTTGGAGGGGATGAGGCAGGGTATTTGGGGTTAAATGACTTGTCCAAGGTCACCCAGCTACTAAAGGTTAAGTGTCTGAGGCTAGATTTGAACTCAGGTCCTCCTAACTCCAGGGCTGGTGCTCTATTCACTGTGCCACCTAGCTACCCCTCCCTTCTTATTTCTACCCAAATAGAACCTCTTACTTCATTCAAGACCCATTTAAAGAACTTTATTCTATATGGAGCTTTTCCTGTTCTCCATCTGATCTAGATCCATCATCCCAACCCCGCCCCCCCCACACAACCTGTTAGCTCTCTCCTGCAAAACTGCATTGAATTTAGTTTCTATGTATTCTGTATGTCCTTGAGAAGCAACATGGCATGATGGATAGATAGAAAGATGGTCTTAGAATTAGGAAACCTGGGTTCAATTTCTGATACTTATACATTCTGGTTATTTGATGCTTGGCAAATTACTCAACCTCTATGATTCTGTTTCCTCATTTGAAATATGGTGATAATAGTAACAAGTATGTTATGCAGAGCCAATGTGATAATACCTAGGTTTTTTTTAATTTAACAATACTATTTAAGTGATAGGTGATTGATTGATGATGATGATGATGATGATGATGATGATGCTAGCACATGTAAATTTTGCTCTGACTAGAGAATATTGGCTCCTTAAGTGCAAGGATTATTTCATTTTATCTTCGATATTCGCTAGGTATGCAATACAGGGTCACTTAGTAAATCTGTATTGATTGATTGACGAATGGGGCTATCCTAAGAAAATACAGAGAATAATAACCTACAATTACTTACCTCATGGTTATAATGCATTTTGACCTACATTATGCTATTCTATCCTTACAACAACTCTGCCTGTTTTAGAGATGAAGAAATTTAAGGATGAGAGAGTCTAATTAGGAAACAGCAAACTCAGAAATCAAACTGAGGTGATACGTGCCTGAATGAAAGGTTTCTTTTCTGTTGTCTTAAAGTATTTTCAGTTCCATAAAAACATCCCGAAATGTTTCTGAGCTCATAGACAATGCAATATAACTTCAATGTCAGAGACGCATCAGGCTGGCCCAAATAAAGATATCAGAGCATGTTTCTTAGTTGCTTAACACATGATGGCAAGCAAAGAAGCATGAGATAGTGAAGTTAAATGGGAAATATGACCCAGGAATTATGGAAACTTAAAAATTTAAATCATGTTTCCACTAGTAGAAAGTTACTGAAGCCCCTCAAGTTATTGGCATCACTTGCATATGAAGCAGGTTTGAAAGTAAAGATTTTAACTTACCACTTATAATCCATAAAACCAATATTTCCATTAAAATTACATCCCTTCAAAAAGTATTTTTCTCTGCAGAGAGGCATAGACTTGAAAGGAGAATGAAAATGTACCTAATTCACAAGGAAATGAAAATGCTATTAGGTGCAGAAAATGAACATGCTTTGGACTTTGTAAAGCCCTAAATTTAACCATCTCAAATTACTTTCAATCTATTCATCTTTTAGGAATGGAAAATTTAGGATTTGCCTTTTAATGGGAAATCTGCATTCTCATCACAAGGAGAAAACCTAGATCTTTTAGCCCTGTGCCTCTGTGACCCTTTACAGAATGGCAAAACCTGAAAAAAAAGGAAAGCGGATACCCCAAGAAGCAGTTCTTCTCCTTTATGTCCTCAGTTATTATTAACTCAGACTCATTCACATCCTTATTTCTATTTGGATGGTATTTTCAGGATTATCATTCATGTTTCTGAACAGATGAGCATATGAATGCCAGTCCTTTCCATCACATGTACATATGAAAGACTAATTGCACTGAATAAATAGCTTTTCACATCTAAACAAAAGATGTTTAAAAAATTGAGAAAGGAAACTAAAGACTATTTTTGCTGTTGCCAGCTTTTCCATCATTCTAAGCCCACTGGCGTTCCAGGCAGGGGTGTTAATTCTTTACCATCAGACCTGTCTCCATATTTTGCTATTAAGGAGACACCATAGAATGGCAAGAAATAATGTGTTGTTCTTGAATTTGGAGAAATGTCAGGATTGTTGCTGACAAAAGCCACAGGAAACAAAATCATTCCCTTTATGCCTCATTGCCAATGTTGACTAAGACTAAAGTTCCAAAGGAAAGGGTTCTTTTTTTTTGTAAATTGGCAATAATTTGAGGGTCTTAACAATATAATTACTTACATTGATTTTTCAGTAAAAGCTTCATCTGTTCATGTGGATTTGAGCAATCCATGTGGCTCTCGCTGCAAAGAGAGCAGCCTTTTTTTAGAAATAAATTGAGGGGCTCATCCATCAATTCTCTAATCACTTCTTTTCTTTTAAAACACTGGGAGAGTGGTGATGTTTCAGTCTGAACAGCCCAGTTTCCCTTTTGTTTCATTTCTTTCAGTAGATTCACAGAAAGTTGCCACCATGGGTATTTATTTTTTGTTCTTATTGTTGTTTTAAGAAGCAAACTTCATTGCACTCACTTAGCGTCTTCATTTCTTTGACCTTTAGCATTTCAACAGCATGAATGGATGTCCATGATGACAAAGAAGACAGAAATACTAAACAAAAATAAATAATAAACAAAAAATGGCTCCTTCCCCTATACCAATTTAAGCCCTAATATGGTCATTGAAAAATATTCTTCCTTTTGGGATATTGATCTATTTTGTGGTTCATAAAGCCTACCTGGAAAGAGGCAGTCATACAAAGTCCCTTGGAATGCAGCAGTTAAAACAGTCTGTGTCTTGGCATCATTTTTGGCAAAACAAAAGATCTGCAACTGAGTCCCTGATAGTAGCTACTGCCAATGATTCTTGCCTTGACATTGGGAAATATTAAGACAGATGCTTTTGCTTATTACTCTATTGCTTTTCTCAGCTTCTTCTCCAACTGTAAAGCTGCATTAATCTAATTATTCACTGACTCTATGTTTTATGAGATAAGCCCAATATTTGCCTTCCCTTTACTATTTGCATATAAATTAATAACTAATTTTAGGACACAGAATAGATACTGATGACCAATAAATGTCTAGGTTCTCATTTTTCCCCCAATTTACTTTAAGAGACAAGAAACAAAATATATTAGGAAGATAAAAGTAAGGCAGTTCGGGTTATTTTGATTTGAAATGGGTAGTGAGAGATATTATTTAATAATTTTCAGGGAGCAGCTGGGTGGCACAGTGAGTAGAGCACTGGCACTGGAGTCAGGAGGATCTGAGTTCAAATCTGACCTCAGACACTTGACACACTTACTAGCTGTGTGACTTTGGGCAAGTCATTTAACCCCAACTGCCCTCCAAAAAAAAAAGCAAAAGAAAAAAAACACTCTATAATCATTGTCAGCTACATGAAAGAAGGTGTGTTACACAGAAGAAGGTTGCCAGATGTCCCCTCACTTCTGCTGCTGGGGGGAAGCAAAGTCAAATAGGTTTATATTACAACAAGAAGAAAATATTTTGCAAACTTGAAAATTTAAATTTAAAACTGCAATAAGAAGAAATTCAGTTAGATATATAAGACGATTTCCTAAATCCCCCCAATGTGGGTGAAGGACCACTGAACTGGCTTGGGAATCAAAGAACTTATTTGCAAATATCCCCTCTCTTACTTAGCTAGCAACATGATCTTGAACAAGTGATTCCATTTCTTTTTTTTTAATTAATTTTAATTTATTTTCTTGGTTACATCATTCATTTCCACAAGGTTTTGAGTTACAAATTTTCTCCCCTTTTTGTCCCTACCCCCCAGCCCAGAACATTGATCACACTGTAAGACCCCTCCCACA